>ML685755.1:11856354-11913591 GCA_007922175.1 Pelusios castaneus
CCCCAGCTCGACCCCCGCCCGCCTCCCAGCTCGGGCCCCTGCTTGGCCCCCCACCCAGCTCCCCGCCAGCTTCCTAAACTATCCCCCTTACCTGGCCAGAGCTGCAAGGACGTCCAGGGGCCGGGGCCGGGCTAATCCACGGCCTCGGCCTCCCAGCACGGGGCCGGGATCAGCCTCCGGGGCTGGGGTCTTCTCCGCCGCACCGGCGGCTTCCCAGAGCCGCAGTAGGGTCCTCCCCTGCCAGGGGCCTTGGCTTTTCTTTCTTTCTTTCTTTCTCTTTGCCTTCCTTTTTTCTTTCTTCCTCTCTTTCTCTTCCTTTCTCTTTTTCCTTTTGTCCTTTTTCTTTCCTTTTTTCTTTTTCTCTTCTTTCCTTCCTCTTTCTTCTTTCTCTTCCTTCTTTCCTCTTCTTTCCTTCTCTCTTTCTTTTTCTCTTCCCTTCTTTGCCTTCCTTTCTCTTCCCTTCTTTTTCTCTTCTATTTAGTTTACCGGTACTATTTGGTTCAGAATATTTTTTTCTTGTTTTCCTGCTCTAAAAACTGGGTGCATCTTATGGTCAGGTGCGTCTTATGGTCCGAAAAATACGGTACTAGTTTATTGATTAGAGTATGATTTCAAGTGAGAACATGGCCAATCAAGGCAGAATGATGCTATAAATGTCAGGAGAGACCACAATCAAATAAAAGGTATAAACTGCATACTGATCTAACATCTCTACCTAAACTGACCTCAGAGTCCAAGATTATGCGCATGGTGTTCGGCTGTTCGGTGTTTTACAGCCATTCTCTGCCAATTCCAAGGCAGGGCCTAGATCTTGCTTGAAGTTTGTTGCAAGATGGTGTCTCCCAGGCCAAAGCCTGCATATTCTCCCTCAAATAGTGTCTGTGTTCTTGTTTTTACAAACTACTGACAGCCCCTCCCCCTCTGCCCTGTTGTGTGATTCTCTTTACTTCTACCTGAGCCAGGGAGGGCATTAGCATCCCCTTTGACATGTAAATCTTCAGCCACTGTACTAGATAGTCCTGAGAGTCTGAACCCTGTAACATGCTACACATCTGTACAGACATGTTGCTGTAGGAAACATGGCAACATGGTAATCATGTGCAATATGTTCTGAGCATTCACAAAGGAACCTGGTATAGCGTATTTGGCATCAAATCACACAATTACACTGCAAAACTGAACAGAAAAGTTACACAGGTCATGCCCTAGGGCTGCATGGTTGTACATCCCGTCACACAGCTGAACACAGTTGATTGTTAGTTTTTAGTTGGTTGTAGAATTTATTGCAATAGTGACCTAGGGATGGGGCATGTCCCATTTCCTGGGTTGTGTAGGAAGCCTGTGCCAAAGACTGACTCAGATCAGAGCTACCTGAAGTGCCTGGGGGAAACTCATGTTTGTTAGAGGTGTAAGATTTGTAAAAACTTTCACCCATGGACTGAAAAGGACTGTGACATTCAACTCAGAGCCATTGTAATGGAGTTAGATTTCAGACTGGTGTTGTATCCCCGTTCCTCAGACCCTATCCCCTTCTGGTTCCCTTCTTCTGTGCCTTTGACCCCTATGCCCATTCCTGGTTTTTTAAAATCATTTCCCACATAATTAGTCGAACCCTGGACCAGTGACTCTTCCCTTGTGCTGAGGGAGAGGTTTTTAGCAGTGGGTGGGCTTGTGCCTGCCTACTACCTAGGTTTAAAATAGTTCTCAGACCTGCAGCTTTGGCATGGAGTGCTCCTCCAGCATCATCTTCCCAGCACCAAATGCCATATCTGGTGCCAAAGGAGAGACCCAAAAAGATGCATGCTAAGCAAGGGTACTCTCCGGCTGGAAAGAGGAAAGGGTGCGAGAGATCAAGTGAGACACTTGTCAGGCTGCCAATTCCCACAACTCCTGAAGGGCCCCTTGCTGTTGTGACCTTGTACAGGACATGAAGTCCATGTCACCTGGTTGTATCAATGATTCCAGAGGCTTTTCAGGCAATGAAAGACCTCCTGGCAATGCCTCTATCACTGATGCTTAGAAAAGGCAGACCCCTGCACTGGGACTTGGCACCAAACACCAGGATGCGGTCTGTTGTGGGGCAAACCAACTGACATTGCACAGCAGTACCCATCTCTCAGGCACTGTTTGCTAGTGTGTAGATGGTCCCCAGACCCAAAGCCCTGCTCACCAAAGCAGCATAACAAGCAGTTGGGCTCAAACCATCTATCTCCAGATGCCTGGCACTGGTTGGTAGAACAATGGTACCAGCTCCTGGGATAGCATTGCTCTCCAGACTCTGCACAGGTCCCAGGAACCTCAATCCCAACTTAATAAAACCATCTCCTTAAGAAGCATAGCACTGCATCAATGGGAATGCATTTCCTGTTGGCATTGCGCCATGAAGATGGTGTGCTAAAGGGGAGTTAGGAAATGGATGGAGTAGCTTGTGTAACTCCCATTGACTGCTGCTGAATTCTGCTGGCAGTGTAGACCAGCCTTCATAGTCAGAGATATTGCTCACCTGGTGTTTCTTAGAAATAGATGTTTTTGCTACTGATACCAATAGGAAATGTAGAAAGTTTTGAAGAGGTCTAGGTAAGCCATTTGCTGGAAAATGTCTCATCTCCCAGTTGAAGAATCTGTTATATACCGGTATTTGTCTTCTGACAACTCTTTCACTGAGCGTCTTAAATAAGATCAAGCAGGATGGACCCACCAACGTCTTAATTGCTCTGACATGGCCAAGATAGGTATGGTTTTCATATCTAATTGGCTTCTCTCATCCTGCTATCAGTCTTCTGTTAATGCTCAGCCCTGCCCTCTCAGTACTTGGGAAATGTTCTTCTTCTCAATCTGAATGCTCTAGGACTAGTACCTCGTTGGCTAGATAGGATTAGTACATTCCTTTTCTAATTTGCTTCCAGAGATTCAGTTGACTAGTTGAAAAGGATGATCTAGAAAAATTGTCATTTCTGTCTTCAGAAAAGGATGAGAATTTATTATTCGTGTACCCTATAATACTTGTTTCCTACTGACTATCCCTTTTCTGAGATATCCTACAGCACCCTTTTGTTTCAAGAATACTGACCTTTCTCTGAGCTCCATTAATGTTCACCCAGTGGCCATAACAGTGTTCCAAGCTCCAGTGGAGGGTTTTCAGTGTTTGCCCAACTTGCAACATCTAGTTTATCCAATCTCTTTCCTCACAGCAGGGAGGCCACTGTAGTCTAATTTTAGAAAATTAGTCCATAACTCTCTGATGAAACGTCCCTTTGAATCTTTGGCTGTATGTTTGCTCTTAAACCTATCCATACATAAAATTACTTTCTCGGTGGCTATCACCTTTGTTCAGAGAGTTGGTGAGTTTGGGATTGTAGCAGTGTCCAGCACCAGACTCACCAGCAGGACACCTCCTGGTGGTGTTTCTGGGGAATGTTGCCCAAGTGGTCCCCCTGCTGGCAGTCCATGCTCTGCTCCTCCACACATCAGACTCTGGCTCCAGGTCTTCCTTGGGGTCTTAGTCCTCTGGCCAAGTCCATAGTCCATCCCTCCGGGTTACAAGTAGGTCCCCTGGCCTACTTTGCGGCAGTGACCAGGCCTAGTCCTCCGACCACTTCTAGTCCAGCTCACCCTGATCCAGCCTACTAGGTTAAAATAGTCAATGGGCCTGCAACTCTGTGCCATTCCTGGCACGCTGGGGGAGCAGGGAGGAGCCTGGGCCCGTCCTATACTCTAGGCCCTGGCCCAGGGACCCTAGATGCCTCCTCTGAGGCTCTGCCTTTCACCAGTCTCTCCACAACACTGGGCGTTGACTCCCTGGGCCACTTCCCCACAGGCCCCAGTCGCATACCATTCCTCACCACCCAAAGTCCAGCCACTGTCCCTCTGACCTCTTGCCTGGACCGCTGCTCCAGCCATGGCTACCTCTGCATCTGGCCTGCAACTCTCGAGTCCCAGCCGCTGTCCCCCCAGGCCTTCTTGCCTCTGGACCGCTGCTCCAGCATCTCTGCCCTTCTGGCTGCTTTCCTGGCCTCTTCAGTTCATAGTGGCCATGCTGTGAGCTCTCCAGGGTGCTGGCTCCCTCAGGTAGGCGGCAGGAGAACCTTGCTTCTGGGCTGCCCACACCAGACTGACTAAGCTGCCCTGCAGCTCCTTCTTATACTGGGCTGCTTGCCCCTGATTGGCTCAGCAACCCTCCCTTCTGATTGGCTGCTGCAGCCAGGCCCCCTGTTAACCCTTTTGGGGCCGTAGCGGTGCCACCACACTGCTACAGGTACTTCGATGGTGATCTCTCCCCTCCCCCCCATTGTGTTTTCTCTAAAGTCAAGGTATCATACTGTTCAGATCCCCAATTCTTATATAAAATCACTTCAGATTTTCACATCAATCAGATTATTCATCTGCCAGTTTTTCACCCTAAATCTCATCAGACTAAGGAATATTCCATTCTTCAAATTTTGGACATTTGGACAGTACCATATCCTTTTGGGCTTCCCCTCGATTGTTTTTTTCAGTAGCAGATAGAGTTGAAGGAAGACCTGTCTCCACCCAGGGACTTTCCGAATGAGTTTCTGGTTGTATTTTTGCTTGCTATGAAGTTGCTAACATCCTGCACCTCCTACAGCTATAATGCATTTCACCAGATTGCAGTCCCACTTCTGTTGCCCTCCTACCTATCAGAGAAATCTACAAAGCTGCCATATAGTATTTTAAAATCTTTAAATCATGATTTGAAGACTTTAATAACTCAGTCATAGGTTAGAGGCTCATTACAGGAGTGGGTGGGTGAGGTTTTGTGGCCTGCATTGTGTGGGAGGTCAGACTAGAAGATCGTATTTGTCCCTTCTGACCTTTGAGTCTATGAGTTTGTCTATAGACTTCCATCCATCCATTCACAGACCGTAGTGGTCTAGTGTGTACATTCCGAGTAGATGCTGCATTTGTGACTGCCTTATCCAATCAGTTTTAGAGCCCATGCTAAATCACCTTCCTTCTCTAAGGAGTGCCCCTCAATAGCAACTTGAAGTGGAGTACCCTTAAGGACATCACTCAAAGAAGTTGCTTACCTTGTACAGTAACTGGAGCTCTTCAAGGTGTTTGTTTCTATGGGTGTTCCACTACCCACCCTCCTTCTTTTGCTGTGAAGCCTCATCTCCATTAGACTTTGCAGGAGAGAAGGAACTGAGTGAGATTTGTCCATCACAGCCCCTATATCTCTTCAGTAAATGATATGATGATAGCTAGGGTGCATATGTGGACCAAATAGGCAGAGCTGCCAAAAACTCTGATTGAAGGTGCCAGGGCTCATGTGCATCTGAAGTGGAGCACCCTTAGGGACAAACATCTTGAAGAACTCCAGTTACTATAAAGGCAAAGTAACCTCTTCTTCTGTGGTTAGTTTTGCTGAAGTTGTTGCTTTAAAGACAACATCTCCCTAGTACATGCTATTTTTTACTATTCCACTTGGGTAGTAAAAAGCATGAATATGTGTTTGTGGTGGTTTAGAAGATGAGGTATTTTACTGCATGGATGGTAAGCTTGTGATTTGGGAAGCGGATTAAGGAAGTAGAGAGATTTTTGGGATATCTTTGTCTTGAATGACACTAAGGCCAAGTCTACAATGGCAGCAAAATTCGGCGGCAGTCAACTCCCGTTGACTTCTTAACTCCCCTTGAACATGGTGTCTTCACTGTGCTGCACCAACAGAAAATGTGTTCCCATTTATGTAGTTCTACACCACGTGAGAGGGTGGCTTTGTTAAGTTGAACTGACCGCTAAGTCAAATAGGAAAGATCGATCTGACGGCAGCAAATTTGCTGCTGTTAGTAGATGTGGCCTAAATGAAAAATTGCTTTACTTTCTTGTCTCTTCAGATTGATAAATAAATTGTCACCATCTGATGTTGAAAATACTGCCATTTTGATGTCTGTATAAAAGATACTTTGTTTTCACATTTCAGATGAGAGAATTTGGCTTTGATTAAAAGCCTTTGAACTTCAAAAAATTTGCCCTGACTCATTTTGATTACGCTTTTGTATTTATCATATATTTTTCAGATCATAGACTCATAAATTGTTTTCATTCAAGGAAGCAACAAGTAACCATGCCTGTCTTCAATGCTGTACTTTACTCTATGCTTCTAGATGTATCTTTCCTTTAAAAAAAAAGTTTCTCCCATAATGCTTCAAAAGTTCTCTATTTTCCTATAAACTATATGTGAATGAAAGTGTCTTATAATTTCTCAACCTTCTTTATTTCTGTGTTCTCTCTTTAGGTTATAACATTTTTTGGAGAAGTTTTCTTTTTTCATATTTGTTTAGTACATTTCATAGCACTAAAACCAAATAATAAACTTGTACATTTGCTGTGTGCCTCTTGTGTATCAAGTGTCCCATCTTCACAAAATAGATTTTCTTGTCCTGTGTGAAGAGCTGTTCTCCTGTATTATCAAGAGCCATTATACCTAATTAGCTATCCCATCCTATTTCTCCCCATAAAATGGGTTTGCAGCCACTCTTGCACATCCTAGCTTGATGATTTCATGTTAAAAATACAAAGCATCTCTGCAACATTAGTTTTGCAATGTAAATTATTTATAATTTGCATGTGGCTCCAAAGGTGACCTTAATTACATAGTCAATGAACCTAATTCCCTGAACAGCTGTAAAAATGCTTTAAGGTAGGTCAGCCTGGCTCATTGCTTTATAGTTGGCTTCTTGTGTACTTCTCCAATGTTTGATAATATATTTCTCTGTGACGATTGCCCTTGTGAATGCTCACATTAACAAATGTTTGCTGGTTTGTATATTTGCTGGTTTGAATTCCTTGCTCTATATTTTAAAATCTCACAATTACTCATCTATGGATATTCTATGTACAAAACAAAACAAAAGCAAAAAGCCCCCAACCTGATTTATTGCACAGTATTTGTGAGAAAAGCTTGTTGTCCTGAGGTTAGGTACAGGGAAAGAGTATAAGAAATTTCATATCCAATAGTGTGCTTGAAAGAATAAAGCAGATTACACATTGCAGCAGTATATTGCTTTTATATTATTTCTCAACACCACCTTTGGCTTTAAAGTTAAGAACAATATTCTAGACTTAAACAAACAAACTGAAAAACAACCTGTCTATATAGCCAGACTAACGTTTTTATATTGCAGTGGCTCAAAGTTTATGTTGAAGTAACTTTTGCTTTGGAGTTCTTGGTATGTTAACTTGACCTTTGAAATATTCATTATCATGAGGATAAAAATTATTTTTGTTTAAATATTTAAATATATATAAGTACTTCTGGATACAAACATATTCTAGAACAGAGGGTTTTTTTTTTTCCAAGCAGATACCATATATTAGCATTGGTAATTAAGGCATTTGAAAAAGAGATGTTTCAAAATGTTACTTTCCTCTAAATATAGCCCATATGACTTTGATATAATCTTGGCATTTAAATATGAAATATATTTTGTCACGGTCTCTTGAAACTTTATTACAGGAAATCACATGCTTTCCTTTTGTCTTTTAGCTTGTGAAGAATGGAAAATTTTACCAAAACCTAATCTTCATCGAGATGTGAACAGATTTGGGCATGCTGCAGTTGTCAGTAATGGGTAAATGAAGCATGTTTTAAACATCTCTGACCATTTTCGCAGGAAGAATTTAAAAAAAAAAAAAAAGCAAAGCACTGTGATGACAATTATATTTACATAAAGAGCAATTCCGTGATTGATGTTATTTATTAACATGAATTGTAGTCCTCAAGAACAGTTTTACATGTCCTGGTCATCACTACATCAAATCATTTATTTGGGGTAGCTGTGGAACAGGTTGATGTAGAGAATGTTTATATAAACCTGCTGTTGGAATATTTGTCTGGCTCTGCCTGAGGGACAGAAGGCACGTGACATGTTTTTTATTAGGATGCAACTTTATTCTTAAATATTAAGGAGTACTGGGCAAATAAATTGTACAGTGCTAATAATACCATATAATATATTTTCATATACTCAGGGGGCTGCCAACAGCCCTCCCCCTTTCTAATCCTGGTCCCGCCCATTCTGCTTCTGGAAACCTCATCCACTTTGTGAGCATTAAGCAAGCTATAAAGGGTGGAGGATGAGCTTACACCATACCAGTTGCAGAAGCCCAAAACTCTCTTTCGTTGCTCCTTTAAAGGATGCCTCATTTAAATCCGTTCCATAGAGAGTACCTCTACTGTACATCCACCAAGAGTTTACATAATGAATTGCAACACAGTAGCCCAACCCCTCTTTCCTACTCCAGCAGGTCCATAACTCTCTGCTAAACATGAAAAATTCACATTGCCTCAGCTTTTCTGGTAGTGAAGGAAAATTCCTTCCCGGCCCCTGGGAGAAAAGGGGCAACTCGTGTAATGGTTGTAACAGATAAAAATGAAAGTTGGTATTTTAACAACTCCCATGGGTACGGGGGTCAGTGGTCCTCATAAACGAGGGCTTTCCTGGAACTGCCCTGGTTATAAATAAACCCCCACTTCTGGTCAGCTGGAGGTGGGGGAAGGACAGCATCTTTCTTGGCCCCAACTGACCTCATCTGGTGGTATTTCTTCCTGCATCTTTACCTGGAACAGATAATCCTTTTGGAGGGTTTTTAAAGGGGTAAAAACCCCCTTCCGACCAACCTGATGGGTAAGTCCCATTTCTACACTTAAAGGGGGCAATTCATTTTCTCCATCAAGTTGAACAAAGATCCCTAATGTTTAATATATGGTGAGGACATTTTCACTCAAGTGACTTAACAATGGGTTTGAAATCCAATACCAAATATAGTAGTAACTTGGATATAATGTATAAATTAACTTTCACTTTGTAACACACTTTAGGTGATTTAGAGTAAAAATCATAAACTGCTAGGAGAAATTTACACAAAGTGGGATTTTCTCCCACGAAAGCTCATGCGATAAATAAATCTGTTAGTCTTTAAAAGTGCCACAGGACTCTGGTGTGGGAAAAGTAAGAGTTGCATGATTTCCATGCAGTCACGATCATTAAAGTCACTATGTACCAAGAGTTACCAGCTCTAGGCTACATTACTTTTTGCAATCCCCCTGCAAATTTCATCAGCCCTTTATAGGAGCTGTTGTCCACAGAAGAAAACTAACACAGCTACTTTGGCAGGGAGTGAGAGGTCAATGCTGTGGGCCCGAGAGCTGGCATAGAGACACATGGCATTTATGCTAGTGGTTTTGGCCTTTGGCAGGCAAACGGAGGTTTGCAGGGTTTGATGGCCAAATTCCCTGTTTCGTCCAAAGATTTGTATGGCAAAAATTACCCTTCTGAGGAAGAGTTTATGGAAAATTTAGCCAGAAGGACCTCAGAAATTTTTTTCTCATTGGTCTTCTCTTCTGGATTCCATGCATGTTCTAAGATGCGGCAGCTGTTGATACCATAAACGATGACTCTTTAATGCCAACAATTGCATACTGCCTTTTTGCATGATTTATCACTTTTCAGTAATCTGAACATGTAAATAATGTAAGTGTGTCAATAATTATAGAGCATATAAAATCCTTTACCCATGAATATTACATGCCTTTAAAAAAATGCAGTGATTTGTAATATTTATTAAAATAATTCCTTGAGCCAAATAACACAGTACATTGCAATGCTTAGCAAACATAGCATTTTACATTCACTAATGAAATATGTGTAGAGTATTTCATTAGCAGAGAAGAATTGCTCATAGTGAGAGTGTAGCTATTGCTAATTTCTCACAAATAGCGATAGGTGAAATTCAAAAGATTTATATTATTGCAACTATATCTGAGACGTTAGGAATTAGCTGTTAAAAATTAATTAAAGTAGGGGGAAAATACCCAGTTGTTTTTCAGATCTTGCTATATTACTATGGCTGTTTAACATAAAGTGTACTGCTTTGGAGGTGCCTCAGAGCCCATTGATACCTGTAGCTTTACCAAACACCCTCTGGGGAGCATCTTTTGCTGGAGAGATCTAAATTAATTCTTCAGACTGTTTTAATTTTAAATGACAAGAAGGGAAAACTATCGCCTCAAGTCCAGAAATTCACTGCTACTTAAGAGGAATGTCCATGACTGCCAGCTGGTGTTACTTGTCCTTGAATCTTGTATCTCAAAGAAAAATATTCTTTGGACAGTCTCTTATTCCAGGCCTTCTAGTTGTACTGTATATCTTCTCATTACATCGCATCAAAAAGAATACAGCTCTCTGCATAATCCTTGTTCCTTCTTCCCACCCATTTTTAGTGTGCAACTCTTTCTATTTCTAATACAGATCATTTGTTTGAGTTTAGGCATACTATAAGTCTCATCTTGAGCAAGTTTACCAAAAAAAAAAATGAACTTTGAGGTTTTTAAGGGAAACACTGTCACAGTCAGTTAGACTGATGTGAAGAATACTGTCATGATATATGTAAAAGGGGCTAAAAAGTAAAAGGGTATAGCTTTAATAATGCTTTATTTATAAAAAGTTATTTTATATTCTCTTGCTTTTGTCAATAGGTCCATGTACATATTTGGGGGCTTTTCAAGTGTTCTGTTGAATGATATCCTTGTGTACAAGCCTCCAGACTGTGAAGCATTCAGATATGAAGAAGGGTGTAAAAATGCTGGTCCGGGGATAAGGTGTGTTTGGAACAAAAACCATTGTGAATCCTGGGAATCTGGACATGCAAACAATATCCGTGAAGCAAAGTGTCCCAGAAAAACAGGTAAGAATTTTTTATTTTTTTCTGCACTTCTTCATTGTATTATAATCTTGTATAGTTTTCATGACTGAATAAAGACATTTTCTTATTTTTAACATCAGTTGTGTAACTTATTAAAGTATCATAAGTCATAATTGAAGAAAATAGAAATAAAATATTTTATATCTTCTAAATGTTCTAAGAAGGGAAGTAATCACAGTGTAACTTTTTGGAGCTCACTAATGGTTTAATAAAATTTTTCATCAAATTGAGCCATTTGCTTTTCTTTTGATATCAGAAATGCTAGTGTTAGTGCTGGTCTGAAGGTTTTCTTATAATGTTGGCAGTTAATAATTTTATAAACATTATATAGTGGCAAAATTTGGTGCTTTCCAAACAAATCTATGACATGTTCCCAGTCTCTAAAGAGAATCCAGTCCATATAAGACTATAAAAGAGTAGAAAAGAAAGGTTTCAAGTGCTCTGCAGGGAGATTGAGTCCTTGATGAAAAGAAAGGAGGCATTGTTTGAAACTGTGGGTTTTAAAAAGCAATTTGAGGATAGAGAAAGAGGGTGCTTATTAGATGAGGACAGGAACAGTAAGTGAAGAGTAAGGGAAATGAGAACAGATGGAGGTGGCAGCAAGACTGTGAATGGAGTAGTAGATGAGGAAAAGAACTTGAATTTGAAGTGTTTTCTAGGCAGGGCTGCATGTCCCACCGTTGCTGTTCTTCTTAGGGCAGGGCATAGTAGAGCATCTTCTTAGAGCAAGGTGTAGTAGAGCATTCAGTGGTGGATCAAAAAGGCTAGATACACAATCCTATATTCTGTAAATTAGTTGTAGTTCACATTTACTATTCATAAATCTTACTGTCTAGCATGTTTTATATCCTGCAGCTGTCTTGGGTAAAACACTATAATGTGTTGCTTGGAAAACAATGAGTTGAAATGGACCATCTTGCTTGTGCTGTGGTGAAAGTTTGTCCTATTTTGGGCGCAGTACATTAGGAGGGTTATGATTAGCCCACCTTTGAATATCTTGTAGTGCCAGGTTTGCAGAAACATGGGTAGGGTGGTAAATTTTAGTTCTGAAATGAAAGGGAAACTACTCAAATCATGACTGATAGGAATAAATAAAAGAACCTAAATTCTCCTGTCAGTAACATTGGAATAAATTCAAAGTAACTCCATTTGCTTCATGGAGTTGCTCTGAATTTATACTATAAAACGAGAAAAACAATTGCTCGGTGTATTCAAATTGCTACCTAAAAAATTTGGTTTCAAACACAGTCAGAGTATTAACCTTCCTCTCTCTCCATCTTTCTCTGCTTTGCAGTGTGTTAAAATTTATTGAAATTGTTTTGAGCCATAGAAACTATTATAGCAGCCAGAGCTCAAGCTCCCAATATGACAATTAACAATATAGTCATATCTGCATGTGCAAATAGTGGAAAGAAGAAGTGTCATTGCTCAGATAAGTCACAGGTCTAAATGGAGAATGTGTAGGGGATTACAGTACAGTCACAGTGGAGAAAAAACACTGAATTCAACAGGCAATTTGCATTCTTTAGGCTGTAGTATGTCGAAATGTGTTAGTTTCTGTCTTAGGAATTTCTGTTTGACATCACGATAACCATACTGATACATACAGTACGTTATCTTTACCAGTTACTATTGTACACCATTCCTAAATTGTAAATTTAAAATTGTGAGCTAAATTACTTGTGAAAGTGGGTTTTTGTAGTTTACATGAACACAGATACACTGTACAACTCCAGATATCTGATAGTCATTCTGTGTATGTTTCTGCGAGAATAATAAAAAGCAGTGCACTCAAAATGTGGCTCTGCAGCAGAGTTATAAGCACCATAATATTAAACAGCTGAGCTACTTTAAATGTTTGTTTAACCATCATACTTTCTGCATGTTTGCTGTACCTCTACTATAAACTGTGACCTAGTTTACTTTTTAGTCAATTTTCTCCTGAACTGTCTCCCAAGAGGATATAAAATTGCAAACATGATATGATTTGATGAATGCTGGGGAAAAAATGCTGGGTTGCATAGAAAAATGTTGACCACACAAATTTCCTTCTGAAGAATTGTTCTTGTTTTTTTCATATTTTCTTGTAAATCATTTCATAAGGGATCTATAAGGCTTCCCCCAACCTGTCTTTAGGGAGGGGCAGTGAGATTTGATTTCCAGTATAGCAGGCAAGAGGGATGGCATTCCAGTCTGGTAGAAGTCCTGTAGACTTCAGGCATTTGTGAAGATCCAAAGTATTCATAATGTGGCTCAGTGCCTCCTCACCTCTGTGCAATTCCTCAAATACCCAGAATAGCATGGCGCCCTCAAGAATCCCTCCTTCCCTCCCTATCTGGCTGCATTTGGGCCATCATTGGTCCAGTTATTATGTGGATTCACAGCAGATTCTGAGAATCCTGTGAGATAATGTGGACTGGGTTAAAATTATTGAATAATAATAAAATCCTATGGGTTAGTGGAGAGGTGATGTTAAAGAAAAGTGGCTCTTTCCTGGCTGAGGGAAACTCACCAATAAGCAATGCGCTCCCAGTGATTGAGCTCAATTGCATAGCAGTTGCACAAAAGTGGAAGTGTGGAAGAACAGAAGGGATATAATACCACATTGGCTCTTTTATTGGGCTATGAGTATTGTGTGTGTCCTATATGGAACAATGGAAACTGATACTTTATCCTATTTAGCTCACCTCCCTTGGGCATCTGCAATAAACTGCCCAGTACTTATGATCATGATTAAAAATGATTTGGCAACAATTTTTGTGCTTTATATGACAGGAGATGCCCATTTGAATATGATTAGATGAATGTTATTAATTTAAAAATGTAAGTAGGATAAAGTTTTGAGATAGTTTGACTTTCTCCATCAAGTGATTTTTCATATTACACTGTAGATGTATAGGTGATTAGGGCGCTTGAATTCAAGACTTTCCCCAGCAGTACCAATAAGTGGCGTGTGCACACCTGCTATCCTTGTGCAAAGCCCTGCGTATAAAGGTGCCTGTTTGTTGTCTCCCTCTCCTCTCAATTCCTTCTTACCAGTCATGGTAAGATTTGAAGCTTCCTGTTATTCTTGAACTTGAACTTTGATTTTCTCTACTAGCATAACTGGTTGGAAAACTGTTCTGGAAGGACATATTGAGTGGGGTCCTGCAGGGATTGGTCCAGATCAGTTCTGTTCAATATCATCATCAGTGCTTAGATAATGGCATAGAGAGTACACTTAGAAAGTTTGTGACTAATACCAAGCTGGGAGGGGTTGCAAGTGCTTTGGAGGATAGGATTAAAATTCTAAATGATCTGGACAAACTGAGAAATGGTCTGAAGTAAATAGGATGAAATTCAGTAAGGACAAATGCAAAGTACTCTTCAGTTAGGAAGGAACAATCAATTGCACACACATAAAATGGGAAATGACTCCCTAGGAGGTGAGTAAGAAAGAGATCTGCAGATTATAGTGTATTGTAAGCTAAAGAGGAGTCAATAGAGTAATAAAAAAAACGAACATCATTTTGGGATGTATTACTGGGAAATTATAAACAAGACATGAGAAATAACTCTTCCACTCTACTTTGCACTGATAAAGGCTTCAAGTGGAGTACTGTGTCCAGTTTTGTATGCCACATTTCAGGAAAGATGTGGACAAATTGGAAAAAGTCCAGAGGAGAGCAATAGATAAAAATGATTAAAGGTTTAGAAAACATGATCTATGAGGAAAGACTGAAAAAATTGAGTTTGATTAATCTAGAGATACAAAGACTGAGGGGGATGTAACAGTTTTCAAGTAGATAAAAGACTGTTACAAGGAGGAAGAGGGAGAAAAATTGTCATCTTTGACCAGAATAGGACAAGAAGCAATGAATGGCTTAAATTGCAGCAAAGGAGGCTTAGGGTGGACATTAGGAAAAACTTTCTAACGTGCTGGGTAGTTAAGTACTGGGAACAAATTGCTAAGGGAGGTTGTGGAATCTCTTGCATTGGATTTTTGTAGAAACAGGTTAGACAAACACCTGTCACGAATGGTCTAGTTATTATGTAGTCATGACTTGATGCAGAGGACTGGACTAGGTGACGGCTCTAGTTCCCTTCCAGTCCTACATATGTATGATATGATTCTACAAGATTTCCCTCTTGGTGCTCCAGCCCCCAAACCAAATCCTGGAGAAAGAGGCCCCATGCTGCTTCTACTGTGGCCTCTCTAAAGCAGAAGTTATCTTCATTCTCGGAGGTTGATAGATTATCTAAGTCTCATACATCACACAAATAGGATAAATCATCTAAGAAGTCCTCCAGCACTGAGCTGAAGTCTGGTTATATACACCGATGTTCACTGGCACTATCTGAGGCATCGTCGACTCCAACAAAGACCTCAAGACTAGTTCTTTTACTTTTGCTGCTGGGGACTGCCTGCACTCTGGCACTATCGGGTCTTTTACCACTTTGAGTACTTATCTTGTTTGGAGTCAAGTTCCAGAGGGGTAGCTGTGTTAGTCTGTGTACAGCAAAAACAATGAGAGTCCTGTGGCACCTTAAAGACTAACAAATTTCTTAGGGCATAAGCTTTTGTTGACTCCAACCCACTTCGTCAATGGCCTCTGCCTTCAAGGTGCTACAGGACTCTCGTTGTTTCTTCTTTGGAATACTTACCTTTCAATACCATCAATGCCACTGATGGATTTGCAGTACAGGCTTGCTGTACCTTTCTGTGCTCAATTTATTGCTGGTTCACCATCTGGTACTAGTTGCAGCAGCAGCTTCAACCATGTTTATAGTATTTTCCTTGTTTGCTTGATGAGCACCATCGGCAATGTTGACGCTATAGGTAACTTTGGCACGGTCAGCACCATCCACACAATCTGGGTGCCAGACAGCAGTTTGTCCTCTGCAGCAGGACCCCCCTGAACTGATGCACCTAGCTTCAACACTATCAGTATTGTCAGTGCAAGAACATGCATTCCTAGTGCTGATGCCTCCCTTTTCACCCATCAGAATTGCTCCTCTGTTTCCCGAAGAGAGCTGCAATGCCCCTTCCTCAGATTTGGCGCATAATTCTTGCTTTTCCAAGGTCTTTTAGATCACTTTCCGGGTTATGTTCTTCAGACACTGCTCAAACCCATGATATAGAACAGGAACACTTCCCTTATAAGGATATTCTGGTTTATAGTCCATTATTGTGGGCAATGCAGAGATTAGACTACCCACCCTTGCCTTAATGGACAACCTAGATAGCTCTCAGTGCTTCTATATTTCCATCTCCAATAGGGTTGGGAAGAAAGTTAGCATCTCCAGTCTCTATTTCTGTTACAGAAGATGCCTTTCTGTTCCATCAGCCATCCCCAGTTTTGGGACCAATTGAGGAACAGGAACCCACAGAATTACATCCCTACATTTCTTCATCTTCCTCTGATGAGACCATAACGGCAGAGTTCTCTCCTCCTCCTCCTCTTCCTGAAGACTTTAAGATCTTTCAGGACCATCTTATGTGGGTGACGTATCCATATAGGTGCAGGCAGAAGTTGATCAAGACAATCTCCACAAATTTTTAGATATTCTGTAGGCTCCTGCATCTGAAAGGTTTCCCTTTCCATTTATGAAGCCCTTTTAAAGCCGTCCATGACACTTTGGCAGAGATTAACTTCTTTATACCATCTCCTGCCAAACGTGTGGACAGGTATTACGAGGCTCCTCAACAGGAATTTTGCTATTATTTCACTCACTCTATTTCAGACTCTAGTCACTACAGCTAATGAGTGCTGCATGAAAGGAAAGCTTATACCATTGCAAGTCTTCAAATGAGGATATCAAATTACCATGGTTTGCTTTCCAAATAATGTTTGTTAATTGGCCATCGATAGTGAAATTTGCATAGAAGTTGCCTGAAGAATACAGAGACAGTTCATAACATTAATGAAAGTCAAGACTTCGCTTCAGGTGCCACTGATGCATCAGACACTGCTTTGTGTTCCATGGCTACAGCTATTTCAATCAAAGGTCTTCTCTTTGAAGGTTCTAAGCTGTTTTCCCAAAAGACTGATGATGCCAGGTGAATTTTAAAAGATCTTAAGTAACTCTGTGGTCTCTGGAAATTTACACTTCAGTGATGAAATGAGCACTGTTTAAAGTAAACTCTGTGTCATATTAGGTCCTCATTTTACCAGCCAAAAGGCCAGGATGTCTCTAAAATGAGATCTAAGCCTCCAAGACATCAGCATTCAGCTTGCTCATTAAGAAGCCTGTATCTCCAGCTACCAAGCAAGTTTTTTGGTATTTTAATCCAGGACCACACAAGCACGACACATCTCCGTGTCATGGATTGTCCTTTTGAACCTTTGGCAATATCATTTTTGTGCTTCTGTCAGCTTTTGGTAGCAGTTACTTCCGCTAGGAGGGTGTCTGAAGTTCAGCCATTTCTAGCTGACCCATGTTTCTCAGTATTACATAAGGAAAAGATCTCTCTTGGGTCACACCTTAAATTTATGCTCACGATATTTTCTGCACTCCATCTCAGTCGAGTCAGGCATCTTCGAGGAGACCGTATCCTGTTACCTAGAATTCACCCCAGGTAGCCTATACTGAGGGAATTAAAGGAAACCTGGAAGAGCACAGCAAATATCTCACTGGATTTCTGACTGTATTACGATGTAGCTAAGGTAAAACTAAATCAGGGATTAGTTAATGTTTTTGTAAAACAGATTATGTTGCAGTATGTTTAACATAAATTTCGATCTTTATATAAATTTCATACTCAACTTTTGAGTATGGTAAATGCCATGCTCACAGCTAAGTATAAACATTTCTTAAAAGTAATGTGTGATTAATCTCACAGTGCAGAAATACCTAAAAGGCAACATGCTTGTAAACCTCATTGCCAACTGTGGCAGACCAGGCACACTCAGTCCCCTTGAGTCCAGTACTTCAAGCTTTGGCAGCCAGCCTAACCACGGCTCTCCCTCCGACAAACTCCCAGTGCTGCAGTCTCCCGGTGCCTTCCTCCCAGGAGCTGGACTTTCTACCCTGCAGGTCACGGGGCCTGGGGCCCTAAGGCCCGTCTGGACAAGCTTGCCCTGTCTGACTGTACCTTTTAGGTGCTGACAGCAAGAGGTACTAGTCAGCTTTGCTCTGCTCTATACTGCTCCACACCAGCCTTCACTCCTGCAACCACCACGCCCAACACTCTTCTCCTGCTGCCTGCAACAGAGGCTTTTTATCTGCTGTGGCCAATCATCCCAATTGGCTTCAAGTGCTCTAATTGGTGTCAGGTGCTTCAAATGGCTTTAGATGCTCCAACTGGTCTTAGATGCTTTAATTGTTTTCAGGTGCTCTAATTGGCCTAGAGCAGCCTTGCCTTAGTTAACCTAGGAACAAGGATTTACTAAGCTTGGGACTGATATATCTACCTTCCAGTACCCTCCTGTAGTGAGGGAGACCCTGGTGCATGCATATCTGGACTACGTGAGGGTGCAGCCCCTCTTCCGGCTCCTCCAGAACCTATTATTGAGGTTCTGGCTGCACTTCTCCCTGCACCTGTTTTTATATTCACTCCCCATCCATGGCCCCACCAAGTTGTGGGACCTCCTTGCCAACCCCCTCCTGGCCTATGCTGTGACACCAGATAGGGGAGGTTGGCTGAGGGGTATCCTGTGACTGTGGAGCCTATTTCCGCTCCTTAGTCTAGTTACATATCCAGGCAGAGTTCCTCTGGGCAGCATCTGCTGGCTCCCTAGACACCTTCTGGGAGCAGTGGGTGCTGTCCGGGGTTTTCTGCTCGGTGTCCCCTTCCGGTTCCCTGCTTCGATACCTTTGACCTCCATACCCATTCCTGTTTTTTTTATCATTTGTTCCCCGTAATTAGTTGAACCCTGGACCAGTGACTCCTCCCTTAGGCTGAGGGGAGGGTTTTTAGTAGTGGGCGGGCTTGTGCCTGCCCACTACTCGGGTTTCAAATAGCAGTACCCTCCTGTAGCCCTCCGGCTTGACTTGGTCACACAATCTTCTCCCCCATCCCCCAAAACAAAAGCCAACTCTAGTTAGTTTCCCACAAAAGAATGCTTGGTACATACAAGAACAGATAGTTTTGGTATTTAACACAAGTGAAATAGTTAAAATGAGTAAAATAGAAACAATATATTAGAGAACAAATCCATCTTGGCATATGCTTTATATTGAGAATGTGAATTACACATACTTATTTTACTTAAAAATATATAGTGTTCATCTTTTTACCATATTCCAAATAGTCCTTTTAAAACCATGATAATTTACTATATACTATTGAAAGTTTATAAAATTAAGCATTAGAATAGATTCCTATCTGTTACAGAATGATCCTTTTGGGCTTTGTTTTTACTACTTTTATGCTATCTACTACTTTATGTAAAGATGTCAAACCTAAAAAACCCCTCCTCGTTTTGTTAAATTAAATTTGTTAAATTAATGGATAGAATAAAAAGGTGTTAACATGCTTCTTTGATCTATGTAGTGTTCCAATGTCAGTCTGTAGTTTACAAATCAAGGAGTGTTTCTTCGACCAGTCAGGGTGTTAGAAAACTTCAAAGAATATGTGTTAAAGGACAGATGTTTTAAAGAGATTCCTATTAAGTAAATTAAGTCTCAGATTGAAGGTCATGGTTACAATGAAAAAATGCCAGGTAAGTCCCAAACGGCTGTTAAAAATGTGTGTATTAAGAAATGTGCCGTTTGTTTTGTCTTCCATGTGTGGTACAGCTGCTGCAGATGACAGATGTTACAGATATGCAGATTGTGCCAGCTGTACTGCCAATACAAATGGCTGCCAGTGGTGTGATGACAAGAAGTGCATTTCAGCGAACAGTAACTGTAGTCTGGTGAGTTTTTAAGTGTCTGGATAGTTAACACTGCTTCTTTAGAAACATTAGTTTACCATTTAACAGCATTGAATAAAATGTTATATTATACATTAGATATTTGAATGTATATAAATATCACTTTTTCAAACATTATAAAGAGAGTTAATGAAAAGGGAAAAAAATCTGAAAATGTGTTACTTTATTTTGATTTCCCCCCCATTCTTAAACTAAGTAACTTTTATTTTCCTCCTCACCCCAGCAGGTCATTTTGAAGTTCTTAGTCTGTTAGCATATAAAAGGGTGACTATAATGGCAATATTGGCTGGGATTTTTAAGGGAGTCTATGGGAGCTAGGCATACAACTCCTCTTTAATTTCAGTGGGAGATAGATGACTAAGTTTTCTAGGCTTATATGAACTCTCAAACATTATTGCCACATAAACTGCATCATCCATCCATTCAGCTTATACTCATTCTTTACAATGGAAATCCTACCCAGTCATGTTACAAGACAACATAACATGGAATTCTTTACAAAATTCATGAGATGTTTTGACAGGTCCCACTAGACTAATGACTCATAAAATAATAATACTTAAAATTTTGATAGTGCTTTTTATCCGTAGATCTCAGTCTTTTCCAAAGGTGGGTTAAGTTTTCCAGATGAGGAAACTGAGGCAACAAAGTTATGCAAGTTGTCTACAGTCATGGGTGTCAGGGACAATTCTTGTCTCCTGATCCCCAGTCTTGGGAATTACCTACATTCTTAAATGTCATCCATTTGAAGCATCTGTTGCACTTAATATTACTGCTGCCTCCCCCCAATAAAATTCTATAAACTAACTACACTGTGGGATGTTATCAAACATCTAAGAGTTGGCCCATTGGAGTGTTTGAAATTGCAACACATTTTGAAATCATCAAGGGATAGAGGGACCACTTTCACCAGCCTTTGGAGAGGGTCACTGTGAAACAAGTTTATGATTAATATTAATGTTCAATATAAGTTTACAACTGTCTCCTGAGTGCTGTTATTTGCATGAACTCTTATTTCCTGTAAAATAGAAATTCTGAAACGGGAACAGAGAAAACATTGACTCTTGCTGTTGGTTGAATTTCACTGCAATTGAAACCTCCATCTATCTGTTAATCTTCTCTCCCACCACACAAATACTGTTAACAACAAAATGCAAGCTCGGTTATCAGTAAATTTTGAGTAGGTTTTAAATGTTTGAATTATGATTGACTTACTCATTGTATCTGTGGCATACAGCATTGCTTTGGTGATGCAGTAAAAACACTTGGCAATATGCCAAGCCCTTAAATGCACAGCAGGATGAAGAGGGCATTTGTTTAGTTTTCCTGAGAAGATAGTCACAATCTTGATAAAGGATTTTGCTCTAAAAACAAAACTAAAACTTGCAAAATATCTTGTGGATCTTTAAAAGAAGTGCTGTGAAAATAAAATAGCAAAGCCTATTAGATTTCACAAGGATAGTACTCAAAGGTTTGAGCATAAAAACGGTCTATGAGAAAGGGAGAAGGGGAGGGAACAAAGCAAAATATATAGATTTGTTTAAGGCTTGCATAAAAAGATAGAAGATGGCAATGATTGTTTGTACTTTTCTCCAGTAGAGTTCAAAGCACTTTACAAAAGTGAGTAGTGTTACCCACTACAGTGCAAATGTTACCTTCGGGTGGGCTAAAATTAATTCAATTGCCCTTCTCCAGTGCCTCACAGAAATCAATCCCAATCCCTATGGAGAAAGCAGCTGGAGACCCAGGATCCTGTCTGTACGAGACTCACAGCAAAGATTGCTCAGAGTTATATTAAAGTACTACCAAAAAAAACCTAACAATGTACTTTATTAACTACTAACTAATTGAACCTTATTCTAAGAAAATAAAATACGATTAACCAAGAACAATCCCTGGAGAAACCCCCGCATGAAAGATACCCAAGAGTCCCAAAGTCTGTGTGGAGTTCACCCAACTCTCAGCTACAGTCTTTGTTCGAATGTAGAGGCTTGAGTGGCAAGAAATAGCTGTCCTCTTCTTTCTTTCCAGGAATCTTCTGTAGCATACCATGCAGGCTTTTCCTTCTCCTTTGCAACCAGCCCTCAGTCCTATATGCATGTCTGCAAAATCTGTTGCAGATGACTCCATGAGAGGGAGAAAACAGCTTGTTCACTCCTAGTTCAGCTTCTCTCCTGAAAACTGAGCACATGGGCTCGTCTCAAAGCAGCTCTAGCCTGCTCTCTGCACAGACTGCTGGTCTCATGTGATCTGACTGACCACACCACATCACACCAGCAGGGCATCCTGTGGAGCATGTTAAAAAATGCTACCACTCCCTGCTTCTAGAAGTTTCTAGTTGTGGGTAGCTAATCTGCCCAGCAACAGTAACCCACCCTCAGTAGGTCTCTCAAAGAGATAACCTTTTTTAAGGCATATGGGTTACACAAACACATAATTAATATCTGAACTCTGCCATCATACCTGATGTCTGCAAGGCTACTGCATGTAACCATGAAGAGCTGTAAAATAATTTGGGCATGGATCCCATGAGTCATACTGTCAAAGTTCACTATGGCACTCTGTATTTACAGTCATAGGGTGTTCTGAGAGACTTGTCTGTTCACTCTGGGGATTGTGGAAGGAAATGGGACAGCCCTGGGTGATTCATCTCCTGGCAGAACCCAGGCTGGTATCCTGTTACATGCTGAAGATATAGATCCTGCTCACTCTAAAAAAGAAAATGGAACTGACAGATGCTGGTTTTTTATGGAGGGAATGTTTTGTTGGCATGCCTCTGCAGGAACTGTTCTCAAGAAACCATGGTGGGTGTTTCAGACACAACTTTTATGCTGAAGAAGACAGAGGAAGTGGTTTATATTTACAAGCAGAAGCACAACAGCAACAACAGAATGGGACCATGTGGACATAGAGGCATGAACTGATTCTGGCTTTTGCCGTAGTCCACTCACACACATACCTCCTCAGTTCAGACTGGATCAGGATCATAAGCATAGAGTGGAGGGACTGCACTATGGTGGAAACATGGGGTTACCAGCCATAGGCTCAGAATTTTAATATGAGAGAGCCTCATTTGTAGAACTTATGAGGAGCTTGACCCCTCCCCCCCCTTTGAGTGACATAACAGACATATAAGATTGGCAGTGATGGTCCAGAAGTAAGTTACTGTTGCCTTGTGTAAGTTGGCAGCCCCAGACTGTTAAATATCTGTTGGCAATCAGTTTGGGGTTGAGAAATCAAGGGCTGGCACTATGTTCAAGGAGGATTTCAAGGCAATTAATACTGTGCTGGCTCTAGAGGCTGTGAAAATGGAAATATCTCTGAAATACTTCAGGGTATGCATTCATGTTGTTCTGGAGCATTTCTGGAACTATTGATAGTAGCCAGATACCCATCCTGTACTTGTCATCTGAAGTTGGCAGGGACATTAACAGGAAAGGATACTATTTCGTTGCCATGCAGGCCCATGTGGACCACCATGACATCTTCATGGAAACCTACACTAGATGCATGAGCCGGGTGCATGAATCTAGGGCGTTGCATGCTTCAAAATACATGCAAGAATAAGTGGGAGTACTTTGGAATGGAATGGATTGCCGATAATGATTCTTTGAAGTATGCTTACAGATGATCACAAATACACCTATTAATGGAGGTAGGTTCTGTTACAGAAAAATCCGTAAATGATGCCTTGCGCAGTTGTATTCCTGAGCCACACTTGAGTACACGGGGGCTAATAAATTACCTTGTACAATACATTGCAATCTTATTTAAATTTTAATGTAGTATTTATACATGAATTAACCCCCCCCCCCCCAATATTCCTTTCTCTATACATTTACTGAAGTTGATTATAAAAGTATTAGAAGATCAGCTACCCTACTAACGTGGTTTCAAATGTGCAGATATAGGAAGGTGTGATGGGGTGGACCAGGGCCAGAGGGCTTGCTGGAGATCTCACTGTCCTGGCACACCAATCCCAGGAAAGGCTCAGTAGAGGGGGCCTTCAAGCAGCTGAAAGTGGCTACAGAGGAAGCAGCCAATCAGAAACTGCAGAGAGCAGCCAATCAAAACCCAAGAGGGCCATATAAAAAGTTGCTGCAGAACCAGAGACAATTCCAGGACCTTGCTCGAGCTTGAAGAGTGCAGATAGTGTTCCTGGCTGGCCAAAGAGAACTGCAGCACTATGGAGGGACGGAATGGTTGGCAGGGACAAGGGGAGCGAAAAAGAGCTCCTGCCAGGCCGCTGTGCTGGAAAACAGTGGAGCCCTAAGGTGAAGCATTGGTAATGGCTGGTGCTGTGGGAAAGTGGTTGAGGGAACAGAAAGCAGTTTCATTAAAGGGACATGGTATTCATATATTCATATCTGCTATTCTTAAGGTCCTTGGGCTGGGACCTGAAGTAGTGGGCTGGCCTGAATTGTCCCCCCATTATAAGTCACTGGGGAAGTGGCCCACAGTGGATGAAATTATTTTCTTCAGGGAAGTAACCCTGGGGGATCTGGCTCAATACCCAGGGGTCAGACGGTTTAAAAACTGCAAACACACCCAACTGCAAGGGGTGCTCACAAAAGGTGAGTGCCATGTTATTATAGACAACATAAAAGCTTGTTAGAAATAAGGAAACTGCACATCACCCGTCAAAGAATATATTATTATCCAGTACAATCTGGAAGTAAAAGGAGAATGACCTAGATGTTTAACAGGCCTTTTCCATTGCTGATTGCTGACATTCTAAGTAAAACAGTATTAGGGCCCTGATCTTGCATTGGATATCACATAGGCAGACTACTGTGCAAAACTCTATTGATTTTATTGGGATTCCATGTGGGTGCAGAAGTCTGCCCATGTGTTTATAAAAAGGAGGATTAGAATCTAAGAATGAAACTATATCAGACACAAGTGAGGAAATGAAAATGTAAGATAGTTTATACATACCCTTGTGCATTAATATTACAGATGTCCCACAGCAGTATGTGAATTTGAGTAACAGATGTGCTGTCATAAATCTGAATTTCATTGGTTTTGTTAGCTCAGATTATAACTTAATACTGGGTTTAATATGAATTACTTATTGGATTTACATTTACACTGAGCTAATGAGATTTTCAGGGAAGCGATGTGTAAATTAGATTTAAGGAAAATAAGGGTTGGGAATAGTGGAATGCAACAGAGTACATTATAAGAGAATAGTCACTGGAGTTTGAATTTCATTTTAGAAATTCTTAAATAGCCTTGGGTTACCTGTGCTCCAGTCGACTCTCCGATTAAAGATATTGCTGTAGATCCTTCAGAAAATAATGTAATGTAAAGTTCCTACCAGAATAATTCATTTTCTAAAGCAACCTGAATGTTTTGTGATAATGATGTGTTAACAAGGAAAATAGAGTGGGGGAGGGATGGCACTGTATGCGAACAGATGGTGTGCAGTTGTAATATAAAATTCATTGTAATGCATCTCTCAGGCAGTTTAGTCAACGTGTATGATTAAGCCAAACCAAATGCAAATTGATACCAAAGATTCTGTGGAATTTCTTTGTGTATTCTGTACATGTAGACGTTCTGTCACTTGGAGCATTTGGTTTGATTGTGTAGCATGCCGCTACACTGGCCCCTTCTTTGAGAACAACATGTGTGTCTCTCCCATGTTTGTTTCACAATAGCCTCTGCTCTAGACCAGAAAAATAATAGTCACCTTTCATCATCCATTTACTAATGAGCATCTGGTCCAGTCTGAGCACCAAACAAGCCCCTAAACAGTTGTTGGTTTTCTCCAACATTAATGAAGCTGATTCTGTGTATGATTGAAATCGCATTTTAACAATTGCACTGCGTTAGTACCTAGCAATTTACAAGTGGATTGTTTTCCTTAATGATGAGCAGGAGGTTGATGCACTAACATCACCATTGCTGCACTAACTTGCTACGTTAGCCTAGGGTTTCATCTCCCTTTCTAATATGTTTTTATGTATGACAGACTCTAAAAACTTATCTTAATCATATCCATGTGCTACATAGTCTTATCTATATCACTGTTCATTGTGTATGAGGAGCTTCTTGGAGGTTTGTCAGGAGACATGAACTGCAGTGTGTTCAGTGAACTGATGATACCCAGCTGCATGTCATCAATATAGCTGACCCAACCGGAGCAATGAAATTAATAGTCTAGGTGAGATTGTGAGCTATCTGGTAGTGGCTCAATCCAGAGAAGACTGAAATGATGTCGGTGTGCTGTGATAAGCAACCAGAAGAGTTGGGGGTAATTTGTATCAGCAAATTTCCCACAGTTATCCATGTCTTTGTCACCATGAAATTAGACTAGTATAATGTGCTTTATGTGGAGCTACCCTTTGGGGCCATTCAGAAGCTGAAGGTAGTGTAGAATGCCACAGCTTGATTATTTAGTAGAATTAAATGTGACAACACATTAGACTAGTTCCGTATTGTGTTCATTTTAACCAGTAAAGCCTTGTATGATTTGGCATCTGGTTATGTACAGTTGAAGTCAGCAGCGATGCTTGACCCAGAACTCGCTCAATATATACAAAAGGAACCTTCTGGCTCTCTAAGGTGTCCTTGGGTTTTAGAACTTGCTTCCCTTACTGGTCCACCAGAGCCCAGATTTGTTAACCTTCTGAGTATGTGGCAAAGCCCCCTCTCTTCTCTAAGTCTGTTGAGGGAAGGATGTATTTATGGGAAGTCTTTTGCTTAAGCTATGATTTTAATTTATGAGAGCCTATAGTTATGTTTTAGAAATCTGAAGAAATATATATAGCTGACACATTCTTTCTGTGCTACATAAAGATGCATATAAAATTGCTTTTTATCAAAAAGTGAAGTGTGACAAATGGCTAAAAATATACAAAACTTTTAGGTATCTGCAAACCTGGAGGTATTTTCAAGGTCCCTGGGCAAGTCTGTTATTATGCAACCTGCTGTTGATGGATTATTTTGCTTACACTTTTATTTTAACAAACCATCCCAAGAGATTGACTTTCTATTTCAGTTAATGAATTAAATTTCTTCGCTGCTTAATATATCTATGACATCCCAGCAGCCTTTTTAGTTTACCTCTGGCTGTGAGTCAGAAACTAAAAGGGGCCTGTTTTTGATATTGGGGGTGTTGATTACAAAGAGTAACCAACGAAAATACCTTGTAATTTAAAATTTTAGGATAATTTTTTAAGTGTATAAATAACATAAAAGTTGACTGCTGGTGGTGGGAAAATGAGCTCCCACTATAGCATTGTGGTAATACACTGATTAAGAGCATGACTAAAGGGAGAAAATAAAATAACTAAATCCTATTTCCCAAGCTCGCTCTTTTTAGTATAGACTTCTAACAGTGTCATTAACCTTCTCTGGTTGTATTTGTGTGCTGCAATAACAGCTGCTGTCCAGCATTACAACTTTAGCATGTGTCTTTCTTTCTTGCCCACAGCATCACACACTCTGTGTAGCTAAAGAGGAGAGTTTGGAGTAAGATTCTGACATCACTTTAGGTTGACAATAGGTTTATGTGATCTGACATACTTGTGTAAAAAAGTCAAGGTCGGTGAGGTAATATCTTTTTTTGGACAAAATTCTCCTGGAGTAAGAGACAAGCTTTTGAGCTGCAAAGAGCTCTTCTACAGGCCAAGCAAAGGTTATTCAGTGTGTCACAACTGAATATAAAGTGGAACCAATTGTTTAGCATAAGTCCTTTACACACATTCTAAGAAACCATTCAGTGTGAAGTGGACTGTTAATGCCTCTGCAGTTACAGGACAAAAAAGGACAAAAGATTGATGTAATAAGCTGTAAATCCAGTGTCTTTATTAAGATGGCGATTTTGAGAGTCTAGTAAAGATATGAATTTAAGTTTCCAGGCTAATCTTTTGAAGATGTGCATGTTTTCTTTGAGGATGGAGGATTGAGAAGTCAGTTTATGGAGTGATCTTTTTGTGAAAAGTGCTCTGCCGTAAGTGATAGGGTGTTTTTGTCTTCTCTTATTTTTCTGTGTGAGTTCATTCAAAAGCATAATGATTGGTTTTATCCACATGGTGGTGGTGCATTTAGCACACTGGATGAGGTACACCATGTGTTGTGATAAGCACATGTACAACCCCTGAATCTTGAAAGGTGTGTTGAGGGGGGTATTGATCATCATAGCCCTAAAGACGTGTGCACAGCTTTGCATCTGGTTTTCTGGCAAGGTTGGTGCCGCTTTGAGTTGGTGGGTCTTTGCCTGTGGGGAGCTTGCTTCTGTTGATGAATGTGATGAGGTCGGAGGTGGTTTGAAGGCCAGAAGAGGAGGTTCAGGAAAGATTTCTTTCAAGATGTGGTCCCTATCAAATATGGGTTGTTTGTGTTATGTAATGTTATTCTGTGAGTTGTAGTTTGAGGTGATAAATGATAATGAGGGGTGTGCAGTAGGAAAGTTACTTTTTTCTGTATTGAAGCAGGTTCTCCTGAGCTATTTGGGTAACTCTTTTCATGATGCCAACAATTTCTCTTGTGGACTGTCCTTATTTGAGGAAGGTGATTTTGTGTATGTTAAAGTAAGTATCCCAGACTTTCTCCTCAGAGCCTGTCCTGTGGTAACTGGGAGCCTGATTGTAGGTAAGATTTCTTGGTGTGTTGTGAGACAGTTACTTGATTTGAGAAGGTAAGTGTGGTGCTCTGTTGGTTTCTTGTGTGTAGGATTCTATTGTTGAAACTGTTAGTTGTGTCCGGGAAGTTAATGCTAGCGTTGGAATGTTCTGTGGAGAGTTTCATGGATGAAAAAAACCCAAGAAGTCCTGTGGCACTTTTAAAGACCAACAAATGTATTTATCACATGAGCTTTTGTGGGTAAAATCCCACTTCATCAGACACATGAAATGGAAACTACAGTATGTAGGGAAATACATTAATGCAGAGAAAGGTAGTCACAAGCTCAGTTCAGACTTTTTCAGCAAACCAAGCAAGTTGTTTTAATTCAAACAGTGTGGTACAGCCGATGAGAAGGTGGAAAGGTTGAAAGAGGGGAGAATCACCTTTTGTAATGAATTAGTCAGTCCAAATCTCTATTGAGACCTAATTTAATGATGTCGCATGAATTCTAACTCTGCAGTTTCCCTTTAGAATCTTGTTTTAAAGCGTTTCTCTTGAAGCACTTTAGCTGTCATGTCTTTCACAGAATGTACAGGGAGGTTGAAGTGTCCCCTATTGCTTTTTTAATGTTACCATTATTGATATCTGATTTGTGGCCATTAATTCTTTTGTGCAGCAACAGTCCAGTTTTGCCAGTGTATAAGGCAGAGGGGCATTGTTGGCACAAGATGGCATATATTGCATTAATGGATGAGCAGGTGAATGAGCCCCTGATGGCGTAGCTGGTTTGGTTATGTTCTATGATGGGTGTCACTTGAGTAGATATGTAGGCAGAGTTGGCAATGGGGTTTATTGCAGGGATTGTTACCTGGGTTAGTGTTGCTGTTGTATGAAGTGTGTTTGCTGTTTAGTATCAGCTTAAAGTTGGGGGGCTGCCTGTAAGTGAGGAGTACCCTACCTCCCAAGTCTTGAGAGATCGAGGGATCATTGTCCAGGATAGACTTTAGATCCTTGATGATGTGCTGGAGAGGTTTTACTTGGGGGGGCTGTAGGTAATGACCAGAGGCATTCTGTTGTTTTCCTGGTTGGGCCTTTCTGTAGTAGGTGATTTCTGTGTATGTGTCTTGCTTTCAGTCTGTTTCTTCACTTCTCCACGTGGATATTGTAGTTTTAAGAACACTTGGTAGAGATCCTGAAGATGTTTGCCTCTGTCTGAGGCATCTGCGCTAATGCAATTGTATCTTAGGGGTTATCTCTAAACAATGGATCATGTGGTGTATTCCAGTTGAAAGTTGGAGGGATGTTGGTAGATATAGCAGTCAGTAGGTTTCTGGTATAGGGTGGTGTTTATGTGTCAATCACTTATATGTACTGCAGTGTCCAGGAAGAGGATCTCCCATGTGGAGTGGTCCATGCTGAGGTTGGTGGTGGGGTGGAAATTGTTGAAATCTTTGTGGAATTTGTTAGTCTTTAAAAGTGCCACAGGACTCATTGTTCATTTTGCTGAACTAGACTAATGCAGATACCTGTCTGGAACTTGTTTTCATGGGTGAGTGGCGGTTGTTGTGGAAATCTGGGGGAATTAAGGTCATCAGTCCAGGGGATGAAAATATCATTAATGTACCTCAGGTATATCATTGGTTTTGTGGTACCAAGATTCGCCTATGAAGAGTTTGGCATATTGAAGCTCCATTCTAGTACCCATAGCTGATCCCAGAGTTTGGAAAAAGTGTTTGTTGAATGTAAAATTGTTTTCGGTGAATATGAACTGGATGTGTTTGGTGATGTGGTTGGGATGGATATCAGAATGTTTTCCATTCTCTTGTAGATTTTTGAGGTAGGAAGTGATGCCGTCACTGTGAGGATTGCTGGTGAATATGAAGGTGACATTCAGGATACCAAGGATGGTGTTCTGAGAGAGGCTGTTAATGTTCTGGTGCTCTGGAGGAAAACGGCATTTTGTGTTGGGAGCAGTTTGAGATTGCTTTTTATGAGTCCTGTTGTTCTACAGTGAAAGTGCTTTGGCAGGAAATGATTGGTTTGCTTGTAAACCCTTGTTTCTGTGTCTTGGGAAGTATGTGGAAGGTTCCCTGGCATGGGTTTATGGGGGTTGAATTTATATAGTTTTCCTTGGAGTTGCTGGAGAAACGATTTGATCATATCCTGAAATTCCTGGGTTAATTGTGTTGTGCGGTGTTCTCTGAATTCCGCATAATAGGTGATGTTGTAGAATTGTAAGTTGCCCTCATTGATATAGTCTTCATGGTTGAGGGCTATGGGTGCGCCTCCTTTGTTTGCTGATTTGATTACTATCCAGTGTTGGATTTCAGGGACTGTATAATTCTTGTCCTCTCAGTGGTGGAGAAATTGTCTTGGATATAGTGTTTGGTAAGAATTTCACAGTCAATTTTGTGCTTGACACAATCAGTATAATGATCAAGTATGTGGGTTTTTGTCTGCTGTGGGACGTCCAGGCTGATGATTCTTTTTTTTGTTATGACTCTTGATGGGGATGTAGTAGTTGTGAGTGGTGTTGTTGCAAAAGATTGAGCCAGAGCAGAGTTAACAAAAGAATACTTCTAGGTCTCCATGTGTTAGTACGCTATCAGATTGTAGGAGAACAAGGAGTCAATAAATAAATCCGTTAGTCTTTAAAAATGCCACAGGACTCTGTTGTCTTTCTACAATAGACTAACACGGCTACCCCTTTGGAATTAGACTAACATAGCTACCCTTTGGAAAGTGGGGGTGGGGGGCAGAGTCTCAGTCCATTGGAGATAACACAGTTCTGGTTAGAGGTAATCTTAATAAATAGATGATTTTGAGGTGTTGTGAAGCATCAGTGCGATGGATGCTGGTGCTATGATTTTTCCCAGAGGTGGTATTCTGAGAGTTATGGACTATCTGTAGCTGTACCTCATTAACCCCCCTTTTTTTGTCCTATGACTTTAGAGCTGTTAATGGGCCACTTCACTTTGAATGGTGTCATAGAATGTGTTAACTACTTATGCTAAACAAACGGTGACACTCTTGAGTGCCTTTTCTAGAAACGTGCAGCTCAAAGCTTGCCCTTTTCACCAATAGAAGTAATAAAATGGCCTAATAAAAGATATTCCACCTTGTCTCCCTAATATCCTGGGACTAAGGCTGCTACAGTACTGCAGACATGCTTGTGTAAGTAATTTGTAGCCAGGTAAGTATGAACCAAATGCAAAAACTGGTGGCAGAGTGAGCGTCTGCTAACGGTAATAGTGCTGTTATACCCATCTACGGTGCTTTTCAATGTTTTAGCGTTGACTGAACTAGAGGGTTTGCAGTGGTGCAGTTGAAGCGCTGTAATCTCACTAATGCAGTGGTTTTTCAAACTTATTCCTTGGGACCTAGTTGAAAAAAATCATTTATTCCCATGATCCAACAATTACATCTTTTGAGCAATGCATTCCCGTCTTTTGGAGGCGACAGCAGGGGGTGCTACGACCGAGTTCCTGAGGGTCTGAGACCCAGTACTGGGTCTCAACCCTGAGTTTGAAAACCACTGCTCTAATGTAGCTGCTGTGAGCTCATGGAAGAGAGCTCTCCTTTTGATTTAACTATACTAGTCCCCATGAGTGGTGGTAACTATATTGCCTAGAGAAGCTCCCCTGTCAACACAGCTCTGTCCACATCAGCACTTACGTCGCAAAGGGTGATTTCTTTTAAAAACAAAGAAAAAATCCCCCCAAACTTGTGGATGCCCAGGTCAGCTGATTTGGATTTGTGATGTTTCAGCTCTGGGGCTGACAAATTGCGGTGGAGGTGTTTGGGCTCAGGCTCTAGATTAGCCTATGGGCCCTGCAGCCCAGCCCTACAAATTGGAGTCAGCTGACCTGGGCAGCTGCAGCCGGGCCACATGACTTTTGTCCCTATGTAAACATACCCAATACCACCCATTCTCTTTCTCCTATTCTACAGAATAAACTGTTTTATGACCTAGAGTAGTCACAAAGCCAGTGCCGCAGGAAGCAAACCCAGCTTCATTTCTTTAACTAGTTGTGTACGTTGGCTTTTCCTGGACATAATTAACTTTTTCTCATGTTATTGCAGTAGAAAGTAGAGACTTTTGTTAATAATGGCACTATCACTTTGTTGCGAAAGGGCAACAATGCATATTAGATGCAGACTTGGAATCACTTACCTGTACTAATCTAGAGATGAAGTGGATTTGGCAAATGCCTAGCTAAATTGGTTCAGTTTTATTTTTAACTACTGCATACTCCTTGTATTATAAATGTGGAGAGGGGCCCAGACCTGAAGAAGAGTGCTGCGTAAGCTTGACGGCTTCTCTCTTTCTCCCAGAGAAGTTGATCCACTAAGAGATATTACTTCACCCAGCCCTGTCTCTGAAATGTGAAAACAGTAAGGCTTCGTGTTAACTGTTTGTTTAATTTCTGCAAAATAATCTTTTGCCTTGTTACTGAGAAGGATAAAGAATTAGAAATCTTTCTTCCTTCCCTTCCTGTTCTCTTCACTTACACTGTCACCTCCTGATTTTTTCTTCCTCTTGAGTGTTTCAGAAAATTCTAAATGCTTGAAATTTGTCATTCTGACAACTATTGTCACTATGAGCTGAATATCAGCCCTCTCCAACATCTGCAGTCTGGGTTTTCTAGTACGTCTGTTTCTGCAGGGATTTTGTTTAGATTAGGGTGGAGTTTACATTGTGTCTTTTGAGTCTGAATCTGAGGAATTGCATGTGTGCAGATTGTTGTCATTTGTATGTTGGACTAGAAAAGAAATTTGTTGTAGACTTGAGGAGTTTGGGTTTTATGATGATTATAATGTTACCTTAACTTGTGAATTCCTTAATGTATATTAAACAAAGAGTTTTGTGGCACTTTTAAAGACTAACAAATTAATTTATTGCATGAGCTTTCCTGGGAGAAAAATCCCACTTCGTCAGATGCGGGCTACCCCTTTGGATGTTTTTTGGTGATTTATTAAATAAGAATTAATACTTTGCATCTGCATTTAAAATCCATGAACAGGAAAAAGGCAAATTCCTTACTTAAAAAGCAGTACTTCAGTCATCAAAGTATCTTGGGTAAAAACTGCCATCAGAGTTTACTGCGTATCTCATTAACTGAAGTGCAGAGAGAATTTTTTTGTTTCTTTTGTTCTTGCCAAAATGGTAATCTTCAGGTTCTTTAAATTTCATACTTTATATCTTAAATACAAGTTGATTATTAAAAATCCAGCATGAAATTACTGAAATTCTTGATAAATATTTGTTACCCATTTTGTGCTTTTCTTTCTCTAGCTCTTATTTTTTTGACTACCATATAAAGTCCTTAATTTATTCTGCTCCAGTTAAACCATGTCCCTTACTACTTCTTTAGAATCCATAGATTGCTTTGTCTGCCTAACCCACAAGTATCTGGATTGTGGGATCCATGTATATTGTACTTCTGATTTCTGATCTGTGAGCAGTTTAGCAAATGATATACTATGTGTCTGTTTTTATTTGTTTGTTTTACAGTCAGTGAAAAACTACACTAAATGTCATGTGAGAAATGAACAGATCTGTAATAAATTAACGAGCTGTAAAAGTTGCTCACTAAATCTGAACTGCCAATGGGATCAGCGGCAGCAAGAATGCCAGGCATTACCAGGTAAAAGCTTTGAAATTTGAACTCTGCTTTTTAATTGTTTTTACAATTGAGTGAATATCCTAAATTAATTCCCATGAGCATTTATTCAGTGAGAAAAAGAATACTCAATTAGAAAAACTGTTCCTAATCTCTTTTAAGATCTTCTTTTACATGATAATCCAGAGACTGAGTTAACTGGCTAGAATGTTTTTGAAAATTATATTTTAAGATTCTAATATAGACATTTGCAGAAAGCAATTTTTGACTTTCTAACCAGAATTATTCTTACTGTTTAAAAAGAAATATTTAATGCATCACACACAACCAGTCAGGAAATATAAACAGTACCAATGGGATCTGTGTCTCTAATCAAAGCTAACAAAAAATTCTTGATTTTGATATCAGATTCTTGTAACAAACTGATTCTGAACTAGCTACTGAACAAAAGTTATTTGTGAAATGGCTCAGTGAATAATTTTTAAATAATGAATACATTTTAGGCAGTCATAAACCTGGATGTAAACAGTCTGTGAAGATGTTAGTTTAATAGACTACATTAATTTCTACGACTTAGTTGCTCATCTCTTACCACTAATATGCATCTGACTCATGTTAAGCATATACTACTAATAAAATTAAAGACATCTTTCCTTAAAATTGTGAAATATCAGAACTTTGTTTTACTCTCATTTAGTATCTTGTATCTAGCCACCATGATGTTATAGGATGATTATCATTCTAAGATTATAAAAATGACAAAAGAAAGAAGATACTTATTTATGGTCTTTTGGTTCTAATGAATTTGTTTTCATATTTCTAAAATAAGATTTAGATAAACTCTGATCTACTCAGTTTTCTGAGACACCTGTTCCCATGGCACCTAAATATCAAACCTGTATATAGTATTTGCATAGTATAGCCTTGAATACTTATTTACATTGAAGACTTTGTGAATGTCAGAAAGATTATGCTAGCAATGCTATTAGATTGTAACTCAATATAACTTACAGTAACACAATATATGTTGTATTTTTTCTTGTTAATCGACACGTTTACTACAATGACATTCAAAACAATATAAAACTTGATTTCCTAGTTGTTTAATATTGTATTTACAGATTAAGATGAAACTGAGTAATGGACTGTGACTTTGGAAGAAAAGCCGAAGCCCTTTAGATCTGTATTTGCATGAGGTTTTTTAAAAACACAACTTAAAGTCATATATATGTGATTTCTGTTCTAGCTCATCTGTGTGGGGAAGGATGGAGTCACATTGGAGATGCCTGCCTCCGCATAAATTCTAGTCGTGAAAGCCATGACAATGCCAAGCTTTACTGCTACAATTTGAGTGGGAATCTTGCCTCATTAACAACCTCAAAAGAAGTGGAATTTGTTCTGGATGAAATACAGAAGTATACAGTTCAGGTATCTTGAATAACTCTGATTCTTCTTCACAGAAACTTGGGCAAGGGATGTATTCTACTAACCTGTGCAGGGAAATGGAACTGAATAGATGTAAGTAGATGTCTACATTAGCAATTTAGGTCGACTTAAGGAGGCTTAAGTCGACCTAAATTACTCTCTGTCTACGCCAGACTTTCTTTAGGTTGACTTAAGAAATTCTTTAAGTCGACTTATTGAAAGCTAAAGTTGACTTAATAAGAACCACCCATTAGGTCGATTTAAGTCTTAAGTCGACTCCTTGAGTTGACTTAAGGACAATGTGGACATGTAGTAACCCTTAAATCAACTTTATTAAGTCAACTTAAGGGTGGTTAGGTCGACTTAACTTTAAGTCGACTTAGTCCACTTTGTTAAGTCAACCTAATAAGATTGGCTTTAAGTCAACTTAAAGTCGACCTTATTAAGTCAACTTAACAAAGTCAACCTAACTTTTTCTAGTGTAGATATAGCCTAAAAGCTTTAAGGCAATATGTTGCCAACTTCCCAGTCTATCAAGGATCCAGTAAACTATTATTTAAATCTTTTGTTGATATAGCAGCTCCCAAAAGCTCTCTTTCCTGGCGTCGCCCTCGTATATGTTGTTTACAGATGATTTGTAAGAGAGGAAAAGTGTCGTGAGTATTGACTGAAATCCCCACCTGAGTCCAATGCATTGTGACATCAAGAGTTTAATAAACCAAATAAGAAGATACTGTAATTTTAAATGAGAACACTTCTTTTGCTGGATGGTAGCATCTGCAAACAGAGGAATTGGCTTGGGTGGTGAATAGCTTAATAACCGGAAAGCAGAATTGAGTATTTCTTTCTGTGAGGAGAATGCAGTTTACTCTGTGGTTGAAACTGCTCATATTCAGATGAAGATGCCCAAGTTTGTGGTTACAGAGCATTGTTTCTAGGGGACTAAGTGTTTTTCCTTATGTTTGGGCTAGTAAGACTCATTGGAGGTCTTCAAGTGTTAGGGTTGCCTCACATTAATACAGGCAATTAAATTTCTAATGGTGCCTTCTTTCAGATTCTCTGTATCCTGGGTCACACTATTTATTCCTGGATATGCTACAGTGGTGGTGGTTGGCTGTCTTTCATGTGGTAGAATATGATAGGTTTTTGTTTTGGCTGCACATCCTAGGAGAGTTAGATAAAACTGCTGTGAAGAGGCATATGTAATGAGAATGCCAGGAGCGTGATTTAAGTTGTATTCATCTACCTCTAGTTTGCTTTTATTGTAGGGTTTCAGAGTTCTGCTCTTATTCCTACTTCTTCAATGTGCATATAAGATTTTGAGGTGGTTACTAAAAAAATCAAAGGTTACAATTTCTGTAATATGTGGATTAACTTAAATCCATTAGTTTATTTTTATTGTGGCTAGTTCTACTGTACAGTAGAGTGGATGACACGGTGTCTGTTGAATGCAAGCCTCATCCGAGCCTCCAATCTGGGTAAGACTGAGTTAATGTTAATAGGTAGGGAAACCAGCTAGAGGAATAACTAGAATTGTATCAACAACTCCAGCTAATGCTGAAGGCCATTATTTGTGAGTTAGGATTGCCTATTAGGATTTTGTCAGACGTTTGGCTGTTACTGAGTGCCCTGATGACAGCTGTCTCAAAGATATGTCAGTCAATCTGTTCCAATGAGGCATGAGTGGCCACTTTGTTATTGTTATCCAGGCCACTTTCACCTTTACACAGCCCATTTAATAAGCACCTGTTAATATTGGGAGTCCAAAAGTGCAGTGCAGCAGGTACAGTAACTGATCATGAACTGGAGTTCAAAGATCTGGTTTATTTTGATCTTAAAACTTCAATGTCCAGGTTATAACTTTTTTTCTCTCTCCAAATTGCTGAAGTTTTGATCAGCAAAGCTTCTGAGCTAGAGCTCGTCAGATTTAGATAGAGAGGGGGTGGCCAACAGATCCTTTTTTGAGAAGAGGGTCCATTCTGATCTATTGGGGTTTATACACGTGGCAAAGTCTCTTTTCTTTATGGGCACCTGTTGCAGGGAATGGGATAAAAGTGGAAAGGGTGTGTATGTTAATTTGTTAATTGCTAAACAATGTCATTAGGAGTGGGAATGAAATACCATTTTATCTGTGGTCAGCAGTGGATTATGGGTTGATTTTGCAGTTGATTATTTTGAATGTTGGAAGGCCCACCTATATCACAGATGGCTAACTTAGAGAAAATGGGTTTTAAAAAACCACCTTGTAAGTGATCAGAGAAGCTAGTGATCAGGGTCAGCAAAAGGAGAGTTTTGTGAGAGTGTTTAGAGGGGTGTGAGAGCTAGAGCTTGCAAATCCATTGATATTCACTTTATAAAAGTTTATATCCACTGTGAGATATTAAGGGCAGAGGGCAGCTGGAGAATGACAGTGGGGACGCATATAAGCTGCAGAATGTTCCCTCTAGAATAGCTGGGGTTATTACAGGGCAGTTGGAGGCACCTGAGGCTGATTAAGACCCAGACGGGTACTTGATTAAAAATCTCCCTGCTCCAGACAGAGCACAAGGTGGAGAAGGAGTAGGAGAAGTGCTATGTGGAGTGGAGGAGTGCAGAATTGTATAGAGAATCTGAGAAGAATTTGAAGATACGTGGCCCTGCGGGGGGGGAAGGGGGAACCCGCAAGGCGGAATGATGACACTCCCCAGGCACTGAGGCCTGAGAGAAGAAGCCTTACCTAGACAGAGGGGGGGCAGGGAATGAAGCACTGAAGGAGCAGAGGGGGAAATAGCCCAGGGGAAAGAGTCGCAGTGTTGGACGCTATCAGCAGTGCAGAGCTGCTACTCAGGGCCCCTGGGCTGGGACCCAGAGTAGTGGGCGGGTCCAGGTCTCTTCCTCCTTTTCTTCCCATGGGACATTATAGGCCCAGTATGCTGTTAGCTTCTTGGCAACAAGGGCACGCTGTTGACTTGTATCCAGCTTCTTGTCTGCTGTAATCATCAGGTCCTTTTCTGCAATACTGCTACTTAGCCAGTTGGTATCCAGTCTGTAGCACTGTATGGGCTTCTTCCGTCCTAAGTGCTGGACTCTGCATTTGTCCTTGTTGAACCTCGTCAGATTTTTTTGGGCCTATTCGTCGTCTTTGTCTAGGTTACTTTATATCCTATATCTACCCTCCAGCTTATCCACCACTCCACCTAGCTTAGAGTCATCTGTGGACTTGTTGAGGGTACAATCCATCCTATCCTCCAGATCATTAATGAAGATGTTGAACAAAACCGACCCCATAATCAACCCCTGTCCATATGATACCAACTGCCAATTAGCTATTGAGCCGTTGATGAGTACCCATTAAGCCTGATGATTTAGCCACCTTATAGTTCATTGATCTGACCCATATTTGTTTAATTTGCTGACGAGAATACTGTGGGGGATCTTATGAAAAGATTTACTAAAGTCATGGTGTATCATGTTCATTTCCTTCAGTACATCCACAGAGCCAGCCATCTCATCATAGAGGGTAATCAGGTTGGTCAGGCATGACTTATCCTTGGTGAATCCATGCTGATTGTTCCTGATTGCCTCTCTCTTCCCCAAGTGTTTCAAAATGGATTCCTTGAGGACCTGCTCCATAATTTTTCCGAGGACTGGTTTGAGACTGACTGGTCAATAGTTCCCTGGATCTTCCTCCTTCCATTTTTGAAGTTTTTTTTTTTTTTTAAGGTTCGCCATCCCCCGTGAACCTAATTTAAAGCACTCCTCACAAGGTTAGCAGGCCTCTCTATGAAGATTTTTTTCCCTCTTTTTTTTAGGTGGATCCCATCCTTTCTAGAAATCCTTTTTGGAACAACATCCTCTGAAAATATCTGCTCAGTGTGCAGCAGAGTAGTCAAAAAAGCAGTAGTCAAAAAGCTAACAGAATGTTAGGAACCATTGGGAAAGGGATAGATAATAAGACAGAAAATGCCATAATTCCTTCCTCTCTATCTCCATGGTCCACCCACATCTTGAAAACTGCAGGCAGGTCTGTCTCAAAAAAGATGTATCAGAATTGGGAAAAGAAGAAATAGGCAAGTTCTGTAGGGTAGGTCCATCAAGAGCTATTAGCCAAGCTGGTCAGAGGTGCAACTGAATGCTCTGAGTGCACCTAAACCTCTGATTATTAAAAGCTGGGAAGGACCATGAGTATAGATAGCTTGATAAATTGCTGTGTTCTGTTCAGTCCTTTTGAAGTAAATGGCATCAGCCATTGTCAGGAGACAGGATATTGGGCTAGATGAACTGTTAGTTTGATCCAGTATGGCCATTCTTACGGTTTTATCTTTCTGGAATGTATGTTTTTTTAAAAAAATTTTTATATATATGTTTTTAAAATTACTATGTCAGAACAATGTTGAGGTTCCATACAGATTAAATCAGTGCTTATAAAAGAATGAGAGATTGAAATTTTAAAACACAATTTCTGGGTTTTATATCATGCAACATGCCGTTGGCTGCAAAACAAATTAGTTTTGTAGTAGCTTATGTTTTATAGACGGGGTGAAAAAAGACAATTATGAATAATAATTAAAATTTATATCAAGCTAGTAGCTGATTTGGAAGGTTATTATGCTGCAAATGAATTAAGATTCCTACCAAGGAAATAGCAATATAATCTTGCCCTTTACAAATGTTTGTGTGGTATTAGTTCTGAATGCAAGAATTTAAAGTAATATATATATAATATAAATCAAAGTATCATTTTATACCATGTTTTTGAAAAAGATATGCAAATATAGGTCATGTTGCTAGTTTTATTTTACAACAAATGTAGGAATTGGACCATATAAGCTGATTTATTTTCCCTTGGGATACACCTGTGCTTTTCTCTTATTTCCTAAGCAAAATAATGCATTCTCTATGTCTCAGACAATGTCTTTTGAGTTGTACCTACTGCAGCCTTGAGATATATCTGGCCACTGTTTTGATGAGCAATAATAGTAACTTTGCAGACAAAACTAGAATTACAAAATCAAGAATAGATCCATTAGAAATGACTCCTTGAATTATTAATTTGACTTTTTCCCTGTTTGCTTTTAAAATAGCACATAGAATCGCCTAAAATCTAAGATGAAAGACAAAGTGAGTGTGCCAGGTTTATACTTACACAGTTGCATTTGCTATAGCATTTTAATGAAGATGATCTCCACTGATGGGAGAGAGCTCTACCATCCGCATAGTTATTCAACCCCCTCTCCTCCATCTCCTTCATGAGGCTCTCCTCCAATATAGTGCTGTGTATATGTGGGGTTAGGTCAGTATAACTCTGTTGCTGAAGGCGGTGGATTTTTCACATCCCTGAGGGACACTGTATTACTGACATAGATCTGTAGTATAGACCAGACCTGAGGTAAAATCTTTTATTGAACCAACTTCTGTTGGAGAGAGAGAAAGAAGCTTTTAAACTTACACAGAGCTTTTCTTCAGGTGACCACTCTCATCAACAGAAGTTAGTGCAATAAAACATACTACCTCACTTACCTTGCTTCTCTATTATCCTGGGAGCAGCATAGCTACAGCAACACTCCATACAACAAAATAAAATCTAAGAAAACTACCTTTGACAGACTCTTGATTTGACAGTTTGCTGGCTGGCATATATAGTGCAGATGAGAAATGGCTGTTTTATTTCTCTGGAATGCCAGGCTTCTGCTGGATTTCAAAGCTAAAAACTTCTGCAAGGTGACATCCTACCAAGAATATATTTCTTTAAATGAATTATGTCCTGAGCTATACAAGTTTGAGATAACCCACATGTGGTGTATAACAAAGGTAGACAAATGCATCCACTTGAAAGGGATATCTGGGGTTAAAATGATCATTTACTTATCAGAAACTTCTAATGCAATGATACAGTGATTTATGTTGCTCCACTGTTAGTTTTTTTTAAAAAGTAATTTCTTTTTCATTCCTATCAGCTTGTCCAGTCCTATTTATTCTGTGTATAAGTCACTTTAAATGTGCTATCAGTTGTCACGGAAGCACTCTGAGATTTTGCTTGATTTTCTTTTGTCTGCCTCTTCCTCTCAGACTCCAGTCAGGATGATTTAGGGGATGAGATTTCATTTTAGATGACTGGTCTTTGTTACAGACAATGTTGCAGAGTTCACAAATGTAGTCAGAGCAGCTGTATGGTGAGAAATATCCCTTAATCTGAAGTATCTACGCTTGAGTTTGACTTTTACTGTTACTATCAAAGGCTTTAAACACGTTTCTTTCATGTGAAACAAAAGCTTTTAGGATTAATGGACACAGCAGAACAGCATCTGAAAGTAAGAATATGGATATGTTTCACTTGGTATTTTTGTACTGACACAGAAAACACCTTTAGCAACCATTGATTTATAGGCGAGACAATCTGAAAAAAATATCAGCACCTATTGTAATAGGAGCCACTAACAAATTCTTTATTATGTATAAAAATATAGAATTTTTAACTTGCTTTGTAATATTCAAGGCCCATAACTGTGCAGTAACTCTAGCAACAGTTGCACATCAGGTTCAGAAGGAATTCCTAACACACAAAATATGTGAATTCTTTCAGAAAGGGGAGAAAGCCTCCATTTCTCTAATGCAGTCAAGAATCCACTGCTAGTGCTTAAAAGAGCAACCCGGAGCGCTACTCAGCCCTCCATTTTTCCTGCGCTGTCCAGGTGCCCAGCTGGAGAGGAGTAGCGCTGTTCTAGTAGAGGTGTGGAGCGCCCCCAGCCAATCTACCAGAGCCTGTTTCCATTACCCTCATTACGGATGGAAAGAGGCAGGGCCACATGGGGCATATGGTAGCCACTGCACCAGGGAAAGCCTAGTTTCTTTCTCAGATATGAGTAATTTATCATCATTATTATGTAATTTAGTGTTGTTATCACTCTGTGTGTTTATGGGGTTATATGGCTTTATGGCCAGTGAGGGTGTGGGGCGTGGCATGGTGGGGGGACACGTGTCACCCAGTGTTGACTAGGGGGCTCTCACTCAAAATGCTTGGGAAGCACCACCTTAAAGAACACTTCTGAATTCTAATCCTCATTTCTAAAGTGTTGCAACCTCTCCCAGTTTGATATCATCTGCAGTTCATTATCCAAGTAGTTAATGGAAATATTGAATAGTATCAGATGCAGGATAGTCTCTTGCATACCCTTATGACCTCACAATTAGATAAACAATTGATGATAACTATTTGAATATGGTTTTTCAACAAGTTGTGCATCCCCTTATAGCAATTTCATTTAGACCACATTTCCCTAGTTTGCTTATAAAAATGTCATTTGGGACTGTGTCAAAAGCCTTATTAACAATCAAGATATATCAGGTCTGCTGTTTTTTATATGTCCAGTAGGACAGCAGTCTTGTCCAAGAAGGAAATTAGATTGGTTTGACGTGATTTGTTCGTAACAAATGCATGTTGGCTACTGTTTATCACTCAGTTATCTTCTATGTCCTTACAAACTGATTGTTTAATAATTTGTTCAAGTATCTTTTTGGGTATCAAAGTTAGGCTCTGGTCTAAAATTCCTTGGATCTTCTTTGTGTTCCCCCTTTTAAAGATAGTAATTGTATTTGTCCTTCTCAAGTCTTTTGGTACCTCACTGATCTGTCATGGGTTTTCAAAGATGATTGTTAATGGTTCTGAAACTGCCTTAGCTAGTTCCTTAAGTACTTTGGTGAATTTCATTAGGCCTTGCCAACTTAAATACATCTAGTTTATTTAAATATTCTTTGACCTGTTCTTTCTGTATTCTGGCTTTTTTTCCTTCTGTCATGGGATGCACATCTCTGTTGTCCTAGGTTATGGTCTGTATTTCCTGTTCACTTTTGCAATTGTATGGTTTGATGCCCAATATGCAGGATGGTTTGATGCCCAATATGAATGCTCATAACATATTCTACAGGATTACTGTGGTATCACATTCCTGCAGCATCATGTATGTGTGCCTATGTGAAGCAGGTTACATGGCTCGGGGGGAGGAGGACAAACAGAACTATCTACCAGCAGCATGTAAACAGCCAAAGCTGCAAGCAAGTGCCTAGAGAAAGACAATTTATCTTGAAGTCCTTGGCTCAGATGGAACAAAGAGATCACCTTGACCCAGCAAAACGGGGGGTGGAGGGGGTGCTGAGAGGAGACTGAAAACAAAGACAGACACTTGGAGCTGCTCCAGGCTTTTTGACAGACACTCGGAGCTGCTCCAGGCTTTTTGACAGACACTCCATCTTGAAACATCTACAAGAAGAATTGGGCCCTGTCTAGAAATAGGCAGAGAACGGCTACAAACCATCTCAGCCGGACCTGAGTGGTGAGATGAACATAATTGTAATAGTGTTAGTAGAACAGCATGCATTTTATATTTTTTATTTACTGGTAATAACTTCTGACTGCTTTATTAAATTATTGTGCATTGATTTGCTATATACTCACTTAAAATTATATTCTAATTGATAAACTAGAGTTTGTTTTACCTAAAGCTGTGTGGACTTTAGAGGATGTGGATCAGAAATGGTGGGCCAGTCCCTATAAGTGTTTAATGGACGAATGTGTGTCTATGATGATTGGGGGTGGATCCCAATCTCTGTAGGACGGGGGTTCCTCGTGTGGAGTCTGGGGACTGAGGCTTCTTACTTGGGGTCCACCTTAATAGGTGTCTAATGGGTGGACACTCATTGCCTGTGATTACACACAAGAGGCTGGTGTGGACTGACTCAGGAGTGAGCGGTCACCTGGCAATTGGGGTAAATCAGGGTTCAGGAGTGGGGATTGGGGGGGGTCACAGTGGCACACAGGACCAGATCTGGAGAGCAACCTGTCACACATTCCCCCTTGGTGGTATTAATTGCGTTAAACATTTACCAGACTATTAGTAAAGGGGGAGATAAGAAGACCAAAAATACTAGCATGCCTCTTATATAAATCCATGGTACGCCCACACTTTTAATAATGCTTGCAGTTCTGGTCATCCTATCTAAAAAAAGATGTAATTGAATTGGAAAAGGTACAGAGAAGGGCAACAACAATTATTAAGGTTATGGAACCGCTCTCATATGAGGAGAGATTTAAAAAAAAACGGCGCTTTTCAAGTTGCAAAAGAGAAGATTAATTGGGGATATGATAGAAGTTTATAAAATCTTGACTGTTGTGGAGGAAATAAATAAGGAAGTGTTATTTACTCCTTCACGTAACACAAGAATCATGGGTCGCCATATGAAATTAATAGGCAGCAGGTTTTTTTTTTTAAAAGAAGTACTTCACACAATGCATGGTCAAGGTATGGAGCTCATTGCCAGGGGTTTTTGTGAAGGCCAAAACTATAACACTAAAAAAAGAAATAGATAAGGTTCTGGAGGATAAGTTCATCAGTGACTATTAGCTAAGATGATCAGGGATGAAACCTCATGCTTTGAATATTCCTAGCCTTGCTTTTTCAGAAGCTGGGCATGAATGACAGGGGGTTGGTCACTCAGTGATTGCCTGTTCTGTTCCTTCCCTCTGAAGCATCTGGGCTTGGCCACTGTTGGAAGACATGAGACTGGGCTAGATGGACCATTCGTATGACCTGCAATGGCTGTTCTTATGTTCTAGACTTCACCTGTGGGGGGGTTGCAGATGATCCCGTCTCTGTGCCTTCACCCGGGAAAATTAAGAAGGTGTAGGACACATGCTTAGCCCTGATGATGAGTTTGGTGAGGTTGGGGTTTGTTTGGTGGTTCTTCTATTAATATGAGGATGATCTATACATTTTTGAAAGAGGCTTCATCTATTCAGCAGCAATAGTTTTTGTGCAGAATGGAAGCATTAAGTAATGAAATCAATATGTAATTGATTTTCACTGAGTCAGTTGAAATACACCTTTTTGAAGTCCAGTGTCCTTATTTTGCTGTTCCCATGTTTCCTTTCCATAGGATCTTGAATTCTATCAGATCGTGGTCACTTGCTCCCCCGTCCACCTTCACCATTAATTAATGAAGGTGGACGTGGGAGCAAGTGACCTTGATTAATTCATTAATCCCTGTTGGTTAAAACAGAATCCAAAATGGATGATCCCCTACTTGTTTCCTCAACTTGCTAAATAAAAAGAGCTGTCCCCTACACATGCTAAGAATTTACAGGAGATGTAGTGTTTTTTTTAATAGTCTTTCAACAGATATCAGGGAAGTTAACATTCTCCATAAATATTAACCCATGTGTTAGCTAATCTGAAGACCTGCTTATAGAATGACTCAACTACTTCCTCTTCTTGATTTGGTGGTCTATAACAGACAGCCCCACCATAATATTTCTGCTGTTCTTTTCTCTTGTTATCCTCACCCAGAGACTCTCAGTAGGTCTATCATTCATTTACCCTTGAACCTCTGAACAAGGTACTAGAATTCTGTGAGGGAGTGAACAAGCATATGGAGAAGGGTGATCCGCTGGATATAATGTACTTAGAAAGTCAGAAAGCCTTTGACAATATTCCTTACCAAAGATTACTAAACATGTTCTATTTAAATCAGGTGTTTTTAAGACCATGACATGAAAAAAAGTGCAGTGCTGTTTTTGGAAAAAGGAGGCTCTTCTGTGCACCGTTGAACAGTGTGTTGTTTAAGCAATAAACAAGACTTGGAATTACTTAATAATCTGGATGTGTCTGTTTTCTACAAATAGTCTTGCATAGCTTGAACAATAACTTTACTGGAGTTTCAGGGTTATTCCTAGGTATAGTGTCTCCCTGGGCAAAGTGCTTGGTGACTTGAAGGAGGAAAAAGGAACTTGTGGTGAAGGCACTAGACTGGGATTTAGGAACTGCGGTTGGGGGAGGGGGGTCATTTTGAGCTCTCCCAAACATTTCCTGGATTACGTTGGCTAGGTACATCACTTAGGCTGCGTCTACACTGTGCCTCAGGGCAAACTATGGAGGCAACATTTACAGAGCTCAGCAAAGCATTGTGCTCTCACTGCGTAGTATGGAAACTGCGATCACGAACAAAAGGGAACCTAGTTTGCATTACCATGGTCCTGTTTGAAAGAGAAATATTTGCCCCTATTTTTTTCTCTCTATTGTGTCTGCGTTTTTATGTGCCGCTGCTGATTTACATGCATTTATGTTATCCATTTGTCTCTGGCACTTAATGACTCGAACATTAGCCAAAGGGAAAACTTTATTCTAAGTGTCTTATTGGGTTTTTAATCAGATACCACACAAAAGTTTAACGGCACAAAATCATATAGCTGTTTAATAAAACAGGAGACGGTAGCTTTCTTCACCTTCAGCAAGAAAGAAGAAATGAGTTGAGAACTGTATTGACAATAACTAAATGTTACCAAGTGTGAGCAAATGGTGGGAAAATCACTGTTAGCTCAGCTCTGAATGTAGCATGAAACTATTGATCTTAGGTGGGGGAAAATAAAAGCATTGTTGTTGACTAATTGTTTCATGTCTCTTTCATTCTGCTTTGTAGAAAATATCACCTTGGGTAGGATTACGCAAGATCAACATCTCCTACTGGGGATGGGATGACATGTCTCCTTTCACAAATACAACACTGCAATGGCTTCCTGGAGAACCAAGTGACTCGGGCTTCTGTGCATATCTAGAAAGAGCTGAGGTGGCAGGGCTGAAAGCAAATCCATGCACCGCTATGGCAGATGGTCTTGTCTGTGAAAAACCTGTTGGTGAGCAACATCAGACACCAAAATGCTGCTGTTAAAATGGTTGAACTGTCTATGTGGGAATTTTGTTTTGCTAGGAGGAATGTTTGGAAAGTTCTAGTAAATAACTGCAGGAAGGTTTTACTTAAATGTTTAAAAACAAGTCAAGATTTTAATCTTGGAAAGCAAATGACGTTCTTAAAAGCAACACACTTTTCTTTGGGAGTTCCCCGCCTGATGCAGTCTACATCCTTCCGGTCATTTCACTGGTGGGGTTTAAAGCAGAATTTATGCTGTAACACTGTATGTGAAAGTTGCTGTTCAGCTTACTTGTTCAACAAAGCTGAGGCTGCTTAAGCATGTTCTATTCCTGAATCATGCTGCTTCATAACAGATTCTTTATTTAAATTAATCATGAAGTTTACCTAAAACAGTTATTTTTTTCATCTTTTTTTTAAGCTGTTTTTTAAAGATCCAATTATCCCTTCCCATTATTAAGAGTTTGAGGCTCTTTTAATAGTGTGAGCAATTCCTTCTGAGACATTAGGAGACAAGTGGTTAACAGTCATCCTTAGGTATGCAAATATTTTCAAACTAAGAGGACTGGTTTAGCTGTGGTGAATAACCTGCACAGCTCTTGCATTATAAGAAGGATGAATTGGGGTTTGAGTCTGGTTAGAAAGAGTATAGAAGGAAGTTGTAACTAATAAGGAGACCAAGAATTTTTTTCCCCTACTTCTCTGAGAATGTCTAGAGAGATGAAACACACTGTACTTCATGATTTTGCTTTTTCAATATATCACATCACAGTGTTGTCTTATCTCTAAGCCCCAGTATTCCAAGTTCTTGTGCAGATTCTTAACGGCAAGCACGTGAGTACTCCTCTCATCTTCAGTGTGACTGCTTGCATGTTTTAAAATTCAGAATTGCGATATAAGTGTGCAGTGTTTCGTGGAGTTGCTGCAGTACTGCCTAGCTTATCACAGGCCCCAAGTTGCCAACGCTTATATTGAGATTCTAAATTTCCTTGTGACAGGAGAAGTTTTCTTTATTTTACAAGAAAATAAGTCCAAACATGCAAGCAAATTAATTTATTTGCTACCACTATGAGAAGCCTGCTCTAGTAGTTTGAGTCACAGGTTGGGAAACAGGACCGCCTGAATTAACCTTGGCTGTGTCCCATTGATTCCCTAATGGTAGTCTTGGGCAAATCACGTGACTTCTTTGAATCTGTTTTCCCATCTATTACATGCAGATTGTAATATCTGCCTGAGGATTAATTATATATAAATTGTAAAGTGCTTTCAAAAAGAAAAGATATGTATGTTATTGGCACATAAACCTTAATGTTTAGTTTAAACGAAACCTTTACATGGAAACTAATTCATTGTGTTTAAGAAAAACAACACCCTCTAACGGGTTCTCTTAGGAGACACAGGAAAACACTGCAAATGCTTACATAAGAGTTAGTATTAAAACCTTTCCCTTAGTCCTGCCCTTCACCAAAAGGAGGAAAGCCACCAACTTATCCAATATGATTGGTGACAGTGTAGTGTCTGGTCATGTGAGGCCCTCTACAGGAAGATCACTTAGCCCTATGGAAAAGAAGTAATCATAATGGAGCATTTTTCATATGAACGATGCTCTCGTTGTGTGAAGAAGATTAAAGTTTACAGGAGGATCAAGGTTAAAGAATGAAAGCAATCCTTACGTATCTTCTTTCTTGTGTTGTCTTTTTCCCTCCTTTTGAGTTTGCTAATGTAGTAAAAGGCCTTGTATATGAAGTAACTTAAGAGGTATTTAAAGTGTTTAATTTTCTTTTAAAGGTTTTCACTGGTAAATATTCTCAGTCAAATAAGATAACGTCCATAAATAAAACATACATTTCACCAGTCCTCTTGCTGTTTTTTGCAAAATTTGTAATATTTAAAAAGGAGGTGCATTTTTAAAAAAAAAAAAAAAAAAAACAACCCTAAAAAAACTGCATTTTGTTGGTGCTTTTGACTGAATCCATTCCCTGTTGTTTCTGCCCTTCATACTTTTTGTAGAAGTAGATTGTAATCTGTTACGTATCTCTCTATCAGAAGAATAAATAGATGTGACACAATGTAATGACAGTGTTAAATAACTGAAGAATGCAGATGACAAAGTATTGGTAGAGTACTTTCCAAGTTTAGAATCTGCATCTATTACTGGTGCCAATTTTATTTGCTTATTGAACTCTTTCAGCAGTTATGGTGGTCAAGAAAATTTGGAGCTTCTGAAGTTACTTATTCGCAGTTCATGGTATTTTATAAAAAAAAGAAAAATACAGTAAGATTGTTTCTAATTATAGCAAGGTATGGCCTGAATTTATACATAGAGGGACAAACTCTGAAGTCCTTACTCAATTTTTACCTGTCCTTATTTTCTCAAATCATTGTTTTGCCTTAGTGAAAGCCGAGGAAGGATTTGAGGATTAAGCTTATTTTGTATAAAAGTACCTGCATAATAAGTAATATACAAAGTACTTAATAATAGCTGTAATGGAGTTAGTCAACATTTCTTACAAGAATATTGTGCAATTCCCATTTATTACAGAAAATATTACTCTATATATACTTGAATGTACTGATCTTAGTTAAGAATTACTCTGCTCTTGTTGATGCACATGTTATAGCTTCATTTGTAATCAAAAGAAACGTCAGCAGAAAAAACATACACATAGCTTTTATTTAGAATAGAACTCCGCAGAGATTAAATATACCGCTGCTAAAATAGACTAATATTGTCTGCGGTAAAGACCTGTTATACATTAAATAATGTTTCCCTTGTTATCACTTTGAATTTGTACTGAGTGATAGTGTATACATCAAGGGGCAGATGTTCATTTGACAACTCACACTCTTAGATAAGATGTAAAATGTTTAAGGGAAAAATAAATCACCAGTGAAATAAATAACTGTGGCTTATGGTAATTCACTATTCAACTAACAAGAACAACAGAACTAGGTCACAGATTACTATGTAATATTAGGGATGCAGGGCTGTGCGTGTGGGGGATGGGATCCAGGGCCAATTGGCCTGTGGGGGCCCCCAGCCCCTTGCCCTGGTACTGGGGGGGGGAGGGTCAGGGCCATCCTGCACCAGAGGTCAGGCTCCCACCTCACCTCTGGGCCATTTGGGCCGCCCCTGAGGCTGGGCTCCCATCCTGCCCCTGGGTCAGCTGGTCCGCCCCATTGGAGGGGCAGGCTTGCCCAGAGGCCAGGTCCTGCACTCCTGCCCCACCTGTGGGCCAGTTTGCCGCCAAAGGCAGCAGGGGCAGCCTCTCCCCCCCCGGGATGGCTCTGTAGGGATGGTCTAGAGCGGTGGTTTTCAATTTTTTTTTCTCAGGATCCAGTTGAAAAATATCATTTTTGCCCACGACCCAACAATCACATTGTTGAGCAATGCATTCCAGTCTTTTGGGGGGGGCAGGGGGGGGGGGGGGGCGACACAATCCAGTGCCTATCGGTCTGTAACCCAGTACTGGATCCTAACCTTGTGTTTGAAAACCACTGGTCTAGAGTGCTTGGTCCGGCCATAAGTGTAGGGGATGGGTCTAGATGACCTCATGAGATCCCTTCCAGTCCTACAGTCTATGATTCTACTACATATATTACAGTAGCTTTAGTCACATTTTATATGATGCATATGCACATATATAATTGCCATTCTAGAAATTTACTAAAGAGGTATGCAAGAAAAATATTTATAATCACTTTTACATGAACTCTATGGGAGACATAATATGACTTACGATGACTACCCAAAGAAATATTGAGCACAGTAGGGTAATTTTTTAAAAACCCATTTGTATTTATGTACTGTACCATGAGTCTGACTCAAATTGGTCACAAATAAGCCATGAGAAAATCACTTCTATTTTAATAATCACTTTTAATATCACAAAATGTTAAAGCAATAAAGATTGAACTTGTGTTAAATGTATAAATTCTTTCTGGCTTTTTTTTTTCCAGTTAGTCCTAATCAAAATGCTAGACCCTGCAAAAAACCATGTTCCCTGAGAACGACATGTTCCAATTGCACAAGCAATGGTATGGAGTGTATGTGGTGTAGCAGTACAAAACGATGCGTTGACTCAAACGCCTATATAATCTCCTTCCCATATGGACAGTGCCTAGAATGGCAAACTGCCACCTGCTCTCGTAAGTATTTTAACAAATGAACTCTGTTAACTATAACATGATGAATTTTTCCACCCTAAAGAAGCACAAACATTTGAGTAAGATTCATTAGATAGGATACAAAGAACAGATCATTTCAGCTATCATCATAGCTCATTAATACCAGCAATGAATACATTTGCTCATATTTTATGGCTGTAGATAATATAGATACATTTTCACATATGGAATATTCTTTTTATTTTTAAAAGTACCAATAAATAATTTATTTTTAATATAAAGACAAATATATTTCTATTTGTGTTTTGTCTTACTTCATGAGAACAGCAGAAATATGAGTTATCCTGTGAGGTAGCAGACTGGTGGCTAGAAGGCATGAAAAATGTTTCCTCTGTGTGACTGGTGGATCAAAATCTCACTGGTTCATACTCGGTCATGCCCTCTTTTGAGAATAAAAAGCATGTGGTTTTTGTCAAGAAGAAAAGATATTACAGCAAGGTGCCTCTTCAGTTTATGGTAAAGGCAGTGATTTCAACAGGAGTCAAGCAGGTCAGTCTTCAGTCCTTGAGCCCATCTCAGAAAGTCATCTTCCACCTGAATCTATGGGTAAATGCAGAAAATACTGGACCTGGATGGCTTCACTGTTTGAGAGTTTCAGTCAACAGATCCCACAATCATAGGTGATTGGAATTGAAAGGAACCTTTAGTCCCCTGCTGAAAGCAGGGCCAACTCCAACTAAATTATCCCAGCCAGAGCTTTGTCAAGTTGCAGTTTAAAAATCTAAGGATGGAGATTCCACCAGTTTCCTAGGTGATCCATACCAATGGTTCACCATTCTCCTAATGAGAAAGCTTTTCCTAATATCCAACCTAACCTCCACCATTGCAACTTGGTCTTGCTTTGAGCAGAGAGTTGTAGTAGATTATCTCCTGAGATCCCTTCTAACACTAGTCTTCTGTGATTCTGGCCAGCGAATGAACTCTATGATAGCATGGGAGCTTATTGTGCGTGGGGTGCAGAACAGAAGTTTAATCAAATGTATGTTAGCCTATATATGACTAGAGTTCCTACTTATTTTGAGCTACTAAGCAGAATATAGAGAAAAAAGAACATGCAGACATTCTCCCTTTGCTTTATAAGGTGGCTGTAGGTTGGAACAAGAGGATGAAGCAGGCAGAAGCAATACACAATGCCCTAAGATGACACACAAAAAATGATTGTTTTCCTCAGACTCGAAAGCATTTTCTGTGGAAAATAACCTGATTCGTGCAATGCATATCTTTATATACCAAGATATGACATAGAGTAAATGATGTGTAAGGAGATGGGAACCAGTGCTGAAGGCAAAGGGCCTCCCCATAAGAGATGCTGGCCTCTAATCTCCAGCCATTTGAGAGAGGCAAGTAGACCTTGCTATGGAAGACTTAATGAGAAACTGTATTGATGTGCACTTGGTTTGTTATCACTTACGAGAGAGTAGCCTGTGTAAGGGATTATAATGCTGTAAATATGTACATTAATTGTACTAATATAATAACTAAAATAATACATTACTAATATTATTAGTGATAATATAATACCATATATTATCATAGATAAAGATTGTAACCACCTTGTACTCCGCACTGTAGGTATTTACAAAGGCTGAGTCACTGTCTTGAATAGGTTTGTTTTAGAGGATTATTAATCTCGGAAGATTAGTATACAATTTTATATACATATTTCCAGACAAACACTATATTAAAATGAAGTTAAAATTACACACACAAAATTTACTATGTAGGATAATATACTAGAGTAATTGAAATACTTTAGTTATTATCTAGATAGTTCTATCCTACAGCAGTCTAGGAAAGTATTTTTCTTTTTTTAAAAAAAGTTAATTAAAATCCATAAAGACTAAAAATAAAATTGTGAGACAAGCCAATGACTGAAAATTCAGAGGTAAAATTGACATCCCTAAATATTGAAAAGTTATACCTTTTTTTTAAATGGCATGGATTATGGATGAAAATCAGTCTTAACTTCCTATTTTTGTTGGTTTGTGTTACAACCTGTATATTAATTTAATGTCTTTTTAAAAAAATTTATCTGACAGCTATACCATTTCTGTTTGTATAGAAACAACAAAAGCACTGTGTTTTATTCAATTATCATTTGAGGCAGGTCTATACATTTCTATATTTAATAAAACTAATGGGATTTGCTGCATGTCAGTTCAATATCATATAGAAGTAGTGTTCTCTGAAATTGTTTTCTATTAGCCATTAAAAACCATTTGATTTCTATAAGCAGACATTTTATTGGACTAAAAGTATTTGGATGTTTGCATGTAAAACAAACAAAAAATGTATATATAAATCAAACTTTTGAGAGGCTTTTTCAGTCTGATTATTTTGGGAATTCAGGTAGATAAATTATTAAATATTATTGCTAAAATATGTATTTTATAAATAAGGTATTAGTCTACATTTTATTCACTTGTTAAATGATTATTTTTAGTTAATCTTGTTGCTTGTTTTTTCACAGAATGGTATGTAATGATAGCTTGCTAACAGAATAACATTCACACTTCATTATTTTCATCATATTTCATAGATGCGTAGTTGAACATTTTTATCTATTGTATACCAATAGGTTACTTGATACATACATTAAATGGCTTAAGTGACAGAAAATAGCGCATAGAATGAGTGGATAAGAGAAATGCGTATTTATTTTCACAACTTGGAAAAGAAATGAAGAGCACTGTTTTATTGATAACATTTAGTCATTTTAAGAACTGCTTGGCAGAAAAATTCATTCCACATACCACGACCACTGTTACAATATGAGAATGGATTGCTGTGGTGGCAGATATTCATCACCCACATATAAATGTCCAGAGAAAAGTTCCTCCTCCTTGAATATAAATCTCCTTTTCCCACCTGCAGTACCATTTGCAGTTTTACTACACCTACATAGTTTTTCACTATTGACTCCTTCCCTTCATTCTCCTTCTCGCTCATAGAGCCCGAAACCTGAAGGGCAGCCTTTGAGGTTTGGAAGTTCTTATTCTGTACTGCCCCCATATTGGAATCCTGAAAATGGAACATCAGATACTCCTGCATGGATGTATGCATCTATTAAACACATATGTTCTATAGATTTCTTTTACTCCTCCCTCTTACTGCAGGGGACCCAGTCTGGCAGCCCTTTCTCTGACCAGAAAAAAACCCACTCATTGTGTCAGTGGGTATGGACGCTTATCACTTTGACCCCAGAAAGATAAAGGGAAGTGTCTTCTCTGTAGATAATATATAATTCTGTCCCTGTATTTTTAATGGCACTTCACTGAAGTTGTGAAGAGAGAAAACACTGGATGTCTGCCAGCAAATTTATAGCCAGCTTTTTAGACTTTCTCCTGCAGACGGTGAACACTGCCCTTTCTGCTGTCGGTAGTGATTTGAAATATATTCATTTTATATTACTGGAGTGTGGTGCCCTTCTGTAATAGTTGCCTTTGCATTACTTTAGGATTTCTGCTGATTTCAGAGGACACTATATTCTCTTAACGTCAGTAATAGCAAAATAAACTAACATCTGCAAAAACAAACTTGTTTAAACTGCATGCTCTGATTAAAAAGAGGTCTGTTAAAAACATATTTTTGTACAGGAATACTTCTGAGATTTTCCACAGAAGATCCCTGAAACAATATACCAGTCTTCTTTAGAAATGTTTGTATTATCATTTAATATTTATAATGGATTTCTGCATCTATGGTAAATTGTTTGTTTCCCACCAACTCCACAGCCTTTCTTTGTCTCATTCACTTGGTTTGTCCTGCCTAACACAGTTGTAAAGTATGTCTTCTGTGTTGCAAGTATGTCCAGTAACTAATATGATCCTTGATTGAATTCCAGGACCTACTGTAATAGAAATATTAATGATAATATATTGCTAACATTACTAGTGATAATATAATATAATACCATATATTACCATAACATCCGGAGGCCCCAATAAAGATTGTAAACACATTGTACTCAGCACTGTAGATATACACAAAGACGGAGGCACTGTCCTGAATAGATTTGTTTTAGAGCATTATTTAGACAAAATGGAGTTATAATACACGCATGTGCGCGCGCACACACACACACAGAGGCAGTTGGTGTTTGTGCACCCAGATTAGAAAAAAACCAGCTTTTTAAAAGATGCATTTGATTTTTTCCCTAAATTTTTGTCCTCCTCCACCCCCATCATGAGGAGGTAAAAATGCTCTAAAACAATGAGATCACAGAAATATTGGATTTTTTTTCATAACTGCAAGGGTTTTTTCCCAACAAAAGCTGGTGTATACAAATATTTTCCTTGAGAGAAACTCATGAGGAACTGTCTTCTTTCAAAATGTCTGCAATCTCCTATTGTTTCCACTAAGTACCCTCTTTGAAAATGTTCCTTGCCTCCTATTATTTACAATGAGAGAGAAGTCAGTAGACATACTATAAATTATCAGCAAGCAGTGGTCTCCATCCCATTGAAATCAATAGGAAACGGCACCCATTTTGAAAGAGGGCAGCTGCATTTGGAATTTTCTATTGTATAACATTATACTTGTTGAAGGAGAAACTTTTAGTAATGAAGAATCAAGGAAAATGTTACAAATGTTTTCATATATAGGCAATGCATAAAACTTCAGTAACTTTTAGCTAGAGCATCTGTGTTGTTTCATTGTTAAGATAATTCTGGACAAAAAATAGTCTGAAAGAGTGCATAATTCGTTACAAGATCCATTTTAAAAATTAACTTTAACTCATAGACCAATTAACCAACATGTAAAATTCATTCTGTAGTTGAATAAGTGTTGTAATTTTGGGAAAGAGAATGTGCTATCTTCATATTTAAGGAAATGGGTTTATTCCTATTTTTATATGTGAAATATCTTTAACTACGGAGCTATGAGCAGTGCTTCCCTTATTATGTGTTTCATTTTTTAAAAATGGTTATTAAGAGAGGAAGTTCCACCTATTCTTAATCTCTGTTTCTATGAGTAACTAAATAAAATGAATTACTATAGGAGAAGAACTTTTGAATCCATGCACTGATTTTTCATCCCATGCAGCTCCATAGCACAGTGAGGGTTTTGTTGAAAAGTTAATGAAGCTTCACACCATATTACCATTTAAACAGATTCCCCTTTGAATTGGTTTTGGATGTGGCTGTTGCTGCATATCTTTTTTCCGTCTCCCCACATGTAGATCCCTGACCCTTTGAAGTCCAGGCTTGTGGGAGAGTTTTGCTTTGAGGAACAGTAACCACACCCTATACAAAACTATCATGTTAGATTTATTTGTTCTTGACCTCAAGACATAAAGCTGCTTGTTTTCCTCTTGAGAAAGGAGCTTGTAATAAGCATGAAGAATTCAATTAATTTAAATCCCTTAGAATCCTCATTATTGGTTTCTACGGTGCTATATGGTCTGTCTCACAGTAGTTAAGTTCTCTAAACTGGACCTATATTTTAGGTGTCAATAACATTTGTATGGCATACTCATTTTCTCTTTTACATCAGTAATTTAGTTTCCTTTTTGATTAACAACCGATTGTAGAATTTACTCTGAAGGGATTTGTGCTGTACTCATTCTCACTCAGGTCTCTGTTTCCTCCCCCCCAGTGCCTATTGTGAGGCAGGAGGGCGATCCTCGTTGTGTCCCACACGGGAATACAGTGGTGCCAGGGTAGGCAGGAATGCAGGACGACGCACACCAGCAGATCAAGGGCAGCACCAGCTGCACAGGAGGCAGGGGCTATATCAGCATAGGGGAGTGCATTGTGTTGGGGGGGGTCAACTAAGGGAGACAGGTGCTGGGGGCATGGGTCAGATGGGACAAGTCAATGCGGAAGCAGTAGAAGGCAGGAAAGAGGGAAGGTCGATGCAGGCCTGGAATGGGGCTGGGAAAGCTCAAAACCAATCTGCAGAATCTGAGATGGAAAGTAAACCAAGACGAGGAGCTGTGCAGCAGAACTGACCGGAGGAACATTCTGGAAGGCCAAAGCAAAGCAGCAGGAAAGAAAAGGGGTGGTGAGAAGGGAGTGGGGGGTGCAGGTGGAAAGGGGGGAACACGCTGCAGAGGTGAGTGGGGGGCAAGGTGAAAACAAGGGTGGGAGGGAGACCCACCACTCGAATGCAGCAAGTAAATGAGAAAATAAAAGGGGGAGTCCAAATGGGGGGAGGGCAGGGAA
>ML685755.1:11913691-11966597 GCA_007922175.1 Pelusios castaneus
GGGCCCTCCGAAAGCCTGGAGTGCATTGCTGAAAGATTAACTGTTGGGACATGGGCATAAATGATTGTTTTCAACTGGGTCCCAAGAAAAATGGTTTGAAAACCACTGCTCTAAGGAGCCAAAACAAGTAGGGAAGAACAAACAAGGGGAGTGGGGTGGGGGGGATAAGGGACAGAACGCTGCAGGGGCTGGTGGGCAGACGTAAAGGAGGGAGTCCCACTGGTCACAGACAGCTGCAGGGAAGGGAGGGGACAGACTGGTGTATCCACAAGCACATGTCCAGAGCAGTGGTTCTCAACCACTATGTTGGGACACGACTGTGTTGCCAGACAGCAGCGTGTGTGTTGCAGAGAGGCTGGATTTGGCCCGGGGAGGGGGGTGGTGTCTGGTGTGTCCTGTAGGGTCGCAACACACCGTCAAGTGTCTCGTGACCCTGAAAAGGTTGAGAACCCCTGGTCCAGAGGAGCAGCAGTAGTAGGGGAGCGCCCAGGAGCCAGCAGAGACCCCAGTAAGGGTGGAGGAAGTGGCAGAAGTCCCTCACTCCCCTGTGGCATGCTGAAAGCCAGGCTAGCAGCCCCCCTCCCTGCCCAGGCAGCAGCCCCCAGGGGGCTACCAGCAAGCAGGGCAAGGTGGGTGGACGGAGGGCTGGCTGGGGTGGTGGAAGGAGCTGGTAAATGCTGCATCAGTGGCAGCAGTGAGGCTCTGCAGCTCCACTCCTGCAAGAGAGTGTAGAAGAAAGGGAGGTAAGCCCTAGAATGATCAAAACCTTGTACCCTGGAGACTGAGCAGGGGTTATTACAGTGTAATGAGGAGCATCTGAGGACAATTAAGGCTCAGCCAGGCACCTGCTAAAAACCCCTGTCCCAGCTGGATGGAGGAGCACTGAGCAGAGCTGGCAATAGGGTGGGAGGAATACTGCAGTAGACCAGAGGAAGCAGAGAAGACCCACAAAAAAGGTACAAGAGACCAAAGAGCAGCGGTGGGTGGGGGGAGCAGAAGTAGCCCAAGGGAAAGATGTGCAGCCTCACAGACTTTCAGCAGGGCATAGCTGCTATTCATAGGGCCCCTGGACTGGGACCTGTAATAGAGGATGGATCCTCCCCTCACTTCGCAGTATTGAAGGGGCTGATGCTTAGAGACAGGGGCAACAGGCAGCACCTTGACGCACCCCATAAGAGAAAAGCACAGGACCCACTATAGCAGAGCTGGCATTTTAGCAGACTACATTTTAAAAAGTGTGTTTTTATTCAAATAAACTCATTGCCTCTATGCCTGTGGAAAAGTATTATCAAAACTTAGTTTCTAAAATAAACTGACAGAAGTCCAGTACTTTTTTTTGCAAAAGAAAAGTTGCGGGTACTCAGTCAGGGAGCTGGGGCCATTGCTGCCGGCCGCAGGAGCCAGGGCCGCATTGCTGTGGGGAAATACGGTGCTGGTACACAGTATCCTTGGGTATCATCAGAAAAAAAGCCTTGCAGAAGTCAACGCACATGAAACAAACTAAAAAGGCAACTTCAGGTAGGAAAAAGCCTGCATAAGCAGATTAAACTTGCTGCATACCCTGACGGTCAACAGACTGAGGCCAGTAGTTTTCAGAGTGAAGAGCTTTGCCTGTTTGAGGACGCCTTGGATGTCAACCCCTTTTTGTCCAAAACCTCAGTACCATTAGCAAATATGTCCCAGGGAATCTAAATTTGGTCTATGTATGTGTCGGCTGGCATTTGGTTTGCAATATTCTGAGTTACAATTAGTTTGTATTTTTTCTGAGTAGATCCTCAGAAGTTCTTAGATCAAATGAACTTTGGGGACTGTTGGAAAAAGTGCAACATTCTTTCATCTCCGTTTCCACTGGAGGAGTATGAAATGCTCTGTAGCTGATTCAGATTGACTATGCCATTTTAATATTGCTCCATTGAGTTATAACTGTCAATTCTTGATTCTTTTCAAGTTTTCTTCTGAGGAGTGTGGCTATGACTGTCAGCTTGCAGCGCCCCTCTTGTTGCTCAGAGGTGTCTGTCCCCTGTTTCCTTCGGCCCAGTGCTCTTTAATACACAACCAAGGTCCAAGTCTCATAAATACAACTATTTTTGGAGGCTAATTTATTAGCATACAATAACTCAAACACAGTCTCTGTCCTCTGACTCTCAACAGTTCATAGTTCTGGGATCTGAGTGCTTTGCTGCTTCAGTTCCTGTTATATTTTCCCTCAGCTTTCTCCTGGGCCAACACCGTCCTCCAGTCTCCCTGTAGGTGCACACATCTTCCCCCCTGTTGTCTGTCTTCAGTTGTCTACAGCCAAATATAAGCCTTCAGCCTCTTTCGCTATTCCTCCAAGTCCTTTCCTCCTCAGGCCCATGAGGTTTCCCAGAATCCTCTTCTTGGACCACAATCTCTAAACTTTCATACTGTGTACTCCATGTGAGGGATTTCTGCATATTTCTCAGGTGAACTGTTTTAGTGATGAAACTAAAGTCAGACAAATGGGAAGCTCATTTAGTCTGTTAATTCATTTGAAATAAATGTATGAATCGACAATTTTTATCTGAGATAGTTGCTAGTAAATTCGGATTGATATTACATGCTTCTAAATTGAATTCTAGCAATGCTTCTGAACACCATTGACAGTGTTCGGAAACGTAATGGTATTATTTCCAGCAATATTGTAGTGAAACTCTGGTATTTATGGGGATTAATCACAATATAAACTTTTGTTTCTTTCATGTGACCAAATTCTCTTTTATTCCCAGAACTATTTTATGATTCAGTAACATGCTTAGATGTATGTCATTTAATTGAGAAGCAATATAGATGGAAATAAATTTTTATATGAAGTGAAGAAAATATTACCACAATTGCTAACAGTATATAAAGGCACCACTTGCTCCCTGTTTGACAAGGGTCTCAACCTTACTGTAAATTTCTCCCCTTGCACAGATACTCATGGGAAAGACTACAATTTGGCTTCTTGGTTGAGTGAGCAGGAGGAATGTCTTTAGGAAATTCAGCTCCACATTCAGGTTTCATTGGACTAGGTTGAACCTCAAACTGGGGAATTCGGTTTCCTTTTCATCTTATATTAATGTTTGCTCTTGTTTTATATATATTATCCCTTGAGGAAATTACTTTGCTGGCTTTTTTTTGCTTAATCACTATGCCTGCATTCACAGTAGTCAAGGAAAGATAAACTAATCGGAGATTACTTTTATTAGATGAATGGGATAGTTTAGCTCTAGATATACCTGGAACTTCATTTTTTAATGTGTCTCACTGTTGTTTTCTGATATAAAAATCCCATCATATACACTAACTCTTATGGTAGCACACACCTTTCCTGCAACATCCACACAAATCAACAGAAATGTCCCTCGCAACCCTCAGAGACACAAATTAACACAACCATCCACACAAACAATAACTAAAATAACCCCCAAATATCACTCTGAAGCCTAAAATGTCTGAATTGGTGTGAAGCAGTGAAAACAGCTACAAGCTTGGTTGAGAATTATTTTTATTTAGAATGCTTGATCATCACTGAGGCCAGGTCTATACTGACAATGGCAAATTCACCACTTGATCTCTTTGGTTCGATTGAGTGGTCAATGAAGACCCGCTCAATGGATCTGGAGTTTGACTCAGTAACTCCACCCCTGTAAGAAGAGTAGTGCTGAGTGGAAGGGATGGCATTTCCCTTTCCTCGGTGCACAGGAGCCACCGAGGTAAGTGGACATTAGAAAGTCAAAGGGAGATATACAAGTTATTTTATGTAGCTTGTATATCTCCCTTCAACTGCTTCCCAAAACAGCTGCAAGTTTTGGCCAAAGGTCAAAGATTCAATCTGTTACTATCCAATTTTTAAGTGCTCAACCGTTTTTGGCTTTTTTACACCCAGGGCTTTACAAATTAAACCTGTGTGATAGTATGGGTTTACAGCTACTAATTCACCTAGTAATTTCAGAAACAAGAATCAGCATTCCGCTGATAGATATGGTAATTTTGTATACCAATCCATATAAAATAAAAATCTGCGATTGTACACAACTCTAGTTGGGTTATGTTCAATTATGGTTAATTTTACACCTTAAGGGAATCCAGAATTTACGATATCTTTCTGGAGAAAGAGTAGCAGGATGGGAAAAGAGGAATGGATAAAAGACTAAGGGCCTTATTTTCACATGTGCCAAGAACCCTCTTTTTCAGCTGAAAACTATGGGAGGTACAGATTCTTGGCCCTCTGAAAAACAGGCCCTGAGTAATTTGTATATTTACAAATTACTTGCATATTGCTCTTTGGTGAATAAACTCAAAATGCAATAATTTGTGTGTAAAGCCACAATTTAAAACATAGTTATAATTTACTAATAGAAGCAAATTTGCCGAATAAAGCTTTTCTGTAAATAGCTCTCTTTAAATTTTCATAAATCAGTATTTTTACTTTTAGTACCTTTGCTTTAGGGACATTGATTTATAAAAAAAGTTTTAAAATAATCATTTCAAAATATCCTTGAATCTGCCATGTTATGGTGCTAAAATAAATAGTTCTACAGTACATTAATGTGTTTAAACAAATATGAAAGTTACATCTTGTAAATAATGCACAAGTGCTTTCTTTTCCAACATGGCTGTGAGACAACCTTTTCAATTTTATGAAGTGTTGATTGTAAAGGGAAGTGTATTTTTGAAGGAAGAGTGTCTCTTATGCCATCCTAGCAACTTCTTCATTGCCTTGAAGAGTGATATGAACTAGCTTGAAATGGAGTGGTGCCTACCCTCTGATCTGGAAGTAATATTTGGTTCAGTCAGGATTGGGTTAGGTTAAATGTGGAGGGTTATTGATTTTTGAGAAGGGCTTGGAGGATCTTTTCATTATATCTTGGCCCCTAAATAAATAGTTTAGTAGAACTGTATATTTCTTCTCCTCGTTTTGGGTTAGCACAAGTAAAATAGTAGACTTTCTTCTGAAGCTGATGTAATCAAGATTTAACAGCTTGGCAAGAAATGGGCCTGGCTCAAAATTCGTTATAATTTAAGATTCCCCTCTATAAATTTCATTCTTTGTCCTCAGAAATGTTTAGGGCCTTTATATATTTTCTCCAATTATGAGGCACGTCACCATTTATCAAAAAGGATTTAGAAATGAAAAATAAGAAAGCTAATGCTTCATACTCAAAGGCTTTGTTTCCCTGCGTGAGGCCTTATCAAAGAGGGCTTTTACAAGCCTCTGTATTCTCTAACCAGCTAGTTTCGGGACTGAACTTGTACTGATGCTGATAACAGAACAGAAAATTGTTGTTATACATGCTAAATGGCTACATTTGTCAGGCATTAGTTGGAACGGCAATAATTAAGATGTTGGTATGGTTATTGACATTAACTATGTAGAAAAATTAGGTTGCATTGGTCGGATAAATTGTTCTTCCTAAGCTCCATACTTAGATCAGCCTAACCCCCAGAGTAGATGGAATAATTCTATGGTATTCAAAGAGAGAATTTTTCCATCGATTTAGCCATCACCACTTGCAGTGATGGATTAACTGCATAAAAACAAAAATTCATGCCTCTGATGTAGGAACTATCTACGCTATAGTACTACAGCGGCACAGCTGTAGATGGAGTCTAAGAAAATTTTGTTAAGGCAAAGAGATTTATTTCTGGTAAGAATGTGAAACCAGAATTGGATTTGAAACACCGATTGATGAAAATATCTGACTTCAACAGCACCAAGTATTTTATTATATTATAATATAATATATTATATTTCAGCTGTGAGGTAGGGAGCACATCTGACAGACCTACAGGCTCATGACTTGTGGTCCACTTAGGAGGTTGGGCTGTATGTAAGCATTTTTGAATTACAAGAAGTCTTCAGAGCATGCCAGCAACTCCTGTCATATATAAAAGGCAGGACTATGACTACTTACCAACAACACTACGACAGTGTTCTACTTCAACAAGTGGGGGAGCCCTCCATCAAACACCCTGTGTCAGGAGATGGTCACGCTTTGGAATGTTTCTCATAGCATTGCAGATGGTATTGGTTCAGAATGACTAATTGGGACTGACTGAGCAGGGCCTTCACCTTAGATCATGAGTGGTCCCTTAACCTGGCTTTTTAAAGTCAATATTTCAAGTAGAGGGAATCCCATTAGGCGACTTATTCACAGTCTATCAGAACAGAAAATGCTCCTGTTCTGTTATAGGACAGACTATAGCTTGGCTATGCATTTCTCTTCCCTTGAGACATTGACCTTCTCTATGCCTACCCTACAATACTCATTTTCAAGCTAAAGCAAGAGCTAGATAAAATAAGACTCATTGTGCCAGTCTGAGGAAGGGAGCCATTGTACTTGGAGCGGGTCAAGGTGTCGATCAGCAAATCTTTACTTCTGCCTTTCATCAAGGATTTGATATCACAGGATCATGGGCTGGTGATGCACCTGAACCCTCGATCGCTATACCTCATTCCTCAGAGGCTAAATCCAGACAAGGCGCACAATTCAAATGTCCTACTTAACAGTAGAAAACAATCTACATGAGCTGCTTTCATCCCTCATAATAGCTGTCCTTCAGGAAGTGATCTGTACGTTCATTACACAACCCATCCTCCTTCCCCAGTGTTTTGGAGTGTGGAACTGAAGAAGAGGTAGGGTGGCTCTTCTTCTTAATACCCTCAATTTGGAGCATCAGGTGTGGCCACTCCTACAGATACCAGTAAAGAAAACTCTCTGACGCTGGGTCATAAGATGTACGCACATCTGGTGTAATGGACATATGCAACACATCCTGAAGAACAGCAGCTGAGAGACATGAGTAACCATTTTTTACAAGCATAACTCCAAAAACTGAAGTATGACTGCTCTCTCCTGATGTCAAAAGGTGATGACATTTGATTTTGCATCATATTTAGTTGAGTGCTCCTTGTTTATGTGCTTCATAATTATTGGTTCATGTGAAATTATCCATGCTACTAATTCTAAGATACAGATTGTTTTAATTGATTCTTTAATTCACTTACAAATGCCTGCATTAAAAACTTTTAGGTCATTTTAATTTGCAGTCCTATTTTAGACCTCACATGTTGACAACGCTTTTAAAAGAGAATTGTTAGAGCTATTCATAAAGATATTTTTTGGGCTGGCTGTGAACCTGAGGATGTGAGGTTAAATTCTGAAATCCAGTGAGATGGAGATTTAAATGAGAAAGTGTGCAACAAAGTAAATCTGGTTCTTGTCTTTGGAGGATGTTACTACACTTGAAAATATGGTTGAATGAGTATGTTTTTGATAGAAGATCCTTCTTGTAACTTTTCAGTCAGGCTAGATTCATGATGGGGAGACAAGGGACCAAAAGGAGGAAATAAAATTCATAATGAAACCAAGAGTTTATTTGTAAGTTAGTTTAGTGTCCACAAGGAAGGAGAGGTGGAAGCCCTTGACTCTTGCATGTCTTTTCCCCTGTTTATTCATCAAAACCAGTTCGTTGATATTCACAGTGTAATGTAAAGCCAATGTATTAACACAGGCTTTCAACTGATTCTCTTGGAGAAGATTGAAAGAAAAGATTTAATTTATTGTGGTAGGAGAAACTTTTCTTAATTTTTGCCATTGTGTCAATTTGGTTTTAAATTATATTGTACTGTATATATGTATTTAAAAGGTTATGATAGGTGCCCTTTAAAATTTTAAAAATAAATACATCTTTGTTAAAATCCCACAGCGTAATCCTGAAAAAAGGGAATTAGCTGTTTGTAGAAGGTTAGATCAATAAGGAGAGTAATTGTAGTATTTTAATATTTTTAAGATGCAAGTTGTAGTGGAGGTGTAAAACAAACTGGAATTGTGAACTAAAAGTCTCCAAGAAGTTTTTAATGACATAGGGTATATTTATGCGGGGGAGCGGTGACCCAAAAAGCCCTCTAATAACCACCCCAAAGACATTCAAGCTCAGTCTGGAGTCCAAGCTCTGAAACCCAGCAAGAAAGGAGAGTCTTGGAATCCTGGTTCTGGTCTGAGTCCAAACATCAGCACTGCCACGATTGGTCCAACAGGATGAGTCCTATGATCCTGAGTCAGTTGACCTGATCTCTGAGCATCTCTGCTGCAGCGTTGGTGGTTTCTGTTTTTGAAATCATGTAGATTTTTTTCCTTAAAAATTGCAATAACTTCAGAGCATCAACTTTTATATGTTCTAAGATGTGCACTCCACATTTGAGGAAGACTACTTGTGGGTGACATGTTCATTTTAAATTAAATAAAAGGATGCTGTGTGGAAAAGAATTTACAGGCAAAGATTTATAGGCAACAACACAGTTCAATAACTCAGCTGATGACAATGAGGGGGAGAAAGAGAGATTTGATTTTTTTTTAATACCCAAGTAAATGAAAGATGACTTGCTGTTAAAGAAAAGAGATAACAAGACAGAGCTTCATTAAAATGAAATGCAATTATGATTTGCAGTTTAGAAATCTTCCCCTCCTGCCCCACCCTCACTCCCTACCCCTCATGGTATGTCTCAGAAGATATATCCCTAGGATTGGGCAGAGTGTTTAGATGAAAAATCCAAATGTCACTGTTCAGTGTCTTTGGATAATTGAAGCCCAAAGTAATTTGAGTTTGAGTTTGAATGATCGCAATTTGAATGTTCCCTTTCCTCAACTGGGTCAATAACCTGAATTTGTTGCAAATTCGATTTTGTGGTTTTCCTATTGAGCCAATGCCTTGACATAGAAAGATGCATGTGGTTAATATGCACATTATCTAGTAGTCATTGATGCATGCATAGGTGAAGGATTTGGACCAAATATGTGCGTAGCTCTGTTGGTTATTGATAAAAGCTGAAATTTGATCCTCTGCTTCTCTTTTTTTGAATAGCTACAAGATTTCATTTTGCCGCATTGTAACATAATTCTCATGTAGCTTTGTAGGAGCATCTGGTTCAATGAAGTGTGGGATATCCTCTTTCTGTCACCCTGAAAAAGAAAATAAATTAATTTTATCTTGCTATAAGGGCACTTTTTGTTGAATCCAGTTTCTTTAATCTGCAAAATGTTTCATACTTTGAGCCTTCTCGAGAACTTGAGAATGTTTTTATTGCACAAATTATTGCTGTATTCAGTATGCTGTGTTGTTGTATACTCTTTGTTTTATGTAATTATTTGTTTTGATAATGGCCTTCATTTTGCTGCCTCTCAAAGTATAATTTTTAAAAAGCATTGTTACTGACCAACCATGGACGTGTTCTTTCTAAAAGATTTTTGGAAAAGTATGACTCTGAGAAGAGGGCCTATTTACCCGTTTAACCATACTAGTAACCTAGTGTAGTACACATCTTTTAAAAGTTGCATTAATATTGTGTTCTGTATTATACAGCTCAAAACTGCTCTGGATTGAGGACCTGTGGACAATGTTTGGAACAGCCTGGATGTGGATGGTGCAATGACCCCAGTAACACAGGAAAAGGGCATTGTGTGGAAGGATCTTCAAGAGGGCCAATGAAGCTTGCTGGTGTACACTCTAATGAAATGGTTCTTGACACTAATCTTTGTCCAAAAGAGAAAAATTATGAGTGGTCTTTCATCCATTGTCCAGGTAAGAGCTTATTTGTTTTATATTGTTTGTTTTTTCCTTTTCTGTTTTCTTTGTTTGAATAGTATGTGTTATTTCTTAATGTCAAACGAGAGTTACAGCATATAGTGTTTTCTGTTTACATAGGTACACAAACAATATCAGAAACATTTTTAAGTAACTTTATTCTCAATTATATGCGATAACATTTCATAAAAAGTTCATTTGTGAATTTATGATGCAAGAGCCAGTTTGTTTTTCAGTTGCTGATAAACATGTAGTTTCCAAATTTTGGGCAGTTACATATGGTTTTTCTTTTGCAAATTTATACAGAATTTGCAAATTTGCAAATGACTTTCTGTCAACCTGTCTTACTAAGTCCCTCCTGCTTTCCCTCTTTACTAGCTGCAGTCTTCTTCTCAAAGGCTCCATGCTGTTCTTCCATAAATAATAGGGGCATAGGCTGTCTTGCTCTCTAAAGCCAAGAGCCATTGCACCTCCCAGTGACAAGGGGTAGGAACTTCCTGCATCCCAGCTAGATATGTGAAGATCCAGCTGGGTTGTGGAAATGTGTTACTGGGCTGCAAGATGCTTGTCACTCAACTGCCCAAGGTAGTAAATAACATATATTTTTTCTTATCTTAAAGGAGAATATCAAATCAGGTATCTGAAGCCCAAATTTAAGATGTATTAAATGATTATATGGAAGAAATTATTCTGGTAATCCATCCCTGCTGCTGAGAGAGTTAACGATATCATTTACTGCTCTCAACAGCACACTGGTGAAAATGACGGGCCCGAAATGATTGATCTTACAATAAGTGTTGCTCTTTTAAGACTCTGCATGAAAAAATCTCAGTTCTCAAAACAAGGTCCAAGTTGCTATTAGAACTGAAACCTTTCAGCTGGTGGCCCACCATCAGCAAACTTGGAACTCTGAAATTCTCTTTGATCCTAGCTGCATGGAGAGCTATGTGCTTTGGGCCTGCTGGCTGTCTTTCAGCATAGAAGACATTGATTTTTTTTTTTTTTTTAAATCTTCCTCTAAAAGACAGTAGAGAGAAGAATCGGAGTTCCGGGAGAGAAAATATTTATTTTAGCATCCTTTCTGGTCAGAAGTTTACAGCAGTCAAGCAGAGTAGAGGAATTACTGACTGTAGTGAAGAGTGTTAAACTTTACACCAAGTGAAGACTGCCATGAGAACAATATAAAATCAAAAACTGGATGGAGAAAGACAATACGAACTGAAAAAAAATGAACCTTTTTCATATTTCCTGGAAATATAGGAGAGTGTGATTACATTTAATATGTTATTAAGTGATTTAATTCAATCTTTGGGTTAAAATATGAGTACATCAGTATTAACTGTAGTGATACACATTCACTCTAACCTATATTATGATGGTCAATTCCTACTGAATACTCAGCTTGCTTAACTAAAATAGATTTTTAGGATTTAGAAATATTTGAAGATTATTCTACAATATTTATTAATATTTTGCCTATTTCATTAATACATATTGCATGTGAATCACAGTTAATTTTTATTGTATTTAAAATTCATATTCTTTTATAGAATCCCTGTGACTATTATATTTTTGATTAAAGCCCATGAATTCATATTATTTGAAATGAATTTTCATTGTTTCCATCTGGTTTGTTAAAAGAAGCATACAAATTGGCATAAAACTGAGATGTTAGGATAAACTTTCCTCGTCCTCTTCCTTCTGCTGCCCTTCCACCACAAGCATAGGTTTTCCTCGTATTAGGCATATGATATGGTCTTGTCTGAAACCATGGCAAGATCTCCCATGTTGGAAAATTCCTCCAGGAGCTGGTACACATGATCCATGGTTTACGTTTCATCGGAGTCATGTATCTGGGTCATGAGAATAGCCTCCCTTCCACATATTGACATTTCACCTGCCTCCAGATCAGCTGATTTTTCTCCCCATCTGGTGGAAAGTGTTCAGCAACCTTGATGTTTATTTTGACATCCTTTTTGAGTATTTCAAGCTGTGCGCACCATATTTCCAGTCGTGTAGCTGTTGTGATGTTTTAGGCAGTTCCATGAGGATAAGAAACTTTTATGTGATTTCAGATGGTTAGCTGCTGCAGTGTGGCCATATAACAGATGTTTGGTATCTTCAACCTGTCAGTAATTCCATTTTGCTTGTGACCGCTCTCCTTGTATCCAGTGGGGTGATTATGGAAAACAGATAAAGGCTGTTCATGTTTGTTGGCTTTAGACATCCTATGCTCTAGTAGCAGCAGCAGCAGCATTCAGCACAGGGTCCAGCTTATTTGCATAAACCAGTCTTTCCCACACTGGACATGCGTATTTGGATGTCAAATACCAAAGTGCAAGTGTAGCGGCTTTTAGTATTTCTGGGTTCCCTGTTTTGAACTAGGAAATTTACTGAGTATGTTGTTCTGGACACTAGCTTTGCCTTTTATATTCTGCACATATGCCTTGAAGGAAGAGTAAGGTCTAGCTTCACTCCAAGTTAAGTAGGTTTCTGTCACAAGGTATCCCATTTCAGGTGGTGCTCAGTTGTCTATTGGCCTCTTGGCTTCAAAGATGCAAGAGACTCACTTGTCTTTTTTTCTGGTTTGGCAGACAGTTGGTTCTTGAGAGCTCGAACAGTGCCAATGTTAATATAGCTATGATCTGCACAAGAGAGAGACGTGATCAGCCATGTAAATGTTGAGGAGTGTTGTTTCCAGTGGTAAGCAGCCTTCCTGTTACTGCCTTTGGCTCCACATTCCATATAGGTCACCATAAAAACATCAGCTCTCTAATAGAGGTTGTATGAATTGTACACAGTGCTCATCTGTCATAATGCTGTATATTTTAGTGAGGGGACTTCAGTGATTCCCTGTCCTGTGTGCTGCCGATAGGTCAACAAATAGAGCACCTGTTATCATACCCTTTTTAAAACTATCATTGATGTATTGACAGAGGTTCAACACTTAACTGGAGAATTCAGAGTTTGGGATATTGAATTAAGCTCAGGTGGCGTATATCTGGCTACAATTCAGCTAGTTCACTGTTTTTATTAGTTATACTACTGTCCCATTTGATACTGTGGCTATTAAAGTTGCCAATGACCAGTTGCGGGGTCATGTTCAAGGTTATGTGAGCTAGTGAACTTGAATTGTTTGCATGGGGGCTTGAAGAGAGAGATGATGGAAATGTCACCAGTGTCTGCCAGGACTTCAATGTAATTATTATCAGTTATAAATATTATGCTGAAGACAGGATCAGGTTTGATGAAAATGGTGTTGCCATATTGCTCATGTGAACTTTCAATGGCCAGCTTATCCTGAGGATCTGGAAGTAGTTGGTTTTGATCTTTGTATTTCTCCTGGTGGCATAGCAGATGGCAGCTGTGGTTAGCAAATTGTAAAACTCTGGCACCTGAGAGCCCTTGGACATTTTCTGATATTAATGTTAGTGCCAGCGCTGTTGAGGACCCTTTTGAATGACACTTTTCACTGAGTCTGCATTCAGGTACAGTTCGGTTGTGCTGATGACTACGTCGATCTGCAGGCATAGACATATTCTTTGGTTATATTGTATTGGTAGGTGTTCAGCAAGATTTTTGTTACAAAAGAATGTTGCACTCTGTGAAGAGGTGTGGGGATGGAATGATCCCAGATCTTCTCCTGTGGTGGCACAGTTTGATTCTGCAGGCACCACACCCTCAAATAATATGCTCAAAGGCCAGAATACTTGAAGTATAATTCTGGCTTGTCTTATTTATTACATCTTTTCAAAATATAGATTCTTTGGCCTCTCAGTTCCAAATCTTGTTTCTCCTTAGGTCAGGAGACCCTACTTGAGTCCTGTCCTGTTGATAGGCCCAGCTTCTTCTAACTCACCGATAGCCAATTTAGAGTTAAACAAGAGAAAAATGAATATATTTCTAATGCTAATGAGTTATGATAAATTTTCGCAAAACAGCCACTCAGTGAACTACAGTACTTGCACTTTCTATAATAAAAGTTGTAAAACAAGATTCCATACAACTTCCCTGTGTTCACATGCTTATACACTTTTGTGTTCAAATTCTGCCTGAGGTGAATATTGTAGAAAATTTGAGTAAAACTTAATTAATCAATCATGGATTTTCAGAAGAATGAAAAAAGTTTTCTCTATTTGGAATGAAGGGCTGTTTTATCAGAGGAAATACCTAAGAAATAGAGCTTTGAAATTTCAAGCTGCATATGTCAGTAGGCCTAAATGAACAACTTGTACCTTTTTAAATATGAATGAAATCTGTTTAAAAATATTATGAAATTGTGAGACTGATCATTCACAGTAAACACTTGTTGACTAACACTTAAAAATAGATGCAGTGCATATGCATACTGAGGAAGTTAACTGCTCAGTTACTTGGTTATAAGAATTTACCAGCACAGCTGCTGAAGCAGGAGGCAGTTGTAAACCCAAGAGGTTTCATAGCTTCCCAGCCAAGAGCAGTTGGTTGTTACACAGGAACTTGTTAAATTCCTAGCTCTGCAAACACGTTAGCACTGAAGTGGGAATCTGTGTCATTTATCTAGCTAAGTTCTACAAGAATGCTAGTCACGTCAGCATCTGGAAACTGAACCTAAATAACAAAAGCAGGAGGGATTTTGAAATGGATTTTAATTGGACTTTGATCTTGTCAGCCTTGGGTTGAGCTACACTGCTTAAATCTTATCACTTTTTCCCTCCTTCTCCTTCTCCTCTTTTCTTTCTCTTTCTCCTCTTTCTTTTATTTTTTTCTTCAGTACCTGTTACTGGCAGTAGACTGATACAAAAGGAGTATGTTTTGCTCTGGATTCTGAAGACATCCTGATACGGAACTCATTGTTCTCTCTTTCAGTAGATGCTTCCATCCTGGGGCCCAGCAGCTAAGAATGTTGTGCCTCTGCCTTTACTAAACTTTAGCCTAATATTTTGGGTTTAGCCTTCTGAACTTTGCTGTCTTGGTGTGCCACATGTGGAGAGGCAGTCGCTTAAACAGCCAGATTGAGGGTCTTGAACTTTACCCAGAAGTGAACAAGAGCCAGTGGGCGTTTAGGATATTTCTGCCTCCACAGCCACCTCTTCTATATTGCCTCCTAGGTATTTACAGATGTAGCTTTAGAACATATTTAGAGGTAGAAAAGAATTATCTTATTTTCCAGATGGACAAACTGAGACACAGAAATTTTGACTTACACAGGAGGTCTGGAGTGAACCCAGGAGCTCCATTCATCTTAATCAATAGATCATCCTACCCCATTAAACTTCATAACCTGCTTTTTGTGACTGGCCCAGCTCCACTGAGGGGCTGCTGCATCTTGCACAAGGATGGTTTTTTGACTGGCTCTAGAAGAGGAAGCTAGAGTTTTTCAATGATAAAGGTGATAAATGTGTGGATCTCAATTAACAAGTCCTCATTGGTAAGAAATACATGTCTACCAATAATTCAGAAGTGGTGAAAACATTTCTTACACAGTTGATTTCATTTTGTGAAGGAGAAGAGAAGAATCCAATACGTGCCATCTTTCCATTTGGACAACATATGCTTTCTGTTGGTGGTGCTGTTAAGGTCAATAGTGAGCTCCCTAATTTCGTCATACCAGTACCATTTCCAAACCCAGACCCTTCCCTTGGAACCACTGTGTTATCTGTGTGATGGCACTGGCCATGTTGGCTGAAGAGAGTTGGCTATGTGTCGTCACAGTGTAGGTGGCAGGCCTAGCCATAGCATCACAGAGCTTCTTGCGGGGTCTTATGTGTACCGAAAAGGAAAGAGGATAGGCTTGAACTTGTTGATACTCCAGGTATGAGGGCTCTTATGAAAGAACCACAACTAAAGGATGTGAATTATTTTAATCTTTTTTTATTAGTTTTTATTCTGCTGAGTCTTGTAGACAGGCCAACAACACTCAGGGACAGATGTTAGGCCAGGTGTGCACTGGCGATGAAATTCAGCAGCAGTTAATGGGAGTTATTCAAAGCTACACAGAGTAGCTTGCATAACTCCCATCGACTTCCTAACTCCCCTTCAGCTCGGCGTCCTGACTGCAGTGCACTGACAGGAAATGCATTCCTGTTGATGCATTGCTACACCACTTGAGGGGGTGGTTTTATTAAGTCGATTTCCAGATCGACTTAGCAGGTTTTAATTGACCACCAAACTGATCCAGAAAGATCCATCTGACAGTGGTGAATTTGCCAGCGTCAGTGTAAGATGTGGCCCTAATATTTTTTGTTGTTGTTGCTTTTAGTGATTGTCATTTTCACCAGACATGATGAGCAGGGATTGGAATCACTTACGTGGTCTTGATATGTCCCAAGTTTTCAGTGCCCCAGTTTCAGTGATGCAGCCAAACCCTTTCAAAGAAACTAGTTTTTAAAATATGTCCTTTCTCCCCTGTAGCTACCTGTATTCACTCGTTTGTTTTTCTCCCCCCAGCACAGTAATCTAAGAGTTCTTCACAATGGGTGGCACTGGTGTCAGGGATTTTGTTAATGAAATTTTAGTTAATCAACTGATTAGCTATATTGAAGTCTTCATGAGTGACTTGTAGAGTTTCTGGCGGAAGAGAAGACAGTCTTTTAAAACTATGAATGAGGACTTGATTCAGTCAGTATAAGTGAGACAAAGGACTGTCTAACATCCTTCAAGCCATCATCAAGTCAGTATTGTTACTGCTTCTGGAATTAGGTGTCAGTTCTGGAATCCCTAATTCAAAAAAATCGAAACATTGGAGACTGTTTAAGGAAGAGCCATGAGAATGATTGAAGGATTAGAAAATCTGCCCAATAGTGGTACATTGAAGGAACTCAATCAATTTAGCTTGTCAAAGAGAAGGTTAAGGCCTGCTTTGATTATAGTGTAACTACCTAAATGACGTATAAATATTAAATAATGGACTCTTCAGTCTAGGAGAGAAAGCTATGATATGATATAATGGCTAGAAACTGAAGCTAGATGAATTCAAACTGGAAATAAGGTGTAAATTTTTATCGGGGAGGGCAGTTAACGAGTGGAAAAGTTACCAAGGGTTATGATCAATTCTCCATGGATGACCATTTTATAAACCAAGAGCGGATGCTTTCTAAAAAATATTCTCTAGGAATTATTTTGGGGAAATTCTATTTTACCCAGGAAGTCAAAGTTGATGGTTACATTGGTGTTTTGAGATAAATATATAGATTCCAACATTTCTGATCATTTGTGAATTTTTGTCATAATACTGTTTTAAATTGGTTTTGTGTCAATTTTACCTTGTTAATTGCTGACCAGCATATATATTATTAAAATATTCAGAACTGCAATCTGCCTTTTTTGTAGTTAAACCTTATTTCATTTTTTTTCTTCACTATTTGTATCACAATAATTTTGTTCTCACAAGCCAATAGGTAATGTCTTTTTCAATTTTGTATTCCAGCTTGCCAGTGTAATGGGCATAGCACCTGCATCAATGGGAATATTTGTGACCAGTGTAAAAACCTCACTACAGGAAAACAGTGTGAAACATGCATGCCAGGTTACTATGGGGATCCAACAAATGGAGGCCAATGTACAGGTAAATATCTTACCAGAATCAAAAGTCACCTTCAGCATTGTGAAATTAACCTTTATCAACCACTAAAAAGTTGAAAAAGTATTATAGGTGGCTGTGCAGCTAAAATTGTGATTCAGAGTCTAGATTTAGCTTTCTCAGAGAATCTTCACATTCAGAAATATTTGGTAACAATTGTGATTTTATATATAAACACAAAAAAGCAAAATTGTGGCTTTAATACACAGCTCATATTGGACAGGGGAGAAGAGCTATGCTCTGGTAGCAATATCCAAAGGTGGTATTCTTGGTAATGGCAATATGCCTTGGGAGATCTGAGACAGTGTAATGTTCCCTCGATTTTCAGGAATGCTGGCATACTTGTCATATGGATGTGGGACTCTTACTGTACCTATGTGCCTGGAGTTCAGTAACCAGAATAGTGCTGGGTACCTACAGAGAGCTACTGAAGGGAACATGAGAGGTGCTCTCCTCCTGTATTTCTGCACATGTACAGGGCTGGCTATGATCTCACTCAAATTATTTCGGGGAGGCTTTGTATTTTTGGAAGGTATTTGTCATACAACATGTTCATTTTAATGAATAAAACAAATAGCTGTTACTTTTATAAAGGCATGGTTTTCTCTGAAAAGTGACTGTAAAAATGGGAACTGCTTACTCAACAGATCTGCCCGTTTGCGTTCTGTGACAGTCAGACCAGACAGCTACCAGAGAGTGATGGAAGGGAGATCAGCCCTAGAATAGTAAAGTCCCTTTCTTCTTCTTTGTGTGCTTGTACATGTACATTCCACTTTAGGTTTGTGCACACCCTGAGCACAGTTGCCAGCAATTTTTCCCTCAGTGGTACCCATCTAGGCAGCTTGAGTGCCCTCTGCAGCTGTGTGCAAGTATAAAACACCCAGCTGATGTTGTACCCCCTCAGTTTCTTCTCACGACTGTTAGTGGAACTGCGAGCTCTCCCAGTGGTTCTCATTGTCATCTTCTTCTATTTGTACATAAATGTATTTGGTTTTCCTGAGTTTTAGGTAATTTGAATGAAGTTCTGTAACTTCATATTTAGCAGAGTTTTTGTCCATTCCCTGAGGCAGAGGCATGCCTCAGTCACTAGGTTTGAAGCCCTGTGCTTCCTGCAATGAGGCAATGCCCCTTGCTGACCTACACTCAAGCTTCCCGAAGTGCCTAGGAAAAGCCACGCTGGGGACTGTTGCCAGATCTGCAGGTATTTTAAACCTTGGATGAAGAACCAGGAGGCCAAGCTGAATTTTTCTGCTCGTGGAGGTGACCCTGAGACTTCTATCTGAGCCAGGCCAGTCAGACTCGGCACCAACTGCATGAGTAAAGAGTGCTCCTGCTACCAGTCTGGAGTCTTTGTGCTGATCAGTATCCCCAGGACCTTAAAAAAGGTGTAAGATACAGCCAGCCAAGTGGAGGCAAATCCTGACACCAAAGACAGCCAGGTATAGGATCAGAGCACAGTGAGAGCTAAACCATAACAATTCTCTGGTTTGGTATACAGAAGTCTGCACTGTTGACGTCAGCACCCCAGCAGGCCCAATCAAGTATGGTCCCAGAAGAACCATTATCGTGATTGCAGCACAGCGCAGTCAAGATACCACATTGGGGTTTACCACTGCCAGAGACCTTCTCTTGTTGTTGGTACTGGTATCCCTTTTTTTTCCAAGAAGCAGTGCAGCTATTGCAGTTTTGCATAACCCACTCATCAACCTTGAGGCCTCTTCTCTCCTGGGAATACAAAACAATTGCTTAGTACGTCTTTCTCCAGCCACCCCAAGTGGTCCCTTCACCCAGATGTGGCGAGAAACATTTTAGAACAGTGGGGTGGACTCCCCAGATAGACCTATTTACGAACAGGTACAACAAAATGTCTCCAGTTTTGTCCTGTTCATGGCCAAGTCCAGGTTCTATCATGGAAACCTTTTTGTTATCTTGGATTGGACAGCTTTTCTGTGTCTTTCCACCTGCCTTCTCACTTGTGCACAGAGTGCGGCTAAACATCAAGCAAGGGTGGGATTGGGTTATTCTGATAGCTACAGCATGGGCCCACCAACACTGGTTCTCCACTCTATTAGATCTTTCACCCATGACTCCAGTCCCACTTCTCTTGAACCCGGACCTGATTTCCCATGACCACCTGAACACGAGCACCCTTCATCTAATGGCCTGGAAGATCCATGGCTAAATCCTAGAGAGGAGGTTTGCTTAGACCAAGTTCAGCAAGTCCTATTAGGTAGTAGAAAGCCCTCCCTAAAGCTACTTATCTCTCAAAGTAGAAGCAGTTCTTTGTTTGGGCATCCCAACGTGGAGTCTCATCCATGCTGCACCTGCATAAGACAAACTTAAATGTCTGTTGCACCTGAAACAACAAGGGTTAGCAATCTCCTCTATCAAGGTTTGGTTTTATCAATGCTTATGAGATCACCATTTGAACCTTAGGCAACTTGCTCCTTGTTATATCTCTTGTGGCAAGTGATGTTCTTAGTGCCATCACTTTGGCCAGATGGGTCTTGGGACTTTGTGCCCTCGCATCAGAACCTCTGTGCATAATCATCTTTAAAGATAAGGTGTATTTACCTCCTCACTCCAGTAAGTGATATTGCAGTTCCATGGCTATCTATCTGTCTTTCTATCTGTAGCTGCATGCAAATAGAAATGAAGAATGCCTTCACTCAGTGGACGCTAGATGAGCCCTAGCTTTCTACCTAGAAAGAACTAAGCCATGCTGAAGGTCCACCCAACTTTTCATGGCTGTAACTGACAGGAAGAAGAGTCTCTCAGTGTCTTCACAGGCAATTTCATTCACATGTTTCGCTGCCAGCTAACCTGACTGCTCATTACACAAGGTAGCAAGCATCCTCGGCAGCATTCCTAGTGCAGATTCAGGACATATGTAAAGCAGTGACCTGGTCATTGATGCACATGTTCTTCTCCAATTACACCATCACTCAGCATTCCAGAGATGATGCCAAATTTGGTTGAGCTGTGCTGCAGTTCATGTGTCCTCAAACTCTGATCCCTCCACTTATTCACATGTGCAGTCATGCAAAGAAGAAAAAACTGTTACTAACTTTCTGTAGCTGTTTTTCTTTGAGGTGTGTTGAGCACATCTATTCCACAATCTACCCTCCAAACTACCGTTGGAGTTTTCTGGAGAAATGGAACTGAGGGGATGTGGAGTCAACTGGGTGCTTTATACCAGTGCTATTAGTGTGCATGGCAGGAGAAGGTGCTTGAACCACCCTGATGGGTACCATTAATGGAAAAACTTATGGCATGTTCAGGGCATGCACACACCTAGAATAGAATGGGCATGTGCAAAAAGTCTCAAAGACCAACATTTACAAAAGGTTTGTCATCATTTTTTCCCTGTAAGCTGAAAAGAGGTTATCTCTGGTCAACGAGGGGACTTGAGTCCAATTAAGAGTTGCCTGTGATCTTTCAAAAACCCCTCTTCTGGTGAGAGGAGAGGAGCAGAGATGAGGGACAAGCAGCAGCAGGGCTAGCGGTGTCAGTGAAAAGAGACTTCTCCTAGGTAGAAGGCTGCTCTCTTCCCTGTAGGGGAAACAACTGAAGTAATGGACTGTTTGGGGGTGAACTGACACCCAGAGATTAGCGTAACAAGCCAATACCCAAGAGAGGGGACAGGGAGGAGTATTCCCTTTTTGTGTTATGTATGAACTTGTTTCCTTCTGTTTGGCTGAAGAGTACTCTTTAGGCCTACCATGAACGTCGCCTCAAAAATGGTTTGAAAATCTCCAGAGTGGCACTGATTTACTCCAGGCCCACACCAGCAGAGGGGGAAATGCTGAGCCCTGTGAGATGAAGGAGGTGCCTTTCCACAGTTCATAGTCATATCTACTGACTTTAGTGCTTTCTACTCTTACAGCCACTCAGTAGTCAGCACAGTTAAGTAATTGGGCTACAGAAGTGTCAGTGAAATCAGAACCGTTAGTATCAGGGATAATCCAAAAGAATCTAATTTGATTTTTCAAAGTTTCATTTGTAGGCCTTTCAGCCTGGGCAAATAAATTAATATGTAAAATGAGCACATTTGACATAAGCATGCTATTTCAACAATCAGTGTGTTTAAAAAGAGAACCGCATTTCTAGGTAGTGAGAAACTTATCCTTATGCCATTATCTAACATTACTCTCTGGATCATCAGGGCCTGTCTTGTACAGTGCCAAACCACCGTTGCCATTTTATCGTGTAACTTTGATATCTCAGTGTTTCTTTTCAGTGAATAAAGGTTGATAAAAGTAGCTACACAAGCTCTCCTACCCCTACCTAAGGACTATGTGGTTTGATCTTGGCCTACATAACGTGTTGTTATGATGGTGTGGGATGAAGATGGTGTTGTCAATTGTTTGGTGTGACCCACATAGCTTCCCACACATAAGTAATTCAAATATCTCATAAATTTGTTTCCAGATTTTACATGCAATATACCCTAAGTGGCAGGCTGGTTTTGTAACAAGTCAGTTTGAAAGTAGACTAATAATGGAAAAAATACCAATTAAAACTGAGCAACAAGCTCCTATTGTCTTATTCATGCTTGGTTTGATCAAAAGGGCCTAGTATGCTAAAGGTTACAAGTCATTCTGTTTTACTGAGCCCGTTCAGTTGGGTAATTGCTGCGTTGGAGGATTCCCAACAGAGTGAAAAAAGAGAGCTTTTATTCCAGATGGTATTTGTATATTGCCTCTGGGTTGTTTTCTCCCTTGCACTAGTGATTTTAAAGCCTATTATATCTCTTCCCCTATATCTGAAGTAGGGGGATATATTTAACCTCAGCAGTCATTATGATAGTGGAAGGAGGATCAGGTTGGCAGTTGCAAAATATACAGAAAACTGCAGGTGACATTTTTCTTCTGTAGCAATGTTGATTCTTTTAGTGGAACCTTACCCCTCAAGGGAGGTTAGTTCTCTAAAGCTCTCACCTCTACCTCAGCAATTCAACATGCAGTCCCCGTTACGTGACACTGCACATCTGGTAAGCTGAAACACAATACAGTGAAAATGTGTTCCAAGGAACGGAAAGATTAATGTCTACACATATTGACAGTTGCACATTTTCCTGGTGCTTTATGAAGCTTTAAATAATTCTTAATAGTTCTCTTATTTCCTGAAGTTGACAAAATGTTCTTTTGCTGTCTATAGCACCTTTATGGCAAAGTGATGTATTAAAGTAGCTTTTATTCTTCAGGGATACATTAGCTATCTAACCAAATAAGCATTCCGTCACCTTCAGTGAATTATATGTAATGTAATAATGGCTAAAATCAATTTATAAGACCCATAAAATTATAAATTTTACTCCTTCTTTCTTCAGTCCTAGTTGCATATTACTATTAGAGTCCATTTTTTATTGATAGACATGATTTTAAGAGGGCTATTTAGGCTTCAGAATGCTTTAAAAATTGATTGTTTTTGAGAGACCCTGTGTACGTTTTAGGGTTAGACACTATGTTCTCCCCACCCCAATTAGACCCTATAAAACTGCTGCTATCTTTGGCTATGTCTACACTGGCAAGTTAGTTCAAATTAAGGAGGCTTAATTCGAACTAACTAAAGCCATGGCAACACTAGGCTTTAGTTAGTTCGAATTAAGGGCTTCCTTAATTCGAACTAGTAAGTTTCGAACTAACTAGTTTGAATTAACCAATGTGGCCATGTTAATTTGAACTAATTGCTTAGTTCGAATTAACTGGCCATTGAAATGAATGGGGATCACTAATTCGAACTAAGCAAATGCTTGCTTAGTTCGAACTAACATTCTAGTGTGACCATGCTAGTTTGAATTAAGCTAATTCGAACTAACTAAAATTAGTTCGAATTAGTTAGTTCGAACTAACTAATTCAAACTAATTTTAGCAAGTGTAGACATAGCCTTTGTGTTCTTTAAGATTCTGTGCATCAATGTATCTTTTAGGTTTCCTTCAACATTGTGAGAGTTTTGCCTTTTTTCCTTATGACCGTGAGTCCCAAATCTGCAGCAGTGGTACTCAGAGCACTTGCTAGTGATTACGGAAAGCTGTTGCTGTTATTTACTATTTTTATACCCTGGTCCATATACCACTCATGAGTGGCTCTCACCATACCTCTCTCCTGCACAGTAATATCCATCTCGCTCCTCCCATCCCTCCCACTGCTCCATTTCCCTGTCCTTTTTACCATCCTTCCCTATGGCTCCTGCCAGGTCTCCGTGCTCCTCTTCCCTTCTCCCTCACTATCTTACCCCTCCTGTCAGCAGCACAAATCTAGATCCTATATCCACATCCTCCTTTGGTTCCTCCTCACCTCTTGTAACATTTCCCCAACCCTCTCCTACCCTTCTGCCCTTCCTCTGTCACAGCTCCATCTCCCATACTGGTCCCCACCACCACTATTAACCCTGTTTGGCCACTGTTCCTAATTTCGTATTCCATCCTCCTCCTCTTTCTCATGGTGTCAGAAATACTTAACCCATCTCTGAAAATATCTGTCTCTGTGATCTCTTTGTATTTCCAATCCTCCATCTTTTGACTCTCATAGAGATCTGGATCCCTTACCCTGACACTCTGCAGTTGCCCTCTCTTTCAGATTCCTCTCTGCCTTTTGCTCTCCCTGCCCCTGAATCAGACTGTGGTGTAGTGTTAGACTTCTCCTTTTCTCTTCCTGCCACTTCCAACTTCTCCCTCATCCCCCTTCCATTGTTACACCACTTTTGAAAAGCTCTGTATCTGACTTTTCTCCCCCTCCATATCATAGTCAACTACCATCCACCCAAGTCTTTACCATCAGCCTTCCTGTCTGATTTCTACTCTTGGATCTCTCTCTATCTCTCATAATCTACTGATGCTCAGGGTCTTTAGTTTCCATGTTGATGACCCAAATAACCCCTGAGCTAAATGTTTCCTCCTGCCCACATCTTTGTTTGATTAATAGCCCTCTTCTACTCTCTGAGACGGCCGTTCCCTTGATTTGGTCTTCACCAAGCACTGCTCTCTCCCTGTTACCGATTCACAGAATCATGGAAATATGGGGCTAGAAAGGACCACAAGAGGCCATTTAATTCATCCCCCAGGTGTGAAACAGGGTTACCTATATCTTAATGGTCCATGGCAGGTTTTTGTCTAAATTGTTCTTAAAAACCTACAATACCTGGAATTCTACAACCTCTTTAGATACCATTTCAGTGCTTAACAATCTTTATAGTTAGAAAGTTTTTCTAAATATCTAACCTAAATCTCCCTGGCTGCAAATTAAACTGATTACTGCTTGTCCTACCCTCAGAGGACATGGAAAATAATTCATCACTCTCCTCATTATGACAACTTTTTACATATTTGAAGGTTAACATGTCCTCCCTCGGCCTTCTCTTCTGAAGACTAGATATACACACTTATTTCAACCTTTCCTCACAGATTTGTTTCTAAACCTCTTATCATTTTTGTTGCTTTTCTCTGGACTCTCTCCAGTTTCTCCAATCTTTCTTAAAGTGGGGCACCAAGAAATAGACTCAATACTGCCATTGAGGCCTCACTAGAGCTGCATTGAATGGGACAATTAGCTTCCCATATAATATATACAATACTCTTGTTAAAACACCACAGAATATTTGCTGTTTTCTCAACAGCATCATACTGTTGACTCGTATTAAATTTAGTATCTACTATAATCCCCAGTTTCTTTTTTTCCTGCGATACTGATGCCTAGCCACTTCTTCCTCATTTTGTAATTGTGCATATGATCTCTCCTTCCTAAGTACAGTACTTGCACTTGTCTTTCTTGAATTTCATCTTGATTTCAGGCCAAGTCTCCAATTTATCAAGAACATTTTGAATTCTAATCCTGTTCTCCAAAATGCTTGCAACTCCTCCCAGCTTGATGTCATCCAGAAATTTTACAAGTGTTCCTTGTAAATAGTGCCAGACCCAGGACAGACCTCTATAGGCTCACACTTGATACTTCCTGCCAGTTTGATAGTGAGCTGTTGATAACTACTCTTTCTGATCTTCCAGCCAGTTTTGACCCACCTTATAATAATGTCATCTAAACCACATTTTCGTAGTTTGCTTACGGGAATGTCACATGGAACTGCATCAGAAGCCTTCCTAAAGTTGAAGTAGACCACATGTATTGCCTCCTTCCTGTCCACTAAGCTGGTTATCCTGTGAAAGATTAAAAATTCATAGGGGAATCAAATGCATGTGATTTTTAAATAGCTGAAACAAAACCTGTATGTCTTTACACTCGGCACTGGCTTGAAAGGAAGCAGATATATGTAACATAACAATGAATATTTCGATCCCTCCCCTACCTTTTCCCCCAGAGTTGATGATCCTTGTCTGACCTAATTCTGCATATACATCCATGCAAGTATTCCACATGGCTCCTTGCTAGGAATACAAGTGGCTTCACATCTGTGTATGGCACTCCAGAAACTGTTTCAAAGTTTGCACAATGGAACTATATTAGTTCTACTGCCAAGGGGACTCTGCAACTTTGGGGCATTAAACAGCATTTGCCCTGTGCCTGTCCAGGGACACTAGTGTTAAAATTAGTTTCAAATTGCTGATATATTAATGCTAGCAATACATTATTGAAAACCTTTGTATTTTATTATGAGATTTCAGTTTAGTCTGGGCTGACTAAATGGTTATGAGAAAAATATTTTCATTTAAATTATATTTCCGAAAGTTTTCTAAAAATGTATTTAAAGGGATAGGAAAACAGATGATTTTGCTTATAGAAGTTTGTGGAAAAATAGAATTTTGATTTTTTTTCCCTCTAAAAAATTGTTGACTTTCATTCAAGAACACAGTGTTCTGAAAACAAACATGCATTGTACTGTCTTGCTATTAATCTTAAAACATTCCTTGGGATCTGACATCTAGATTGCAGAGAAGAAAACGTTGGGCAAGAATAATATGTTCCTGAGTCGCACACACGAGTGATGTGTTTACAAGAAAAAATGCTACTGATATTTTGCCCCTACTTTGAGCACTTATTATAGGTGCTATTTGATTTTACAAATTACATATTTTGGAATCTGTAGCAATTTTCATTGTATCACTGAAAAGAGTTCCATGTTGATACATATTTAATGATTGGCATCCACTCTAGCTTGTTTTTGCGTCAAGAACTTGCCATGTCATTTGTTGGGAATTGGTGTGTAAGTAGTCTGATACTATTCGTAATTTTTTCTAATTAATTGTCATATAGAATGTTTGCTTGGAAAGAAATTATGCCCAGTGGCAATCATTTGCTTTAATTGTCTCTCTCTCTTTGTGCCTCTCCTGTATTTCGCCTGTGAATACTCAGCAAAGCTGCTGCTACCTTGTACTCACAAATAAAACTGCATAATGTATCCTTGGGCTATATGTTCTCTTCACTTATTGTATTTCTACATGCCAAAAATATGATTGTGGTATAGATGTGTGTGTTTCCTCAGTTCCTGATTACATTCCGTCATGGAGAGGCATAGCTTGGATATTTGCATTGACTGAGGCATAGGATTCTTATTCATTACAAAGGCATTGGATTTTTATTGATTACGGATATCAGGCCTTGGAATAGTCAAAATCTTTAATATGCATTTTTAAAAAAATTGCACTACTAATTTAAATCCATTTTCAGTGCATTTTGGGATGTCCATGATTCTAAACAGTAACCAAAATATGAAATTATTATTACATACTTCAAGACAGCAAACAGTTTCTCACTCCTTACCAAGAGTGGTTTGCAATATTTATATGGAATAAACTGTATCTGATTAACAAAATAGTAAATCCTGTTCTTACTCATGTGATTAAGAGCTGGTTCACTGATTGCACAAACAGTTAGTTATAATTTGTGCAGAAGTGACTGTCCCAGAATGTAATGTTTATGTAATTCTTGAGTCTAGCAGTCTTTACGGTGTTTATGTATTCGTCAAGCTGCATGGATCTTGCTATTTCAGAGAGCTTTCTTGTGGGCTACCCCAAGACAAGAATGAATTGCTATAGTAACTATGGATTTACTTGTGTGTGTGTGTGTGTGTGTGTGTGTGTGTGTGTGTGTGTGTCCCCAAAGCAAAACACTCCACTGTACCCACTTCTGCTGGGGAGATGTTGAAAAGATAAAACGTGAAAAACATTAGTCACATTGCTTAATGTACTGCTGGAAGGCATTCAGATACTGTGGTGATGAGTGTGGGCTAAAGTATCTGGATAGTGCAGATTATGAACAAATACATGATCTTTGTATTGTTTGTATATCAGTGGCTTTTGGGAGCCTTAGTTATTAGTACTCTTGACATTCTAAGTTACATATTTGGTAATTAAAATAAGTGTCAGTTCAAGAACACAGTAAATTCCTAATTAAATAGTAGTCTCTAGATAAAGAGTAGCTGGAAACGAAAGATTCTGAAACTCTTGAGAGATGGGAACTGATGCTGGCTTACTCTGCTGGTGCTCTCTGTTACATTTTCTCCAGGGTTTTGTTCTGCCATGTGTTGTATAAAAAGGGGACAGGGGGTGGTAGTTGGGAGAAACAGTATAAAATGAAATGTAGAACAAATAGAGTAAAAAGAGTTTTATAGACTAACAGTTACGGGAGAAATCTCTTCTGGAAAATGAACTAGAAGACTGCTGAAAACAATGTTGTGTCAAAATGTGTTAGTATTATTTTCAAGCAATTTAATCATCCACTTGTCAGCGTTAATGAATTTTACTCAAGCTGCTTATCCTCTTGTCATTTTCTTTAGGCAAGGTATTTTTTAAAATAATTTTATAATGATTTGAGTTGCCAGGGGTATGTGCTTGAATGTAATGTATGACACAGAATGAAAACGTATAGTACTCTTAATGCTCAAATAATTGAAGATGTTTTCTGTATTGCCAGTTTTTTCTCATTTGGTATATATTTGGTACACCCTAGAGATAATGCATAGGCAATATTAATATTTTATTTGTTGAAGAACCATGTATATCAATACTAAGAATTCTGATTTTAAAAAATGACATCTTACTTATGAGAATTCTTAGTATTGAAATACATGGTACTTCAACAAATAACTTATTTGAGTAATTGTCCACACCTATTTCATTTTTAGTGTCTATGCACCCCCTGCACATAAGAAGAGAGATTTTTTTGTACCTATGCCCTCATTCCTGTCCTCCCACAGAAGACTATAAAGGGTAAAGTGGGTCCAGCCTTTCTTTAGGAGTGTTCTATGAAAGCCTTCTCAGGTCTGGTGGGAAAAGGCTCTAACATAGTGTTTCTTATCCTTCAGTGGAGCAGGGAACACCTAAAGGTAAAAATTCCTTTATGCAGAACACCAGATGAAAACTTTCTTGAAAAAGTTGGTATATATCAACTGTAATATTAGTAATATCTGTGTGCTACGCATTCCTGCAAAAACACTTCAAGAAACCAAATTAAATACAATTTTACAAATACAGCATGCATTTATGTCTAAAATATAGATACATAATGATTATGCATACAACTTCAACCTGAAAATGATATTACTCAAGTTTAAATGAGAATTTTTAGCCTCTGTGTTTGAACAAAGTTCATCTCTTCTTGGAGTAAAGTTCATCGAAGAAAGTTTACCGTGGAAGATATGTCCAAGCCATTTCGATGTTAGTTGTAACAGTGGTGGGAAATTTAAAATGCCCCAGCGGGGCAGTGCGGGGCCCGCGCGCGCACCACAGCCCCACCTCCCACGGTCACTATGCTGCCTTTGGCAACCAGCTGAAGGCAGCAGGACGGGGCGGGAGGGCTACGCACGGCCCCCACATGGCTGGCTCTCTCCCCAGCAGCTGGCTCCGGCTCCACCCCCTCACACAGGCGGCCTTGGCCTCCCGGCCAGAGCCAGCTCCGACTCACACCCGCTCCTCCCCCCCAGGTGGCAGCCTCGGCATCCCGGCCCAGGGCCAGCTACTTGGGGGGCGGAGTGGGCGCCATGCTCCCCTCCCGCATGGGGGGCGGTGCCCCACTTTGGCCAATTGGCCCCGGGCCCCGATTCCCCCATGGGACAGCGCTGGCTGCAGGAAAGGAGCAAGGTGGTGTGGACAATACATCTTGAAAAATCATGGTTGTTGTAGAGTAAGTTTCCATTCTTTCTTGAGAAATCAAATTCCATACAGAAAAATATAATTCATATGACCGAGAATTAACAAATAGTTCTTCCATTTCTTTTTGGCTGAAATATGGTTTTGTTAAGTTAGCTGGAGAGGAGGAGGTTGATTGAGCTGTAGTGTGACCTTTTGAGGAAGGGAGAATTGGGTCTGCCTGAATTCCCCCTGACTCTGATCCAAATTGTTTATAATCTCCTCCTCCTCATCTTCCGTCAAACAAAAACAAGCCAACAAAAAAAAGGTCTTTTTCTCTCTGCCTTGTGAGAGTGGGGAATCTGAGTAAAAGATAAGCAATGTTGGCCTGTCCCATAGGCAGTCATTCTGAGGTTAGCCCTTTTGCTCATCAGCTGGTCTACTATTTTTTAATTGGGGTCTAGCTCCGGCCCCTCCTTTTGGAGCACCCTGCTTGACAGTTGGTCTGTGCAGTAGCCAGGATGATGAACCTTGCAACTTTCTCCCTCTTGGCAGAGATCTGCCTTGTGGTCTGTAGTCTCCCCTTCCAGTGGCTGGCTTTCACTTTTTAAGCTTCTTTTCCAGGCAAAGTAAGCCTTTCAGTTGCTCCTTGTTAGGGCTGGCTGAGCCCACAAGAGCTCATTAGTCTCTTCTCCACCAGAGTGAGGGTGTGCTCCTTCATGCCTCCGTAGATTTCAAAAAATGCACATGCTAGGAGCAAACGGAAGGCAATTTTTTTTTTCAAATAGCACACAAAAACTCATTAGTGGTGGTGCTGAAGTTAATTATGTACTAGGGTTGTTTAAAGCAGGTGTGGAGAAGCCTCAGCAGAAGTACACTGAATATAAATATTTTATAACCATATTCTAAACAGGCATGTTATGCAGTTTAAGAATGGAAACACTGTTCTCCCCAAGGATCACTTCATTTAGGCAATATCACAGCTGAATGACAATTTTTTCTTTCTAGTCTCTAAACAGCTAGAGTCTGCAATCTTTTGCTTGTAGGAGTTGTATGACGCTACTTCAAATAAGTGAAGCTGGGCAAGTGATGTTATAGGCAAGTGGCCTGACAAATTAGCTCTGAGAGGAGATGAAAGTGTGTGTGTGTGAAAAGAATCTGTCAAGCAACTGCTTTCATGTTTTTTGTAAAACAAAATCTATTATTAGTTTGTTTTTTAATGATTCAGATTTTTAAGGCCTGACTCTGCAATATGTTGAATGGCACTGAGTGGCCTCACCTCCCGTTACATAAAATCGGAAGTTACTAAACAGGTCTCTGGAAAACCCGAACACATTAAGATATTTTTTTCATAAAAGGGAGATTGGTTGTCTTTGAAAGTTCTCACAAAATCTGCATGTTGATAAAGGAAATGTTTTGATTTAAACAACGCACTCCTGTGCACTAAATACACTTCCAGATGAGGATGTTGTTCTGCTGTACATTTTCAGGTCAACAGATTTGGGAGAATGGGAGAGGCGTTTTTGTTTTCTGTTTTTATTAAGTTTGCAGTCTGCTTTGGAGGTTGCTATTTGAACATAGAGCTTTATAACTTCAGCAGCCACATTATGGAGTTCAAGAGAGTATAGAAAACACTGCTGAGTGCTGGGATGTGAAGGCTCTGGGTACGTAGTGATTGAGAACTTATATCCTTCTCTTCCAGTTGCAGACAAGAAAGCAATTGACAATTTTGTGGGATTTCAGAATAATTGCTAATTCTCAGCTGTTGATGACTTGGTGTCCATCATTCTTATTGGTTTGTAGGTGATCTGCAATTCACTAAGCAAGAAAGGAGGTGTTCTTTTCTTGATCCTAGTAAACTTGATTACAGTCCTGGATATGGAATATAAACTGCATTGGGAGTGATGGATAGATTAGTCCATGCCATTTCTTTCTATATGTGACAGCTGCCTTTTGAGCTCTTTGTTAGGAAGTATTACTCAAATATCTGCTCTTCCTTGCAGTTTCAGACAGAGTTGCTCAAGTGTCTCTGTCCATTTCTCTCTAAGGGGTCTCAAGGGTGGTGTATGGTGATTACCACTCTGCCTTATGAGATATTTGATGGAGTGCCACAGGGGTGTATTTGATCATATCTCCTTTTCATTTTAGAGCTGGAGACATATTGCTGTCTGTGATCGTCATGACACACAGATCTATCTCTACCACTTTTGACCTAACTTGTGCACTGGAAAGAATGATCCAGTGCCTGTGTGGATCTGGGGCTTGGGTGACGGAATTCGCTCGGTGTAGCCGAGACAGAGAGATTTGTAGAATGGGGAAGCTGCTGGAAGAGTTGGGTAGCGGTATCTCAATCGCTCTGGATTGAAGGAATAAATCCATTTGCAAGTCTTGTTCTATATTTGGGGGCTTTATTTGGTAATGAGATACTTTTGAATTTGGGTAGCAGTAGTAGCCAAAAGTTCTTTGTGGTAGGAGGCAAAGTTATTTTTCCTTTTGATCCCCAGTTATTCCTATCTTTGTCAGTTTGATATTAGACTGTTTTAAAGTGCCCAATATAGATATGCCAATTGAAACCATTCAGAATCTGAAGAATGCGGCCACATATTTACTAAATGGTGTGTTACTTAGAGAGCAGATTATACCACTGTTCTGGCATCTGCACTGGCTGCCATTATGTTTCTGGGTAGAATTCAAGTCACCTGAGCCAGAGCTCCCTTGTTAAAGAAGTGCTACTTGCTGGTTGATCTCCAGGAAGTCTTTTCAGCATCTGACATATGTCACTGGTAGTACTTCTAACATCTGCTAATAGCAGATCTCTATGGAAACAATATGCCATGATGTCCCCGTGGTGAAAATGTGTCAACATTGCAGGGATTGTGTTAAATTATTGGGCAGTGGTAACCACTGAAACATGGAAGTTCTATGAAGTCCATAAAACCAGCCCTTTAAAGAAAGGGGCCTAATTGTGTATTCCTTACAAGTAACTGCTTTATACTAGGAAACTTTTAGTCGGAATGAAGTCATTAAAGTAGAACTCATTTTACCACTGTGTTAAACATTCATTTTATTTTGTTTATCTTGGTAGCCACAGAGTTTTAGCTCTTTCTACTGTTCTGACCACAGTGTGATGTGATATTGGTCCAAAGGCATGTTTTTCATTTAGTCCATAGCAACAGCAAGTTTTAATAACTACAAAAGCTGCCGTTCCAAGCTATTAATCATCAGTGAGCGACGAGCCAATGTTCTAAGCATATACCAGGGATTATTTAGAAAACAAAAGACAGATGTTCACAGTTCAGATTAATATAACAGAATGCATTCTACATAAAATGATTAAATGAGAAAGGTTCAAATTTGCCTGGAAGGTAAATAGAACATGTAAATTCTGGCCCCCAAGCAATTATCAATTCCTTCTTTCAGTGGTGGGTGGGGATCATGTAAGAACAGTTACTTATTATTTTCAGGTAATAATAGTGGACCACCAAGGTAAAGTGGAGTATTCAGTCTAGCACAGAGATCATTATTTTGAGGACTGCTTTTTAAAAAGCACGCATTCTTTAGTACTTTTGTTGCAGAACCTTTGTCTGTAAATGTTCAAAGTGAGGAGGAAGTGGTGAGTTCAGTTGCATGACTCTCATTAATACTATGAGGAGTCATATCCATTGGGATGCTATTCTGTAATAATTTATTATTTCCTTGTGCTTCTCCACATGTATTCCACGCTTGGTGTCTGGTGGCACTTTTAAAGGCTAACGGATTTATTGTTTGTTTTGCTGAACTAAACTAACACAGCTACCCCTTTGGAACTTGATTGAGTTATCTGACCTCTTGCTAATGATGTACACCAAACCACTATCAATGCTAAAATGAGTTAATCCAAAGGACTACAATATCTTTCATGCTCAGAGAAGCAGCACATTCTGTCAGATTGTGGTTCAGATTTACAAGGAGGAATCTTAACCTCTAATCCCAGCTCTGCCACTGATTTACAGAATAGCTTTGGTCAAATCAATGCAGTTTTAAAGAACTGGAAGCCTTATTTTGAGATCCACTAATGTGGAAAAAAATGAGCAATAAGAACCTGCTTTTTCAATTAAATTTCACTGCAACTGTGATGTATAAATCATAATAATGAATATAGGAGTTAACTTTTTTCTAAGCTTAACATATGCTTTTAAATATTCCTGTGGTATATTGCTGTGTTAAATAGAACATTATGTAGAATACAAAGCTTACAAAGACCAATAAATATGCTTATCTAAATAAGTGCTTTTACAAAGGAATATGTGTGATGTCTGCTGCTATCTAAAGCGGCACTTCAGTGCCTGTATTAATAAATAAATGGAGAAAAACAGTGAAAATAAATTTTGTTTCCCAGTTGACGGGCCAACCTTTAGTTATCTACTATTTTGAGGAAAGAATGCAGCCTCTACCGCTGAGCAGGGAAAACACCTTCAGTGTAATAGCTAACACTATTAAAGTATTCCATGTGGGAACTGGTGTATCGTTAGTTTCTGTGTCACTAGAGATTTCTGAGCTTGCCAAGGAGTCAAAGTGGCGTGAAACTCATTATAAGAGTGTAAAGAGCAAATTTATTTAAAGTTAAAGTTGTCAGCTATGACCCGGTGTAGTCATATTTATATATTTAATCCTGTTTGCTTGGGGGAGAAAAAAACCAGTGAGAAGGGAGCTCCTACTTTGCCTTGCATTAATTGGGTTGAAATCCAACTACTGATTCTAGCTAGAGAGAAACAAGTGGGGAGGGGAAACAAATATATGAGGTTAATTTCTTTGGATTAGCAGCACCACGTGGAAGAAGCAGAATACATCTGTGACAGACGATTTCTTTCTTTCTGTATGTGTATTTTATTTAATAAGGTGGAAAACCCTGACTCATTTACATAAAGCCCCTTTACATTGTTCTGGCGCTTGCTTTTGCTTTAAGTCACATCTGTGCTGCCAAAGTGGTGTAAAGGGATCTTAGTGTAAATGGGAATCAAGTCCTACAGATGCTAGGAAAATCTCAGGGTGAATTTAGGATACTGAAAAAGGATATTATTAAGGTAGGGAATGGGAGTGAGGATTCCAATTCTTTGCTCTTCTCCACTGTTTGAATCTAAACAACTGCTTTGATTTGCTGTTAACAATCTGACCTGATCCTATGACTTACACTTCCCTGAATTTATTTTCCTCCCATTCTGTAACTTCCCCGTCTTCAAGCGTCTGATGAGGTGGGATTTTCTCCCATAAAAGCTCATGCGATAAATGAATTGGTTAGTCTTTAAAAGTGCCACAGGACTCCTTGTTTGTTTGACTCTAATTTGAGTTGTCTTAACAAAAAGCCTAAACCTAACCCACATTTCTGGTGCTGTATCCTGTGTCTGATGATCATTTTTTTGTATTTTGACCAGATGATTGGGTCCAGAATACCTGAATGATGATTTATGTTACTGGATATTCACAGGCATAACGTGTATGTCCTATATGGAGGTATATTTCATACATTATGAAGTGATCCAAGTTCAAAATGGCTATCACTGGCCAAGCTTGAATGTTGTAGTGATACGTAGCAGGATGGCAGAGTTTTCCTAAAACATTGCGTTTCATTACTATTTTGCTTGGAAATGATTAAGTGGGTTCTGCTGGCTCCGAAGAGACAAGTAGCTGTTTATCCCATTCAGATATAAGAGTGATGGGAAGTGGTGCTCTTGAGAGAACAAAGAAAGGATCTAGTATAATGGCGTGTGCAGTCCTGAAATAGGAACTCTAGAAGCTGCTGGGCCTGGAGAGAAGACTTGAGCTGAACTTTATCTCATTATTATTTATTTGTTAATTACCGAACTGCAGGAAAGAGATGAATTTTGACTCTATACTGTCTGTAGATTTTCTTTTAGAGCAGCTTACAAAAGGCACCTGCTTACCAGGTAAATCTATCTCAGGGTAGAAAGAGACATAGATTACTGTATTCATCAGATGCCAGAATAGTGTTCTACTGTGGTGCTTATTAATTGTGTTAATTTTTCAGGATGTTCTTGCATTGGCTCTCTATTACTTGCCACTTTCAAAAGAAACTTGGAAATGACCATGATTTAATAAGAGCTTTGAGGCAATTAGAGTTAGATTTTGCTATTTGAATTATACAGCGTTTCTGATGAAGTCCTATTTAGTGGTTTCAGGGTATAGCAGAGAAAATTGCATTTATTGAATGTACAATTAGTTGATTGGAAGCTTATGATAAAAATACCCAGGGTCTGCACCAACCAAGATATTGGCTATAAAAATGGGTCTTATTAGTATAAACTTCATATTGTATAAACCGTACAGTGTGCTCCATTTCAATTAAGCAGACTTGCTTCATGTCACTGACCCCTGAAACTGTATTGCACCTTTTGTAATTTCAGTATTTCTCTGACCCTCTAAGAAACAGTATGCCATTAGCTCCCAGCAAAAGGTCCATTGTAAGAGCTATAATTTAAAGACTTTCAGAAGGGAGAAGAGCTTCAACGAACTGTTAAATAACAATGGAGCACATATTTCTATTTGTTCTGTACAAACACAATGACCAAAAGTTAGACTTATTTGCGAATTAGAAGGCTGTCAGGAAGTCCCACCCTAAGCCTTAGTCACAAGGGTCTCTTCCAATTTGTGTTAGATAATGATAATGGCAGCATGTGTTCTGTCTTGTATACAATGCCATTTGATAAAATACACCTTCTTTATGTTTACTCGGGAAGTGTGTTGCAAGTTAGAAGCACAGGACAATAGTGCTTTGTGAAGAGACCTCTGTAGAACATTTTTATATCCTAATTGCTTTTGTTACATGGGTCTTTAAAGTAAAATAATAATAAAAGATTACACGGGTAAATAGGTTGTTCTGAAAACTGCTGTCATGTTTGGATTGGGAGAGAACCCATTTCCTTGCTGCAGAGAATGCTATTTACTGAATAGTGTTCAAGCCAGGCTATGGCATCCCCATACAAAAGCAGCAGGTAGAGTGTAAATTCTCTCTCTTTCTACTGACTTCCCAAATATTTATATGCACAAAACTGTATACCTGCCACCCAGACAAGACTCCGGATTGATGAAAGTGTCCATCCTTGAGTTCACTTATAAGCTTCAGTTAGGTTGACTCCAATCAGATAGCGTTTAATGAAGTTGTCTGGCATGGGGGGAGGCAGGGAGCAAGCAGAGGGAAAGTGGGTTAGCAAAAGAGAAGCTAGTTGAGGAAACTTTGAGAAGATAAAGCTACAAAATAAGTTGAAAGCCCCTCCCCCCTTAAATCCTGAACTTCATCTTTTTCTTTCCTGTAAAACATTTTCTTTAACCAGTTTATTTTTTAATATTCTTGCAGAATTACATGATAAAGCACATTTTTCTGAAGACTGGCTTAGTGAACTTTGTTGTTAACACATTAGCAGTTATTAAAGTCAGTTACAGTTACTGCACTACTCCCTCTATATGATGTAACATTGCTTTCCAAAAATTTTGCTCCATTTTAGATCAGCTACATTTATATTATAAATATGTTTGATTTCCTATTTGAGAGACAACAGAGTCCTGTGGCACTTTTAAAGACTAACAGATTTATTTATCACATGAGCTTTCGTGGGAGAAAATCCCACTTCGTCAGATGCTTTGAAGATGGGAAACTTACAGAATGGGAGGAAATTAAATGCAGGGGAGTGTATGACACAGGATCAGGTCAGGCTGTAACAGCAAATCAAAATAGGTGTTAGGATTCAAACACTGGGGAACAGCACATAGAGGAGGGTGAGGTCAAATCACCTGTTGTAATGAGAGAAAAATCCATAGTCCCTGTTTAACCCCAAGACAACTGAGTCAAATTTGCATATAAGTTCGAGTTCTGCAGTTTCTCTTTGAAGCTGTGATTTGTTATTCATCTGTTTCAACACAGCTATTAACAAGTCGTCAAGGGAGTGAGCAGGGAGATTGAAGTGTTCCCCTATTGGTTTTATAGTGTTGCAATTTCTGATGTCAGATTTGTGTCCATTTATTCTTTGGCGCAGAGACTATCCTGTTTGTCCAATATATAAGGCAGAGGGGCATTTGTGGCACATGATGGCATAAATCACATTGGTGGATGAGCAGGTGAACGAGCCCTTGATGGAGTAGGTGGCTTGATTAGGCCCTGTGATGGTGTCTTCAGTGTAGATATGAGGGGAAAGTTGGCAGCGTGGTCTGTTGCAGGGATATGTTCCTGCTTTAGTGTTTCTGTTGTATGATCTGTAGTTGCTGGTAAGTATCCTTTTAAGGATTAGGGGGCTGTCTGAAAGCAAGGAGAGGTCTGTCTCCCAAGGCTTGGGAGAGTGAGGAATCATCTTGTAAAATAGGCTGTAGATCTTTGATGATGTGTTGAAGAGGTCTGGCTTGGGGGTTGTAGGGGGTGACCAGTGGCGTTCTGTTGTTGTTTTTCATGGGCTTCTCCTGCAGTAGTTGACTTCTGGGTACCCATCTGGCTCTGTCAATTTGTTTCTTCACTTCTTCGGGTGGGTACTGTAGTTTTAAGAATGCTTGGTAGAGATCCTGAAGGTGTCTGTCTCCGTCTAAAGGGTCAGAGCAAATGCGGTTATATCTTAGGGCTTGACTGTACACAATGGATCGTGGGGTGTGTTGAGGATGAAAGCTCGAGGGATGTAGGTAACTATACCGATCAGTAGGTTTGCGGTATAGGGTGGTCTTTATGTGTCCATTGCTAATTTGCACTGTAGTGTCCAGAAAGTGGATCTCTTGTGTGGAGTGTTCCAGGCTAAGTTTGATTGTGTTGTGGAAATTGTTGAAATCTCTATGGAAATCTACAAGGGCATCTTTATCATGGGTCCAGATGATGAAGATGTCATCAATATAGCGTAGGTAAAGTAGAGGTGCTTTGGGGTGAGACGTGAGGAAACGTTGTTCTAAATCGGCCATAAAGATGTTGGCATATTGTGGGGCCATGCGGGTACCCATAGCAGTGCCACTGACTTGAAGGTATAAATTATCTTCAAATCTGAAATGGTTGTGGGTGAGTACAAAGTCACAGAGGTCAGCCACAAGTTTAGCTGTGTCACCATCTTGGATAGTTCTTCTAATAGCTTGTAATCCATCCTTGTGTGGGATGTTAGTGTAAAGAGCCTCTATGTCCATAGTGGCCAGGATGGTATTTTCTGGAAGACCGTCAATGGATTGGATTTTTCTCAGGAAATATGTAGTGTCTCTCAGATAGCTAGGTGTGTTGATAGCATAGGGTCTTAGGAGAGAGTCCACATAGCCAGATAATCCTGCAGTAAGCGTGCCAATGCCTGAGATGATGGGGCGTCCGGGGTTTCCTCTTTTATGTATTTTTGGTAGTAGATAGAATATCCCTGGACGGGGTTCTGGCAGTGTGTCTGTCTTGATTTGTTCTTGTGCTGCTTTGGGGAGTTTCTTGAGTAGGTGTTGTAGTTCCTTTTGGTATTCCTCAGTGGGGTCAGAGAGGAGTGGTTTGTAGAACGTTCTATTGGACAGCTGTTTATAAGTCTCCTGATCGTAATCTGATTTATTCATGACGACGACGACACCTCCCTTGTCAGCCTCCTTAATAATAATGTCAGAGTTGTTTCTGAGGCTCTGGAGGGCATTACGCTCTGCATGGCTGAGGTTATGGTGTAAGTGATGTTGTTTGTCCACAATTTCAGCCTTTGCCCGGTGGTGGAAACAATCTATATAGAAGTCTAGTCTGTTGTTCCGACCGTCAGGAGGAGTCCATGTTGAATACTTTTTCTTGCAATGTTGGGAGGAAGGTATCTGAAGGTCATTGCGTTCTACATTGGTGGTGGCGAAATACTCCTTGAGTCTGAGACGGCGAAAGTAGTTCTCCAGGTCACCGCAGAATTGTATCTTATGTGTGGGGGTGGTGGGGCAAAAAGAAAGTCCCCGGGACAGCACAGATTCCTCTGCTGAAGTAAGTCTGTAGCATGAAAGATTAACAATGTTGTTGGGTGGGTTAAAGGTGCTGTTGTTATCCCTTGACGACTTGTTAATAGCTGTGTTGAAACAGATGAATAACAAATCACAGCTTCAAAGAGAGACTGCAGAACTCGAACTTATATGCAAATTTGACTCAGTTGTCTTGGGGTTAAACAGGGACTATGGATTTTTCTTTCATTACAACAAGTGATTTGACCTCACCCTCCTCTATGTGCTGTTCCCCAGTGTTTGAATCCTAACACCTATTTTGATTTGCTGTTACAGCCTGACCTGATCCTATGTCATACACTCCCCTGCATTTAATTTCCTCCCATTCTGTAAATTTCCCATCTTCAAAGCGTCTGACGAAGTGGGATTTTCTCCCATGAAAGCTCATGCGATAAATAAATCTGTTAGTCTTTAAAAGTGCCACAGGACTCTGTTGTCTATCAGAAAGTAGATAGTAACATTCACAGCTTGGGATTCAGCCCAGTCCTGTGACCGCTGAGCATGAAGCCCTTCCTCCTCCCTCTTTCTGGCCTTTTCCCACTGGTGTCTTGTTAGCAAAATTCTGCTCAATTAAAATAGGCTGGCTTCACATTTCTACTCTTTTAAGTGTCTTCATCCTGTACAACTTTCATTTTGTCTTTATTTTGTACAAATACTTTTTATTTGAAAATGCACCTGATTTGTACAGCACATCAGTTTTACACCTATGTAACTCCATTGTTGTCAGCAGAGTTGCTCCTGATTTACACAGGTAAAAGTGAGAGCAGAATCACTTCCCATGTGTTTGGATGGATTTTATTCTAGAAACATGGCAAGGATGTTTTGCTCTAACATTGTAGGACTCTGTTTGTTTAAAACAAAACAAAACACCCCACCCCCCAATCAGCCCCTACCCCAGTTTTATATTTAATTAATTGAACCTAAAAAATATTGTATTTAAGTCTACTGTTCAAGGAATATGTCTGCAATACTAGAAAAATAATACTCAGTAATATTTATATTATGCTATCTGATAATACAATGTCTCTGATCCCTACAAGTAGTGTGTGTGTTGTGACTCTTCAGCAATTTAGCACAAGAACACAAGGAACTCAGGGGACTATTATTGATGACTACTTATTATGTATTAGATTGGTATAGAAGATCCGTTTTACATTATATCCTTTTATATCTTTCATGCTCATTTGGTCATTTTTCAAGGATTAATGATAATCTTACAATTGTTTCCATTGATGGTAGTGATCAAGTCTTCCTGCATGTTCTTGTGTGGCCTGAGTACAGGGAATGATAAATGAGCTTCCTCTTTATCTTTCTTTTGGTGGTTTTCATTTTTTTATGGTATTAATTTATTATTCTGGGTGAAGGCAACTGTAAAATATTTTTTCTGCATGCTGTCTTTTTGCTTATACTGATATTTCAAAAAATGCAGAAGCAATGATCTAAAAATGAAATAACTTTTCTACGTGGTACCTATAAATTCAAGCAAAATATTGGCCTGAAAAATATATGTGAAATATTTATTACCTCCAAAAAGCAGTGGGTGGTATTTGTCCAAGCATTGGTTTAAGAACTTTTAGTGTTCTTGCTATATCGTGAAGGTACCAACTGTCCTACCAAAACATGAAACAATAATAGGAGAGCATTGGAAAGATTAAACATGTACTTTCCTAATTGAGCTAAGAGGGAGGGAGGGAGGAGGACAAGAATAATGAGAAGCCTGGAGCACTCAGTTTCTGAGAACATTTTTCCAGTGATCTGTCTGTAATGAGTAGAAATACCTTGTCATCTATAATGTTTTCAGTATGCCAGTAATCATGTAGGCAGTTATTGATAAACACATTGGTTATGTGCGCAGATTAAGTGCTACCATTCCTTTGCTCTCAGGTTAGACTATCCCTTCATTCCTTTATCTTCCACATCGTGAGGCATTTTCTGTGGGATTGGGGACTGAGGTCTCCACTCCTTTTTCTGGCATGCTCAGCGCCCCACTTAGTGTGAAGAGAAGAATGCTTCATGTCTCTGGCTATATGAGGTTTTTCTATTAATTTTATTCCCTATGCATCCTTTTGTGCTAAGTGGGGCACATGTATGCTTTCAAGCAAACAAAAGTGAGTTCATGTTATGAACCAGCTGCAAGGTTTTATTTCAAATTGCAAATATTTCTCGATATACGGACATATGAGCAAAAACCAATTTTTTTTTGGTAAGTTACAAACCTGTGGAAAATTGTTCATAATGAAGAAACTGGTTGAACCTTATTTTAAAGCAGCTTGCAGTTCTTTCGAAATATAGGTCTCCTTTATAAAAAAAAAAAAGTGTGATTAACTGTTCTTTTCACAAATGAGCCATGTAATTTAAAATGAGACATCAAAAGTTGCATGTCTAAAAAAGAGCACAAGTATCCTGTCCATGACAGCAGCCAATACCAAATGCTTCAAAAGAAAGTGCAAGAAAGCATCTAATGGACAATTATGGAAAATCTGCCCAGGCAAGATTTTTTTTCTGACTCCTAGGAATTTATGATTAGCTTATACTTGGAAGCATGAGGATTTAGATCCCCCTTTTTAACTTGTATAACTGTGGGATGCTCGCATTTTCCATATACATTTCTGATTCTTACATCAGTCTTGCTATCTGCAATGACAGTGAGTTCTACAAGTTGATCATGTTGTGTTTAAAAAAAAAAAATACTAGGCATGTGAAAAATAGGATGTGATAAGTCATTAAAGATCATCATCGCATACATACATTACAGAACATATACAAGAGATCAGATATTAAGATTGCACAGGTAAAACTTATGCCGAAGAAAATCTGTTAGTCTATAAGGTGCCACAGGACTCTCGTTGTTTTTGCTGTACACAGACTAACACAGCTACCCCTCTGGGAATTTCTACCATGCAAGGCACTTGTCTTTTAAGGCACTTTTGATTGTATTGTCTCTGTTTGACTGGATTGGTGCAAAAGGGGCAAGTTTAGAATATAGTTATTGTTTAGATCTCTCATAGGTTAATTCTCTTGAACTTAATAAAGAGTTATAATCCAAAATATGGTTATTCAGCGTCATACTAGAGAGTGTAGGCTTAGCAAGATAACTTACCATTACTTACACTACAGAATCGATGAGGAAATACAAATTTTGAAATGAAATTTTAACCAATTCTGTGACAGGGTGTCCACCTTACACAGGACTGACCGGTAATGATAGCCAGGTAGGCCAATGAATTCCACAGGCTGCACATGGAAGAGAAGCCAGGGAGCAGAGAGCTAGTTGGGACAGGGTCAGATGGACAGAAACACAAGCCTATAAAGTCAGGTATCTGGTATCAGAAAGGGGCTGCTGCTGGGAAAGGACAGTCATTGCCTGGGAGAAGGGAGGAGTGTTTGGACCCTGTAGGGACAGGCTGCTCACAGTTACTCCATGGGAGAGGAGGAGTTAGGAGGTTGGCAAACCCCAGAGAGGGGGACAGGTAAGACAAGGCTCAGGGAAAGGCAGTGACGTTTAGAAGGGAACAGACCTGTACTGCTGGCTAGAGCACCCTTGAGCTGGAACCTGGAATACAGGGTGATCCTGGGTTTCTCTGCCAGCCACTGTTGACATGGCACAGGCCAGGCAGAGGACAGCAAAGTGTCTAAATGGTTCGTCTTAGAAGACTTCGTTACACTACCCTGGAAGGGAACACACATGGTGACCTGACTATGGGCTGAGGCATGAAGGGATGGCTGTTCTACCTAAAGCGAGGGTAGAGTGGATGCCTCCATTTTGTATAGACATTCTTGATATTCAGGGCTTATATGGGTGCCTGTTCCCCCCCGTCCCAATTTTTCACACTTGCTATGTGGTCCCTATAAATGAGAGGATCTTCAGAGCAGAGAGGACAACAGGAGGGACACCAACAGAGGAATGTGCAATGCCTGTCCAGAGCTAATTGCCAGGAAGGTAAGGAGAAGGGTAAGGAGTGCACCCTGTGACAGCTTCTTATCCTCTTGATCCTGTGATCGGGAAGAGTTCTTTCCACATGACTGGTGCAGACATTGGCTGCATTTAGGATTCTTTAGTTACTTGGTGGGTTCAGTTAGCCCTGGGTCACACATAGTGACCTCAGTTTTATATATACACTGATTTCAATGCTTGTTGGAAGAGCTCACCCCTGGATTTTTTTTTTTTTTTTTAATTGGCCATGTGCCAACAGAATGCTCAGACTTCAGTTTGCTCTCTCTGCTGTTTCTGTCAGTATCCAGTGAATCAGCCGCTCTCAGCTTTTCCGGAGTACTGTACTCCCTTCAGGTGTCTGATTTGTTTTGCATGCCACCAAGTTTCACCTCACTTAAAAACCACTTGCTTACAAAATCAGTATAAAACACTAAAGTGTCACAGCACACAGTTACTAAAAAATGACTTGCTTTCTCATTTTTACCAGACAATTATCAAATAAATCAACTGGAATATAAATATTGTACTTGAATTTCAGTGTATAGTATATACTGCAATAGAAACAAGTCATTGTCTGTATGAAATTTTAATTTATATTGACTTCACTAATGCTTTTTGTGTGGCCTGTTGGAAAACTAGGCAAATATCTAGATGAGTTGATGGAACCCTTGGAAGACCTCTGTGGATTCTTGGTTGAGGACCCCTGTGGTAGATGATGCAGGTATATGACAAATTCATTCAGTCCTTTTCTTGTCAGATGCTTTTTATGTTTGGATTATATCAGTATTAGCCCACATTATTAATTGGAATTGCACCCTTTTTAATCAATTCCTTTTAATAATCCAAAATTATACCATGGGTTATACCTTTGCATAGGAAAGTAGGGCGTTACTGTGCTTGGTAACTGTTCTGAGGTTTTTTTTTTAGTTGGCTTGGAAGAGAGAAAGAGGCTTTATCTATATAAAAATAAGAGATTCTTGCCTAGAAGATTCACAATGATCTTTCGAAACCATTTTGGGTTCCCGTTGTAGAGAATGGAAGTCTCAACCTTGTTTAATCTACGGGTCTTTAGACAAACTATCTCACATTACATGAGTCCTTATCTAATTGTCTTTACTTCTGAGATAGATAAACAGAGGTGGAATAGCTTTTTGAAATTTTGATGGCCAGGACTAATGAATTCTTAATGATCACTCAAGACTTATTTGTTTTCTATACCCTTTCCAAAGTTTAGAGGGTGGGAAAAGTTGCATGCTGTGTGTATGTGTACATATATGTACATATAATAAGTACTATTCAAATATTCAGATACCTTAATCGATTAACTTTTTCCATACAGTTTGTAAGATCACTGCATACAATTGTGCATCTAAAAATTAAAGGCTTTTCAATTGACTTACACATTTGCATTAAGCGTCTCATTTTTCTGCTATGGTTTTCAACACGAATAATTCTTGGCTCAAGCGTTTAGCCTGTATTCGATGCACTACAAGGTTGTTTCTGTTAGGAGGAGAAACTGATTATATGAGTTAGGTATTTTTTTTGGCATAGTCCTGTTTGTTACAAAGAATGTATTGTACACCAAATCCTATTTCCCTGGATGGAATAGGAATCAAGAGCAGACAGTTTCCTTGCTTACAATTTCCAAGTCTTCCTTTCCAGTCTTTCCTGTGCCCCAAGGACCTCTATCTCTCAAGGCTACACTTATGATTATGTCTCTGACTTTCTGATACCTTTCTTCTTGCTTTCGTACAAACACATGAGCTGGGACCAATGAGTGCCCCAATTGCTGATTGTCTTTGCATGTGGCCTACTGCCTTCAATGGTGGTTTTTTGAGCCTTATGTTAATATTTAAAAATTGGTAAGTTTACATTCTAATATTTCAAAATGTGAATTTTTATATGCATAAGAATGACACCTCATCCTAATATGAATATAAAAAACAGTAGGGATATTTTATGCCTTTTTTTCTGTCCAACATGAAGATGGTTTGCTGCTTTTATTACATTTTATTCCAGTGGGAGGATTAGTTAAATTATGCAAGATATATCTTCGACTTGGGGCTTGTTTTCTGAATGAATTGAAAAAGTGTTAGTCTAGTTCAGAAAAGCAAACAAGGAGTCCCATGACACTTTTGAAGATTAACAAATTATTTTTTTTCATGAGCTTTCGTGGGTGAAATCCTACTTCATCAGATGCTAGAATCTGATGAAGTGGGATTTCACCCACAAAAGCTCATGTGATAAATAAATTTGTTGGTCTTTAAAAGCACCACAGGACTCCTTGTTTGTTTTATTTTAATTACGGTTTCTTTAGTGCAGATTATTCAATTGCTGTTTAGAGCCTATAGTAAAAGTTAGTGAATGGTTTATAGTGCTCTGCTGTTCATACATTCATATATAATTCTGTAGGTAGTATTGATATAATTTAGGTAAAATATATTTATATATTTTAGAGAGTAAAAATATCTGGTTTTAGAACACAAGACATAGAATAGATGACATTTTGACAAAGTTTTTCAAAAGAGTATAGTGATTTGGGGTGTCTCAGTGATTTGAAACTCTTTAAAGGAATTTTAATTTTTTAAAAAAGTGATGAGCACCCCCCGTCCACAAAGTAGACTCCCTGAATGTGTCTAAAGTTGAACATCCAAAAATTGAGGTACTCAAAAATCATTATTCACTGTTGTAAATCTTGACGTATCCTTTAAAATAAGAAAACTTCTTCTGTGCCTCAGGCTTTATTGGCATATTGTGCATTACATCAAAATGACTTGAGGCATCTTTGGCCATATCTGCCACTATTAATTGAAAGTCATGTTTTAATGGACAAGGCCTCTTCAGAAAAACAAGACTGATTTAAAGTATAAATATTTTTGAATGTGGTAAACCTGTTTATTTTAAAATAATATTTTTTTCTTTAAATATTTATATGCCTGATGTCTGAAGAAGAAGAAAAATTTGGGTCTTTGTCTTTTATGTGTTTAGCCTCAGCTTTGGAAATTTATGGTTCAATTCTGTGTACTGAATTCTCAAAACCTCACCAACTTGCAGCATCAGGTTCTAAAGTAACTTCTTTGTCATAGTAACATCAAGGCCACTGATTAAAATTATTTAAAATTGCATAAAAAATTGAAGTGTGCAAGATACTCTGCTAGTCTCATAATAAATGTTCCTGAACAATGTATTTGTTCAGTGTTTTCATATAGAAATAATTACAGTACATCTGTATTTTCTGGTTTAGGTTCTTCGTTCCACTTAATATGGCTAGAATAAAGCCTTTGATATAATAATTCATGAGTTATCATAAAGATTTTTTATTTAACCTAGTACAATGACATAATATCGAGTGTAGTATTTACAGAGTACTGTATTCTTGAAATAAAGCAAGAACAAATCATGTCAAGAATTTAAAAATTTTGTTAGAATAAAGAAGTCAAGCAGAGTAAAATCCCTGTTAATTGCTTAAGATTCTGTTCAGTTCAGACCAAGAAATGATTAAGTAAATTCTGTTTTTTACGTTTGTCTTTTATGTTGTATTTTAATGAACTAGTTGTATAAAAGTAAAAGTGTCTTATTAAAATATGACTAATTATTGACTGTTTTACGCCATTTATCCACCTCTGCAAGCCCTTTTTATAATACTAGTAACCAATGATTAAAGACATTAAGCCTGACTGTTTTAGGGAGTTTTTTTTTTCAATAATAGGTAAAATGTTAGTTCAGGGATAAGAATGCGAAGTTTCTTTTTATAAAAGTGACAAAATGCAGACATTCAGGGATTAAATTCTGTTCTACACTACCCCTGTGTAAAAATGAGGTAAGAGTCAGCATATTGCTTTAAATAAAGAGGATAACTTTAGCATTAGGCTGATGTAACTGAGAACAGAATTTTATTAATATTATAGAAGTCAGTTACTTTCTTGTCTACTTTGCTTTGTTAAATGTGTATATATTTTTCTTACTTAAAAAGTTCTTGTGGCATGGCTCCCTGCAAACACTAGGGAAGTTAGGGTGAAAAGAATGAAGTATAAGTAACTAAGTTCAAGGTCATTAAACCCCCGTGTGAATGCTTTCATTCAGGAATAAAGTGGTCTTAGTTCACTATAATTTAAGACACTTTGGTATAGGAATCTTCCTTGGAGTAGCCCATTTATAGCCACTAAAACCTGCTTACCCCTGGGAGAAAGCATCCACATAGGGGTTTAATGCAAATTGTTAGTTGATTTGCCTTAACTTTTCTGAGTGAAGGCAAGCCATAAATCTTTGGAACGTGTATCATTTCTGAGTCCTTGATGCTACTCCACTAGTACGTTTCTTGACTTCTTTTCATTGTGTGACCATAACATTGTTTTTAGGGGAAAAGTAATTGCTCAAATCTAACTATATATGTGTTAAAATGACCACCCAAGGGGCTTAGAAAATGACATGCATAGTTAAATAAATAGGATTTTCAGTGACAGAATTCACACCCATGTTTGGTCAATACTAAAGAACTTAGATGGTCTCCTTTATGTATACCACTTATTTCTGCGCGGGGATGAGAGGCAGCTACCGCCAGAACACAACCCTATCATCTATTGGAGATGCAACAGAGTCTTTTCTGTTGGCTCAGGGGTTTGTATCCGGGGAAGGCTTGAGCCAACTCCCAGCTGGAGGATTGTACATATAATTATTTTGTGTTGGGATAAAGCTCAAAAGCCCAGTCAAGTTTGGATAATGTACAAATAAACAGTGGAGATTTGGACCGTCTCTGGACATTTTTACTTGTCTTCTTTCAGATTAGATTGAATGTGACAACCCAAAGTAGGGGAAGTGGAGAGGGAGGACAAGGTAAACAAAAGGAAACGGCACAATTGCATGTGTTATATAACTTGATGGTTCCAAATAATTCTGCTATTGAAGTGAATATATTAATAAAATTGACTGTCCCCAAGAGCTACACCTAGTTATTGTTGGTTTTTTTGATTTTACAACAGAAGTGGGGCTCAAGAAGGGTTTTAGAGGAGGACAGGACAGAAACCTTACAATCGAGGCAGGGCTTTACATTTTTATAGGCTTTCTGTTCTCCCAGCCCTGTGGTGAATATGTCACAGTTGGTGCAGAGAGTGTCATATATAATGTATGCATACATGCATCCTTGCTATCTTTCAGTAGTGCCCAGATACACTAGATAGCTCATGTATGATGTGGCTGTTGTCTTTTATATTCCAAATATTAACAAACTAGTATACACTAATATTTAATAGCACTGTCATATCTTTTATTTATTCTTTACAGGCAATCTGTATTAAAGTTGTGCTTGCAGCATATCTTAAAAGAATTATCCAGGTGCAGCTACTGGTTTAATAATCTCCAAAGCAAACAAAAATTGAATTAAAGTACCATTTATAGTGATCTTATTTTTAAAGCCAGTTCCTTCTTGCAGCTACACTTCAGGGTGGGTTTGCAGAGAGAAGCAACAAATGCATTTTAAATCCAATTTTCTAAAATGTGTACTTCATGAAAATGTTGGGGGTTATTTTGTTGTTGTCAGCATCAGCAACTACATTTATATGCTGAGCTAGCAGCTCAGAAACAATCACACTGTGGATTATTTAATATGTTGTATAAAGTGGTAATTTTACAGCATGGATTTATTGTATTGGATTCTATTGTCCTGAAATAATCTTTCTGTTCCATTTGCGTGTTGTGTACAGCAGTGTGAATTGAGTTATTATTAAACTTACCTAAATATCATTTAAAAAATGGAACTGAAATGGTCAAAATTACGTTTTTTTACTTTTGTTTTAAGAATATTTTTGGTTTTGGTTGCAATTAAAGTTAAAATTACAGATATTTGGCAACAACATGTAATATATTTGACCCCACTGAAATATCTCTTGCATCTCCCTTATGTGTATATAATACATTTAAATATTTATCATAAGACTTTAAACCAACTAGCATATGCTTTAACATTTACATGTTTGACAGAAGGAACGCAATATGTAATAGCATATGCTTGAATATCCATGTTTGACAGAAGGACTGCATTCTCTTTCATTGTTGGAGATAGCATAATAATATCTGCATCTTTCAACATTTTCTTGTCTTAAAGAAAAGGGCTGAAATATTTCAGTTTAGGAAGATAATACAGCAAAATTTAGTGATAGAGGAAATAGTTATCCATTAGCCTGAACTACAGTGTCAAAAGTAAGGTTGTACATGCTGTCTCTGTGGTCTGTGACCAAAACAATAGTGACATGGTGCACTTAGTAGTAGCTTCATATGACTAATTGAATAAACATTCAGAATGATTGTGAAACATGTTGGAATGGAATTGTGTTGGCCAGTGGAAGTGGAGGAATACTATTCAGTTGCCGATGCATGATAATGCAGTGTTTTGTGTAATCTTTGCATTCATATTGAGTTGGTTGGATTTCTGTAAACACTTTTTGGTTATTACTCCGTAAGCATACAGTGAATATTATTCATTCTTGTTTTGTCTTCTTTCGTGCAAGATGCTAGGCAGCTTCCGGATGCACTAAGTGCCCTTTACTCCTGCAGAAGGGAAGGAATATTGAAGGCTCTCTTCATGTTTAGGATTTGCTCAGCTTCTGGAAGGCTCTAGGTTTTAATTTCTAGGTTTCAAAAGTCTCCTATATTTAGGATTTCATCATGAATAAAAATGGCCAACTCATCTTCTCACTCCCTTTAGTTGAATGAAGCAGAAGGACCCTACTTTTACATAGGAAAAGTATACCTCGACTTTAGCAAGGCTTTTGATACGGTTTCCCACAGCATTCTCATCGGCAAGTTAAGGAAGTATGGGTTGGACGAGTGGACCGTAAGGTGGATTGAAAACTGGTTAGATCAATGGGCTCAGCGGGTAGGAATCAATGGCTCGATGTCTGGTTGGGAACCGGTAACGAGTGGAGTGCCCCAGGGGTCGGTCCTGGGGCCGGTTCTATTTAACATCTTCATTAATGATCTTGATGATGGAATAGACTGCGTGCTTAGTAAGTTTGCAGATGACACCAAGTTGGGGGGAATGGTAGATACTCTGGGGGGCAGGGACAGGATCCAGGGAGACTTGGACAAATTGGAACACTGGGCCGAAAGAAACCTCATGAGGTTCAACAAAGACAAGTGCAAAGTCCTGCACTTAGGACGGAAAAATCCCATGCACTGCTACAGGCTGGGGACCGATTGGCTAAGTAGCAGCGCTGTAGAAAAGGACCTGGGGGTTATGGTGGACGGGAAGATGAATATGAGCCAACAGTGTGCCCTTGTTGCGAAAAAGGCCAATGGCATATTAGGCTGCATCAGTAGGAGTATTGCCAGCAGATCGAGGGATGTGATAATTCCCCTCTATTCGACACTGGTCAGGCCGCATCTGGAATACTGTGTCCAGTTTTGGGCTCCCCACTACAGAAAGGATGTGGACAAATTAGAAGGAGTCCAGTGGAGGGCAACAAAAATGATTAGGGGGCTGGGGCACATGACTTATGAGGAGAGACTGAAGGAACTAGGCTTATTTAGTCTACAGAAGAGAAGACTGAGGGGAGATTTGATAGCAACCTTCAACTACTTGAAGGGTTGCTCCAAAGAGGAGGTAGGTAGGCTGTTCTCGAGGGTAACAGAGGACAGAACAAGGAGCAATGGTTTCAAATTACAGCTGGGGAGGTCAAGGTTGGATATTAGGAAAAACTTTCTCACTAGGAGGGTGGTGAAGCGTTGGAATGGGCTATCTAGGGAGGTGGTAGAATCTCCATCTTTGGAGATATTTAAGGTCTGGTTAGACAAAACCCTGGCTGGGGTGATTTAGTGGGAGTGGTCCTGCTTTTTAGCAGGGGGTTGGACTAGATGACCTCGTGAGGTCCCTTCCAACCCTATTATTCTATGATCCTATGAAACTGAACACAATAGGTTATAAAACTGCAAAAAAGTTCACTTTTGTTAATTAAAAAACAGCTTTGTTGCTCTTTTCCCTATCAGCCATGTTCAGCACTCTGTCAAACCCAAAGTATTCACATGTCCTTGTACACAAATTAGACTTTTACTATGAAATTGTTAGTGCATCAAGTTCAGCCTTATTGGTATTTCTGGTGATGCCCTGTCAGCCTGGAGATACAAAGAAAGATGCTGAAAGCCTAACCTTTTTAGCACAAAATGAAATTTGGGTGAAAGTGATCATTTAATGGTTTAATGATTCTAGAAAAAGTAAGGAGTCAGAATGTGGATGCATTTGGGCAGAATTTTGTATATGAAATAAATTAAGATTAATTTTATGCTGCAATATCTTAATTACAGTTTTCTTTGGATCTGTACATGTAAAATCTATACACTAGATTTTGAGAGAAAATAGTCAAATTAATTTTAATAGATCGGATTTCTCAAAAAGTTTCAGATGTTGGCATCAAGATTTTCCTTGTTTCATGGGTTGCAGATATGAGCTGGGAGACATCAACCTAGTACTTCTTCCTTTTGCTTAAATGAAAGATTCTGAAATTTACTCGTAGAAGGTATTTATTTTAAGCCTTACAAATGGAAGTAATCAACACTGTGGCTTATGAAATAGGAAATGGTATGTATACCCAATGTGTATAAGGGAGACATGATATAGTGTCAATGATATCTTAGGGATATGATTATCCCATTGGGAACACTTCCCCTGGAATTAACTTACCACTCTTACATAAAAACTTTTGTTTGGGGATGTGGATTTTTAGTATCGAAAGGCAATACTGGCTGTTTTAGCCAATTAATTTGCTTTGTAGAGTTTAATTTCTGCATTTAGGTACTAGACATGATCACAGGTTAAAGAAAGAGGAAAAAGTGTATATGTAATTTTTATTTGAATGGAATTTACTAACTGCAATAATACTTTGAGAATGTTAATATAGTCATATTGTAATGTTAGGGTAAAATAGGGCTTTTCCACTGTTCCTTGAATTGTATGTATGGGAGGATGTGAGAGGACTGAGTATGAGCAGCAGCTCCTGAAGGCATTGTACTTCAGGTAGGTGTATTTCTCCTCCTCCCAAATACTTAAATTAGTAATAACTGGTATGCCCTTCTAGAAGATACAGTGTGTGCTCTTCTATGGGAGTATAGCACCATTGTCCAGCATGCAGCGTCTCTAGTCCTACCATACTGGATGTATGGGACTCCTCAGAAAGATTAAAGTAATTGCTTGACTCTAGACTTCTCTGTGTGTTTTCAGTAATGAAAATTCTAGGTTTAGAAAGACTGTTAGACTTAAGACAGGATAGCCTGTGAGAAATGAAATTGACTTGGGGTTTCAAAATTAATTTTGAAGAAAAGCTGTAAACTGGGAAGGCTTTGGTTAGTCTGGCTCATCAGTACTTCACTCACTGGTGCTTTTATTCCTAAGCCTCAGGTCATCCTTTAAACAACGTAATATAGATATTTTAAACACACAAGATGGGGTTTTCAGAAGCATTTGCCATTGGCCTACGTGTGCTCGTATTGAAGTCGGTGGGAGTTTTGCCATTGATTTCAATGGGAGCAGAGTTTGACCAACTCTTTAGAAAATACTAACCTTATTGTCTCATTTAGAAAACACAGGCTACTTTCACCAACCGCAATACAGTCAGCTTGGTCTCGACACTCTTTCAAGAAAAAAGAGTGTTTGGTGTCGCACTGCACATAATCCGTTTATTGTGATTTAAGGTGGTTCTGAATGTGTCTCAGCTGCTGTGGTGAGGCTGCAGGAGGATTATTTCCTTGCTCTGGTACTTATCCAAATCAATTAGGAACACTGTTTTCATTTGTTTTACCTAACAGATTTGGTGGCCTTTTCTTTTCTTTTCTTTTCTTTTCTTTTCTTTTCTTTTCTTTTCT
>ML685755.1:11966607-12171094 GCA_007922175.1 Pelusios castaneus
CTTTTCTTTTCTTTTCTTTTCTTTTCTTTTCTTTTCTTTTCTTTTCTTTTCTTTTCTTCCATAACATCCCTGTAAGGAGAGGGGATAGTGCTATCCTATCCCATTTTTACAAATGGGGATCTGAGGCTCAGAGACATGAACGTCAAAACATTTCACCAATTTTGGGTGACCAATTTGAGACAAGAACCTAACTTTCAGAAAGCTTAGTATTATATAGCACCCTATGGCTATGTCTACACTTGAAAAGTTAAGTTGACTTTATAAAGTCAACTTAATAAGGTTGACTTTAAGTCGACTTAAAGTGAACCTTATTAAGTCAACTTAACAGAACTGGACTTAACTTTTCAAGTGTAGATGTGGCCCCTTTTTCTTTTCTTTTCTTTTCTTTTCTTTTCTTTTCTTTTCTTTTCTTTTCTTTTCTTTTCTGTTTAATTTGTGTGTATGTGTTTCCTCTTACAAGATGAGTCATATAACACTGTCTTCTCTGCTCTCCTAAATTATCCTCATCCATATCAATAACTGGAATAGCGTTATCTAAAACACAATTATGACAGAAAACACGTTACTATCAGCATATAATTGATGCTGCTGACAAACTTAATGCAGCTGAGGGCAAAGACAAGGCAGAATATCCAGTGTGTACCAAGTCATGGATGCACGTGACCATGACTATCAAGAGTCCATTCTGAGGCACAAGGAAACTAAAGGAGAAGACGGCAAATCAATCAAAAGGCATGTAAACAGCGTCTAGGCAGAACGTAAAGTACATAGAAGTGGTAGAAGCTGGAAATAGTGTAAATGGTTGCGATTCCAATGGGGAGCTTTTTAACTAACCCCATGTCAGGAAGGATTGGGACTAGTGTTCTAGGGGAGGCCAGTGAGGCACAAGAACTTGGTTAGTGAATAAGACTGTCTCTCAAGTGTCCAGAAGAGCTAAGTGTGTTCCATCCTGCGGTGAAACTCAAGCATCATTTTCTAGAAAAATGCTATTAAAGAAGTAGGATTGCTGGTATGCAATTATCCCTTCTTGCCTTTTCCAGCAGAAAATCTGAGAATTAAGAACAGGTATATATTTAGTGGCTCACTGTCATTATTAATAATACTACCATTTGAGATTCTATAGCTGTGGACTTGCTTAGTGATCACTAACTATGAAATAGAGCATTTAAGATTTAGGTTACAGTAAATTAAATAGTAAACAAAGTTAATGTTATAAGCTTATTTCTTTTGCATTTGTCAAAATCAGACAAGTGGAAAAAATAAACAGCCGTACAAAGATAATGAAATATAATGTATGTTTTCACCTAAATTTGCTATAATAACACGGCACTATTGCCATTGCATTTATCTGTTAACATTTAAGCCCATTTATTTCAGTAGCATCAGAAAAGGCATTAATGTGTTCTGGCGTTAGTTATTTATCGTGTATGTGTGTACAGTTAGAGCTGAGAAAGTTGCATGGTTGTACTAAAATGTTGTTGGTTTCCATTATTGACAGCAGTATCCTCACAGATCTGAGATTAAGTAAACCTTCATTTAGAAATATTAATTCAAAATATGTCCTTTAAAGAGGTTTTTAACATAATGTCAAATTAATTACCATATGGTGCACTTTGTTTCAACAGATTTCAAGTTATGTCCTGGGGAATAATTGAATTAGGAAAGACTTGAATAAAGTGGGTATTCATTCCTGCTTATCTTGTAAAATCAACATTTGGGCTAGCCAGAGTCAGCCCTAGTATTCTGGGGTGGACCCAAGAAATTTTTCACCATGATCTACTCTGTCTATGATCGTAACATTATATACACAGTGGCTTTTGTGTTTGGGAGTGGGGTGGGGTTTAGAGATTCTTCTAAAATTTTCCCCAAATCTTCAGACCATTATTAGTCTTCTCTACTGCAATAAATGCAATCCAGCAGTTTGTTGAGGACTGTACATAGTTATTGAATTTTCATGTGCATATCTGGCATTTGCTAATTTAATTACTCCCTTTGTGCATCATCAGCACGATTTGAACCTTCAGTGCTGTGGCAGAGACCCATGCTACTTCAGTTAAAGGAGGAGCAACGACAGGGAGATGTAGTACACATTTAGCTGGCACGTTACTTGCGCCTCTAGTTAACGGAAGCTCATCTTGCTTGTCTGAGATCTGCTGGAGTTAAGTCCCTTTTTTCATGTGTCCCTTTTTTACAACCCATGTGCAGGTTCCTAGCTGGGTTTTAACCTGCAACTTTTATCACTACAGCAGAGAGCTTTACTACTAAGTCTAAAGGAGCAGCTCCATTAACTGGTATTAGGAACAGGTTATTATCCCCTAGTTGACAGCCACCAAATGGAGAGGCAACAGATGCACTGGTAGTGTGGTACTGTTGAGTAATTTAGACGAGTGTAAAATATGCAATATCACGTGGCTAATTTTGAAAATGTGACTGTCAATGCACAGTTACGCTAACTTCTGTCGTGTTCTTTTTTTAACCTATTTTTCCAGGAAGAACATTTAGGCTATGGCTACACTAGAGAGCATAAGGTGGAGTATCTGAGATGCAGCATTACTACTGTTAGGTCTCTAGCTACTCTAAGCCACTTAGAAAGAACTTTCCTGTTGACCTAATTAATCCACTCCCAATGGGCGGTGGCAGCTATGATGGCTGGCGAACTTCTTTGGTTAATGTACCTTCTACGCTGGCACTACATAAGTAGTGTGTCTGCATAAGTGGTGGTCTAGGCATATTCTCAGAGTGAAGAACAGTGATTGTTTTTTACTCACTAAATTGAAGCTTAACTAAAGGAAACGGAACTACCGGTGAAGACTTTTTGGGTGTTTTGTTTTTTCCATATGCAATGAACAGCTTTGTTGCTGGAGAAATCTATCTATTTGTGTCATAAATTAAGTTATAGTTGATTTCAGATTTGAGGTATGTCCATAAATTGACAGCTCTTGAACATTAACTAAAATGCAGCCTTTTAGTTGCCCTGAAGCTTATGTGCTTTCTTAAATGGAGCTTCACTGTTATGAACTATTAACTGATAAGGCACACTAAGCACAGACGGCTGCTAGGAATATACTGTATTCATATTCATTTGTTTCTTTCTGCTCTTATAGCAATGATTTAAATAGTGAAAATTAATATTTGAAGGGAGTCCTTCCCTGCGAAAAGTACTTAAACAATCATCCCGTTGATGTAGAATGGGATACAGGAAAACATTGTAACCTGTTACAGAGGAATGCATTTTCAGTGAGCTTTTATTGTGCAGAGTCAAGATCATAGCAAAATTTAACACCCAGTGGGAATTGAAGTTATCACTTGGAGCTATGATGGTTATACATCTTATTTTGAGGAACAGAAAAATTCTCTTATCACTACATACTTAGTAAAAATTGCTGCTGCTAGTTGTAACCACGGATTTTCCAGTGTAGGTGCCATTTCATGTCAGTTGAAATAAACAGATTTAATTTACTGAGGAAATGTTGCTCATTGTCTCCTTATGCATTTTATTCCATTTATATACTAGCAGCCCAGGGCTAAAGTAAAGGGGAAATGGGCTGTTAGAGAGTACAGCTCCCCATTGTCTGATAAAAGTAGCGAGAACAGTTTTTCTCCTTTTCCCTGTTTGTGAGAATGGTGCTCCCCTTTGTCAGAGCTCTCTTCCTGCTTCAGTCTTCTTTGATGACTGTCTCTTCCCTAATTAATCTAGGACTTTATCACATGGATTAGAAGAGGATCTTGTGATCATTAATTATATTACCATTTTAATTTAACTCACAATTAAACAAATTATTGGCAAGCAGGTGAATACCCTATCATTCTTGAGCTAGGTAAATTGTGTTGAGATGAACACAGTCACTGGATCTGTGACTTCCACATAAAGCATCAAGGCCAGTGCTTTTAACCGGATATGTTCCTCTATTCATTGAAAATTGTAACTGAGACCTGTACATTTCCATGCAAATGTTTATTGCCCATGATTTAGTAGCATATTTCAGAAAAGAATGGTCGTTGATATTTTGATCTCAGTTCTTTCATTAACTTTCATAAAGGAGAGCAATTTTTAATTGGCAAATTGCTATTTGCATTGGTGTCCTAACGTAAAAATTTAGACGAGCAGTCAAATCTTATTTAATATGCTCATTTTTATAAAACGTGACACTTCAATATTGATTAAGGACATCTTGCTACATGAATGTTGGTGATGTTGACCACGTTTCTCAAAATTATTCTTAAGGTCAGGATACTAATTAATCCTTTTCCCCTTTAAAGAGAGAGGGTACCCTCCCACCATTAAATTTTTCAAAAGTTGTGGGGGAGAATTCTTAATGTTTTAATCTGTTCCATGACATCTGTCTTTTGGAAGGTAACTGACTTTATTATTATTGTGATGTTGCTCTTGATCTTGGTATCTGTTACAGGTTTGGTCAAGTGCTATTTCTTGGCTATTCACTAGACTGCAGTAGGTTGATCCAGCCACAGGTTCCCAGAATGTTTTACACCTCTGGAGTTTGGAGATAATCCAGGACTCTCTCCGTCTTGTGGTCCTTAGAGACACTCTCAGGGTGCGTACTTGCTGATGGCCCCACCTGGGAGTTTAGACCACATAGCCTCCTGCTTAGCCTAGAACTAGTGCCGACTCCTCAATCGCTTAAACACAACCTTTCCCAGAATCCCACAGAAGGTGTGAGCCTTTGGGGTTACCTTTTCAATGGCTGTGTGGGAAGTATAATGCATATAAGATGCACATACTTTGCACAGGGTTCTACAGCTGTTTTTTTAATATCACAAAAATACACAGATTTTTTCAAAAATAATAATCCATACACACATTTTTAGGCTTCTCATTGCTCCAAAGCATCTTTGAGCTGGGATCAGAGTCCTCTTGGGCCATACACAGATCTTCTATTGCAATAGAAGACTTTGGCTGTTCATTCCCTTTTCTGTCCCAATGTCCTCTCTGAGTGTTCCCCTCACCTATCTAACCTCTGTGGTCTTTTCAAAGGCTACTATCAACATGTTGGTATCTTTGATCTGCATTTGGGATTTTCCACTCTCCAGACAACAGTCTCCTGTTGATAAGGTTGGCTTCAGCCAATCTCCGTAGCACATCTATTGTCCCACCGTGCTTATCCGAATAAACTGTTGAGTTTTAACAGTCTACACTTGTTTGTCGTACGGTAGAGATATGAGACAACTCTGTAATGTTGTGATGAGTGCACAAATAGAGGGGCATTCATGATACAGCAATTCTCATAGAAACAACTTCATAATATCATGTAGAATTCATAAACTTTACAGACAGCACCCCAAAATTGGCATAGCATCCAAGTCAAATTTAGCCAGTGTGTTTAATCTCCTGGTCCTGCAAAACATATATACCTGCTTAATTCTGCTTAAGTGATGGTAGTTAAATATGTGTGTGTTTGGCAGGATCAGACCTTAAATCGTAAATTGACTTTTTGGAGGCATCTTAATTTTAACTGCATTTATCAGTGTAACAATGCGTTATGTTCTTTGTTCCAAGCACTGAGATCTTCTCTTACCACTCCAAAGCTGTGTTCTTCTCTTTCCATCCCCACTTGTTCCATTTTTATTAAAGTTTGACTGCTACTATGATCACATCGTCACAAGTCATGAGCTGTTTTTTGCTCTCTTCTTACTAACTTTTCAAAGGAATCTCAGCCACATTCACCCACTCCACCTGAAACTACATTCAACTCTTTTTGCTTCCTCTTGCTTTCTTTCAAATGGTCTGCTAACTGAAGATACATGGGGTAACACTGGGCAAAGAGTTCTTTGAAATGTCAGATGAACTATCCTTCAAACACCTGGGCATTTATATTGTGTTATGTAAAGTACATTTTATGCTTAATAGTTTGGGATCCAATTGTCTAATACATTACTAGCTTTGTGTGTTGGTTTAAGGAGGACATCTGGTGTTTGCATATGTGTTATGGGGCACTATCACAGGAATGAGTTTTCTATATTATTCCTTTTCTACAGAATAAGACCATTAAAACTCCGTCCCTCTGCCAACAGGAAAAATAGCACTTCTATAATAGGATTGTAAACCGGCAAATAGACTTTTATTACACACAGATCACCATTTAGTATTACCTCCATGCTCATGAAGAAGACTGTGCATAAAATCTTTTATTTTGGTTCTAATTAAATCTTCAGTGACAGCAGGATCTGACTTCTAGGTAGTTCAGAATTACTAGATATAAGGTGTCAGCAGTCTTCAGGGAGGGTTTTAAGCATGTTATGAAAATCACTAGATTGTTGTATTGCTTTGTATACCCAAATGAATTACATAGATGACTTTGAGATTAGATTTTGGCAACACGGTCCACATCAGGTTACCAAGAGGCAAGTCCATTAACTGCAGGTAATTCAGTATCTTTAATCACTGTCACCAAGGAATAGGTAGGATTCAGTTTGCCCAGAGGTGTCCTCTTTGACATTCTATTGGGAATTTAAATCGGTGTGGACAAAATTGGCTCACAGCTAGGCGCTAGCTATTTTATATTTGGTTGCCAGAGGGTGCTCCTCCATTACATTTCTGCAGTGGAGGTAAGCAACAAGCTATTAAATCTGGTCATCATGGCAACAAAAACATAGATTTGTTGAGGCCTGCCTTAAATTGACTTATCACACACCAATTAGGGAAATGCTGACATCCTCCATACCACCTGACTTAGATTGCAGGGGCATATAAAGGCAGAAGTACTCTTTGTATATTTGCCTCTAGAATGTTCTTGTTTTGGACCATAGAAAGGTATTGTGTGATATTAGCCCCAGTTAAGAGGATCTTAAAAGCTTTACATTTATTTTTAATTTTTTTGGTCAAATGTAACTGATTTGCAACTTTAACTAATACAGATAGGTTGTATATTTTGTTTGGCACTTGCAATATACCTTTAATTAGAAACCGTGAACAAAATTCTGGTCTGATTCCAGTCAATGAGAGTTTTGCCATTGTCTTCAATAGCTCAGGATTTTACTTTGTGTACACAAGTTTTATTTTTGTTGATATTAATAATATCTTTGCCATGCTGTAGTGTATACTGAGTCACATTCAAATGGTAGACTGTACTGACTCCTCTGAAACCTTCATTATTTATGTCAGTAATCTTTAGATAAAATCTCCCTAAAGGCACATTCAGACTATTGAGTTCCCAGCTCTACAGAATATAAATTAAATGATCATATTAGTAATATGTGTTTTAAAAGGTTCACGATGTAAGTAGTAATACCTTAACCACATCTTCTCTGTAACCACATTTAGGTTATAATATCAATATCCATAAAAGTACATTTAATCATCTAGTATAATATAGGTGGTTCAATCTCTTTCTCCTTTGATTTTGTAGCTTGCACATGCAGTGGACATGCAAATATTTGTCACATGCAAACAGGAAAATGTTTCTGCACAACTAAAGGAATCAAAGGAGACCAATGTCAGCTGTGAGTACAATTGAATGTAGCCTAAAAATATTTTAATTTATGTCTAAAGGATAATTAATTTTGTATTTTTCAATTTCCTTTTTTGCTGCAAAGTGACCTTTTAGCGATTTCACTGTTTAATCTGGTCACCCTGTTCATCTGTATTCCTTAGAAAAAGACAAAAGTATTTTCTCTTTTTAAAGAATAACTTCATAAATATTAATAACATTATGCAGCCACTATAGCTTTTATAGTACCCTATAAAAGGAGATGGCTGGAGAATTATTGGAGGCCTTATTTTATTTTATGTGCAATTGGATTCAAAGTCCAAAATATCTGTGGTGCTAGGAGTTAGATTATGTACATTTGTCAAATACCTTTAGGTCTGAAACTGTAGTAATTCGATTTTTAGAGTTTCAAAAACATTTTAAGGTGAATAATTCTTCAGACATTTCATCCACATAATTAAATATTGAACAAAAGGAGTAGATAGGCCTTTAACATTTGCATGTACAGTTAATACCCTTGTTTTTATACTGGAAATCAGTTGGATTGTTGACTAGGTCTTTAACATTTACAGGAACGCAACTCTGACTAGTTCACCATGCACGCTGAAATGAAATACAAGTTATGTTAGGTAGATTTTTCTACAGTGTGACTTGAATTCTTCTTTATTAAGAAAGTTTGTACCTAGTTTCTCTCGATTCATATATTTGAGTTTAAAATATTATAAGTTATAGAGCTTTTTTGAAAGGATATTAAAAATATATGATGCCAAATTTCTAATCAGGTCAGATTTGTTCTCCTCCTAGATTTAATTTTCAGAAAATTATTAGCTGGTCCCGGTGGTAATTTGCAGTTTTTGGCTTTACAGTAAACAGAAATGCTGAAGGGTAAATAAAAAACTATTATGGAATTATAATAGTCTTTCTCTGTTTTGGTAAACAGAAAGAAAATGTGCCAATTATCACTATATCTTTATTGCTTTGTTATTATTTATTAACACTCAGTTTTAGAAACAGAGTGTTATGGGTGTTATAAAGTGGTACTTTAAAAACAAGGTATTATGTAGTCCTTTGAGAAAGCAAATTATACTGCACTCTTCCTCTTCACTCTACTTACAAAATTTCTGGTTAGTACATTTGATACCAATCCCTTATTTTACTTAGCTAAAATATACAGATTAGAAAATGTATAGGATGCCAATTCCCATAATATATAGATATTACTGTCCATAACCATCTTGCATGCAGAAGTTAGTTCTTGAGTCTTCCAAGTAGTACATGTTAATGGTTCAGCAAGTTTTTTTGCAGAATTACATTGTGAATATAGTTTACCTGGGAAATATGCTAGATAAAACTGATGACTGCATTTAACCAATTAAGAGTCTTTCACTTGGTCACAGGAATTGCTGTTTGAGTGTCCAGCAGATTCTCACAATGGAGACCCTGTGGTCCACATTTTCTCAAGAGAGTTGAAAATAAACCTTCCTCTCCCTGACCTGGAATAAATCGTGATCAGCTTGTTCCACTGGAAGCCAATCTTTACATAGCTTCCAGTGACACCAAAAATGATCTGACTGTGCTTAGATACCATGGTGATGCAGGCATTTTTAATACAAATATGTCCGTAGATAAACAGAGAGCCTCATACAAAAGGTACAGTGAACTTAAGAAAAGGTAGCTAATTATTTTTCTTGTAGCCCGGAGGGATATAAATAATATTTTAAAATGTACCCATTCAAGCTATTAAAATTCTATCATTAATGATTTAATCGATATAATTTGAATAGTTAATAGTTGGGCTGGCTTGAGGTCTGGAGAGAGGCCCTTATCTCCCACGTTTGTCATCCATCCATGACTACAAGATGGCTATCAGACTGGGGAAAAGGAAGCATGCCAGACAGTGCTACTGTGATGGTGTTGGGGAGCTCAAGGGCCCACATGGCAGCAGGATGGCTCTGCCACCCCTCAGAATTGCTGTCTGACATCACTTCCCCCTACCTATTTGCCTGGGAGGGGCAGTCATTCCTCAGACTCAGCGTGCGAGCTTCTGTAGCAAGGGCTTGCCTCTGGTTATTGCTCTCTGATTGGCTATTCAGTAGTGCCATCATTTAACGCTTACTTAGAGCAAAGCTTAATTTCAAAGAAAAGATGGAGAAGAAAGTGCTACAGATGGCAAATCAGAGACAATGGCTGACTATACAGTTCCCACTGGGGAAGTGAAAAAACAGATTGAGAGAGCCAGATGGATATCCAGGAATCACCTACTACAGGACAGACCTGACAAAGAAAACAACAGAACATCACTGGCCATTACCTACAGCTCCCAGCTAAAATCCCTCCAATACATCATCAAAGATCTACAACCTATCCTGGAAGTTGATCCCACACTCTCTCAAGCCTTGGGAGGCAGGCCATTCCTGGCTTACAGGCAGCCCCCCAACCTGAAGCAAGTACTCACCAGCAACCGAACACCATACAATAAGAACACTAACCAAGGAACCTATCCCTGCAACAAACCCCATTGCCAAATCTGCCTGCACATCGACTCTAGTGATACCATCACAGGTCCCAGCCTCATCAGCCACACCATCAGGAGCTCATTCACATGTACATCCACTAATGTGATATATGCCATCATGTGCTAGCAATGCCCCTGTGCCATGTACATTGTCCAAACCAGACCGTCCTTACGCAAAAGAATGAATGGACACAAATCAGACATCAAAAATGGTAACGTCCATAAATCAGTAAGAGAACACTTCAATCTCCCTGAACACTCAGTAGCAGACTTGAAAGTTGCCATACTTCAACAAAAAAACTTCAAAAGCAGACTTCAGTGTGAAACTGCAGAGCTGGAACAGATTTTCAAACTTGACACAATCAGACTGGGTCTGAATAGGGACTTGGAATGGTTAGCACATTACAAAAAGTAATTGTCCCTGTTCACACATTCTCACCTTCTAATCACCTGGTGTGAATGGGCCTCATCTATCCTAACTGAATTGACTTTGCTAGCACAGGCTCCCCATTGTAGTGCTTCTCCTTTATCCTGGCATATCTATATATACCTCTCAAATGTAGTTTCCACTTCATGTATCTAATGAAGTGGGTTGGAGCTCACGAAAGCTTATACCCAAAGAAATTTGTTATTCTTTAAGTTGCCACAGGACTTTCGTTGTTTCTCTCTGTAGCCTTTTTTTAGGGCCACATCCCAGTTCCTCTTCTGGCCATTTCCTTTTGGCTTTCTGCTCATTCTGTCTGTTTTTGTAGTGTTTTTCACTGTTCCTTGCCCACACACTTTACTCATTTGATGACATATTGGACCACTTGCTGCATCTGAAATCCCAAGGCCTGTGTCTGGCATCCCTAAAGTTTCTTCTTGCCATCTCAATTTATCATCAGACATTCCTACATCTTACAGTCTTCAGATTTCTGAGAGGACTTAGTAGGACATTCGCTCGTTCCCTTCTGTAAGTCAGCATGCCTCTTCCTGGGATTTGAACATAGTCCTCACTATAGTGATGGGCCCTTCTTTCAACCCTTCAAAAGATTCACCAGTAGAACACGTCATACAAAATTATGTTCTCATTAGCCATTGCTTCAGCTAGAAGAACTCCAAATGTGGAATATTAATTTACTCCAAGTTTATATTGTTACAAACATTCTTTGTCATGAAGTGTCTCTCCCTATCAAAGCCAAACTGGAGTTTTAAAAATTATTAGAGACATGACCTACATTCACAATAAATATATAATTATTAGCTAGAAGTTGAGAATGATTTTATATCATTTTAGAATGTTGTAAACTATGCGTATTATATTCTATACAACTACCTTGTATCTTGAATCATACACAGTTTGAATACTACTATTCTTACCTCGGGATATAAATTGTTTTTGCCACTTGCCTGGTGGGCCTTGGTGCAGTTTCAGCATCAAGAGGATTTTCAAAACAATTTCAAACTATAATGTGAAAGTTAGATGTATATTTTTCTCAAGAACCCTACTGATTTGAAAGCCATAGCTTCAGGGCTCTGTTATTCACCTATGCTTATGGGATGGGAGAGTGTATGTGGTGTAGTGAACATGTCCAGGAGACAAGGGTTTTAGGAAATCAGAGAGACTATGAAAGAAATTAGTTTCAAGTGAGACACTGTAGCACTCTATAGAGAAAAGTACTTAGTCCTTTTAGGACAATGGCAGACTGAGCTTTGCAGTCTCATCCCATCCTGTCCGCCCAACCCTGGTGGCAATCTGCAAAGAATTTTTGGAGGAGTTATGACCCACAGTTATAAAGTCTTGACTCTTTAGATCATGATCTAGCAGTTCATGCTTTTAGCAGGAGGTCCTGGGTTCAATCCTGGGTGTATTGGCTATGAGAGTGACTGTCACATGAGTGGGGTCTCCTGGAAGATTTAAGCCTATCTGAGTCTCAGTTACTTGAGACTAGTGTTCTTTGAGCAGAAGATGTGTGCAACCCACTGGTGCGTTTGAATTACAGGTCCAGCTCTCAGAGGATATAAATTGTTACAGCCCCCAGCTACAGAACCTTGGCTCTTTAGATTTAGCTGTAGCAGCTCATGCCTTTAGCTCTGAAAGTTCCAGGCTCAGACCCCAAACAGTCAGCCAAGAGAGTGGCCATCACGGTTGAGTATCCCAAAGATGTTTAACTGAATCAAAAATGCACAGATATGCTTTAAAAGGAAATAAGTACCATCACATATTTTAGAACCAAGCTTTGTATAAAAATATATTTTATAGAATTAAAATTTCTTAGTGGTTTTTTGTTTTAAAATTCTGAAAAAAATATATAATTATAGTAAGGGAGAGCGTGACAGAACTGACATGATTCTTATATAAAGAAATATATTAACCATTTAATGACTTTAAATATCCAAGCAATTAAGTTGTGTGGTATCATATTTGTATTTGTTTTATAGACATATAGCATAGATTTAAAAGGCTATTTAAATAATACAGGGATCAGTATTTAAACATACAGAGAAATATACTGATAGCATTCTGCTATGTTCTTGATCTAAATAGTGACAAGACCTCAAAAATCCCTTCAGAGATTTAAAAAAAAGGGAAAGTACTGCAAAAACCAGTGGGTTAACCCCTCGAAGTAGCAAAGAAAGACAGGACAACATTTACTTGAGACTAGGCCAAATTCACATCATCACTGATTTTACTACAGCTTTGTACGCTTGTGCCTGAATAAATTTGTCCCTTTGCATCTCCTGTTAAGACTCATGTGTTGGGGGAACAGTAAATGGCAATCATCTAACTGTACCACTTTAAAAGGAACTTCCTTTATCAAACAGAAAAATGAAGGGATCTGAGAGATGCATAATTTAATAAAATAGCTTCTTCTAACCAAGCGGTGTTTTTGTTTTCTGGTAGAGGATGGAGTCAATGTAATATCTGTTACTATAGGGATTGGTGCAATTCTGAAATGAATGTAAGTTAACAAATGTAATATAGGATATTGTTTTGTATACCAAAGAATAGTATCTTTTTGGTTTTTTCCTCTTAAGACTTTCCTTTTTGGTTACTTTGCTATTGAGGGTGTTGTGTTCTGTTGTTGATGGTATATGACATAAGGCAACTCCTTCCCATTCTCTCCCTTTCCCTTCTTAGCACAGTCCTGGGACTTTCCTTTTTTCAATCTATAACTCTGTTCTTTGAGATGTCCATTAATGTTGTTCAACTAACTGTTGGCTAACAGATGGTTCTGTGGAGATTTTTCAGCTAATGTTGGAGGTCAGGGGACCACTTAAGAAGACAAGTTCTTTGTTTTCTGGACTAGGGATACTCAGACGTCAGGTACTATATATTCATATTTAAACAGCGTGACGGCAGAAGTACATATATAAAATCTTGCAGCAAAATGTATTGTTTTATCAACTACAATTGGTTAATAACATAATAAAAGCAACCTGTTTGGTTAATAATTAAATCACAAATGGTTTTAATTTTATGTGCAACAGAGAACCGCAGGAGATACATTAAAGAACTACTTGCAGCCTGCGAGCCTCAATCTGAGTATTGTTGTTCTAGGCCCAAGTGAACTTGGTGCCTTCTCCTGAAATCAGTGAAGTTAAAGCGAGGTTTGTCACAGTTCAGTGAGAACAGAATCAGGCCTTTGGCTAGGTTTGGTTCTGGTCTGTTAAGCAAAAGAGCTGAACAATGAAATAAAGCTGCTATTTTTAACATTAACTAAAAGCATATATTTTAAACCTATTTATTTTCTGACCTTCATTTGCTGAGTACTCCCAGCTATCATGATCTTCTTGTGAGTCTTGAGACATTTGGTGTTTTTCTTAATTCTTGTGCTTTTAGACCTAATTGTTTATGTGAGAACCTCAAAACAGTGACTCAGGTGTTCGCCAAAGCTTCGAAAATGAAAAGGCAAATAAATAGAGCCCTAAACGTGTTGCTCATGCTTTTGGGGACTAACTCATGATTTTTGATTACTTGGGCTTGCTAATACTGTTTAGCAAGGTGTGTGAGGTAGTATCTTCTATTGGTCCAACTTTTGTTGCTAGAGAGACTAGCTGTAGAGTTTACACAGAGCTCTTCTTAGGGCCTGGGAAATGTACTCAGAGGGTGTTTCTACATTTCAGTCGTACACCCATGAATGGCCAGTGATGGCTGACTTGAGTTTGCAGGGCTTAAGCTAGGGGCTATTTAATTGCGATGTTGATCTTCTGACATGGACTGCAGCTCATGCCCTGGGACCCTCTTATCTTGCAGGGTCCCAGCGCCCGAGTCCCAGCCTGATCCCAAATAGCTAGACTTCAGTTAAATAGCACCTTAGCCCTTGCAGGGGCCAGCCACAGGTTTTTAGTTGTAGTGTAGACATACCTGGAATCACAGCTAAATACAAGGTAGAACAGATTGGTTAGTATAAGTAGTTAAGATTTCAAGGAACCATTCTAGGTGAAGTGGCCAATTGACTCCTCTCCAGTCATTGTGGAGTGGAGATTTGGAGGGGAGGGTTAATGGGTTGTAGATATTGTAATGAATCATAAATCCAGTGCCTATATTCAGTCCATGATTTTCAGTGTCTAGCGACGTTATGAATTTACTCTCCCAGGCTTGTCTTTTGAAGGAATTTGGCACGTTTTCTTTGAGGATGACGAATGGGAGGTCAGAACTTGTGCAATCCCTTATGAAATGTGTTCTCCCAGAGGTAATACAGTGGTTTTGTCTTTTATCATTTTTGTGTGTGAGTTCATTTGAGAGCATAGTGATTGTCTTGCTTCATCCAGCTAGTTGTTGTTAAAGTATTTAGTGCACTGGATGAGGAACATCACAGGTGATAAGCATGTGTAGGATCCTTTGATCCTGAAAGGTTAATGGTCCCTTGAAATATGTGTTAACAACTTATGCTAAACAGTCTGTTTCATGTTATATTCAGCTGTGACTCTCTGAGTACATTTTCCAGATCTAGATAAGAGCTCTGAGTAGAAAGCCTGAAAGCTTGGAAGAAGTTGGTCCAGCAAAAGACCTCTCCCACCTTGTCTTTCTTAAATCTTGGGTCTAACATGGCTCCAGCACTTCATATGATACTGATGTAACATATCTCTACCATTGTATTGTTCTATCTTTCTGTAGATTTCCCCTACTTCCTTCTTTGTACTGAATAGAGTATATAATATGTGAAACCTTTTTGATTCTTTGGCATGAAAGGCACTTTTTAAATGTGAAGTAACATTATTTTTCTTAAGCAATATAAAGGCGTTTCAAATCCTAAAGTTTACATTTTATGTGGAAAATTCAAGATCCATTCTTGCATGAAAGGAAACTGGAGTTTAAAATATCTTATGTTATTCCTAGAAAGGAGTGTTCTCATAAAGGAAAAGAGAAATGATGGTGGTAAGGGAGAAAATAAAAATGTTGAGACAATAATTTTAGGTGCTTAAATGCAGGCAAGTTGAGAGAATGCCTGAGGTAGATCAAGGACTGTTGATTTATAACTGATGTGTTAAATATATAGTTAAAATACTGATAGAAAACAAAGCTGTAAACATGTCACAGAATCATAATAATTCAGAGTTGTGGCAAACTTGGTCAACTTCAGTTATATCTTCCTTGTGACTCTTTGGGGAACAGGATCCAGTTTGGTTATCCTAGACGAGTTGAAAAATAAGAAGTATATCTAAGCAGGAATGAATTCTGACTGGTATCTGAATGCTGCATTTTAAAAGTTACCATAGACTGTAAACTGCCCACAGCTAGAAGCTATCTTGTTAAACATGACAGTGGTTTTGACACTATCAGTGACATAGCCTGATATGAAATTCTGAATCTAGTTCCACCCTGCTTTAGTGCTACTTTGCAATCCTTGAAAGAATCCCATAAAATATAGGTGAAATATTTTCTTTAAATACTAGAAAATAAATATTTTTATGCTTGTTTAACAAGCATTAAATAGTATGACAATTACTATAAAACTACTTAGGACTCCTTCACTCAGTGTTACAAGCAACATCACCTATTTTAGTAAAATGTCCACAGCTAAAAGTTAGCTCAGAAATGCCAAATACAATTTCTTTTTATAGTTTAATTTCTTTCTGAGGTAATTTTCTCCTGCTTCTCAGACTTCCCTATTGATTTAAAAAAAATTAAATAAATGCAAATTAATGTTTTATAAACCTAGGGGGGAAAGAATTTTCAGCACAGTACAGAAATGTAAAGCATTTCTGAATCGATAGGCTGAGCAAAATGGAAGAAGAATATTTTTCAGGGGCATTGTTGTTAAGATCAACAACTCTTTACTCATTTTACATTTGTATTGCATTTACATGTGTATTGCATTGTAGAATGATTCTCTTGATAGACAAGGTCAGCTTGCTGCTGTCTGCACAACATCCATGGCAGACAATTCCACCTATGTACAAGAAGGTTGATAAAAGTTATCAGGTGCCATTCTGAAGCTATGAGTATCTGTACATTCATACAGGTCCTTGGTCATTGGTTGTGATAGCTGCACATAAAAGATCTAGGCAGCAGGAATGTAAAACCACACTTAAAGAAAAGAAATCTAAGTGTCTGGACTTCTTTGGTAAGAAATGCTAACCTCCAGTTTAGAATTGCAAACTATCAGATGTTATTGTTGAAGTATGATCACCTTAACTGGACTAAGGTAAATGAGTTCTCTGGTTTGAAGGACTCTTCCATAAAGACTTGAAGTCCTTGATTTAGGAAGGTCATCTAGAGTCATGTGTCACACTGGCTGGAGCAGTTTGTGACTCATGAGTGCCGACCTCAGGGCTGACTATCAAAAAGCAGGGCAGATACCTCAAATTCATTCTGTGTTCAATAGTTAGATTTTACCAACCCAGTAACAAAACTGAACTTCTGGAGCATGGTAAGTCTTACCATGGAATCACAGACAGTGTCCTTGGGCAATCTAATGTATCTTGCCACCTAGTCAAGCTAGACTCAGTAATAGTGCTTGCTATACACCAAAAATCACAAAATATTGAGGTTGCTCCTGTGACCGGGGCCTCCTGGGATACCCTCCTGGACGTGCAAAAATCAGGGCAAGCTGCAAAACCGGGAGCCAAACTCCCCAAACACTGATGGGTGGTACTTAAACCAGTCTCCCTATCAGTCACAACCAGGCTTCTGGTTCCCCACACCGGGTACCAAGAAATCTGCCCAAAATAGAAACAGCTCCCTTTATTGCACTCCAGCTCCTCCGTCTCCCACCTAGCCGCACGGTCCCTTAAAGATATAGGTTCTCCTGACCCCAAAGGGCCAGCCACAGCACACAGAACAATATAGGTTTGGATCTTACCCAAAATACCACACTGGTAGCCAATCCTTTAGCAACTACAACTAAAGGTTTAATATAAGAAGAAAAGAAGCAAAATATGAGAGATGTTAAAGTGTCAAAGCGAATCACATACATACAAATGATTTAAAGTTCATGAAAAGCAGTTTGCAGGTTTGTTCCTCTGGAGTTTGCAGGTTTGTTCTTCTGGTAAACACCCAGCCCCAGGGTGGGCCTCAATCCTTTGTTCAGTCTCAGAGGAATAGTTCCAGAGATGGGTGTTGGCTGTAGACTGGGGACTTGAGAGCAAGGTGGAGTCGGGGCTGCTGCCTTTTATTACCTCTGGCCTTCTCCATGCTGTGTGCAGTTCTTTCCAATCAAATTGGAGTTGTCACATGTTCAAGTCTTAGTGACTCAACAGGTTTTCTTCTTCGGCCCATTGTACTGGGGAGCTTCCTTAATGGGCCATTAAAGGGACAATGGCTGGGTAGACATTCAGTCTGGGGAGTTTCCCCAGACTCACACAAGTTAAAATATAAATATTACAATCATATTCCTAACTTCCAATACAAACACAATTCCTGCACATAAACTACACAATCATTCCCAACAAATCACCACCTTTCCACTGACACCAAACATGGCATAGTTACCATGAATCATAACAATTATAAAATATTAATACAAAATAATAACATAAATGGTTCCCTAAATCCGGACAGTGTCACAGCTCCCAGTCCCAAAAGACCAGTCACTTACCCCGGTCAGATTGCACTTTACTCTCTCTCAAAGGCAGCCCTTGTAGCAAGTCCTGTAATAAACTAATTAAAGATTAATTAAAGTAGAAAAAAAAGAAATGAGAAAGCTATTACAAGTTTAAAGCCAGTGAAGATACGTAAAAATAAGTTAATCTGTGGGACAGGAGACCATTGGTGGTAGAGCCAATGTGTTGCACTGATCAGTGTAGTAGTAGGGATTGGAATTACTCTCTGTGTGGAACTTCCTGCCCAACAGCAAGTAATAGGTGATTATCCTTGGGTGAGAGCACCAGCTGCTCAGTAGTTCTCTTGCTGCCCCATAGAGGGGATGTGCTATGGCTATGGGGGAGTTTAATGTGTCAGAGTTGACTACATGGATGGCTGTTGACCTGGTCCGTGGTGTGTGGAAGGATTCTTCCTCAATCCCTGTGAACTCTTCCATGCCCAACCACTTTGGTTTAGTATTAAGGAGTTCATTTGGGCCTGCGTTTATCTTTTGCATTTTTCTAATGTTGGAGTCATATGGAAGGGTGTGTGTGGTGGAATCAGATCCCCTGCGGTACATATTTTGGTGAATTAGGAAGCTTCTGCCACGGATGGAGGTTCCAGTAGGTCTCCTGCTGTTCCTGCTGCTCTAGGGAGCTGATGCAGCTGGCTTCCTCTGTTGATACTGTCTATAGTGTTTGGGATACCTATTAAAATTTTCAGAAGTTGGGGGGACTTGCTACTTAAAAGGTTGAGAAAGACTGTGCTAGGGGACCCTGTGGCAGGTTTAAGCACTTAAAATTTAGGGATCCCTCTTTTCTTTTCAAAATATTCATATGGCTGTTTCAGTCTCAGATAGTTCTAAAGGTATGTTAGTGACCCCTACTTCTTTGATGTCAACATTATTTTATTTTGTGTATATTTTAGAAGATCATATTGAGACAAGACAGTCCTATTACATCTTTTGTACCTATAAATATAGGTCAGAAATATTTCTAGTAACTGGAGCTATATCATAAACACTTTTTGTTAGTGTGTATAACAGTTTGCTTTTTATTTTTTCCAGTAGAGCTCACAATGCTACAGCCAATGTCAAGATGTACAGGAGGGCAAATCTTTGGCTGAAAAGAGCTCATGATCAAATTAGGGAATTGTTCAAAGAGCCACATATTTAAAAAAAAAAAAGTACCCTTCACACATTTTCAAGGTAATTAATATGTAGTATTTTGCCATCCCAAACATTCTTAGCTGATGCAGTACAATCAGCAGCAACCTAAAGTGATCAGGTATAAGTGTCAAAGGGGTAGCTGTGTTAGTCTAGTTCAGCAAAATAAACAAGAGTCTTGTGGCACTTTTAAAGACTAACAAATTTATTTATCGCATGAGCTTTCGTGAGAGAAATCCCACTTAGTCAGATGTTTGAAAATGGAAAGAAAAGAATCTATGAAGGAGGAATAAATACAGTAAAGTATAAGTGTATTTCAGTGATTGGATAAGAAGTGGTCTAGCTAGTGATTTAGTTCTTTTGGATTCTGTGGGATCTCCTATTAGCTCTATTTCTTTGATGGCTTTTTATAAAATCTTTGAATATGTTTAGATATATTTTCTCTGAATATGCTGTTGCACAGGGAGATTGAGTATATATGGAGCTATACCCTTTTTTCATCAAAGTTATAGCAATTATGCAATTCTTGTCATTAAAATCTCTTTAATATATACTCAGCCGTTTATGCTCTGCAAAAACAAACAAACAACCCCCCCCTCCAAAAAATAACACAAAACAAAAACAAAAAAAAGAACTACAGTATTGTTCCCAGGATAAACTATGACTTTCTGCCTGTGTTCTGTACATTCAAATACCTTTCAAATATTCACAGTACAGAAAGTCTTGGAACCTGAGGATGCCCATAATGTGGTGAATGCACAAAAAATAGAGAGCTTAAAGGACTAAATCCATTTTTTAAAATTCAATTGCTGTTTCCCATGCCATAGCAATGTGCTGAAGGAGACTCTTGGGACTTCTGGGAGTCCTTTGTTACATATCTGCCAGAGAAGGTTGGAATGGTCTTCCTGTTATTGGTGGAGCCATCTCCTCCACCTGGATTCTGCTCAGTCATCTTTGCCAATAATAGCTCATGCATGCCTCTCATAAAAATACCCCTGAAAAGGAATCTTTGTGCTAAGACCCTACATGACCTTCACTTCCAAAATCCACTTCAAATTAAACAAGCTAGAGCTTTATGCTGTACTACTAACATACTTAGGAACAAAATATTTTTCAGGAACAAAACCCAAACGTTTCCAACAAAATGCATTTTGATAGTGCTACCTGTTCCTTTGGCTAAAGTTACGGGTAATGTCCATTTGTTTAAAATGGAAAATGAATAATTTTCACCCTCTTGTCTGCAAGAACAAACAACCTGTGTGCTGAACGCAAGTTTATCACAGGCAAAGAGGGACAATTGAGAGAGCTGCTAGTGAAAATATTAGCACTGTTTCCTGCCATATTCATGTTTTAAAATTCAGTGTGTGCTACTCTATGCAGTCTTCTGCATTGCTGTCTCTAATGCTGATTATTGTTTCCAAAGTTGACTGGTACAGTTAATTGTGGTGTAATATGGAGGGAAGCTGTATTCCCTGGATGGATGGAGAGCGTTTAAGGAGAATTCTTTCGGTTGTTTAAGAACAAACATTTGTGCAATGGCTGTATTGTAAAATGACATTTTTCCAGAGCAAGGAATTTTTCATTGCCAGATATCATTATTTTTTAGCTTCCTGAAATGCAAACATTAAAATAATCTTCAGAAGACATATATTTTTGACAAACCCATTTTCTCAAAGCAATTTTAACATCTTGGTATTTCCTGTGGACTTGGGTTAGTAAGTTTAGTATTTGTGGTGAAATACCTAGTTGAATTAAAACATTCATTCGGCATATTATTAATAATTTTTATTAGATTATTAATGGTAGTACTCTGATAGTGACGACATAAAAAGGACATCAGATCAGAAATGCAAAGTTGAGTACCATGGGAATTGCTAAGCCCATTCTTGCTCACACTTTGCATCAGGAACACAGGAAAAGGTATGTGTAATAAAGTATGCAGTTTATTAGAAGGCATCCATCTGTGAGTGGCAGCCAATGCTAAAGTAGGACTGGAATGAGACAAGTGGATGGAGAAGAGTGTAAGGAAACGGATATTTGGTAATGTTACGTTTTATTAACTGAAAACTTCCTCTTGAGTATAAACCCATTAATTTACATACTGCTTTACAAACAGAGTAAGAAAGAGTGATCAAGAAAAGTATTTTGGATAATATTTGACAGGTAAAAATCATCATGAGAGCATAAGGCATTAGACAATGAATCAGGAGATCTGGAGCCTATCATAGATCTGCCATTTACTTGCTTTGTGTTCTTAGACACGTCATGTCACCTCTCTGCCTTGTTTTTTCCCATCTGTAAAATGGAGCTTATGATACTTGTCCTTTCTTGTAAAGTTCTTTGTATATTAAAAAAAAAAAAGTTCTATGAAAAAACCCTTAAGTATAAAAAAATCTTATGTATGTATATTGTGGCAGATTGGACACACTCAGTCTCCCTGAGTCCTGCGCTTCAAGCGCTGGCAGTCAGCCAAAGCATGGCTCCCCCTTCTCCAAATTCCCAGTGCTGCAGGCTGCGGGGCCTGGAGCCTAAGCCCCATCTGGGCAAGCTTGCCCTGACTGACATTACTTTCTAGGTGCTAACAGCAACAGCTACTAGTCAGCTTTATCCGGCTCTGCTCTGCTCTATACCGCTCCACACCAACCTCCACGACACACCAACCTCCTCTCCTTCAACGATCACGCCCAACACTCTGCCCCTGCTGCCTGCAACAGAGACTTTTTATCTGAAGTGGCCAATCACCCTAAGTGGCCTCAGGTGCTTCAACTGGCTTCAGGTGCTCCAACTGGTCTTAGGTCCTTTTATTGGTTTAAGGTGCTCTTATTGGCCTAGAGCAGCCCTTCCCTAGGGATTTATTAAGCCTGGGGCTAATATATCTGCCTTCTAGTACCCTCCTGTAACCCTCAGGCTTGATTCCATGACAATATATATAAAAAAAGCCCTTAAGCTATTTATTATCACCATCTCTGATAGTAGTTGGCAATGGGATGTGTGATCAGGAGAGTCAAGCCAAAATCAGAAACAATCTTTTCTAGAGCAATATAAGGCGCTAGTGAGACTTTGTGGTATTCTACAGAAGGACACGATTTGCTAATTGAGACATTAAGTGAAGACAAAGCTGAGATTTGTACACCACAGAATGGCTGAGGAGGATGGTGTGCTCTAAGCTAAAATGGCAGGACTATAATAGGCTGGATTCAACTACCAAGATGCAGAGGCTAGGGTATAATTTGGTTGCTCTTGGAGAAGTAACCATAAAAGCTGCAGTCATGAGCAAGGAGGTAGAAAACACGTTAGAAAATGTCAGAATCAAATAGATGGCTTAGGTATGGACAACATGGGCCACATCCTATCCAAAATTAACTTGTAAAAATACTTAGGCAGTTTTCTATTTCATGTTGGTTACATTTGCATCTTCATATGAACACGGTGAAACCTTTTGTAAACTTATGGGTAGGAATGACAGTAATGCGCTTTTGTGGTAGTATCTGAACTTTAAATCCTTTTGAAAAGGTTTTTATTTTTAAAGATTTGTTTTCACAAGATAAAATGTCAGCATTTAGTGAGCCATGGAGTATTCATTCTCAGAAAAGCACTTATGCTTGTGAAATCCCTTGAAGAAGAAAACAGCATAATTGTTTCTTTTTAAACATTTTTTAAAAAACAAAACCTTTTAACTATGAATAAGTAGGCAGTTCTCTGACCTGTTCTTTCCTTAAGCTGCCTCCACATTGTGAGTGTCTCTCTTTTTATAAGCAAAACTTGATTAAACATACTCTGAACTCTATTAAAAATGATTTTGGTCTTACCTACGAAATAGCTTAGTAATTACATCCAGTAAAAAGTATAGATCAGCTTTCAGTGAAGCTATTTGTTGAACTGTCAGGCTGTTGTTAAAATAACACTAGATTACCAGTTATCATACTATTTCCATAACCCATTCCAGTGCTTGGAAAATTCAAAGCATTGTTTAAAACTCGAAATATGGATCCAAGGCAGAATGATTTGGTTTTTAGTTGGATAAAATGAATTTTTTTAGTAAGAGTTACTAATGTGACACAAAGCACTTATTCAATTCAGATAGGTCTTTCAGAAGAGGTTGGGCTATGTAATGTTTGCTGTGGAAAAATATTTTCACTGTACTTTTGATCAGTTTACAGACATTCAGTTTGAGGGATATGAGGCTGGGTAGTGGGATGTGGAGATCCAGCCCAAATAGACTTTATTAGCTGTTAGTGCATGCTCTTATTTTTAGAAATGTGCTTCCCTTTTCATTTTGTTCCCATGATGCTAATACAAGTATTTTGCAGCTTCCTGAGGTTGTTTTCATCTAGGTATGGCCTACATTTTTGCAAACAAATCACATGGGCAGATCTGTTATATTTCACTGTGGCTGAGTATGGGCGAAATGCCTGGGCTGATCTGTTTTCAGGATTCATTCTCACCTGGTCGGTTGTTGACATCTTAATGTGAAGTGAGATTGTTCTCTGGCTTTCAGTGGCAATCTAATTCCTCCCTCCCTTCATGTCACATGCAGTTGCAGTTGTGGTGGTGAGGGATAAAGACATCTCCCAACATCAGAACTCACTTAGGGGTCTCTTTTCCACTCAGCGAGTATGCATGCAGTAACTCACATTAATGTTGACTGGTGTCATATATCATGGTGTGCCTCCAAGATGTAATAATCAAACATCTTTGCACGGTTAGGTCAAAAAGATTTGTAAAATTTAGAGTTTGTGTTGATTGTAGAAATATGTAAGGTACAAGAAGAGCATGTATATGGCTCACCAAGAATGACCCTGAGTAAACATTTTGGCCCATGTAAATGGATTTATATTTCTAAAGAGGGAGTAATTTTCTAACTGAGAACTGTGGCAAGGAACTGTGGCCTTCCTCGGAGCCTGGGCCCGAGGAAGTGCCTGAATACCTCCCCCCTCCCCCCCTGGACAGACCCGAGCATTGCAGGGCTGAAGCCCTGGAAACAGAGGGGCAGAGCTAGAACAGGAAGGGGCCAGCCTGGCAGCTCAGTAGGGCCTAAGCTGCCACAGGAGAAGAGTGCTCCCTCTTTGAGGTGGCCAGCCAGGCGAAACCTGGGCTCCAATGCAGGGCTACCCCTGCCCTCACCTGCTAGGAGATCTGATGGCCTACCTAGCTCACCTGGCCCTTGGGACTGGGAGGGAATACCAGGATCTGTGGACTGGGGAAGACGCCCTGCGGACCCCTATAACCTTTAGGGGCTGTCCCTCCCTGGGGATCCAGCAGAGTTAGAGGAAGCTGACGACCCTGAGGAAATGCTGAGCCCCTGTGCCCTGGAGGAACAGCCAGCTGCGGAGGGGCCCTGCGACCTGGAAGACCTGCCTTCCGCCAATGGACCCAAGGCATTCCTGGACTTGCCACCCGTGGACAGTGAGGGACTTGTTGGGATCCCCTGGGGGATCTACCCTCTGGACCCAGAGGAACCCCTTGGAGACAGGTCCCTGAGCTCAGAGTGGGAGGAAGTAGCCCAGGGGCAGCTGATCCTGGTTCAGCTGAACGCCAGCTCAAACAGGTGTCATCACGTTGCGGCCAGAGCCCCGCTGACCCAATGACTGACCTCTCAGTCACTGGTAGGGCCCTGGGCTGTGATGCAGTGGAGTCGGGTGGGCCTGCGTCCCCCTCCCCCATTTTCCCAGCCACCTGGAGTGTTTAAACTCTCTTCTCCAACCAGAGAGGGGTTTCAAGTGTCTCTTTATGCCTGCTCCGCCCTGCCTGGGAGCCGGGGTACTGGTACTGGTACTGCCGAATCTGTCCAGCAGGTGGACAGCGAGTGTACTGGGCAGTGGAAATCATTGCATATTAACTAGGTTGGTTTTCCCTGGGCCAGACGTATCTGAACTGTGGCCTTCCTTGGAGCCTTTTACTGAATGCCATTGACTTGTTTTACTTGATTTTTTTCTTAAGTGTCCAATTAAATGTTAGTTACAAAATAATCTAGAAATCTGACTTTTTAAAACAAAAATGAATCCAGTTCCCTGTTTAATGGCTTTATAATGCTTGTGCTTTTTTCCTGCCCATAAAAATTTGTTCCATAGTTCGAAGTATTAAACCTGTTGTGTTACCTACTTTTCTTTACATATCCCATTATGATTTCTTTTAAGCCATTAGTGTAGTAATTGTTATAATACTTGATTAATTTCACATCAGCATCTATTCTAATATATTCAACATTAAACCACAGTAAAAAGAAAAAGTCCAGATAATATGAACATGGAAATTACCAAATTTTAAAGCAGTAACTTAACTTTCTTCTACTGTTCTCGGCTAAGGAAAAATAGCAGGGCGGGGGAGAAAATGTGACTGTAGTAACTCAGTGTGGTATCAAACTAAAGTGGCCCCTTTTCATGATCGTTGACCTGAATTACTCAGCATTCAAGTTGCACAAAATAGAATTTCCAGCTTGTATCTTAAAAAAATGTATTTTGATGTTATTACAAATATGGTTAGAAAAAATGAAACTATGTTGCTGCTAGATGTAACCACCACTAATGTTGCTATTGCTGTTGACTTCTGATATTTATTGATCTTGTGCATGGAAAAAGGGGAAGAAAAAGTTGTTTTATGAACAATAATGAAAAGCGAGGTCAGGTAAGCAGTGGTGATATTATGTGTTTATTAGAAAGCTCCTGATGCAGGGAAGATTGCTTTTCTTTTCCTATTACGGCCTCTAATGGATGGAACATGCTCCCACCTACTGCTATTTTCATCTTCCATTTTTTCCATTGTTTTGCCAATTGTATTCTTTGTGAATGAGAAATATTTAGTTGTAGTATTTATATTTATGCTTGAAGAGAAGTAGGACAACCTTTCATGTTTTATTTCAGTTTTGTTGCCAGCTATCACTAATGCTAAACTGCCTCTATAGTTGTTAAGAGAATAGAAAAGCTTCTGCATTAGAAATTATTATTATGCACAGCATTAAGGAAGGGTATTGTATTATGACAAATCCAAAAAAAGAGAGAAAATGATTTTTTCTGGTCTTTGTGTGAAATTGCTGATAATTATTTGCAGATATTAAGGCTACCTGTTCATTCAGTTATTTGAATAACACTTAATTGCTTTTGACAGTTTCACAGCTCTGGGAAGCACTCCAGTTACGCTGAGCGCACATCCTTCCTTAAATGCCTATATGGACATGTTTCTTCCCTTGTGTTTGCATTTATAGGATGCAACATTCAGTAATCTCAAAGTTCTTTGAAAATATTACCCATTTTGGTAGGAGAAATATCGTTATCCTTGTTTGCAGACTGGGTAAGTGAGGCACAGAATTGACTCCCCCAAGATCACTCAGCAAGTCTGTGGCAGAGCCCTGTCCTGTACTTTGATGACCACACTGTCTTTCATCATTTTGTATTGTTTTCAGTCATGCTTTTAACCTGCCAGTTCCTTGGGAAAGGGATTCTGTTCTTGTTGTGGGTACATTGACTGATGTACTACATAAGGCAGTATAGCTTATAGCAGAGGTTTTCAAACTTTTTTCCTCGGAACCCAGTTGAAAAAAAATCATTTATGCCTGCGAACCAACAATTACATCATTCAGCAATGCTTTCCAGTCTTTCGGCAGCAGCATCGGGTGTGCCGCGACCTAGGACCTGAGGGTCTGCGACCCAGTACTGGCTCCTGACCCATGGTTGGAAAATCACTGGCTTATAGTACTATAGAAGAGCCACCTGGTCTTTTGCCTTCTATACCTCCTAAAGATCGGTAAGCAGATCTTGAACAAAGAACTCTTCCACAAATGATTGATTAGATGAAATAGTAATGATTGTGCTATACCATCTATAATCAAATTGCAGCTTCAAAGAGTAACTGCTGAACTGGAATTCATACGTAAATTTGACTCTGTTGCCTCAGGGTTAAACAGGGACTTCGGATTTTTTTCTCATTACAACAAGTGATTTGGCCTCATCTTCCTCTATATGCTGTTCCCCCGTCTGACTTGCTCCTGTGACTTACACTTCCCTGCATTTATTTTCTTCCCACTCTGTAAGTTCCCCATCTTCAAAGCGCCTGAAATGGGATTTTCTCCCACAAAAGCTCATGTGATAAATACATTTGTTAATCTTTAAAAGTGCCACAAGATTCCTTGTTTGTTTTGCTGACCTAGACTAACACGGGCTACTCCTATGGAACATCTCTAGTCAGTCACTGATGAGGGAGCCACAGCAGTAGAGATCCTGTTAAAGATATGCTTGAGCATCCTGAAGACTTTTGGACTGTAATATAACTACTGAACAATGAATCATGTCATTGGAGAAGTGGTCAGGCTGTGCATCCTCCCCAGACACTTCTCTAGCTTATGGGATGTGCACTGTATGCATATCTGCACCCTTATCTTCTTTTCTTCTGCAAAATCGCTTCAGATTTCCAGCTGCGTCGAATAAACCACTCAAAGTTCACTTGAGACTGTACATTGAGTCTTTAGTGGAGAAGGATGATGTCAGGAGGAGAGCATCACATTGTTCAGTTACTTACGTAGTACTATTTATGTGGGGACAGGTTCATGTGTCCTTGACTGAAAAGAAAGTGGCCGCAATTTGAGTCTTTGTGTGTGTATCGAGCAGGGGATAATGAGGGTTTCTAGGAGAATACGGAGGACCCCCGGGGAAATAGTCAATCTGCATTTGCTTCTGTGCTTTTTATAACAGAACAGGATTTGCTGTACTGCTTGAGCTATTGATTCATATTTTTCAATTGCAGCCATGCTTCAAAGAAAAGGGAAAGAAAAAAAAAGATGCATGATTCCCCTGAAATGTATACATTGTTTTACATGGGGTTAAAATTCCTGCTCTGAAACATGATGTTTGAGCTCCCTCATAGGTATTTGAGTTCACACAGCTATAACTGTTTAGGAGTAATAAACATTTTCAATTCTGTTTCAAAATCCAGACAAAATCGTAGACAAAAGGCTGCCTGGGGCCGTGAATTCCATAGGTTGCTGTGTAATATAAATATTTCTTTTCATTTGTTCTAAATGTACATTCAGTGTGCCCTTTAATTTTATCATGTGTGGATGTGCACATAGCAATATGGAGTAAATTATATAAAATACTGTATGATACACTAAAATTAGTGATATTAAGGAAAGTATCTAAATCTTTGAGTTTCTAAACAAAAAACTGATTATATAGAGTTCAAGAAGCACATCTTCTTCATTTGTAACACCTCATATGCTTAGTGTGTGCAGAGAAGAATAACTGGCATTACATCAGAAAAGAAAGGGGGGAGAGGAGGGAAGAGAAGGATATAACCTAGCCAGATATAGGAAGTAATTTCTCAATATTAAAAAGACTCCTTTTGCTTTTCATCCTGTTATGTTGTGAGTCATCTTTGGAAAGTGTAAAATATAAATTTAGCTACATAACCTTTGAATGTCATTTAGAATTCTTTTGTTAAATAGCTCAAGCTTTGAGTTAAATATTTATATTGTGGATGTATTGAAAGGTAAGTGGTATATTCCAGTTTATTAGATAATGGGTTTTGGGGGAGCTTGATTACAAAGCCATAAATCAATCCAAGGGCCTTGATGATGTCCTAAACCTCAACAGTGAAGCTTGAGTGGTTTATTAGATTATCTCTGCAGAAGGATTGATTTACAGCTTTAGTCATCCATCTCCATCTATTATTTTTTGTATTATAGAGAGAATAATTTTTTGGCAATTTTTAAAAGGAATACATACCAAGCACTGGAAATAAAAGTAAATATTTCAGTTAGAAAAAATATGTTTAAATAATAATAGGAGTTTGATTTAAAATCTCAGTAGCAAAGCCAATTAATAATCAGGCCTGAAAATCTGGGTTGACACAACATCCTTCACTTTCACAGTTATGAGAAGAGTGACGCTGCAGGGAAGCTGAGTCAATGTGATACATTCTCTGGTGTAAATTATGATAGACCATTTTTAACTTCAGTGCAGCTATGATAGTTTACACCACCCGAGACTCCGTCCCCTTCCTAGGTGTCTAAATTGTTCCTAGAAAGGACACCGATGGAATAGCAGGGAACTGGCTCATGCTTCCCCAAATTTTTCTTTTTTTCCTCAAAAGAATCACTAAGTAAGAAATTGTGGATGGTTTCCTGTCTTATCAGAGGTTTCATTCTGGAGTTGGGACAGGGTACCGTTGTTGGGGAACTGCCAAAGTTTTGAAACCACTTCTGAGGTACATAAAACTAAGACATCTAGGATGATCCTGAGCCCGTAACGTTTGGCATTAGGCTGTGCGTACTCAGAATGTCTACCGCTTTCCCTCATCAACTACCTTAAAAAGGTACAACTCTTGGAAAAACTGGACGGGAGGCAGCCCTATCAGAGTGTCATGGTGTGAAAGAGGAACTCAGAGAGGAGGCATGTTTCTAAAGTAGTAAGAAAACTCTGTTTCTCTTACCAGCCCACTTCCCTGTAAGTGTTTAACAAATAATAAAACAGAAGTGGTGAGGAATAATGGCCAGCAAAGTCTATATCTTCCAACTAGCTAATAAAGGAAAGAATCGAAGAATTTTTTTTTTACTCCAGTATTCCTTAGAATAAGATCAGATATTTAAAGTTTTACATACAGTTTTACAGCTATTTGATATTTGAAAAACATACTGGTTTGAAAGTGGGAGTTCTTGTAGGATAAAGGAGCTTTGCAGAGATAGAAGTGTTCGAGTTTCCAGTGACCAGAAGTTGGATGCTGTTGTGACACTGGGGATGAAATCTTGGTGCCTTTGAAATCGTGGGAGTTTTGCTATTGAATTCATTGTGTCCAGGAGTTCAGCTCCCGTGATTAGAAGATGGTTGGTGACTTCAATCTAGAGTTGTGAAACTTTACTTTATTGTTGTTAAATTTAAAATTTCTCTTTTGACCAGTAAATCCCAGAGTTGTTTGGGATTTACCCACCAGAGTGACTGCTTTGCTTTTTGTGCCATCCCATTAAAATTACAGTCAGGACAGCATTTGATCTGATGGTCCCTTGGTTTAAAACAGGGAGAATTGCTGGCAGGGAATCTTTTTATTAAGGTCTTCACTTCCTACTTTGGACCAAAATAGCCAACATTTTTTGAGCTTCCAGGGAAAAAAAACCATAAATCTAACCGAAAGGTGCCAAGTATTTTGTAGGGGGAGACACCTTGACTTTCTGCTGGAAAATGAGGGAGGGATGTTATGTTGTGGTTTTATTGATTTTATGTTGGGAGGAATTCACTGATACACCTACTGTTTGTTCCTGCTATGTCTTTTGGGCCTGAGCTAAATATCTCTAATATTCTTCATGTTTAAATTAGAATAAATACAAATAGGCAATTCTTCTCCAGACAGTTATAACTTTCCTTTGAGCAAAATTTTTATTGATGCACCAGACATGTCTTCATACCTTCCACTTATAATAGATTCTTCGGGGTAGGCGATATTTAGGTGTATAAGGTCCTGTCTTGTTGATTCCACACAAACAGGCTCTTGTCGAAAGTAAGATATAAACAGGGAGAGGATATCATTGTGCATGCTATGGGTTGTTGCTGCTAAGGTGTCAGGATACACAGGCTAGGAAATTTCTGAATTGTTGAGTTTTTGGAAATGATTTATTTTTGGCTCAGGATTTAATGAACAAGATTTATCTAATTGTCCTTATGATGTGAAGATGCCAGTTGAATATGTTGTTTGAATAATGGTTTGCAGTGTTTGACCTTTATTATATTTGGAAGAGTTAAATCATTAATCAAATTAATGATTTAATAAATGCTAGTGAAAATTGATAATATTTTTCTTAGCAGTTGATTTGTTTCTGATAATTGAGTGGGTCTGGTTAAATGTTTGAGGGTGAGGAACTAGGCTTAAAATATTGGCTGACATCTACTATTCAGAGGACTAATTTTTCTTGACAGACTGATTGATATTTGTGCTGCACTCACCTCCTGCAGTTTAAAGAGTAGAAGTTGTATGAAGTTGTGAACTGTATTGAACTGCAACATACTTTTTATAAATTGTATTTATTTCTAACCCCCTAAATGAACCTACTGGCATGTACTGTCTACATACTAAATGTGACTCACTACATAGCTCTTAATTTTCCTGTACTTTCTTTTCCTTTCCAACTGCACTCTACTTTGTCTCCTTTATTCTCTGTAGCAGGGGTTGGCAATCTTTGCTGGCCCATGTGCCAGCTCCGCCCCCTCAGACGGGGCCAAAAGGGGCGGGGCTAGGGACTCTGGGTTGGGGGGGGTGGCGGGGTCACCAGGCTGCACCGGCCCCCAAATTCTGGGAAAGAGATGGGAACTAGGCGTCATGCTAGAGTGCTGTTCCTGGACCTTGCTTTTTAACTTTATTTTTATGGCTTCTGACAGGAAGATGTCTGAAGCCTTCTTACTGCCACAGAAGAAGGAAGAGAAAGCATCTCTCTCCCCTTTCCCAATTTGGAACCCATAATCTTTTTGGTGGCTTTCTGTTAATCTGTGGCAGTTTAAAGTCGACCTGATTCTTGTTACTTTCATAGCTTCACATAGGGATATCCTTATAGCAGTAGTGAAAACTGTCAAAGCTGTAGGGAGCTGATTTCCACTTTGCTATATATTGGAAAAACTATAAGCACCAGAAGAAGTAAGCGTAAAATTGGTACAGATTTCTTTGAAAGCTTTCTTTGAAAACTTGAAAGTTTTTTTCATAATCAGAAAGACAAGAAACTTTACATTTAAGATTCTTTACAAATAAACCTTTAATTCTATAAAGTTTAACAGCACCTTTCCAAAAAGTTTCTTACCCACCATAGGTTGTGGAAAAGTAGTTTTTCAAGCCTTTTTCAGTCAGGTAAGTCAGCTATATTAATCCTCTAACAGTGCCTCTTTAGCTTATACCCATTGAAATGAGAAGGCTGATGATCCTGTACTAATACAGTACTGTGTGCAACTCAGGAAAACATAAATTCTTCTTTGAGCAGCGGCTCACATGCATTTTATTGTAGGTGTATAGGTGCTGCAGTGCATGGTTCCCCAGAAAGCTTTTGCCTCTTAGCCTAGCCCTGGAGGCTCAGTGGCCACCGCCCCCTGGAGTCCCGCACTCAGGCCGTAGTATAATAGGTGGCGCTGACCCTGGCCCCCCTTCAGTTCCTTCTTTCCGCCCAAGTGGCAGTCCTGGAACTGAGCCGCTCTTGCACTCTGCAAAAGCCTACCCCGTGTGTTCACTACTTCATTAGTTTAGTGTTAGTTATTTACAAACTCTTAGCTAGCTTAAGTGTAGATCACTTAGTGATCCATGTTTCCCCCGGTGGACCACATGCCTGAACCGGCCGTGTCCATGCCGAGATTCAAGCCATGCGCTTCCTGTGGGAAAATATTCCCGGTCAGTGACCCTCATGAGAGTTGCCTGAAGTGCCTGTGTGAAAGGTACCATACGGATAAGTGCCGTATTTGCCGCTCGTTCAAGCCCAGAACCCAAAAGGAAAGGGAGAGCAGGCTGTGGGTGATCCTCACCGAGGCAGCTCTTAGACCCGCGTCTGGGCACCAGGGCCTTCGGCACAGCATGTCCACTTGGCGCCAGCACCACCGCAATGCTGCTCCCCGTTGGAGCTGAAGAAAAAACTCTGCTTGGGCCAAGACCAGGCCCCGGCACCGACAGCGGGCCAGGAACATCCCCACCTGGCACGGGACTCTCGCTCCCCAGACAGTGCCATTCAGGACACACCTCCAACCTCGGGCAGCAGGAGGGGTCAGTTGGGGCTGGTCCCCTCAACACCAGGTCCCTGTTAGCCCTGCCCACGCCACCACCGGCACCCAGGTCAGCACTGAGGGGGAAAGCTTCATTGGAGTCTCCAGCGTGGCAGTGCCCACCGTCAAGAACAGGCACCCCAACAGTGGCACCCTGGTACCGAGATATCCAGCCCCAGTGACCATCCTCATACTGCCGGAGGCAGGCATACCAGCCTCCCGGGAGACACACATGACCCTGGCACTGGGCCTCGCCGGCGTCAAGGAGCCCCACGCCCTCGGACTCATTGGCTCCACCCTTGCTGTCCCCGGCACCGAGTGGGAGGTCGACCTTCCCCCAAGAGTCAATACTGACCATAGCCAGGGAGGTTCGGCACCGGAGATCTGCCTCATCATCGTCCTCGGCAATCCATGCCCGGCACCACAAATGGATCTTGTTGTCGTCATCACAGGAGCCACTGACGAAGGGAAAAGGAGGGCCTGTTCACTGGCTGGATGCTCATTGAGGAAGCGGCACTGGGAGCTCCCCTCACCGGCACAGAGCCTGCGCTGCTCCGGCTCTGAAGAGTGGCACCAACCCCATCGGCGCCGTAAGAGACAGGAGACCTCCTCCTCCTCTGGCTTTCACTTGCCCCCATCTTCAGGAGCAGAGGAGCCCCCAGTGAAACAAAGGGGTTGCTCCCCACAGTGGCACCATGGCCGCTGGGATCCCAAGGTTGCCCCCAGCCAGCCCAGTCAGCGCCTCCGAACCAGGGCTTCCAGGACTGTTCCGGCCAATGGCCCCACTGAGACCCTTGGGCCCTCCTGTCCAGCCAGACCCAGAGATCCCTCTCTCCTGGAGAGCCACTGCCCCAAGCTGGCCAGGTCCCATTCCAGGGCCTCGACACCGAGGGTGACTTTGACCATGGGGCAGGCCCCTCTGATGCGTCCAGGGACAGCCTCCTGCCTTGCTCCTCTTTGTCCCCAGATGAGGCAGATACACATACCTTGTCCTTACACACTGAAGACCTCAAGGCCTACCAGAAGCTCCTATGGAGGATGGCCACCCACCTGAACCTCCCAGTGGAGGAAGTTAGAGGACTACGACCCCCTTTTTATTGTGGGCAACACAACATCCTCGACTGGGATAGCCCTCCCTGTCCACGAGGACATCCTTAAGATTGCACACGCCCGGTGGCAGACTTCAGCCTCTCTGCCATCCATCTCTAAAGTGACTGAGAAGAAATACCATGTTCCTGCAGACAAGTTCAGCTACTGTTCACCCACCCGACACCAGGTTCCCCAGCAGTCGACTTGGTGAGCCAGAGGGAGAGGCAGGGGCAGCCAGCGGTCACTCCTAAGAATAAAGAGGCCAAGAGGCTAGATTTGTTTTGCTGAAAAGTTTATTCGTCGGCAGCGCTAAAATTTAGAGTCTCAAATCAGCATGCCCTCCTGACAAGATACAACTTCAATCTTTGGGACTCACTGCAGAGGTTCTGAAGTCACCTCCCAGAGAATCAAATCGCAGACTTTGATACGCTCCTGGAAGAGGGCGTCTCGGTGGCCAAGTCAGCCCTCATCTCCACCTGGGATGTGCCGGACCTGGTCAGCAGAGTCATGGCAGCCGCGGTGACCATGACAAGGGCGGCCTGGCTTCAGGGCTTTGGCCTCTTGCCCCAGATTCAACAGGTCATACAAGACCTTCCCTTCAAGGGCGTGGCTCTCTTCGCAGAGTCGACCGATAGCAGGCTCCATGATATGAAGTACTCCCATGCCACGCTATGGTTGTTGGGGATGTACACACCTCAACCGTCCAGACAGCCCTTTCGCCCCCAGGCAGCACCACCCCCAGCAGCTGGGCCAGTATCACCAGTGGGGCTTCAACCAGCAGTGGGCCTATAAACAAAAGGACAGGGACAGATATAGTTTCCCCAGGGGTCGCCTCAGGCCCCTCACCTGGGCACTGGCCACTGCCCTGGCAATCAGAGGAGACGCTTTGATGAGTCCTGTGAAACTGGCACCTCCAATCCACCCCAGCCCCACCCCTTCTGGGACCAGCTTGGGGGGTTCTGCAACCAGTGGGCTGAGAGTAGCTTGGACCACTGAGTCTTAGATACAATATCCAAGGACTACTTCCTGCAATTCAGGGCCAAACCACTGAACTAAAAGCTTTCCCCGAGCCCGACCATCAGGGACCGCCCCCCACGAAGAACGCTTCCAACAGAAGGGGGAATCCCTCGTCAGACTGGGCGTAATATAAAGGGTTCCCAACCAAGAAAGGGGCCAAGGCTTCCACTCCAGTTACTTTCTAATCTTGAAAGCAAAGGGAGGCCTAAGACTTATACTGGACCTACACCTCCTAAACAAATTCTTCAGAAAGATCAAGTTTCGGATGGTCTCCGTAGCATGGATAATCCCCTCCTTGGATCCAGGGGACTGATTTGCCTCTCTCGACCTCAAGGATACCTACATTCACATATTCCACAGGGGTGGCTGTGTTAGTCTTGGTCAGCAAAACAAACAAGGAGTCCTGTGGCACTTTTAAAGACTAACAAATTTATTTGTCGCATGAGCTTTCGTGGGAGAAAATCCAGCTTCATCAGACACTATCTCTCATGTCTGCCCTTCCTCCAATGCCCCTAATACTCAGTGTCCTTCTGAAGATCAAGAGAAACAGGATGGACGTAATCCTAATCGCCCCAGCATGGGCCTGCCAACATTGGTTCAGTCTACTGTGCGACTTCTCCATAGTCCGTCCGCCCTCCCCCTTCCCTTCTGGAAATTCCTGCACCACAGGGATTTATTGACGCAGGATGATGGGTGCCTCCTGCACCCGCACCTGGAATCCCTGCACTTAATGGCCTGGAGGCTGCGTGGTTAAGCGCGGCAGAGAGGGCATGTTCGGCAGAAGTCCAAAGAGTCCTGGTGGGTAGGAGGAAACTCTCCACTTAGACCATGTACAGGGCAAAGTGGAGGTGATTCTTGGAATGGTCCACTGACCGAGGGTTTAACCCAGATTCCATGCCCATCCAGGACATTCTGGAATACCTACTCCATCTAAAACCTAGGGCTTGACCCTAGCGTCACTCAGGGTGCATGTAGCGGCCATCTCTGCCTCCCATCGGTTGTTCGAAGGAGTCACCCCGTTTGCACACCCAATGAGAAACAGATTCCTGAAGGGAGTTGAGAGACTATTCCCACAGGCCTGCAACCCCATGCCACAGTGGGATCTAAAACTAGTGCTCAAAGGACTCACGCTACTGCCATTCAAACTCATGGCTACCTGCCCCCTCCTGACATTGTCCTGGAAGGTCTCCTTTTTAGTAGCCATCACCTTAGCTAGACGAGTTTCAGAGTTAAGGGCACTAGCATCAGAACCCCCTTACCCATTCTTCTTCAAGGACAAAGTCTGATTAAGACCACACCCGGCATTTCTATCAAAGATCCATGTCCCCCTTCCACATGAACCAGGACATCTTCCTCCCAGTATTCTTTCCAAAGTCCCCACGCATCGGAAGAACCTAGGAGGTGGCACACTCTAGATATCAGAAGGGCCCTGGCCTTCTACATCAAGTGGAGAAGACTGTTCCAAAAATCGACACAGCTCTTCATTGCCTTAGCGGCTCGAATGATGATGGGCCAGCCAGTTTCAACTCATCTCATCTCATCCTGGATAAAGGACTGTATCCAAGCCTGCTACACCAGGGCCAAGGCCCCCATACCCAGAGCACTCAGGGCTCACTCAACCAGAGCCCAACCCGTGTCGACGGCATTCCTTGCCCAGATCCTAATACAAGAAATCTGCAGGATGGTGACCTGGTCATCAGTTCACACATTCACAACCCATCATGCCATCGTGCAGCAGGCAAGGAACGATGCAGCCTTTGGAAGGGCAGTCCTGCAGGTGGGGAGAACAGAATGCTGCCCACCATCCTGAATAAGACTTGTAAGTCACCTACAATAGAATGTATGTGAGCGGCTGCTCGAAGAAGAATGTAAGGTTACTTACCTGTAGGTGTCCTTCTTCGAGATGCGCTGCTCACATACATCACGTACCCTCCCTCCATCCCTGCTTTTGGAATTAACAGAAAGAAAGGACTGAAGGGGGACAGGGTCAGCGCCACCTATTATCCTACGGCGTGAGTGCAGGACTCCAGGGGGCAATGGCTGCTGACCCTTCAGGGATACGCTAAGAGGCAGAAGCTTTCCGGGGAATCGTGCACTGCAGCACCTATACACCTACAATAGAATGTATGTGAGAGGCACATCTCGAAGAAGGGTATCTAGTGGTAAGTAACCTTCCGTTAGTGCCATAAAAACGAAGAGCTTAGCCTTTATTACTAATTTTTATAATTTTTAGAGACTCGTAGTCAGGGATGTATTTTATTTATTTAAGGAGGAATATGTTTTATTTTTTTTATGAGAATGTAGACATCTCTGAAGTGAACCAAAAAAGGAATTCTGTGTCACTTTTAAAGGCCAACAAATTCATTTATCATTTAAGCTTTTGTGGGCACAATCCCACTTCCATCAGATGCATGAAATGGAAAATGTGGCATGTTAGCTGTATATATAAATACAATGAAGGATGAGTCACAAGGGCAATTCAAATAGATCCAGAGGGATAGTCTGCTAGCCTATCTCAATACAGTAAACAAGCTGTTTTGATTCTAACAATGTGGAAGAGGGAAGCAAGAACCAAGAAGGGAAATAGAGGGGAACTCACCTTTTGTAATGAGTTAGCCATTCCAGATTCTAGTCAAACCTCTGAAGTGGTTTCTGCTTCGCAGCTGTCTCAAAAAATACAACTCATATTTTCTGTTTCTGGTCTTATTCTATGTTTTAAACTACCCAATCCAGATTTAATTCTGATTTATTCACAAATGCAAACCCTGATTCAGGAAAGCACTTAAGTATCTGCTAAGGCACAGTGATGTAAATGTTAATCTTAAGTGCTTTCAGGAACAAGGATATTTCCATGATTTGGTGTCTCAATAGGTAAAATTCAGATTGCTTTTACCTTTCCTAACCTCTCAGGTGATAGTAAATTGGCGTACTGGCAACAACAATGTACAGAGCCAATTAATAAATTTTTTCCCTGATAATTTGCTTCTCCCTCTTAATTACTTCTCTTTTTCTTTGCTGTTTTTGATTGCTGCTTTCTGAAGTTGGTATTCTGGGTTAGGTTAATGCTGAAGCTGATAAATGGTGGTTTAAAAAAAAAATCTATCCTTCAAGTGAACAGAAAGATTGCTTACTCTATAGTTATGAATTAAAAAAACCAAACACATGAACTGCACATCAAACAACAGAATAACTTTACTGCTGTGCAGTAGTAAAGCTGTTTCAAGATACAGAAATGGGCACTGAATAAATCCATTCCTTGGGGAAATGAGGACTGGGTAATAACTGAAGTAATTTCTTCCCTCTGTTACAAGAAAATATTTCTGTATTCCTTTATTGTTCATGCTTAAGGAATTTTTTAATCTTTTCCACTGAGTTAAATGACAATATTTCTTTAAAGGGAAAAAAAGGAAAAGGCCTGGTTTTTGGAGGAGAAAACAGATAATTTTTTTTTTTTTTTAACTTTTCTGGTGTTTTTCATCTATTTTTATGAAATCTCTACTGTACCCCCTAGCTTATGTCATCTTTTTCTCCCCGGTAAAATGTTTCACCAGAATGGTTTATTAAATAGTTTAATATTTTACCCTTTAGAATTATAGTTTCTCTGTGCTCAAATTTCTAGAAAAGCATTTTATGCATTCTGCCTATTTTCCCTCATCTACTCAGTGACCTTATGTCTTCCTCTACGGTGAAAGTTACAATATCATTTCTAATTATTTTAAATTTTTCCCTTTAGCTACTTTGCCACATAATGGTGCTTTTTTAAATGAAATACTTTTATTTCATGCAGATCTGTCCTCTCTGGTTTAAATTTTTTAATGTCAGTAGAACTGGGAATCCCCATCAGTCTGTTCTATACCTTAAAATACATCATAATTAAAGTGCAATAAACTATAACTCTTTTAGGGGGAAGAAGGAATGTCAGGGAAGAATTAATGGCTAAAATAGTTTTATTAGGAACTGATATAAGATTTAAGGGCTTATAAAAACAACAAAACCAGAAAAAAATCAACAAAACAGACAAAAAAAAATCCAACAACCCCATTGAAAAGGCAATATTCTATTTAAATTAAATTACTACAATTAAGTGCAGAACTGAAAAGACCAGAAATAGTGGATGGCATAACATCCTCCTCCCTTTCATTCATCGCACGTTCATAAGATATATCCAACGGCATGTTTTCTAAGTACTTCATACTGTTCTACGTTTGGCATGTACAATATCCGATAGATATATACTGTTCTGTATTTTAGTAGGAGTCTGTAATGAGAAGGCCTGTATAATATGTAGCCTGATTTTTTTTTCTTCTGCAGATTCCAGTCATGGCCACATGTCATGGCTGCTCCCAAAGAGTGGACAAGGTTACAATTCTTCCTTGTATTTTTCTTTTCAGTTCCAGAATCCTGTAGATAATCCCCATTTTCTTTTGTTCAAACTAAGTATTATATTGTGAGCTTTTGGTTATAGGAATCCCTTCCATACCAGTAATCAGCCTGGTTGCTCTTCTCCTGCTCCTTTTGTAAAACATGGAAGTGTCTCCTTGTAAATTATATGGTAAAAAAAATTAAAGTACAGAAGAAACTAAAACAAATAGAATTTACATAAAAAGAGAAACCACAGCATTTTATATAGCAATTTTCTCAAGTCAGAGAGCACTTTACAGTAATTTAAAAATTGAAATTTAAAGGGCTAATACAAGGAGCAGGAAATGTTTTATGTTAAAATAGTTTTAGAAGCCACAGTATATGAGGAAAAGTGAAATATTGGTCCAGGTTCTGCAGATTATGCTGATCTTATAGCCAGTAATGTAGGATGACTCCTCTTTGGTGTAGGAACCATTACATCAACCTCCTCCCTCTTTCTTGCATAGAGGATGTGTTCATAGCAAAGGGGTATGGTGGGGGCTTCCCTGTGCCACTCTCATTTCTATCTGCTGTACTGGCATCTTGGTGTCCTTGAAAGTTGTTGTAACTTAGAGCAGCCTACGGGCTAGAGTATCACATAGCAAGACCAGGATCAGGGGAGCTCAAATGTTACATTTACACTCTCTGCCTGTACTGACTTATCTGCGCTTCCCGTATATCTAGGGGTTTGGCCCATTTAATCAGAATTATACAGCAGATTCTTATGCACACAGAACCAAGCTGCATAATGGCATTGGTTAAATGTCCTTTTAAAAGAAGAGAGGAAAAGAGATGTTTTCTCTCCACTATTTAGGATTGCACTTTTATAACCCGGTCCTTTTTAGGGAGAGGAGAATTTTAAAACATGCCATATTAATCTGATAGCTTTTAAAATGAAAGCTTCTGTACTGGTTGTTCAAACTCAAACCAAGAATGAAACATTTGCTATAATGCACTAGAATGCTCTGCAAACATTAAATAATCATAGAGTGAATTCTCTGGAATGTTTCCATGCTGAGCTTGCCAAAAGAGCTTTTTCCTTCCCAGAAAGCCTTTTTCTACTACTCTTTCAGCTTTGTCTCTCTAATTTTATGGAGTACGTGACATGCTTTGCTTTCTTGACATGATGAACTACTTCAATCACTGGAAATTGTGTTTGGGGTGATATTAAAACATTCCATGCTTCTGACTGGTAGATAACATTCCAAATTATAGCATTATCCTTTATTATAGTTTTGGGGACTACTTTGGAATGAAAAATCTAACCTGAAAACAGGGAAGAAAAAATAAATTAAAATGATCAGAGCAGTTTTTTAAAAGTTGCTTAAAATAAATATTATTTCTGTCATCACACAGTATTATTGTGGATTGAGGTTTTATGACAATTCAGTGCAACCTTGTTTCTTCTACTAATTTAGTGATCATCTCACAGTTACAAGGGAAGAAGAATCAAATATATTTCACTGACTTTTATTTAAAAGCATAGCCCCAAATTTTGGACTGAGAGCTTATTACTCTGTGATTTAAACAAACTGGCTTGGGACAGATTTTCAAGCTGGCATGCAGAACAAATTTAATTCAAACAGAGATGAAAGGCAGTAAATGTAATTGGAGCCTATTATCCTATGTGGTTAAGAAGCTTGAGCAGAGCAAACCCATTAGACACTGTGAAAAAGTAGTACAGAGAATAGAAACTGCTTGAGGCTGGTGAAAGAGGGACTAGAAAGGATTATGCTGTAACTGTTCCTCCACAATCTCTCCCATCAATAATATCCCCCCTCCACAGTATATTTGGATTACCAAATAGGATATTCTCTTGCCTCCTGCACTCTCTTTATTTCTCTCTGATGTCAAGGAAAGTCCCACTTTAGCAAATTCCAGTGTTCAATAATTCTCACTTTTGCCTCGCTTTACCTGCAACATACATCAACCGTAAAGAAGCACCAGGATATTTACTTACAACTGGTTCTTGTTTGTGATACACAGGCCACCTAATGACCACCTAAGTCATCACAAAAAGCCCTGGTTCTTTAGAGTGGCTATGAGAGATCATCATTAATGAGAAAATATTTTTATTAAAAGTATTTCATTAAAATTTAAAAGCTAAATATAGACCAGAACAACACAAACGTGTATTTGAAAAAAACAGGTATCAGATTTTTATCTACAAGAGTAACAGGTTTGTGCATTATGGATGTCAGGGGCCTGTATTTTTCATATTGTCAGATTGTTTGTGAAATGTACATACTTGTAACTTAGGTGTGCAGGTACTATTGCATGCCATCTTCTTTCTACACCCCCTGGAATGTTTTTAAAATATTAACTAAATTTTGTATCAGACTTCTTGGGAAATTCTTTGAAAGTCAAGAGTTTCTCTTTCCAGATAAACCTAGGATGGTAGCGAGATGGGGAATGCAATGTTCAATATATATGCCTAAAAATGTGAAGAAGTGTATTGCACTCTCCTGCACAGAAGGCTAGTTTCACAAATAAATGATGTGCCTGCAAAATCACTTGCATTCACAAAGCCTGAGGTCAGCACCTAGAGTCCTGCACATTGGATGGGGAAGAGAAAGGCAGCTTAGAATGGGCGTCACAAAAAAGCAAGCTGGAAGTCTTAAACTAGCGAATGGGCGGTGCCCTGCTGAAAGGTGTGGGCTAAGCCCCACCCTTCTCTCAGAGATAGTGTCTAAGTCTTGGCTTCAGGAAAGCATCCCCTTGTGTTGGAGATTCTCAGCTGCAAACCCTTGCCTGGGATGAGGTAAGGACAGCAGGGACCTCCTTCATAACTTGAGGATTGGTGGTTAGATCACTCATCTGGTAGGTGGTAGATCTAGTCCCCTGTGCCAATGAATTTTAAAGCTCTATATTCACAATGGAAGAGGTTCAACAGAGGTACCCACATCAGAATGTCCTGTAGCTCACCTGTTAGGAATACTCACCTTAGAAATGGCAGTTCCCAATTCAAATAATTTCTCCTCAGGTGGAAGGGGAGGGGCGTTCTCCCACATCCTTGATGGGTGTCCTAACCACTGGATTAAACATCATGAGGTCATCCTTCTCGTTTCATGTATGCTTTTCTGTAGGTGCCCAATCCCAATAGTAGAGATCTGAGCACACCGGCTCGTCAGGCAAATTAGGCAGAGGAATGCCCGTCTTTCGCTGGTGCATGTGTTGCTCTGGGGTGTAGGCCTCCATTTGCCTGCCATTGGGCTGCCATGCATGTGCACAGAGGCAGAAGGATAGGCACCTAGAGAACTTCTACTGCAAAAATTTAAGTTCTGAGTGATTTGACATGCCTACAGAGGGTAGGGGCAGCTGAGGAGTTTTGTGGATTCCAGTGGCACCCGATTCCTGGCCTTCTGCACTCTCAATAGAATAATTTTCTAAATATCAGTTAGTTATTCTTTGTGCAAACCCATGGAAATCAATGCTATTTCACAAATTTGGACAGAGCCCTGGTCTTCACTGTGGCATGATTTTGGCAGCAATCGAAGGGAGAGATGCAAAGTATCTCCCCCCGATTGCCTACTTACTGCAGTGTCTTTAGTAGGCTGAGTTGGAGGGAAACCCCTTCCCTCTGACTCAGTGCTATACTGCTTGCCAGAGTGGTCTTACACAATCAAATTCCTGATTGGCTGAGTGGGTCTTCATAGACCTGATGGTGGCGAAGTGAAGACAAGCCCAGAGAGCATAACGTGAAGGCAGCAAGATGACAGGTGTAACTGATCTGCTGAAACTTCGTGATGCTGCACAAGAGGAAGGAACCCAGCTTGATTCTCAGATTCCGTGTTATGCTTGCAGGGTTAGGAAAAGCCTCTTTTTACTAATAAACTGAGCACATTTGGTCTGAATAGTGAGACAGAATGAATATGGAGACCATCAGTGTTATTTTGCAGAGGAGAAGCTTATTAGCCCCTCCTGCCTACTGGCCCAGCATGAGGGTGTTCAAGATAGGGGAAGTCTGCCCTGGTGGCCTTTTACACAGGTTAGGGAAACTAGGCCTGGTGCTCCTCTATGTGCTCTGCATTGTGTTTGTGTGTTTACTCAGACCAGACCCACTCAGACCAATTTCCCAGGAACACAGTTTTATTCTGCAAGAGATATAACAGCAGCATTACACTCCATTGGTCTCCTCCCTGCTTGTCTGCCACATGCCACAGCTTCAGTCCATGCAGACACTCGCTGCTGGAGGAGGGTAGGAGATCCTTTTGTATAATGAAACCCCCCTTACAAACCAATCCTAACTCCCATAACAACTGAACCGCAAAACAAACAAGCCCGCATTGTCCTTTGGCCTCATTTCAGTTCTTCTCGGGGTGCTTTTTAAGCCCCTTTTTGGTCCTACCTGCAAGAGACATAACAGCAGCATTACACTCCATTGGCCTCCTCCCTGCTTGTCTGCCACATGCTCCCAGCTTCAGTCCATGCAGACACTCCCTGCTGGGGAGGGTAGGAGATGCTTCCTGGCAGGAGCCAGGAAGTACTCCCAACATGCCGCAGTTTGTAGTCCAGAACTTGTAGTTCTCACTGCTGCTGCTGAAGCACTCTGGACCTTGGGCTACACCCTTCCCCCGCTTATTTAAAGGGCGACCTCGTCCCTTTCCTTAGTCAACAACTTCTTGAGTTGAACATCATTGCCAACTATTTTAAGTGTTTACAAGTTCGTTCTGCTGCATGCACCTACAACAGGACTAGAACAAAACCCTCAGTCTCTGTCTCTATCAGTAAGCAGCCCACTGTCTCAGATCAAGCCGGACCGGTGCCCTTCTCTGTCTAGTTGAGCGCCGAGGAGCTGGGCAAATGTCTCTGGGCACCTCTCCCACATCATCCCATTCTGTTTGCCATTCTTCAATCCCATTAGGTTCATACGGACTCTCTTCCATCTGGTCAGTCCAATCTGTGATCTCTATGGTCTGGTCTGGCTCTTCCAGGTCTGAGTGGTGAGGTTCTGAGTCAAAGTGATCTGGGTTTGGGTCTGAGTCTGGTAACTCTATACACTGGGGCCCAGGCTCCCCTTCACTGCACTTCCCATCCCTCATGTTCCATGTATGTCCCAAGTAGTAAAAACCAAAGCATACAATGCATGGTAAATCCTGATCCCATTAAAGTTAATGAGAAGGCATTCACTGACTTCAACTGAGACAGAATCTAACACTTAATCCATAAAGGGGGAATGCGAGTTCTGTGAGTGCATGAGAGCACTGCCTGCATCAGAATTAGTGTGTTGATTTGGCCCTGTAAAGGAGGCTGAAGTCGACTGAGGTATAGAAATAGGAGTCATAGTGGCTTCTGAGTGGACTGAGAATGAGAGGAGAGATTTCCTTCCCCAAAAATATTTCCTAATCCCCTGGCTGCTTTGGCTTTTCAGTGAAGAAAGAATTTGATCAAAATTACTACTCCTTTCCCACCCTTCCCCCACCATAATCATTTAACAGTGTATATCCTATCCCTCGGAGTAATTTTCTACTTATTTCTTTACTGGTCCCCAACAAGTCCAGGGAAAACAAATGTAAACTGAACTGTAACATTAATAATATTTAAGACAGCATGATAGATGTGCATAGCACTTCATAAATAGACTGCTCTGTGTCTCAAGAAGCTTACAAAAGATTGTGACAGGAAACACAGCGGGGTATGCTTTTCCTAGGTATATGCCATCATACCTTCTGCGTTTAATCTGCTATTTATATTTTTTTAAAATACAGATTTTCTGCATCTTTTTTAAAAGAATACGTTAGTGTCTGTCCTTATTTTGAGGGAGCACTGCCCAATAAGAAGAAAAATGTGTTGAAGGGGAGGGATCAGCATTGGTTGGCCAACCTAAAGATATTAGTCACGAAGAAGAATTTGGAGGAAGAAGGACATTTTATGTAGCAGACAAGCATAAGAGATAACTTTAAAAAGAAGCATAGACTTGATTGTGTAGGGAAAAGACTGGGAGGTCGTAAGGAATATTGAATCAATACAGTGTATGTTATGAAGGGGAGAGCAGAAAGAGATAAGGTCAAGGCAGGAGCAGAACTATATGCAGAATTTAGGATGAAGACTTTAAATATGAATGTGATGGGGATGTTGTCCCCATACTGGCCTCTACAGGGTAATAGAGCCCTAGGGAGGCTGTGCAAGAGACAGCCAATTAGACAGAAGCTCAGGGGAGCAGCCAGTCAGGGCCAGGCAGGTCTATATAAGAAGAGCTGCTGGGCAGAGCAGGGTCAGTTATTCCCTGAAACTCAAGGAGGAAGGACTGGTGCCTGGCAAGCTAGAGAAAGCAGCTAGCACCCAGGATAGAGCAGTTCTGCTAGCAGAGACCAGGGGATCTTGAATGAGCTCTTGTCTGGCTGCTTGGTTTGGCAAGCTGTGAAGAAGGTGCTAGGGTCACAGGGGAGTGGCCCAGGAAAGTATACTGAGGAGTTGGAGGGAACTCAGTGCATTGCTGCCCTCTACATGGTCTCTGGGCTGGGACTTAGAGTAGTGGGGTGCCTTCCCTGAGTCACCACTGAAGGAAGTGACAGAAAAGTTGAGCTGTAGCCCACCAGAAAGGGAGAAGTACAGATTGTGACATGACTGGAGGGCTATGTCATAAAGAAGATGCTGCCATAGTCCTTGGAGTGACGTGGCTCCAGGTGCAGAAGTGACAGTGGGAGAACATCATCGGGAAAAACTATATGCACCTGTGGAGTTAATCCCACAAACGGCCAACAAGGGTGCCAGAGTGGTGAGTGCAGCCCTGTTACAGTAAAGCAGAAAGATTCTTGCTGGAGAATGACATGGATAGAACAGTAGCAAAGTAGGATGGTCATCTCTGTAGCAAGTTGGGTAAATCTGAAGGATATTGGAGGGATTCAACAGAAGAAGTTGTGATTGTAGTGACCAGAAGAACAGAAATGAGAAAGGGGGCTGGGTGTTGGCATGCCTCTATGGCACTAATGATGGTTCCCTGGATGGTCACTTTTACGGAATTAGTCTCCTTGAAGGAATTTCACTCCATTACCCCTTTCAGGAGGGGATACAATTGTCATTCTGTTCTCGCCTGTAGTAGGGGATGGTAGTGACAGTACATGTGCAAGAATTCTGAGTCTCGGGAACATGAATTTTCCAGCACCATAGACAAGTTTGACACCTCCCTCCCCCCTCCGCCTGGCAATTTGGTGACCTCTTTCCTTCTACACGTCCAGGAAGGAGTCAGTGGTGTTACTTGTGATTTACACCTGTGTGAGAGTAGAATCAGGTCTAATGAGCCTGTGTTTCAAAAAGCTGTCCCCCTACAATGTGGTAAAGGCATGAAACACAATGAGTTAAAAGATCTGGAACTTGTTAGAATAGAATAGGAGTAATTGGTAGGTGATAAATGCTCTTTGCTTCAGATTCTCATCTGTTTTTGTAAATGTTAGCAAAATATGCCATAGAAGAGTTCATGAAAAATTCAGGAAGATTAACAAACTTTCCAAATGTTTTGTTAGAAGCTCCCTAATCTGTCATGAATATCTCAAACGTAATTTGAAAGTCTCATGTAATAGCTAGGTTCTTCATCTCCTCACAATAAACGTGATAGCTTGCCAGTTACTTTGCATCATTTTTAAAAATGAAATGTTTAAACTTCATGTTCATATTATAACAAGCCACTAACACAATATGAAAGTTGCTGTTACCATAGAAAAGTTAATTTAGATAACATTGTTATTTTCTGAAATTTCTGAATACTGTCAGGTTGGTGACCTTGGGGAGGGGGAACAAAATGACATGCTAATTTATTCATTCCTTTGTCTGTATTTTACATTTAATCTTCTTATATGGATGATAGTAAAATAAATGTAATATTTGTCATGTCATTTGGGCATTGAGAAGTTCTATTCTCTTCTACTGAGATCAGAATACCCCTTGATTCTGAATTGCTGTATGGTTTTGGTCAGAGTCGACAATCTTCTCAGGTCTTCATTTTCTTATGGTGATAAACTCTGCACTTAAGTAACTGGAAAATTATTAATCGTATATAGTGTATTTTGAAATGGAAAGAGGAAAATTAACTTGTCATTCCTTATATTCTTTTCTATTAATTACAGAAATTATAGGGTACATGTGTTATCACTGCCTACGTTTTGCTTAAATTGTTTAAAAATTGAACACGGTAGTAGATTCTTCTTTTATAAAATGTGCTTTTACGTTAGAAACTAAACTAAGAAAACTAAGAACAATTAAAGATGAATGTGGAGGTGGAAACCAAATGAAAACATCTGTGGGCTCTGTTCTATAACATTTTAATTTTCTACATAAAGATTGTGAAACAATATTTCTTTGCAATCATTAGCCTCACTTACCACCCACAAACTATTCTACAATTGTAAAATAAAATAATAAAATCCAGACAGTTTATACTTAGATTAATACAAGTGTTTAAGAGAAAAGCCTTAGATACAGAAAGGCGGCAGAACGCCCAATTACATACTATTCAGGGACATTAGTAAATAGTGCCTGCATTGAAGCCACAGCAAAGTAACTTGGAGCCAATATACTTATTTTTCTGATCTAGGGCAAGTCGACACTGACTGCAGCAAAGTCGCCGCTGTCAGCGCGATCTTCAGTTTTCGATTGAGATGTCTGTGTAGACACGCTCAATCGATAACCAAACTGGAGCTGGAACACCAGCTTTGTAACCACACTTACAGTACGCCGACCAGACACCATTTCCAATCAGCTTACTGAAGTGTGTAGGGAGGATTTAAGAAGTCGGCAAGAGATGTGCAAGGTATTTTACGTACCTTGTGTATCTCCCTTCGACTGCCGCCGAAAACGGTGGTAAGTGTTTACTAGGGCCTAGTCTCTCTGGCCATTTATACCTCGCTCAGCACTCTCGTACCTGACTACCAGGTTCCTAGGCAAGGGGTTCTCGGAAAAGTTAACATAGCCTAGGCCTCCCCCTGCCTGCTGGTTACTTGATTTGAGAATAGTACAGGCACCCAGTGCCCCTTGAAATCTGCATATGGAGAACCCCACCATGCATGGACATCACAGGGTCTGGGTCACAGATTTTAGCTGTTACAAATTTTTTCTTTTAAAAAAACAAAACAAAACACTTTTTTGCTTTTAAGTAAGTGGCAGGACTTCATAATCGTTGGCAGAACAGTGATGTACGCTTAAAATAAAAAAATACAAATTAATATTTGAACAGATGCTGTTAAATGTTCATGCACTCAAATTCAAATGTCCTTTTCCCCCACTTCTGGTCTGCTTGTTTCTCATGTTTCTCATTAAACTTATAACATTGTAAAAATTCCTCAGTGCTCTTTTAACAATTTTTTTCAATAATGCGTGCGCGTGCGCGCGCACACACACACACATTTTATATGAAAGACGTTTTAAAAGCCCTACAGCAACAAACCACTGTGAATGTGCAGTAGAAGAAACATCATTTTGGAGAGTATGAATTTAATTTTTAAAATACTGAGTAGTTATGAGCAGTGGCTGAGATTCTCAACATCACTCCATCCCCTTTATGCTGGGGACAGGACCAGAGTGTTGTAAAAGAAAAGTTGTGGATTCATCCTAGGAAGAATTCCCTCAGCACAGGAACTGAGAAAGACAGGTGTAGTCTGTCTGCTGAGCGCCTCCTCAAAACTCTGTCAGGGGGTGTGGCTAGGTGTTGGAAGATGCATGTTGGGGCATGGTTGAGGGTGAGAGGTATGTGTTGGGGTGAGGAAGAACATGGTATAGTGCCTGAAACACCCCAAAATTGGAATGGTAAAAAAGTAGCTCAAAGCCACTGGGATTTAAAAAAAAAAACAAAAAAACCCACACCAAAACTCTGGGTTAATTTGTGATTTCCTTACCCTTATTTGCCCTGTTGACCAGTGAGAGCTGGTTGAAACATTTCTGGTGGAGTATTTTTCCGTCAGAAAAATGCTGATTTAAATGAATCAAAATGTTTTGCAGGAATGTATCAGTTTTGTCAGAATCTTTAAAGAGGAATTATCAACACATTTCATTTAAATAAGATGGAAATATTTAGTTTGTCTTACCAATACATTTTGTTTTCTCTTTTATATTGTATAAAAATGAAAATGTTTAAGCCTTTATATAAAATATTCTGGTCAAAATGCTAAAGTCAAACATCTTGAACTTACCAGAAAGGGAATATTTTGAAAAGGTCAGAATGCTTTTCAGAATATTCCATTTTATGAAAACAATTTTGATGCCCAGTTTGCATCCTGAATCAGGAGAAATTGAAACGATAAAAGCTCAGTTGGTAGTTTTAGATTACTATTAGCTTCAGGGATATAAGCCCCTGGGACAAGAATTCCATTTTTGACCAGCTCTATAAGTGGTTCTGTTTACTCCAGTAGTCTTACTTGGAGGAGTAGCTTCCCTACAGTAAATAAAGTGTTCACAACTATGGGAAAACGGTGTGAAAGACACCTTAGCAAGTGTAAGACTTTAAGAAAATTGGACTATTACACAGTGATTTAAAAAGACAATATTAAGAGCAAATATATTGTACGTAGGATATCAGGTTTTTTTTAAAAGTACGCTAAGTAGCAACGCAAGTGATTTGAAGAACAACTAGCTAAAGACTCAAAAAGTAACAGCAAAAAAAGTTTAAGTACATCAGAAGCAAAACGTCTGCTAAACAACCAGTACGGCCACTGGATGATCGAGATGCTAAAGGACTGTTCAAGGAAGAGATGGATATTGCAGAGAAATGAAATGAATTATTTACCTCGGTCTTGATGGCTGAAGATGAAAGGGTGATTTCCAGACCTGAGCCATTCTTTTTAGATGACAAATCTGAAGAACTGTCCCAGATGCAAGTGTCATTAGAGGTAGCTTTGGAATAAATTGATTAAAACATTTTTTTTTTGGGTGGGTGGCCACTGGGCATGCTACACTGGCCAGCTGACCTTTTGCAAACAAATGCATTCACAGTGCTTAAAATGCCTCATACAAGAAGTCTGACCAATCTGAATCACTTCTCTACTTGTTTTGTCCCTTTTAGTGTGCTTGGTTTAAGGTCGTCTATTTTTAAAAACTTTTTGATATTATTTTTCAATCAAGACTAAAAGTAGATCAAATCAAAACCTATGCACAGCAACTTTTCAGTCCCTGCTGGGAGTCAAGCCAATGACTGCTGGGTTCCTAGGCCCCTGCCCTGACTCATGTGCCAGACGGGTTCCTAGGCTTCTGCCCTACCCCTGTGCCATAGGGCCAGATGACTGATAGGCTTTGTGCTGGGCACACGTTGCTATTGAAACCTATAAACATTTCACCATCTGCTGGAGAAAGGTGGGAATACATACATACAGACAGACAAAGCAAAGTTAATGTAAAGGTCATCTAATTAAATAGTAGCAGATGGCATCCACCCAAGAGTTCTGAAGAAACTCAAATGTGAAACTGCAGATCTACTAACTCTGGTATGTAATCTATAATTTAAATTAGCTTCTGTACTAGATGACTGGAAGATAGCTAATATGACACCAATTTTTTAAAAAGGCTCCGGAGTCGATCCCAGCAATTACAGACCTGAAGGTCTAACTTCAGTGCGATACAAATTGGTTCAAACTTTAGTAAAAAACAGAATTATCAGACATATAGATGTCCATGATTTTGGGGGAAGAGTCAACATGGTTTTTATACAGGGAAATCATGCCTCATCAATCCATTAGAATTCTTGGAGAGGAATCTCACCAGGTATATCCATTTAAAAAAAGAATTTCACCGGTGTATTCATTTAAAAAAAAGTCTGGGTTAAATTGTGATTCCTTTACTTGCACTGTTGGCAACAAGTATGTGGACAAGGATGATCCAGTAGATGTAGTATACTTAGATTTTCAAAAAGCCTTTGACAAGGTCCCTCATCAAAGTTCTTAAGTAAAGTGAATGGTCGTGGGGTAAGAGGGAAGGTCCTCTCCTGTATCAGGAATGGGTTAAAAGATAGGAAGCAAAGGGTAGAAATAAATGGTCAGTTGTCATAATAGAGTGAGTTAAATAGTGGTGTCCCCCAGCGTTCTGTACTAGGAACAGTACTGTTCAACATAGCCATACTTGATCTGGAATAAAGGAATAACAGTGAGAGAGCAAAATTTGTAGATAATACAAAACTACTTCAGATAGTTAAATTCAAAGCACACGGTGAAGAGTTACAAACGGATCTCACAAAACTGGGTGACAGGGCAACAAAATGGCAGTTAAAATTCAAAGTTGATCAATTCAAAGTAAAGCACATTGGAAAACATATTCCCAACTGTGTATATAAAATGCTGGGGTCTGAGTTAGCTGTTATCACTCAAGAAAGAGATCTTGGTGTCAGTGTGGATAGTTCTCTGAAAACATCCATTCCATGTGCAATGGCAGTCAAAAAAAATCTAACAATGTCAAGAATCATTAGGAAAGGCATAGGTAATGAGCCAAAAAGTATCGTATTTCCTCCTTATAAATCCATGGTATGCCCACATTTTGAATACTGTGTGCAGATCTGGTCGCGCCATCTCAAAAATGATACGTTAGAATTGGAAAAGGTACAGAAAAGGACATATAAAATGATTAGGAATATGGAAAAGCTTCCATATTGAGAGGTTAATAAAACTGGTACTTTTCAGCTTGGAAAAGAGACAGCTAAAGGGGGATATGAGAGATGTCTATAAAATCATGACTGGTGTGAGCAAGTAAATAAAGAACTGTTATATACTTGTAACACAAAAACTAGGGATCATCAAATTAAATGCACATTTAAAATGAACAAAAGGAAATATTTCTTCACACCGTGCACAGTCAACCTGTGGAAATCTTTGCCAGAGGATGTTGTGAAGGCCAAGACTGTAATAGTGTTCAAAAAAGAATTAGATAAATTAATGGAGGATAGGTCCATCAGTGGCTGTTAACCAAGATAGGTAGGGATTGTTGTTTGCCAGAGGTTGGGAATGATGGATGGGGTAGATTACTGCATGATTACCTGTTCTGTTCATTCCTTCTAAAGTACCTGGCATTGGCCACAGTTGGAAGATAAAACAATCAAGGAGTCCTGTGGCACTTTTAAAGACTAGCAAATTTATTTATCACATGACCTTTTGTGGGAGAAAATCCCACTTCATCAAACGCTTTGAAGATGTTCTCCCACGAAAGCTCATGCGATAAATAAATTTGTTAGTCTTTAAAAGTGCCACAGGACCCTGTTTGTTTTGCTGACCTAGACTAACACGGCTACCTGTTTGGAACTTGTTGGAAGACAGGCTACTGGGTTAGGTGGACCATTGGTCTGGGACCCACATGGCCATTCTTATCTTCCTTCTGTTCTTACCTGAGGCTTTCTAATAGTAGCTCCTAGAGTCAAATTTGGGAAAAAAAAAAAATAGGAACCTATGGATGCAAATAGGCATCTACTGGGTTTTTAAAAACTGCCTAGGCACCTAACTCCCATTGAAATGAATGACAGGCACTAAAACTCTTTTGAAAATCCCAATAGGCACCTATCTACATCTTAAAGCACCTAAATATCTTAAAAAATCTGGTTCCTTGGTAGTGAATAAGACTACAAAAAGAAAAACTCTTAGCAGTGTGCTTTTTACCTCTTGGCTCCTGCTTACTTTAGTGCTTCAACACAAGAGAAAGAGATCGATTTTCTAACTCTCAAATTAGTTTCCTCAGTAGGTAGTTCAAACATCTCTATATTGCAACATTCAGATTTTCCTCTTTTTACTTGCTAAAAAGAAGAAAATTTAATGTCAAACCGCAATACTGTATAATAGAGAGATTCCAAGAACCTCATCAGAGCCAGTGCCGTTACAGATAGTTTGCTGAAAGAGAATAATGAATGAAAGAACATCTTAGACAATAATATGAAAGAGAGGAGGTTAGAGCTATGATAATACTTGATAATTTCCTGAGAATGTTTTTGGCCTTTTTAAAATTTAAAATGAGTTGTAGGAATTTACATAATTGCTGTGCATAGTTGGCTGTCACTTTAAAAGCATTTATACTTGTTTATATCTTCAAGATCTTTTAAAAATATTTCACCCTAAATCCGTGTCTTGCTGTTTGGTTAGCATGACTGGAATAAAGTGTTTGGACTTTTGTGATGTCACATTTTTAATCTCACTAGCCTGTAGTTTTCTGAAACCCTTTTGTCTTTAGGTAAAGCGTCTGGCTGGTCTCTCTCTTCTGGATTATAAATTTTCATTAAAATGTTTTAAAAATAAAGAACAAAAAAACATTTTAAATTGAGGGGAAGGGGGAGAAAGGCACCTATACTTTTCTCTCCTTTGTTCCCAAATATATATTTTTACTTATTTACTGATGATGAATCATGCATGAAAAAGGAAAAGGAAAAAATCCTATTGAAATATTCCTTCTAAATAACTCAATGCAATCTGAGACCTAGTTTGCTCTCAGTTAGAAGCTGATGCATGATACCAATAATAGAAGGGAATTCATGCCCTGAAAGAGTTGGGTGTCCCTTAGTTTGCATATAGTCCTTTTTCTCTTCAGTCCAAGTTGCGAGCAGGTGTGTGTGACAGTATGAATGTTATGTGGCCACTTGAGACTACTTCTGCCACAATCTGAAATTCAGTCCAAACCAATGAGGGGTTGTGTCACCGCCCACAGTGGGTGCCTCACAATACTTTGCTGCTGCTGTTCCCTACCAGTATGTAGGTCACACCCTGTTTGTCAATAACAGCCCTGGTCCAGCAACACTGAACTTAGCATGTGGCTGGAATGTTGCCGATAGGCTGCTGACTTCCAGCTGCTGTGGTTACTACCCGTAGGGAGACACAACACACTCACAATCCCAATTTTTCCTCAAAATATATGTTCTGCACTGTCCATCCCTCTCCTGGACAGTTTAGGTATTAGAAGTCTGTTGTCCCCGTAAAGGGTCAATATTCAACAATTAGCTGCTTTAAGTGGAGTTACCAAACAGATCAGTGGACATGGCTCACTCAATGGAGCAAAAATCGCTGTCTTGTCTATTTCTGCTCTTTCTGAGATGCTGCCCTCTTCGGTGTGGTATCTGATTGATTGACTTTAGTAATGACTTTAGAGATTATTAAGATCTTTGTTTGTAGATTGTAATTGCTAAATTTTATCTCCAGAGTTGAAGTTTTTTCCCTCTCATATAAAAAATGAGTCACGAGTATTTTGTTTTATTTGTTGTTTTAGAAGAACAAATTCTATGATAGGAAGTTGGTGATCAGGTCCTTTTCCAAGACTGGCCTTGTTGCATTGACAAGTCTAGTGGCTTTTTTCCATCACTGACAGGAGACCCAAAATACGTTATGAGATCAGCTGACATATGGTTCATGGAGAAAGGAAACTGACAAGTAAGGCAATTCCTTTGTCTAAAGAAATGCAGTGGGATAGGAGAGATCAGCTGACATACGGTTTACAGAGAAAGGAAACTGACAAGGCAATTCCTTTTTCTAAAGAAATGCAGTGGGAGGGAAGATCAGATTTTTCTGGATCAGAAATGAATAGTAACAAACCACTGGCATGTGAAGTCAATTTGTTCTCTAATTCATAAAATCTTACTTGAACAATTTTTTCACTCAGATTGTTCCCGGCAATGGGGACAGTTGGTTTTGTTCCTGTGCAAAAGATGATGCCATAGAATTAATGATAATTTGCAGGGTTTTTTTTTTTAATCACTTAACTAGTTTTCTTTAACCAAAATTATGCATTTATCTTACGCAGAGTCCTTTTCTCACCTATTTTGGTTATTTTCTGTTCTGTGAAGCAAAACAACTACTTTATGGTTGAAATATTGCAGCTTCAAAAAGTATTTAAAAGCCTTGTAATGTTGTTCATCCTATGCCTTCCTGGAGGAATTGGGTATGAATGGCATAAAGAATTGGGAATAGATATTCTATATAAATAGCTAGAATCTTTTATTTTATTATTGGTAAGTGAGATTGGCCTATAAAAGAAAGTCTTACTAGTTTAGGCCTTTTTGGTGACTTAAGTGTATAGGAGACAAGTTCATCTATTGAAAACACACTGTCTATTGGACATCATTATATGTATTTAGAAGACGACAAATAAATCTTCTCTCCTTTTATTAAAAAGTCTCCACATGGAACCATAAATCTTGATAGTTTTAGGTTACCATTAGCTTCAGGGATATAAAGAGTTATCTTGAATATTTAAAGAGATGAATAGGTAGGTTACTCCAGGTTTTGAATTATGACCAATTTGCTTGTTTATAAAGCAAAGAATAAAAAGGAGAGGTGACAAATTAAATATTGATGTAATAATGTAGAGATACATAGAATATGACGGTGATGGAGTTAAGAAACTTTTAGATATAGTAGGAGTGTGCACAATGAGTAAGTTATTCATTTACGTCTTTCAGCATGGAGAAATATAGATTAAGGAATTAGGGGAAAAACACAGTCATGTTAATCATTATATAACACCTTCTGTCTGAGATATCAAAGCGCTTCACAGACATTAATTAGTCAAACCTGATAATATATCTGTGAACTAGGTGTACAGAAAATGTTCTTCACTAAATATAGAATCAGAGCAGGATTTTCATACTTGATTCTTAGCTTTTTAGTATGAAGTTGGGGGATCTCCCAACTTGTAAGCTTGATCTTTGGGGGGTGTAAAAGCAAAATGGAATGTGAACCGAGTCTCCTACTGGGTTTAGTGTTGCAACCTCCAAGTGAGTGTAAGTGCTTTCCTCAGCAAGTTCCTTCTTGACAACAGTTGAGAAAGAAATCACTGCAGACTACTGTATCACCTCAGCCAATGCTTAGGCTCTAGATACCCATGACTTTTTCACTGTTATCCTGGATATTGATAATAAGAGGAAAGACCAGCCATACTTACGGTAACATGCCATAGAATCCTGATTTGTGGCAGTGGGTTTCATTTGAAGGGTTTACCACTCTACAGTTGTTTCTTTTCTCATCGTGAATCACCAGCCCTTTGTTAATCATGGGTCAGGTGGAGCTATGGACCAAGGTCTCCTCTGGTTAAGACTCTTCCTCCAAGAAAATGCTAGGACTTTAAAAAGCTAGTCCATGAGCTAGTCCTGACTTTCGGTTCTGTCAAATACAGGCATGTGGTAGTGAGGATTATTGACTGAAGGAGTGATGCTCAGATCTTATAGGCTGAAGATATCCAGGTTCCACCAGTCAGTAGAGGGCAATCAGAATCAAATGGATCTCTTTACTTGTGCCCCACAAAAGCTTCTTGTCTATGTTCAGCTGTCTTGAGTCTAGCTGAAAGGTGCCAATGTCAAATTTGTGTGAAGAACTAACTGCAGGTGGGGGGCTGAGATATGTGGAACTTTTATATATAAAATGGGCTCATATATGGCAATGCACTTAAGATCTACCTTGCATAAGATTATTTTAGTACATTTGGATCCTGTTAGTGTTGCATAAGTTAATATCAAGACTGCTGTTTCACTCTTTCCTATCAGTCAGTGGACATGTTTAGAAGTTCCTGAGAAATCCTGTATTAGTTCAGGTTGGGTGACATTCACTTGTGTGTACTGGGCCAGCACAACCCATATTTACTCCTTAAGTGGGAGTTACATGATGCTTACACCTTGTGCTGGTCTTCTGCAAAGGGAAGTATTTTACCTTATTATTAATCAAAAAATATCCTGAAATCCATTACTATAAAATTAATAATATCTTTAAGCATGTCTGAAGAGTAGAAGAAATGTGATAGTGAACCCTTTGTTGCTGGGAAGCATGGCTGATAAATCTTGACTTGTTACATGTCCTCTATTAGGTTTTGCTCCTTGAAATGGTGCAGAACTTGAATGTCTTCAGTAGTCATGCCATTGTTCTAAAATATGCAATCAACATATGCATAGAATCTTGCTTATAATGGGACACAAGATAGACATAGTAAACTGCTTAATGCAGCTTAACAAAAGATAGTAAATCAGTAAGGGCACATCTACACTTGCAAGTTAGGTTGACTTAAGGACACTTTAGTCGACCTAAATAAAGCCGCGTCCACACCAGGCTTCCATTAAGTCAACTTGAGGTCTTCCTTAAGGTCTTCCTTAAGTCGATTTAATAACTACCGGTCTTTAGGTTGACTTAACCACTAAGTTGATTTGTTAAGTCAACCTAAAACCAGTGTGGATGCCCTAGGTCGACTTCATTTCTTAAGTTGACCTAGGGCTGGGGGCAAGGGAGCCGCGGCTCACCGGGACCCGCAGCTTCCCAGCAAGAAGGGGTGGCGGGGGATTCCCTCGCTGCTGGAGTGCTGGCTGGGGAGCCCCGTGCAGCTCCCTTGTCCCGAGGGGAGCTGTGTGGTTTGTCCTCGGGAGCCGCGACTCCCCTAGCCTGGGGAGCCACGGCTCTCCGTTATCCTAGCCAGTTGACTTAAGAGTCTAGTGTAGACTCTCTAGGTCGACTTAACAAGGTCGACTTCAAGTCAATTTAAGTCGACCTTGTTAAGGCGACTTAACAGAGGCGACTTAGCGTTTCTAGTGTAGACATAGCCTAAGTGCCTAGAGATCATTTGGTAGGTACTTTTCATAAATTAACAAGGAGTCTGGTGGCACTTTTAAAGCCACCAGACTCCTTGTTTGTTTTGCTGTATTAGACTAACACGGCTCCCTCTTTGGAACTTGTCTTCATGAATTAAGACAACCTGTATATGTTAATGTTAACTTGTATCCTTAGAGAGGTTTAGAGGATGTGGACAAGAAAACAAGTTATTGTTAGCCAGTTCATGAACATAGGAAGTTGGGCATATTAATCACTCATTTGTCTATAATCTATATTTTGACATTTCAGGAAATAGTGAAAATAAAATTAAACAGTTTTCATTTTCAGGGATTAATGAGGGAAGGGTTACAGAATAACTGGAAACAGCAGGCCATCAAAAAGTGAATTAACTTGATGGATTGAATACTTTTGTATTGGAACAAAATCACAGATTCTGGAAGTAACCTGTTAAATACATTATTCCATTTGTCCTTGGAAATAGGAGATGTATCTTTGGAAACATGCCAGAGTAGTACTGATAATTCATTATTACCACTTAAAGCAAATGATCATAGTCCTGCAGCATATAAAGTATCTAATATAATTCCAGCTTCAAAAATTTGAAATATACAGTATATTTCAGATATACTCAAATACATACATTTGAATATAGATATCACTCAGAACAATATATTTGATTTTCGTTGAAGTACAAACAATCACTGTAATAACTAAAGTGTATAATGATAGAATTAATTCAGTGACTAGGGCTTTTGTAATTGAAACCATACTTCTTGACTTACAAAAAACGTTATACATGCTTAATAGAACAGTATGCAGAATTTAAAATTACTAGGCAGAATTGAACTGGAAGCTAGAATAGTATCCTTATGAAAAAAATAAATATGCAGGTTATTTTAAAAAAACACTATTGGATTTATTTTATACAGTGCTGAAAACCTATACATTTAAGTGATATCTTTCAACTGAAAATAAAAGATGCAAGAAAATATAGAAGAGTATCAAAATATTTTGTTGCGGTATAATGCATTGCTTAGCTTGGTTTTATATTTCAGGCATTACATTAGTTCTTCATGCATAATGCCAGAACAGCTAAAATGGCTAAGTGTAAAATTGCATTGTCATATTTCCTTCAGGAGTATTGAAGGTCAATTCTATAGTTGTTTGCAGGAGTTAATGGATCTTAGAGACAGGAATGAATACTTAGTGAAATTACATTGCAAAACATTACGTACCAAATATTCAGTGAAACTTTTCTTATAATACACTTTTCCTTTTGAACATCTCTCTAAATATTAATATGTATGTTGCTTTAGACAAACTGTATGGATATTTACAAGTTATGTTCACTTGCTTCTTTGACATAAATAAAAAATAAACATATAAACCAAAGTTGTGTAGTACAGTGATTTTCAAACATTTTTCTTCGGGACCCAGTTGAAACAAATCATTTATGCCTGCAGCACAATAATTACATCTTTAAGCAATGCATTCCAGCCTTTCGGCAGTGGCAGCAGGAGGCGCTGTGACCCAGTACCTAAAGGTCTGTGACCCAGTATTGGGTCTGGACCCGTGATTAGAAAACCACTGGTGTAGTATAAAACAAAGAAGGAGTCCTGCGGCACTAACCAATTTATTTATCACATGAGCTTTCGTGGGAGAAAATCCCACTTTGTCAGATGCTTAAAGATGGGGAACTTTCTGTAAGTTTCCCATCTTCAAGCATCTGATGAAGTGGGATTTTCTCCCATGTAAATTCATGTGATAAATAAATTTGTTAGTCTTTAAAAGTGCCACAGGACTCCTTGTTTGTTTTGTTGAACTGGACTAACACGGCTCCCCCTTTAGAATTGGTGTGGTAGGACATTCTTGGGATGGGAATCTCGGAAGATCCAGTCAACCACATGCCATTTGATCTGGTAGATATGCTACTGAATGAGGAAACCTGCTTCTTCATTTGACCTGCTCTGTGACGCTGGGAAAGCCACATCTATTAATGTGTTTCTCCTCCCACCCAATGTTTGTCTTGCCCAGTTAGTTTATAAATTATTCAGAGTGATTATCTCTCACTACATGTTTGTGAGTGATGGCTAGCACAACAAGCTTTATAGGTGCTACTGTAACTCAAATAATTATAATAAAAGACTTGCATGCTTGGGGAGTGCGGAATCCATAATCAAGGATTGGACAGTGTGACACCTGGAAACACTGGACTTAATTAAGGATAGTCAGCATGGATTTGTACAAAGACGACCATTATCACAAATCTGATTAGAAAGATTATTTGTTTAAGGAAAAAGAAGAATTCCAGAATGCGGCAAAGTTATGAGCATTTACATCATTAAATGATTTACATATGAATCTTGAAACTTTCAACTTGCACAGGTTTAAGAAGAAGCTGATTGTTACAGTTTCTCTATAAAACATGGTATCATAGATTCACATCTTGGAATTTACAATCTGGGTAAACTGAATAATCCAGATTTTTTTTCCATTTTGTGTTTTATAAAACTAAGGCTATTTGTGTTCCTTTTAAAAAGATGGTATTTTTAAAAGACTGCATAATTTGTAGTATTCTAATTCTATCGATGGAACATCTAAGGGACAGAACAATAAAAAATGTCCTATTATCTCACTAACTTGCTTTCTATAATTATATCTCTTATATGATATATAGTCTTGCTACCATAATAGGCACTGTTGAACAATTTTGATGACAGGGAAAGAAAAGCATTTTCTTTAAAATGCTCCTTTTTAAAAGGAAAATAAATAGAGCCTTGTACCTTAACTCTTCCAACTTAAAGACATTCTCAAAACTCTATGTAATTTCATATGCCTATGTTCAAGCTGTGACTACAGTGAGAAATCAAGTTACTTAAAGTGCTTTGCAAAGGCAAAGTACAATACTACAAAGTGCTGCTATTACCTGTGATCATCAGCCCCAGAGTGGTGTATGGAAGGACAGCCATCCATGGCTCTAGAATCTGTATTAGAGGATGACCAGAGATTGTTGACTAGGGTTGGAGTCAGAACAATCATATCATCCTTGTCTGGTCCCACTGAGTTTATGCAGAAAGGTAAATGCAGTCTGGTGGTATATATTCTGTAGAACCTCCCCTCCCACAGATCCCAGGGTTTCATGGAGCCAGGAGGGGAGATCAGAGCAGAGCCAGAATATTCTGCACAACTGAGGGGATGATGCTTTCTACGGAGTTTGAGGTAGGTGGTCAAACATTTCTTCTGCTGAAATGGTTTGGGTGCAGTGCAGTAGAGGAATGCTTGTGGAGATTTCATTCATTGAAATCCACCCATGAGCTTCTCCATGAGAGTGGAGAATGTCTGCAGCATGTTTACAGTTTTGTCAGACTTTAAGTGAGATGATTTTTATGTCAGATATCTGCCTCAGGCTGAATGTTTGGGGAAAATTTGGAGCAAAATGGTTCAGCCATTTCCAAAAATGAGGCCAGGGAAAAATGTGCATGATTTGCCCATGAACATGCTTGAGCCTCTCACTTCTCTGGTTCTGACTAGGCAGCACAGGAGCCTTCTCCATTGAATGACTAAATTTGCTCCATTCTCTCAAACATCCTACCTATGATGGGACATTCCCATGGTAACTGAGACTGTGCCAACACTGAGATATAGGTGTTAGAGTGGACTTCGGCTGGAATGGCTGTTCCCAGCTGCTCCAGGATGGGAAAGGGCCAAGTATTGGAGCTGAGGGAGGGAGTCTCCTGCTGACACAGAGGCAGCGAAGAAGAGGAAGCGATGTGATTTGAATGCAGAGTGGACAAAAGTCAGAGCTGGGTAAGAGAAAGAGGTAGATGGGGATAAGGAGTCTGTTATGATGGGGACTAATGGTGAAGAGAGAAATGTGACTGGGAATTGGGGGGTCTGCTGTTGGTTGAGCAAAGAGACTGAGACTGTGAGCTGGGGACAGAGAGGAGCTGCACTTGAGAGGCAAAGACCCTGGGCTGGGAGTTGGTGAGGGAAATAGGGGAAGGAGTTGAGAATCAGGTGATTAGCAGGTAACCCTGTGATGATGTGGGGGAAAGGAGGAGACTGGACAAGGAGCCTGGGAGTAAGGCCTAGTGTGAGTAGGAATGGAGTTGGAGGGGAGTGGAACCATTTGTCGAGGAGATGGGATGAAGGGGAAAACTGGGATTAGCTAGGCAGAGACTAAAACAAGGAGGCAAATGGCGGCAGACTTGTATAAGAGCTAGGGTGGGAGTGGGGAAAGAGAGAATGGGTGAGTAGCTATAGGACTACGAGTGTCAGGATGACAAGACGGGGATTGGATATAGTGAGGCATAGAGACAGAGCGGAGAAGTTATGTACTGGGATTCACAAGGGGAGACTAGGACTGGATGGGCTGAGAGAGTGAGATTAGGAAGAAAAAATCAAATAGTAGAGACTGGGACTGTACAATCAAGGAGAGCAGACAAGGTGCTGGGGTGAGAAACAAACAGGACTGGAGCAGCATGGAGGGTGTGGTAAGAGGGATTTATATTTGGGGGAATAGAATCTATGCCCACTAGGGCACACTCCAGATCCTCCAGTGGAACTCAAGCTTCCTGAATCTCACCATTCCCTTGCTCTCAGCGATGAACTGTGAAACCGACTGGCAAACTGTTTCTCTCATTCCCCTTCTAGTGCTAGCCAACATATAGGATGATACTCTACTATTATCAGTTTCTGTCTTGGTTCAAGCGGCAGACATCTGTGCAGTGTGTCTAAAGGTTCCAGTACAGCTGATGAGCCATGTGGCATCAATGGGTGTGTCTACACTTGTAAATTAAGTTGACTTAAGCTTGCTTAAATCGACTTAATTTACTCTGCGTCTACACTACAGTTTCCTTAAGTCGACTTAAGCAAGTTGCTTAAGTCGACTTAATGAAAATTAAGTCGACTTTATTAAACCTCATTCTAGTTCGACTTAAGGCTTAAGTCGACTTTTTCAAGTCGACTTAAGCCAGTGTAGACCTGGAGTAGCCCTAAATTGACTTAGGGCTACTCCAGGACTCCCTCACTGCCCTCTCTGTTGGGGGGAAGGGGCATAGGGTGAGCCTGGCATGCCCCCCCACAGGGCAGGGCCAAGCCCTGCCCACCCTGCCCCTATGCCTTGCCAGGGTCCCTGTCCCCCTTTGCCCCATTGTACCCATGTACACCGGGCAAGGGGCGCCCCCCTGGCACCGTGGACCCAAGATCCGCCTAGCCCCTAGAAGTCGACCTAGGCGTCCAGTGTGGACGCTGTAGGTCGACTTTGTAAATTCCCCCCTAAGTCGATTTTAAATTTAAATGTGGACATGCTAAGTCGACTTAGCTAAAGTTGACTTAAAAATTACAAGTGTAAACATAGCCAATGTGATGCCACATGATGAGATTTTTGCAGCAAATATGGCCGCGGTTCCACTGACAACAGTCATCACTAAACACCCCTGATTTATTGCCAGAACTGGTCCAGCCTGGTCATTGATAGAAGCAAGAGTCCTGTGGAAAAAAATACCTAATTGTGTGATCAAATATCATTTTGTGAATACAGAAGGAGGCTAAATCAAGGTTGCACATTCATCTTTCCTTTGGCATCTCTTAACTTCTGAGGGCTTGACTTTGCAACATTAATGTTTTTAATGTCGTTTTTTGTGTGTAATACAATATATAGGCACTTAAATGATGGGATTATTGAGAAGGCAAACAAGAAAGTAGCAGTCATCATGATTTTGGAATGCTGTGTCTAGCATAATGCTTTCACTGGCGTGCTAATTTTAGGAGGTTTTATAGCTATATAGAAGGAGACTATTATACTCTAATCTGCAACAGTTCTTTCAGGGTCCTGGGTGGTGTTTGCTTTTCCTTTGGTATACAAAGAAGCTGTTTGGAAAGTATAATGGACAACAACTTTGAAAAGCTACATTAGTTCCATGGGAGAATCAAGTTATGTTGTAATGCCATATTGATGTTGATTTTCTTCTATGATGTTATAACAAAGACTCACTCAGTGGTATTTGTACCCATTTTTGAATGAAATAGAGAACAGTAGCAACTAAATATTACATTGGAGAACTGTTAAGGAGATCGACAATGAAACATACTTGAGCAAACTGAAAGTTAATTTTTTCCTCATAGGAGTTGAGCAGCTGTAATTAGAGTATATTCTAGATTTGGCAAATTGCTAGGTGATGTGACATTTGAGTTAAGCACTTTTTCAACATTGCTCATAAATAAAATAATTCTAATGCAACATTCATTTGCTACCAAAGTTTCTTGAAGAACACAAAGCAATGAAAAACAAAGGGTGGCAATAATTGACTGGTTCAGACCTACTACAAAATATAATAGAAAATTCTAACTCTGCTAGAGAATTCTGTGGAATGGTTCATAAAACCCAGACTAACTTTATAATTTTCTATTAAATTATGTAGTTTTTACAGTAATTTCTTATAATCTCATTTATTCCATCACTATGAAATTGTGTAGGATATTCCATAAGAGTTATAAAGCTGAAGAGACCAACTTATTTTATAAGTAGGAAAGGGATATTTTTTTGACTTTTCCATGTTGATATGCCTTGTCATCTAATTCTATACAGTAGCCACCGCCCCTTCTTATTTAGCAGTTGAAATAACTACCTCAAGAAATTAACCAATGAAAAGTAACACACCTGGATTATGAGGAATATCTTAGGGACAGGTAGAGAATCTTGGGTTTTATTTCATGTTTTTACTCTTTTAATTGGTGTTGTTTATAAAGGATAATTAATAATGATTTTCTCGGTGTTCCAAAAAGGAATTTAGTATTGATCAGCATGAACAAAACTATGGGTCCTTTCCCTAAGAGCTCACAATTGAACTGCAACATAAATGAAGTTGATAAATAGAGAGAAGAGGAAGAGTAACAGTAATAAGTGTTCATGACTACGTAGTAAGGCAGGAACACATCTGGATAGTTCCATATTTTTTATTCATCTTCTTCTCACAGACAGGATGGTGGAAGTGATTTTCAAGAGGAGACTTGAATGAAAAGAGGAAGGTGACTTGGAGGATAGGTTTGGGGAAGGGCTTTTGCAAATTACTCTCTTCCCCCTTCAGAATAATAGGAGCTTGAGCAGAATTGTGCAGCTGACGTGGGCCCACCACTTTCTCTGGGCTGTAGCCTAAAGTCATAGTATAGTTTTTAAAGTTCTGCATATTTCTGGAAAAGTTTTATCTCACAGTGTATTTGAATTGTGACTGCATACATCTAAGCAGTTGTTAGTTACTTCATTCAGTAGTCAAATAAACATAAAAGTTATGACTAAGAATACTCATAAAGGTTTTTGAACAATTCCATTTATTATTTGCATCCTACATCACTACACTGTGTGTAACCACAGCAAAAATTACTCCCCACATTGCTGTCATGCTTAGAACTGAATTATGGAGACCATGAAAAGGAAGTGATGGTAGCTGTAATTTACAGCAGATATAGCAAAAAGGATATGAAGTCTGAAAGGCACCATACCATTTACTTTATTTTGCCTCTTCCAGTGTTGTTTTTAAATTGATTATTTAAAAATTATGAATAGTTTTGTTTTGTTTTTTAAACTATTTGATTTAAACTAAGCATGTTGACAAAGAATATCTATATTACTACTGTAGAAAATGTTTTCTAAGAAAATAGATAAAATAAAATGAAGCATTTGACAGTTTTAGAACTTTCATCTAATCTTCTCAAGATGTACATTCCAGATCTCGAATTACCTGGGCATTTAATGGAAATAATTAATACACAGCTAAAGCCAGTGATGTTGCATTTATTTTCAACTACCTTGTATCAAAAACCTTAAACATTAACTTTTTCTTACCTCTAATATGTTATAACTGCCCCCCTTATATTTGGAAAAAAATGTTTACTCTAAAATTGTATTAAAAATTATAAAATGCATTTAATAGTAATTCAGTCTTCTTCCCCCTGCAGTTGTGACTCTGAAAACAGATACCTTGGAAACCCACTCAGGGGAACATGTTACTGTGAGTACTTAAGTGTTTTCTTTTCTCTAATCTCACAAACTAAGCAATGTATACACATATTATAGTGGGATTAATTCCGCCATCAAACAAATTAGTCAGGATGCATTTATCACAAATTTCCATGCTTGATGGATATTTATTTTTGATGTATAAATAAAATTCCCATTCAGACTTCTCTTGGTACTTGTGAATCAATTTTAAGTGTCAAAAGCTAGACAAGCTCCATCAAAATTGCAACTAAACTGAACACATTGAAACCTGCTCCCTCTGGCAAAGGTCTGAATGAACAGCTGAACTCTTGCATTGTATTCTCCACATCAACATTCAAAAGTTCAGTCCGACCAAAGGGAGAATATGGGTATGTTGTGGCTTTTAGATATTATTAGAATTAGGTTTTCAGTATGCATTACTTTGTATTTGTCTATATTGAATTCATTGTCCATTTTATTGTCCAGTCGCCCAGTTTTGAGAGATCCCTTTGTAACTCTTCGGATTCTGCTTTAGACTTAACTAACTCGAATAATTTTGTATCACCTTCAGTTTTCACCACCTCACTGTTTACCCACTTTTTCAAATCAGTTATGAATATGTTGAACAGCGCAGGTCTCAGTACAGATCCTTGAGGCACCACTTTCCCTTATGAAAACTTGCCATTTATTCCTACTCTTTGATTCCTGTTTTTTAACCAGTTACTGATGCGTATCCTATGATTCCTTACTTTGTTGGAGAGCCTTTGGTGTGGGATCTTTAAAAGATTTTTGAAAATCCAAGTATGCTGTAACAACTGGATTACCCTTGTCCATGTGCTTGTTGACACTCTCAAAATATTCTAGTAAATCGCTGAGACATGATTCTTCTTTGAGTGCTTATTCATGTCGATTCCACGTGTGTGCTCCCACATCCGTGGCTATCAGAACGTTTTTGCCGTAGCAGTATCCAGAGGATGGAACTCGTCTCCCTGTAGAGCCCTGTGTTCATGCACCATTTTATAAGGTGCTACCACTCTTGATTCTCCTCAGTTCCTTCTTCCTGCCTCTGGCGGTTACTGAAACTCTCTGGCTTGCATCTGCAAACGCTCATTCTGAAGCAGTTGTAATACAGATTTTGTTGTTCTATAGTTTGTGTGCATAGTTAGCATTTTAGAGAGAAGTGCAGTCCCATTAAGGACATTGGCCTGAGATGCGGGTCACACCCCATTCTCTAGGCTTCAGACCATGTGCAACCCCTCACAAACTCTTCCCCCTAAATCAGAGGTGAGCAAACTACGGCCTGCAGGCCAGATGCAGCCTGTGGGAGCCTTAATCCAGCCCTCTAGCTGGGCCTGGCCAGAGCCCACTGATAGCCGCTCCCTCCACTCGGTTCCACCCCTCTCCTACCAAGTGGGCCTGGTGACACCCTCTCCCCTCCCCCATCCCTCTCCCTCTCCATGCAGCTGCAGCGCCCTGACTGGCCTAGATCACGACCACTGTGCACTGCCCCACTCTCACCATGGGAGCCCAGTAGCGGTGGTGCGCTGGCCAGATCGTGCCCGTCACCCCCTCCCACCATGTGGGCCTCGCAGCAGCCCACATGGCTGGAGGGCAGTGGCCCCTCCCAGCCCCATCCCTACCGTCATCCTGCCTATATGCCGATGTGACCCCCTGGCCAAAACGTTTGCCAATCCCTCTTCTAAATGATCCTCGCAACAACTGCCTTGAATGCTTGGAAGAAGCTCATTGAAAGGACAAGTGTCAGATCTGCAAGGGCTTCAAACCAAGAACAAGAAAGGACTGAGAGAGACAACTGAAGGCCCTGCTTATGGAGGCAGTGCTAAGCCTGGCCTCCAACCATCCTGTGCCAAGCATATTGGCTTCAGTACAGAGCTCTCCACCTGGTGCAGAGTGCATCCTCCGAGTGCTGCTCCATTTCTTTGGCACTAGAGCAGTGGCAGAAGAAGCGCTCAGGCAGCCAATGATTTCCCACACCACAGAGCAAGAAAGGAGGACCGGGCACTGAGCCCATGCTGGCTCCGCTGTGGTTTTTGGAATGTCAGGCCCCGGCCCCAGTGAGGGAGCCAATGCCAGGGAATGGAAGAGACCTTCTCCAGATTGTGGCAGGAAGTGACCTGAATACCTTGCCTTTCCCTCCCCTCTCAGGTACCTCTCAGTGCTGGAGTCAGTGAAGGCCAAACCTCTAAGGGAGAACCCCAGTGGGTCCACTGCATTGGGCATGGGAGAGATGCCCTTCCCCAAGATCCTAGCTCTGGTTGATGTCACCACAATGCAGGGAGGGAATCCCCACCAATCCCCGAGAAAGCGTTCTCGTTCTCTAGCATCAGCACGCTCAACACCAGAGGGATAACATCGATCCTGGTTGCCCTGGCAGCAATCCTCTTCCTTTCGACCTTGCTCACCGGCAACTTGGTACTGAGAGCAGGTTTCCCGGCACCTCGATCCTGGACATCAAGCTATGTGCCGCGGAACTCATTTCCTTGACACTGCTCTCGGGAAATGTGGCACCACTCCCGAACAGCACAGCACCATTCTTTGGCACCACACAGCAGTCAGGTAGAAGCGAGGCCATCCCCACCATGGTTCCCAAGTGATGGACCCCCTCTTCCTCTGATTCAGAACTGGAACCCGCCCCTGTCAAAACCAACCAAGGGCACAAATGCTAGTGGCAAGCCCCACAGTGACAGGCTGGCCTTAGGGCCAATGGCCAGCCAATTGGCCACATTGGAATCTGTGGGGGATCCCTATGATGCCAGGCCCTCCCTCCTGCCAGTTGTTGGGGAGATAACGTTGCAGTGGTGGGAGTGAGGAGAATTGCATGGGTTAAGATCCCAAAGAGCTATTGGGTCCTTGACCTGTGGATAGTCTCTCCAGGTCCTTCAGGAATCTGCCTTTAATGTCATGGGCAAAGACCAGTTTACCTTAGATCAGGGAATGAAAGATTGAGCTGCCTGCCAGATGAACCTTTAGTGATGAGGGAGCCAAGCCTTGATGCTTGAGGTGCAGTAGAGAGAACAAGATATACCGAATAGGCACTTTAGAGGATACAGTATCATGACTAGAGACCAGATGGAGAATCTCTTCCATTTGATCAGATATGTTGATCAGTGGAGGGCTTCCTGCTACACAGCAATACCTGTTGTCCCTGAGCTGAAAACTCTTGTTCTTCTGCAAACAGCCGCCATGCCTTCAGGTATAGGGATAGTAGGCTCAGATGCAGGAGTTGGTTGTGGTCCTGAGACAGAAGATCAAATCCAGGAGGCAGTTTCAGTGAACCAATGTTGCTGCAGACATGCCAGGGCAATCAAGATCACATTTGCATTGTCACTTTTTAATTTTTATTAGTATCCAGGGAATCAGGGGTATTGGTAGGAAGGCATACATGAGTGGCTGTCCACAGAAGAAGGAAGATGTCAGATAAGTAGTCTTTCTCATGACCTGTGATCAAGACTGGTGACATTTCTTGTTCTGGGCTGGTGCAAAGAGGTCCATTTGGGGAGTTCCCCATCTTTGGAAAGTTGTGCCAGTGATATGTGGGTAGAGAGACCATTTGTGGTGAGACAAGGTGGACCTGCTGAGAAGGTCTGCCAGTGCATTGCTGGTATCAGGGAGGTGAGAAGCCATGATATGAAAGTTGTTCAGTATTGCAAAATTCCAGAACCGCATTGTCTCATGACACAGAGTTGAAGAGTGCGCTCTGCCTTGTCTATTGATATAGAATATTGGTTCCGAACCTTTTTAGCTCGAAGGCCACAAATATAATTTTTACAACCCTGCCAGTTTCTGTCAGCAGTCCCCCTCCATCCCTACTCAAGCCAGAGGAAAGGAGTTCAGCAAGTAGGATCTCCCATCTCCCTGGCTGGAAGGCAAACCATATGCTCCACCTGGGTCCTTAGGCAGAGGTTACTTGCTGCAGCCAGTGGGATGGGAGATCAGTGCTCCCCTCCCTCTGTCTAGCACGGAGCCATCATATCCATAAACTCCGAGCCCACATCCATGGAATTGACATGACCAAGTCCTGGGAGAAGAAAAGACAGTTAACAATCTCCTGTAACTGTTGTTTTTTAATATGTGTTGCTCAAGTCCATTGCATGACCTGCTGTCTGTCCCCACCATCAGAGTTGATGGTAAGAAGTTGCTATGGGGATGTATGGCCGGCAGCGCCTCACATCCTGGTACATGAGTGCGAGGCTCTAGGGGGCACCTAAGCCAGTCCTATGGCTACTGCTAAGGAAAAAATTCCAGTAGCCGTGCTTATGGGGGTACAGACGCCTACAATGGAATGGACATGAGCAACACATTTTGAAAAACAGCACTTACAGAAGGTTAATAACCGTCTTTTTCCCTTTACAAAAGCTGTGTTAATTCTTCTCCATCATATTATGCTCATCTATGTGTTTGATAATGCTGTTCTTTATTTATAGTTTCAACAAATTTACCTGGTATTGAAAAAAGATTTACTAGCTGTAATTGCCAGAATTGCCTGTGAGCCCTCTTCTAAAAATTGGCATTAAATTATCTATCTTCCAGTCATCTGGTATAGCGGCCAATATAATCAATAGATTCCATAGCTAAGTTAGTATTTCTGCAGTTAAGAATGGCTCAGCTGTGGGAATCTTCCTCACATCATCTTCAGTTAAAACTGATGCAAAGAATTCACTTAGCTTCTCCACAATTGCTTTGTCTTCTTTGAGTGCTCCTTTAGCACTTTGATTCTTCAGTGGCCCCACTGATTGCTTTGCAGATTTCCTGCTTCTGATGTATTTTTAAAAAATGTTTTTTTGTTAGTTGCTCTTCAGATTCATTTTTGGCCTACATTATACTTTCCTACTTGATTTGCTAGGGTTTATGCTCCTCTCTATCTTCCTCATTAGATTTGACTTCCAGTTTTTAAGGGATGCCCTTTTGCCTAAAACTGTCACTCTTACTTTGTGTGGGAAAATCCTAGTTGAGACTTTTAGGTGTTACTACAATACCAATATTAAATTATAATAATGGGCTTCGGGTGTAGGAAGATGCCCTGCTTCCTCTCTTAAGGCTTTTGCACATACCAGTATAACCTCAGACGGAATCTGGTCCCTGATCTTTTATTTCCTCCACACACATCCATGTACACAACTAAAATTTATGTAGAGCTGCATCTGTGAGTATGATGCTAAGAAGAGTGGCTTTTTTTAAAAAAAAGTTTTCTTTTAAGTTTAGACCATATTTTTTTTTAGAAATTGGAGGCTGCACACACAAGTTTTGCTGCAGAACTTCTTAGGCATAGGCCACCTTAGAAATAAAAGTTGTTTTTTTTATATATATAATTTCACTGGCCTGCACCGGGTATGGTGTCTTTTTTTTCTTTTTTACAAAGTAAAACACTTAAGGCCCACTACAATAGAGACATTCATAGCAGCTGAATACAGTTCTGACTGTACAGTGTTCTGGGCAGATCATTAAGTCTAGAAACAGTTTACTTCTAGTGCCAGTTATTAAAGAAAGTCATGTTTCTCACAGAAAAGCTGAAGCTCAAGTGTAAGATCTCAGTGGAGGTTAATTCTTACATACCTGGTTTCCGAGGTACTGTTGGTAGAGGTTACAGTTTTCATGTAACAGATCTAATTGAAAATTCACTGTAAATCTGTCTCCTAGTACTCTTGATCAAACAAAAGCAACTGCAGAAATTCAGTATTTACACAGCAAAAATTATTCTTATTTAAAAAATAGAAATTCCAGTTTTTACAGGGTTGCATTTTTGTATCTATTCATTTTTTTTTAACTGTCTAAAGGAACAGCTAGGTAAAGAGGACTTGAGAGTTAAAAAATGCACTATAGAGAGAGTCTGTTTTCTTTATGCATGCATTTTGAATAACAGCACAAAAATACATTTTGTCCTTTAAAAATAAATGTGGTTAAATTTAAGAGATGGGGAAAAAATGACAGTAATAAGATTTGTAAACCTCACATACCTCTAAGAAAGACCTTATTTCTTACTATCCTATAGGAGTGTGGGGTCTATAAATCTTCTTGTCGGAGACAAATTGTGCTTTATCCAAGATAACCTTTCACCTTTAATGCTCAAGTGCTATTTGTCTTCTGTCAAATTTTAAAATAGTTAAAGATCTTGTGGTTTTGCATTGATAAATCTTCTTTTAACACTTCTAATAATTTAAAATCTACTATTTGAAAACACTTTGTGTTATCTAATCTGGTGATAAAAAGGAATCTGCAAAAAATAAAATGAAATAGTGGGTTTTACAGCTTACAGCTAATGTGTAGTATATTATAGTAAAAAACCTAAATATATTCCTATTAATTTGTAGAATAATCAACTTGCCTGTAGTTTCCATAACAATTTGCTGTTGGTAGTAGATAAACTGTTTTAAATGAATAACTCAACAAATTATATGTATGACAAAGAAATGCCAGGAGATATTGTCTGAGTAAATCAGATAAATATTATTTTAAAATATCACTTTAACAGAATAGCATCTTTGAATCAAAGACCATTCTATTGGTTAAAAGACATGTATGTGGCCAGTATTTTTCTGTGTCCATTTGCTAGTGTCTACCATTCGTATGTCTATATAACAGCTTTCTCCTTCAAAATGTATCTTTTCCTTTTGCTTGTTCCTGAAGTGAAGTAATATTGTTGCTTGTTAAAACAAAGGAATAATTACTGTATAAAGGTGAAGTAAATATTGAGAGGGGGGACACTAAACAGAAATCCAAGAACAACAAGCAGCATAGTCTTATTAGGAATAAATTTCCCAAGCAGACTTGATTTCTTTATTGATGGTATTCCAAAATTAGTGTGTGGGTATGAAAACACTAATAGTAGAATAGGACTTCCATTCAGGAAAGCATTTAAACATATAAACAAGTTCCAGAGGGGTAGCCGTGTTAGTCTAGTTCAGCAAAACAAACAAGGAGTCCTGTAGCACTTTTAAAGACTAATGAATTTATTAATCACATGAGCGTTTGTGGGAGAGATCCCACTTCATCAGATTCTTGAAAATGGAAAAAAACATTCAGTATAGGAAGGAGGGATAAATGCAGTGAAGTAAGTGTAATCACAGGATCAGGTCAGGTTACTCCAGGAAATCAGACTGATTGTATTGATTCACACTGAGTGGAACAGCAGAAAAGGAGGGAGAGGTGTCAATCACTGTTTATAATGAGGGCCACAGATAAGTTCTTTATCCCTCTTTCCTATACTGAATTTTCCCCCCCATTTTCAAGTGTGGGATCTCTCTCACGGAAGCTCATCCAATAAATGAATTCGTTAGTCTTTAAAAGTGACACAAGACTCCTTGGCTATGTCTACACTTGTGAATTTAAGTTGACTTTAGCTAAGTCAATGGGGCAAAGGGGGACAGTGCCCTCTGATGGATTATGGCAAAGAATGAGCTTCCTAGAGATGAAGGGAATGCAAATTCAGCTGTACGAGATGAGTAGTTCCATTGGGTCCTCGGGCTCCCTTCTTCCTCTCTCTGTGATCAGCCACATCAGGCTCCCAATAGTGCAAACCCCCCAGCTCCAGCTACTTGGCCCGCCACCTAGCAGTCCCATGTTTAGCACTCTTTAGCCCTCCCTGGGGCCTGGTAGCCTGCTAAGAATCCTTGCCACCCAGGAGTTCCAGCCCCCACTATTGCAGCCTCTCTCAGCCTCCCTGAACTCCCTACTCCCTCACAGTAGCCACTGCCCCCCCACAGTCCCTGCACCTTTTATTACCTGGGAGCAGAACCCCACCCTTCTATCAAGCACTATCAAGAGCCCAGCTGGGCAATTACCCCGCTTCCACTGCAGCTACCCTCAGACATCCGGCCGGAGCAGCCAAGCTTTGTACAACTCCATGATCTGCCACTGCTCAGGGCCTGACGAGTTCATCATAACATTAAGTTAATGGTTATAAGCAAATTACATAATTCATTGGCATAAAAGTCACGTCAAGTAAAAACTTCCCAATTATGGTTAGCTTTATAAACATCTATAATTTGCTTTTAGAAATGTATAAAGGAATAAAATGTCAGGTAACCCCATCTGTCCCTCAGTCTAGCCATCAGAAATTGGTTAGTTTGGTACAGGTTGTTGGATGCCTTTCCCAGCTTGTGGAATAGCATTATGAATAACTGTTGCCACTCCTGACCAAAATACATTTAATTTCAGAGAAGCGATTGTTTTTATCTCCTTCAAATATGCAATAAACTGACCAGTATTGAAGAAATGCAGCTTGAACACATCAATTCTAGCTGTTTACCATCCAGGGTTAAACCTCCCATTCCTGAGTAGCTCAAGTTCACAGACATTTGAAGGTGTTATATCTAGGAAGAAGAAGAATTCAGCATGGTATAAACAAACTGGAGGTAATGAGATGAAATTTAAAAATTGAAAATATAGGTTATATTTTATAAAATAAACGGCAGGAAAAAAAATCTGGCAATATAACCTACTAGGTTGTAGAACAATCTCCCAGAAGAAATGGTGGAAACCTCATCCATCACTTGTGATATTTAAAATTAATTGAACAGTATACTTATAAATGAGGGGAACAACCCAATCCTGCATAGACAGGGAGCTGCAATAGGCAATGCATCAGGTTCTTCTGGCATCTAGATTCTGTGAGGAGCCTAGCCTGTTGCTGCTATTGAAATGATTGTGATTTCATAATTGCTTCATTCATTATGACTTCACGGCACGATCGAAAAAGGAGACGTAGCAAGCTGTGAGGGGGGGGGGGGGGAAAGCCTGTGTTTAAACACACGAGGTTTGATAATTAAGAAAATGCTCAAAATGTTTAAAGAGATGTAAGTTTCATCATATTTTTTTTAAGTACATCAGATGTTTCCAAGAACATCAAGAACACTGGCATCTTATTTACCCCATTCGGTATTATGTACAAAAGAGCAAGCTCTGTAAATGTAAAGTTTATTGCTTTTTTTTTAATTTTATGTAGACTTCAGTTCTACACACTCTAAATACTCTGGTATATGTATTATGAATTTAGTTCAGGACTGTGGCTTTGTACTTCTGGTAGGAAGCCTACATATCCCTAAACCATTGTGTTATATGCCAAGATTTTAGCGAATAGCTGGTGACCGATTGGTGCATATAAATGAATTCAGCATGCAGGCAAGAGGTGGTTGTGCAACTAAGTTATGCATGTACACAGGCTGTAAATACAACATTTTGACATCATGCATTTATTGTTCTTTTCTCCTTTAGTAACAGCCAGTCTGATGTATGTCAGTAGAGTAAGCATCCAAATTGCTGGATTAGTTCTTTATACATCAGCATCTGAAATACTGCTTTCAAAATCAGTGCTCCTGGGTGCAAATGAATAAGTAGCAGAAACAGATGCTTTTAAACCGATTAGTAGGAATCAGTGGAATAGGTATTCTTTTTATTGCTCTACCCTGAGTTGCATTCAGATTGGTAGCTTTACTGATAACTAAACCAAAGTTTTAACAAAACTAAGATTTTAAATTTACAACAAACGTCAAATAGAGTTGGTTGTGTAGTGTGTGGAATGTTGTTGGCTTGTTGATATTCAGATGTTTTGAAAGGAAACTATACTCTCCTGTATGAGCTTCTGGATGTTCCTTACTTCTAGCCTAAATTTTAAGGGAACAGTTTTCCAAATATGGTCTTTACATATGCAGAAGTTTGACAGTAACATCCACCTTCCTACATTTATAATAATACTTGGGTGTGCAGTTGCCACGTGGCTGTGTAGGACTTTACATGTACAAAAGAAATGGATTTCATGGATATAAATGATATTGCCTATCTCCATAGGTGTTAGTCTGTCAGTGGTGTGTAGCTGCTCAAAAATGTGTGTGCTGAAGCAGAGACCAGTTTAAGGCTCCTCTGAAAATCTAACCAAGTGTGTTATATTTTGAAAATGGATCGTTATAAAAGAAAACCAGTTATATTACAGATTTCTATTTTATTCTCTCTGTGACCCACTAATCAATTTTTTCAATTTTAGCCAAAATAATTTCTCATCCATCCAGTAATTTCACTCACCCAGTCACACTGTCTTTCTTTTTATCTCACTATAAAGATTCTTCTTCTAGGGCCCACTGGTTCTCTTCCTTTCTAGAGAGCACTTTATCTTCCTTTGGACCAAAGGAAGAGCACATCTACAATAGAATAAAAAGCTACCAGCACGGGTATGGTTGACCTGTCTTAGCTGGTGTGGACATTAGGGTTAAAAATTGCTGTATAGATGTTCAGACTGGGGCTGGAGACTGAGCTCTGGGACCTCTACCCCGTCATAGGGTCCCAGAGCTTGGACTCCAGCCTGAGACTGAATATCCGTATAGCAGTTTTACAGCCCCACAGCCCAAGCCCTGTGAACCCTAGTGAGCTGACCCAAGGCAGCTGTTGGTGTTTAATTGCTGTGTAGACATACCCTAGGAGGTGTCAGCTGACCCTGTGAGGTCACAGCACATTGAATCTCTCTCTGCTGATCTGAGAACTTCAGTAGCAATGTCCGTTAGGCCTTCACATGCGCTCTCCCTCTTTGTGCTGCGCCACAGGGTTAGTCAGCCCATATAGTAACCCCTTTCAGTTCCTTCTCAACTGCCTCTGGCTAGAGAGAGAGCCATTAGCAGTCCATTAAAACTGTTGTTTTATTTTTATATACCTATGATTAGTCTCCTAGTTCTAGTTGCCCATGAAAAGGCCTACAGACCTGATGGACAGGGACACAGAGTCATCGGTATGGAGGGGACAAGAACAAGCACTCTAAAATGATGTTCGTGGTATGCGAGTCCACTTCAATACTGTCAGCGAATATCCCCAACATCTGCTTCTTCTCCACATATCCTAGACAATGCCCTAACTCTTAAAAGTCAGGATTATTCCTACACTCTTGCAGTCCATCTAGCAACTACAACAGCTTTTCTTCAACCTGTACTCAGTTACCAAAAGATTCCATAAGACAGTGGTTCTCAACCACTGTGTTGGGAGACATTACTGTATTGCTAAACAGTGGTAAGTGTGTTGCAGAGAGCTGGGGAGATGTCTGGATTCAGCCTGGAGGGATGGGCTGCTGTCTTCTGTAGGGTCACAAAATGCCACCAAGCGTGTCGCAACCCACACAAGTTGGGAATCACTGCCTTAAGGGTATAATAAACTTCTTCCCTCAATCTTGGCTTCCTATGCCCATATGGGACCTAAATCTGATACTAAGAGGATTGACTAGGCCTCCCTTCGAACCCATGGGCACCTGTACGCTGACCTATCTGTCAATGAAAACAGTCTTCCTGATGGTGATCATCTCTGCCAGGAGAATTGGAGAGATAACTGCACTGATGGACAAGGTTACACTCAGACAACATTCAGAATTCACCCCCAAGGTAACCTCTTTGTTCTACATGAATCCCACATTCACCAAGACAAGAGGTAGGCTATATTGCATATCTTAGATGTCAAAAGACATCTATGTTGAGAGGACAAAGGCCTTCAGGAAGTCCCCTAGATATTGCTCTCCATTGCAGAAAGATCCAACGGTTCAGCATTATCAGCCCAAAAGTTCTCTTTGTGGGTCTTGCACTGCATCAGGCAGTATTGCCAAGAATGCAGATTGAGCCCATCAGATTCTATTGGTACACACTCCAAAAGGTCAGACTTTTGAATCAAACTGAAATGGAGCAAAAGAGAGGGTACTCCATCCTTACTTTGAAGATGATTAACAAAACATCCTGGGGCTGATTCTATTCTATTCTATTCAACATCTTCATTAATGATCTTGATGATGGAATAGACTGTGTGCTTAGTAAGTTTGCAGATGACACCAAGTTGGGGGGAATGGTAGATACTCTGGAGGGCAGGGACAGGATCCAGGGAGACTTGGACAAATTGGAACACTGGGCCGAAAGAAACCTCATGAGGTTCAACAAAGACAAGTGCAAAGTCCTGCACTTAGGACAGAAAAATCCCATGCACTGCTACAGGCTGGGGACCGATCGGCTAAGTAGCAGCGCTGTAGAAAAGGACCTGGGGGTTATGGTGGACAGGAAGATGAATATGAGCCAACAGTGTGCCCTTGTTGCCAAAAAGGCCAATGGCATATTAGGCTGCATCAGTAGGAGTATTGCCAGCAGATCGAGGGATGTGATAATTCCCCTCTATTCGACACTGGTCAGGCCGCATCTGGAATACTGTGTCCAGTTTTGGGCTCCCCACTACAGAAAGGATGTGGACAAATTAGAAAGAGTCCAGCGGAGGGTAACAAAAATGATTAGGGGGCTGGGGCACATGACTTATGAGGAGAGACTGAAGGAACTAGGCTTATTTAGTCTACAGAAGAGAAGACTGAGGGGAGATTTGATAGCAACCTTCAACTACTTGAAGGGTTGCTCCAAAGAGGAGGGAGCTAGGCTATTCTCGATGGTAACAGAGGACAGAACAAGGAGCAATGGTTTCAAATTACAGCTGGGGAGGTCAAGGTTGGATATTAGGAAAAACTTTCTCACTAGGAGGGTGGTGAAGCATTGGAATGGGCTATCTAGGGAGGTGGTAGAATCTCCATCTTTGGAGATTTTTAAGGCTCGGTTAGACAAAACCCTGGCTGGGGTGATTTAGTGGGAGAGGTCCTGCTTTTTAGCAGGGGGTTGGACTAGATGACCTCGTGAGGTCCCTTCCAACCCTATTATTCTATGATTCTATGATTGAGATTCAGTGACAACTTGAGGTTGGGAAGAATGGATTACTTGTGAAGAATATGTAACACTGGAAGTGGCTGAAGGCTCCCTGGCTATCTGAAAAGGGAAACCTATTGCTTCAGCATCTTTCTCTTTTCTCCACAAGAAGCTCTTCCTTTCAAGATAGGTGTAGGTTTTGCGTTAACCACACATATTCAACACTATAAAAAACAAAAATCAAAAGCTGTGATTAAAATGATGGGTGAATGTCTGGATCTTACTCTATTTCTAGTCCCAAGGTCAATCTCTCTCTCTCACACACACATATCCCTATCCACCCAAATCATCACATAACTTGTCATTTGTGAAAAGCTCCACCCATACCAGTAATAGCCTTGTTTCCATAGCAACTAATGCAGTTTAGAGGTGGAAAATAGATGTCAATCAAAAGGACTAAAAGTATATAAAGCAGAACGCTCAACCTGGGAAGGGAAGCCAAGCCCATGTCTTTGCCAATCTATTGGTAAAGCAGTCAGCTCAGAGTGTGCTAGTTAATATCCAGCTAGTAAGCGGGCATGCTCTTCATACCAGAATGGAGCATGACTTATTACAAACCAGCAAGAATGTTCTATTGCTACTGTTTCTACGCTCTGCATGAACTGGGGCAAAGCTTTAAAGCTGATCTTAATGTATGCCCAGTGTGCCCTGTAAACCAGTGATAGGACACTTTTGCTATTATTCTGTCAACCATTGTGTTACAGTAAAGAAAATTTCACATTTGTTTCCACAAACATCCTACCATTAGTCTGGAAACATGGAAATGGGGAATTATAGGAGGGCACTCCTGGTGAAGCATCATTTGCCAGTTCAGAAGAGCTTCTGTAAACTGTAGGTGCACAAAGGAAGGTAGGTAGATCTGGAGAAGACTGAAGAGTGAGTGAGACCACAAAATACTTGTTGTGTTGGCTTGTTTCAACTCTTATCTGGTCATTCCAGTGAGACATATTAGACACGCGGAGAGAAAACAAGATGTCAGAAAAGCCCCCAAAGGCTCATGACTTAGGCAACCCAAAGTGGTGCAAAAGAAATGTGCAAATACATTTTTAAAAATAGTATTAAATGTTCCCTAATAGATTTTTTTTTTATTAAAAAAAAGTGGCAGAAGCAAAATACTTGATAATTAGGTGAGCTGTTAAAGGTTTTACTGCCACTTTTAGAGGTGGACTGGCATAAATAATTTATCGTTTTGACACCCAAGTATAATGTCATTCCCAGCTCTTGGCAATAAAACTTTATAGCTTACAAAATTTTCACCTGTTTTTTTGGTATACACACAGGAAGCCTAGTGGTAAGCTAAACCCCTTAGTAAGTCAGCAATTTAGAAAGAGGGGTATTTTTTTTTTCCTTTTCTGCGGGTGGGAAGAAGGTGTTAAAATTGCATTCAGTTAAAAGGCTTGAGATTAAATTTGGTGATCTTTGCAGGGAACAAGGGAGAGAGGGAGGGAAAAATCCTGCCTCTGGCTGAGGACCCTCTCATGGCTTTTAATACAGCCTTGAAGCTGCAGAAGCCCTCAGAATGACAACATCCTACTCTGCAGGAGGGAAATGGCTTGCTGATGTACTGGAGCTATTCATATATTCTAATGTCAAGTGTTTAAACGGTACTAGCTCAAATTTAATTGCTATGTGAAACATGAAACCACATATTCATTGTTCACACCTGATTTAATGAAAATTCAGTTCACTTATATAATTAGTAAGAGGAAATGAGTCTTTTTAATAAACGAAGTTTGATTACTGGAACTTCGGAATAAAAATTAAATAGAATGTCTATGAGGACACTTCACAAGTCCTACTTACAGAGTTCTCCTTTTCTGGCTAATATTTGAGCTAAACTTATTACCCTTCTGAGATTATGATGTTCCTAGAATTGTAGTAGTAGTATTTAGTGGCATGGGTTAAAGAACGGTGACATTTCTGAAATAACTTGCCTTTATATGACCCAAAGAAATCCATAAGCTAGATCAGTGATTCCCAACTTTTTTGACTCGGGGGCCACAAATATTTTTACAACCGTGAAGGGCCACCAGTCAATCAACTCGTAAAAAAGTGGATTGAGATATACTCCATTAAGGACTACAAATCACTACATAGTTAAAATAAACACTTTGATGCTACTGGTCTCATTTTTACATTCACTATTTTATACCTACAAACGACTCACTGTATGTCACACACGTACGGACAAATCACTAGTCTCGATGAGCCACAGTGGATGGCCTGCTAAGTGCAGGCCAAATCTGAAGGCACTGATTTTTAGAGTCCTGCCCCTCTCCTCAAGCATGGTGGGTCCTGGCTGGTCCACCAGCAATGCCCCCTGCCCCCTCCACTGCTGCCAGATGAAAGGAATTCAGCAAGGAGGCTGCCTCATTGCTGGCCTCCCATCCCCTGGTTGCAGCATGGAAATGGCATGCATCCTGTAACCCCATTCGTTCCAACTGGGTATCAAGGAGTGGCTCCCTTCTGCAGCCAGAGGGATGAGAAATCAGTGCTCCCCTCCCTCTGGCTGCAGCAGAGATTCTAGTGCCTAGGAACCCAGGTGGAGCACTGCGTCACGCTCCCTTCTACAGCCAGTCAGGAGGGGAGCACTCATCTCCTTGGCTGCAGCAACGAACCTGCTCTGGTCTTCGGCCACACACTCCACTTCAGTACTTCAGTGGCAGCTCTCTTCAGCAGCCAGCAGGAGGGGAGCCACAGGCCACGTTGAAGGACCCTGCTGGCCATTGTTGCCCGCCAGGCCACAGGTTGGGAATTACTTAGCTAGATGAACTAGTGTCATTTAAAAGCAAACAGAGTCCTGTGGCACTTTTAAAGACTAACCGATTTATTTATCACATGAGCGCTCTCCCACGAAAGCTCATGCGATAAATAAATCGGTTAGTCTTTAAAAGTGCCCCAGGACTCTGTTTGTTTTTCTGCAGTAGACTAACACGGCTGCCCCTTTGGAACTCGTCATTTAAAAGGTTCACTTCCAGTGGCACAGTATCTCTGTGAACCACACTGAAATACTGGTTCCATAATGACCTGGTAGGAAGGGAACCATTTAGTAATACACTAGCTCTATGTTCTTCAGCAGTGAAAAATCTACGGTCAAGAACTGACAACGTGTTACTTTGTATAGACTATGTGATATGATGACAACACAGGTTATTTCAGAATTCTTTAAAAAGCATCTCTCCTGTTAGGGCAGCTATGCCGATATTTGTGCTCACAGGCTAACCAAAAGCAAGTTAAACCCAGTGAAAGAACTCATTGTAGACAATGCCAGATTTTTCTCCCATGACCGAGGTCTTTTGCACTGCTCTGGCAGCTCATAAGGGCAGGGAATCTTCTAGGTGAGAATTCTTCAGGGAATCTTCAGGTGGCATAGCCATCTAATGAAGGAGATGTGCTATAGGCAGAAGGGAGATTTAGGTGGAGGGCTGCTCTACTTTATCTAGTCTCAACTACTGAATTGCACTTTTGGAGACTTTCCAGTGGCTTGTGGCTGCTGTAAACTATGTTGGAACATTGATCTGATCTGAGAATCAGGGAGCTGCAACAGAATGCTTTACATTCCCCATCTCCTATTGCTGAATCCAAAGAAAATCTGGACAATCGTTTTTTTAGAAAATACTAGGATGTATCTTGTTCAGTTCCTGCAATCAGCTCTCTCAACTGTTGAGCACAGATGTACCTATTACAAAGGCTGTAAGACTAGTAAAGAAATAGAAGTATAGGTAGTAGCAGGTAAGAAGGTAAGACCATCTGTGTGTTGTATTTATTTAGAGGGATAGAGTGTGTGTGTGTGTGTGTGTGTGTGTGTGTGTGCGCGTGTGTGTACAGCACACATTTATTTTTCAGAAAGAGAGAAATCACTAAATAAAATGAAATAGACATAGCTATAAAGCACTAGATGGCAGCCTTGGTATGCTTAAAAAGGGTTTAAAACTCAAGAACATTTCAAGGAGAGTATTTTTGGCGATAAATACAAGTAGCACTTGTATTAATACTGTTAACATAAATTTCCCAGGTATTTTAAGTTGAAGTTTAAACTTGAAATAAAGGATGGAAACAATACATTTTAGCAACTGGAAATTGTGCTTGTGTTAGCTGAATTGCAAGAGATGGCCCACTGGTTGGATTTTTTGCTACTGATCTGTATATTGCTAGTTTTCTTTTGGGACATCATTAGTTTAAGCTAAATACCTCCTCTAATTGTAAAACTGTCACGCTTGACTTAGAAATAATGAGTTTCAACAATTATATCTAACACTGATTGACTTTCATCAGATTGAGGCCATTTTTATTATTGTTAAATACAGTAACAATAATGACTACAAACTGTCATTATCTTTGGATATATAGAGAATCATATCAATAAATGCTGTTTCAAAAAGAAATCTCTTTAGTATTTAAAGAGGCTAGTGGAACAAATCACAGTTCGAATCGGACAATCCCGGGATGCTCTGAGAAAAGATAGGTCTTAGCAGACTAACTGCTCACTGCATATAAAAGAACAAAAAGCAGCAGACATACACAGCTTTTGCCTTGAGCCAAAATAATAATACAAACGAATTCTGTTCTTCAGGGAATTATAAACTAGTCTCACCCAATACCTTAAGCACCTAATAAAGTATTATGATGCTACACCAAGCTTTGTCTGTATACTGGCCTGCCAGCGTGTCTGCTTGCAACTTGTGTATATATTGATTGATTTTACCAAACACCAGCATGGTTTGAAACATTTTTGAGTGGCGGTGAAACAATTTCTTTGCTGCCATTCAGCTCCTGTGTCATAGGACTATGCAGAATGCTGGCCAAAGGATTTTGAGGACCAGTGAAATTGTTCTTTGTACTGCCCAAAGTTAACTGCCCACTTTACATAAAAGAAGTGCATAGGATAGAGAAGGTATCCTTTCACCAGCTTTTTGATGCAGAATTGGAAACCTCTTCCTCGTTCCTCCTTTCAGGATCAGTTTACACTGATTTGATGTTTCAAATACTATCATTACATGAAAAATATGCCGGAAGTGTAATAAAGACTCTCAAGGTGAAATCTTGGCCTCCCCAATGTCCATGGGACTGGGTGTCACTGGGACCTTTTTGGCTCATCCTCTGATTTACTCCTAAATCACTTAACACAGGAGGACAATAATCAGTAATACCTCATTACCTTCCGAAGATATTGTAAGGCCTTTGCAAAAATTTCTAATAAAAAACTCTGTATATGTTTATAAATAGCGAGGGGCTGCATCTGATTTATGTGTCGAAGTTAATAGTCTTCTGGGCTTTATAAATTCCAGGGAGTCATTTATTAGAATATGGACATTGAATTTTGCTCTGATTGGCTGAATCAACTCAATTTCAGCCAGGTGTATAATAGGCTGAGACATTGTTTTGTTCATTTATTATCAGATTTCTTTCTCTTTGGGGTTGTGGAGTTTATGGAAACTCTTCCTGAAATATTACCATTATTGGCAAGCTGTAATCTACTATAGTCTTGATGTAAAAGGGTAGTGATGACAGAAAACAGAAGGGCAGTCTATTAGGGGTCTGAAAGGTAACAATCCACATTAGCAAAATAGATGAAGTAACAAACAAGAGGTTCAGGGAAAAATACTCAATATTAAACTACATGAGTAATATGTTAATATTAAACATGTTAATAAGTGAAATATTTGAAGAGAGGGAGAGTACATATGGTAGAAGAATTGAATTCTTATCTGAAGAGTGACACATTGACAGGGTGGGATGGAGAAAAGCATCTATAACAATTCCATTTTTGCTATCAGAGTTGTTTCCATTGACTTACTTCATAAACAAAAAAGTCATCATTTTTTTCCTAATTCCTAGCCCTGCAAACTAAACCAGGGATCTGTAAATGAAACTTGGTTTTCCTTCTCCTGCCTGTCCTTCTGTCTGTCCATTTCTCTTTGTCTCGTACACATTCTCATAGTATTACCTGCTATAAATGTTCTGTAGGTTAAATTGGGCCATCAGTTATATTTATGCAATTCCATTGCTTTTACTGGGTTTGTATAGGTGTAAATAATTGAAACTTAATATTCTGTTGATGATTTATGAACCAGAATATAATCCAATTTGTCCTTTTTTTTGGCTGAATTGGCACTCCATGGTTAACGGGAGTAAAAAGCAGTGAACATTTGTTATTACTAAAGTCAGCAGATATTATTTTGAATACACGTCTGTGAATGAAAAGGTTGTAGGCTGTTGCACAGTAACTTCTCAGAGTTGCAGTACACTTTAAAACAGTCTCATGTCCACATTCTGAGTGTTGTACATTAGCCTTACACAATTACCACCTTACTAATATCTGCTGTAACTCATTGCTTTGTAAAGCACTTTAGAATAGATTACATAGTGTATGAAAGACATTATAGAATGCATAGTTCTGTTCTTTGTATATTTCTATAAAAATGTGATGGCTCATTGACATTATGAAATCTCACACTTCAGGACTGACAAAGTCCTGCTGTAGTATCAGATTTTTGTGTTTTTAATTCATAATTTTAAAATAATGAATTAAAACAAATTGATTTTTTTTAAGGTTTGAGCCATTCGGGCAGTTGTAGATAAATTAATTCAGGGGAGGACTGTGAATAACACAACAAATGATCAAATTGAAAACTTTTTATATAACATAATGCATTAAGCAAAGCGGCCTTGCCATATAACCATACAGAGCAGTGATACATTCTAAGATGAAATTATGCTGTTGGGGGGGATCAGAAGGAGAATGGGTATAATCCTTTTTCTAATGGTACAGATGTTTGCACCTAATCTAAAATTATCATGCTTCCCTTCGTATAATCAATTGTAACTACATCCTTTAACAGTAAGCCCACTTTTTTTTTTACTATAATTAAATATTTTTTTTTGGCTAGGTAACATTAAGTGTCATCTTAATGGACATATACAAAAACTCTGTACTAATAACTATCAGTGTAGATAACATTTTCCAAACTATTAACATTTTATCTAAAACACTTGAAAAACCAGTTAAGACCAAAAGATGTTTACAACATGAGCTAGGATGATGTCCTAAGTTATTGCCAACTTCTCTTTGCATTTTCTCACTTCACTTCACTCATAGTTCACCAAGCCTATTTTTAAGAACTAGATTTTGGGGCCTACTTACATATCAACATTTTTATATGAACTTAAGCAAGCATCATTGGAATAGGCTACACTGCATAGTCTTCAGTTGCCACCCCTTTAAATCCTTTGTAAGAAGGGAAAATTCGAAATGACCAAGAGAACTCCCAGATAACATCCTGGATTCCTTTGAGGAGGAATGCACAGCAGCTTGAGAAGCTTTACAAGATTTTATTATTTGAACACCTCTTCGACCATTGTTAATGCAATGCTTAGACCAAAAGAAAATGTTTATATATCTTCTGAGATGGCCATTAGGATTACCCAAAATGGAAGGAATCAAAATGTTAAAATTATTTCAAAGATAACTGAGAATAAAAAAAAAAAAGGGGGGGGGGCATCTCAACGTCAATTTGTATAACATGTTTCCTTAAAACAGTGCCATAAAACAGCTTACCGTGTAGAGATGGGGTTTGGATTTAGAGCTTCCCTAAACAAAGTTCAACAAAATCCTTTAATGGTGTTCAGCTAAATAATGAAAGCAGAAGGTAGGAAGGGAATTTTTGAAAGCATAAGTTATTAGTTGTATATCCACACATCATTGCGGGTGGGAGGGGTAATGCATGTGTATATAACATATTGGCAACATATATATTGTATCCCGTTTTAATGCCTGATATAGTAGAAGATATGGTTATCTGCTGCTAATGGATATTGTTTTAGCTCAAATGGTAGAGATCTATGCTGCAGTGCTGAAGAATGGGGTCCTGCCTCTACTAATGACTTATGCCTGTTTGGAGGGTCATTATGTGCAAATGTACAATTAAATTCAGCTGTGTAATACAGCCCCAAATGTGCTTGGGTACATGCAGAAATGCACGCACACTGTAAGAACTTTGGTAGATTTTAATTTTTGCTATTTTTCTTGTTATTTTATGGGAATTGATTAATTTTAAGGGAAAATGTGTATGTATTTCTGGAATGAATCAAGCTGTATTATTTATCAGTTTTGTACAATAAGTTGAATATTGTAGCAACAGGATTGAGGGTAACATCAAAATTTTACTCACCTCTCTAAGCATGTGTATTTTCCTTGAAGATAAATTATGGTCACAAACAGAGAATGTGTGTGACTTTTTTGGTTTTTTTCCCCCAAACATTTTGTCATTATTGTTAGTTGTGAACTGTATGTTCTGATAACCTCCATGCACGTATAATATATGTCTTATGGAATAAAATTAAAATCAGGTAATATAACACTGACCCTATTATATACCCTGTAATTTTTTTTATTGATAAGTGGTTTATACATTTTCAAAAACCAAAGTGACTTATGAGCCTAAATCCCATTTTCAAAAGTGACTTATGGACAGCTTTTTAAAGGTACTTGGGGGGCCTAACGATTCAGACAAGCGTTTAGTGGGATTTTCAAATATTTAAATAGGAGTGAGGCATTTAAGCACTTTTGAAAATCCCATTAGGTAGCTAATTGTATTTTTAGGTACCTAAAACCTTTAAAAATCTGACCTTTAGACACTTAGGAGCCTAAGTTTCCTTGAAAATCAATGGGATTTAGACTCCTGAGTTTCTAAACACATTTGAAAATTTTATCTGATATCTCTCATGTTTCCAGCAAAAAATTCATGTAGAATTATCTTCTCAAACTAACTGCTTATGTGCTGTCTCAACACATTATATTTCTAAATTAAAACAAAAATATTGCTTATTAGTTGCAAGTGCTGTTGAACAGAGATCATAAGAGCCATTTAAAAATATTCCTTGCAGTAAGCACTAATATATAATTTATTGATGATAATATTTGTCAACATATTTTCATGTTTTCTGATGGTATAATTTTTGTACCTTTTTGAGGTTATCACCAAATTAATGAACATACCTACATAATGGGAGAAAGTTGGAAACCTAACTATGATTTTGATTTCATTTTTTAAAATATTGGACTACTGCAATATTTATTTTCTTATGCATTTGCTTATATTTTGTCCAGAATGTTTTAGCCTGTATTCTTACAGGAATGCACCTGATTAAAAATATTGCCTCAGTTTTCAGACTCCCTACAATGTCATATTAATTTCAAAGATGTATTACTTAGTTTAAAATAGTTAGTGGCTATGATTCTTTATGTCTGAGAAAACTTTGCTCTCTGTATCACATGCCCTCCCTTAGGATGGGAATCAACAAATTGCTGGGTCTGTCTAAGTAATAGATACAATCGCTGGGGGTCTTGAGTAACTATGATCCACTTTTCTGGAACTAGGTACTGTTTCTTGGTGGTGTAACACTCATCCTTTTACAACTTTTAAAAATTAAGTAAAAGAGACTTCTGTTTGTTGCTTTTTGAGTTTTAAAAGACTGACTATATTAATTATATTTTATTGAAAATGCCATTTAATCCCCCCACCCCCTTCCTTGAAAGATAATATATCAGTATTTTGTGTTGATTATGCTGCCGTTGCTGGTGGATTTTGAAACGTAAACCATTGGCATTATGTTTAATCAGAAATGCATGTTGATAAAATAGTAGCAATAGTAAAAGTTCCATCACAAATTACCATGTTTGTCACATTACATATACACTGGACATTGACACACACCTTGTAATAGTGAGGATAAGGTGGCTGCTTACACAGTGCTTGTTAGAGTTAAGGGAGTTAAGCCATGAATGATGGAACTGCAGTGAAATTTCAAAAATAAGTTATCCTAGTTTGAAATAGGTCTGTGATAATCCTAATTTTAATACAGTACAAAAGTGATAAAGGTATATTTTGGTCACAAATGGCAAACATGATATCTACAGATGATGATAAACCAACCTGAAGAAGAGCTCTGTGAGGCTCTAAGCTTGTCTCTCTCACCAACAGAACTTAGTCCAGTAAAAGATACTACATCATCCAACTTGTCTCTCAAACATGATCTGTACTATAGCAGTTGATAATGGAACTCAGTCACAAAACAAATTTCTGCAAATATATGTAAATATGAATGAGTGTACTCAACAAACTCCTAATAGAAATAATGAATAATAGCTGTAAAGTTCAGAAAGGAGAAAAAATGCCTTATACAATAAATAGAAGTGTAACTTATAGAAATGCCATAAATAGGGCATGCCCTGAATACAAAGATGTGGGAAGACTGCCTGTGAGAAGGTTTGTGTTGGAATGATAAAGTAGGTTCCTACTATAACTTTGAAAGAGATTTCAGGAAATAAATATAGCATGTCACTATTCTTTCTCACTCCCCTCCCCCCAAAAAAGACTTTCTATTCACAAAATTAGTCACTGCAATCCAGTCATACTGAATTGTCATGAAAATGTACCAGCCCAGAATCTTCTCATTTGCCCTTTACCACAATGGTGAAGATTGTGAAAAACTGATTACATTTTATTCACCGCCACCCAGCAAAAACAAAAGACAAACAAACAAAAAAGCCCACCACCAAAGCATGAATACCTAGTTCAATTGGCAAGTACAATTTGCTCAGGTTGCTGCAATCTTTTATTAATCTAATAAAGTAAGTGGTTACTAAAACAATTGAAACAGTGCAGGAATGTAAAGAAATAATCTGGGTATAATAGAATTCTCAAAAGTTAATTACCTACCTTCTAGAAACCAGAGATAATTCAGAGAAAAGATCACTAAGGTGAGAAAGATACTAACCCACAAAATGGACTCAGTTCCTGGCTACACTGCACTGCGCCTTTCCCTTCCCTTGATCTTAGAGTGACTGGGGATGAAAACAATGCTCTAATTTACCTCACTGGTAGCTACCTAATGTGCTGGCCAAAGATCTAATGGAACTCATAGCACTCTGCCTCTGTTGTGCTCTTTGCTAATCTCAACATGGAATGGAAGGAAAATGGGTGCATGGTGTTTAATCTCTTGAATATCACTCCAATCAAATGTTGTTAAATAATACAAGGAAGTCCTTTATAGCAATTTTGCCTTTTAACAGTTTAAACAAACAAACAAACATTACTCAGGCCAGGTCTACATCGGTGGCGAAACGTAGTGGCAGTTGACCAGTGTTATGGAAGCTCTGCAGAGTAGTTTACATAACTCCCTTTGACTTCCTAACTCCCCTTCAGTGCGGTGTCTTCACTGCCCTGTGCCGACAGGAAATGCATTCCCGTTGACACAGTGCTGTGCCATTTGCGAGGATGGTTTTAGCAAGGCTCTCAGGACTGGACAAAACAGAGAATCTGGGATAAATAATCTATAAAAATTAGAAAAACTCAATCTGTGTTAGATTCTTCAGACATCCTTCATTGCCACACAATCTGTGATGGTAGCCATGTTACGAGGGTCCATTTCAAGCCCCTGAGGAGAGAAGATCTATCTAATGATTTCAACGACATTTCTCCAGTTTGGCACAAAAGTGATTCTGGAATAGCTTTTCAAGAATAGTACACACAAGCTGGTTGTGAAGACCAGGTTTTTGGAGAAAATTAGAATGTTATCAAGGTAAATGATGACAAAATTGTCTAGAATATCTCAGAATACGTTGTTCATAAAACGTTGCTGAGATGCTGCATAGTCCAAAGGGAATGTCTAGATATTCATAGTGGCTATTCTGAGTATGAAAGGTGGTCTTCCACTCATCTCCCTCCCAAGGTTATGAACCCCATGCTTTTGTGAAAATACAGGCCACATGGAGCCGTTCTAAGAGCTCATTGATAAAGGGGAGTGTTTTCATATGGTCACCTTGTAATCTGTGCCCAATAGTCAATGGATAGCCACACGGAGCCATCTTTCTTCTTGATGAAATAGACGGGAGTACCTGCTGGGGATGTGGATGGGCAGATGTAATCCTTCTGAAATGTATTCTGCAAATATAGGCAGAGACACCAAAATTCAGGTTTAGAGGGGGCATATATCCAACCAAATGGGATTTTTCTTCAGGCTTGGTATTGATTGGGTAATTGTGAGACTGATGGGAGTAATATGTGCGTCTTCTCCTTGTCAGAAATGATAGTGAAGTCATGGTATTTGTGGGTGTCCTTGGCCAAAGCAGAGCTGCAGAGCCAGACCATGCTGGTGGTCTTTCTGCCTGAGGCTTAGGATCTTCCAGTGGATAACATGAACCACAGAGTGCATTGGTCTGTTTCTTGGCTCCGGGAGGCATGATAGCTGGCAGTGGCTGGAATTGAAGTTTAGGAACCCCTTCTGCCACTGAATGTGGGGGTCACGGGTGGTAAACTAAGGCATATCAAAGATAACTGGGACATGAGGATCCCAGATTAATACGTATTGTGGAGTTTCTTAATGTTCCTGGAGGTGATCACTGTTACTGATGCTGTCTGGCAGATTACAGGTTCTGAGGAGAGAAGAAATCCATCAATAGTCTTGACCAGATCTAGGAGTACTTGTGTTGGGTGGGTACTGCATGGGTCTGAGAAAAGTTTAAATCCATGAAATTATCTGAGGCCCCCAGAATCAACTAGAGCCTTTAAAGAGGAGTTCAGAGTCCACCAGAGGTATGTAGGAAGCTGATTTGCATATCTTGCTGTGACTGATGGTTCCTGGGAACCACTGGAGGAGGAGGAAGAACAGCTTGGCCTGTCCACCCCCCCATGGACCAGGGATCTAGAATTTCCTGGCCCCAGTTCCACCCAACTCTTTGCTGGACACATCAAGGCCAGATGACCAGGTCCACCTCTGTATAGATAAAAGACTAAAGCCCAGTGTTGGTGCTTCTTTGAATCAGAGAGGTGTGAGCGAACCTGGTCAGCCTTCATGAACTCCTGATGATGGAAAAGACTTGCGTGCCTGGTATCAGAGGCTTAGGTTATGGACGTTTCCAGAAAATCAAGGTAACATTCATGGTGACACTCAGCAAGGCAACCTTTGAGGCTGATGTACAAATCAAACAGGCTGTCCAAACTGGATGAAGGCTCCATGGGGGCAAGCTCATTTTTCATCTCCTCATTTAAGTATTGCCGTACTGCATTTTTCCACCTGCAGTTCAAAGCCCAATGATGAAATTCAGTAGCATGCTTGGCTAAGAGCGGCCCCCTGCTCTAATGTCTGAAGAGTTGTCTCTGTGGTCTGCACCTGACCAGGGTCATGAAAAATGATTGGCATAGCTCAAATTAATACTTCTAATTGCTGCAAGAGGAGGCTAGACTGCTCCGGGAGTGGGGGAGCCCAGGCCAACACTTCCCCAGGCAGTAAACTTAAGATGAACCCCACAGGGGCCTTGTCTGTGGGGAATGATCAGAGGCATAGGAGGAATACTAGCTGACTACTGAAACTTGTTCTGATCTCTGTCAGATTTGTTGGGCAATAGAATCTCTGACTCTGGGAGCAGCAGAGTAGGAGGAGCCATCAGAGCAATCTGCGATGGCCGGGTGGTTACGTAGGCCTGTAGGTTCTGGCTGGGGTCTGCCAGTTCCATGGGGGCTTTTGGCTCCATGCTAGTGTTGAGAAGCCCTACCCCCAATTTTATAGCTTCTCAATCCATCAGACTCTGTTCACCTCAGTCAGCTGGCCTAGAGGCTAGAGTGAGCAGTAGGCCTAGTGGCCAGAGCAGGCAGCAAGCCTCATAGCCAGAGTCAAAGTTGTAGTTAGTTGTTGAGAGCCAGAGCCAAAGGACAATTGGAGTTGCAGCTAGCAAGAGATGTGAAGAATAACAGAAAGGGGTTCTATAAGTATATCAGCAACAAGAAAAGGATCAGAGGTGGTGTAGGTCCCTTACTGAATGGGGATGGCATCCTCATGGAGGATGATGCGGAAAAGGCTGAAGTACTCAATGCTTTTTTTACTTCAGTCTTCACAGGGAGGGCCAGCTACCAGGCTACTAACCGGGGTAACGCGGAATGGAGAGAAGAGCGGCCCTCGGTGATGGAAAGTCAGGTTAGGGAACACTTAATGAAATTGGATGTGCACAAGTCCATGGGGCCGGATGAACTGCATCCGAGGGTGCTGAGGGAGTTGGGGGAAGTGCTTGCAGAGCCTCTGGCCATTATCTTTGAGAACTCGTGGCGAACGGGGGTGGTCCTGGAGGATTGGAAAAAGGCAAAAATAGTACCTATCTTTAAGAAAGGGAAAAAGGAGGATCCGGGGAACTACAGATCGGTCAGCCTCACCTCAATCCCTGGGAAAATCATGGAGCTGGTCCTCAAGGAATCCATCCTGAAACACTTGGAGGAAAATAGAGTGATCAGGAACAGTCAACATGGATTCATCAAGGGCAAATCGTGCCTGACCAACCTGATTTCCTTCTATGATGAGATGACTGGATTTGTGGATGCTGGAAGAGCCGTTGACGTGGTATACCTTGACTTTAGCAAGGCTTTTGATATGATTTCCCACAGCATTCTCATTGGCAAGTTAAGGAAGTATGGGTTGGACGAGTGGACCGTAAGGTGGATCGAAAACTGGTTAGATCAACAGGCTCAGTGGGTAGGAATCAATGGAATGGCTCGATGTCTGGTTGGCAACCACTAACGAGTGGAGTGCCCCAGGGGTCGGTCCTGGGGCCGGTTCTATTTAACGTCTTCATTAATGATCTTGATGATGGAATAGACTGCGTGCTTAGTAAGTTCGCGATGACACCAAGTTGGGGGGAATGGTAGATACTCTAGAGGGCAGGGACAGGATCCAGGGAGACTTGGACAAATTGGAACACTGGGCCGAAAGAAACCTCATGAGGTTCAACAAAGACAAGTGCAAAGTCCTGCACTTAGGACGGAAAAATCACATGCACTGCTACAGACTGGGGACCAATCGGCTAAGTAGCAGCGCTGTAGAAAAGGACCTGGGGGTTATGGTAGACGGGAAGATGAATATAAGCCAACAGTGTGCCCTTGTTGCCAAAAAGGCCAATGGCATATTAGGCTGCATCAGTAGGAGTATTACCAGCAGATCGAGGGATGTGATAATTCCCCTCTATTCGACACTGGTCAGGCCGCATCTGGAATACTGTGTCCAGTTTTGGGCTCCCCACTACAGAAAGGATGTGGACAAATTAGAAAGAGTCCAGCGGAGGGTAACAAAAATGATTAGGGGGCTGGGGCACATGACTTATGAGGAGAGACTGAAGGAACTAGGCTTATTTAGTCTACAGAAGAGAAGACTGAGGGGAGATTTGATAGCAACCTTCAACTACTTGAAGGGTTGCTCCAAAGAGGAGGGAGGTAGGCTGTTCCCAAGGGTAACAGAGGACAGAACAAGGAGCAATGGTTTCAAATTACAGCTGAGGAGGTCAAGGTTGGATATTAGGAAAAACTTTCTCACTAGGAGGGTGGTGAAGCATTGGAATAGGCTATCTAGGGAGGTGGTAGAATCTCCATCTTTGGAGATTTTTAAGGCCCAGTTAGACAAAACCCTGGCTGGGGTGATTTAGTGGGAGTGGTCCTGCTTTTTAGCAGGGGGTTGGATTAGATGACCTCGTGAGGTCCCTTCCAACCCTATGATTCTATGATTCTATGAGCTGAGCTGGGAGTCTGTAGTCCAGAGCCAGAGCTGAGGATCAAAATCAGAGGTCACGTACTGGATATCGGAACTGGGGTGTGAGAGGCTGCTCCCCAAATCTGTTCTGGAGAGCCACTATGGCCCCTCAAACTCCACTCCTGAACCCCAATTCACTGTGCTCCGCTGGGTGACCACTCACTCCTGAGTCAGTCCACACCAGCCACCAGCGTGTAATGGGTCCCAGGCAGTGGGTGTAAATCCAGTAGCCACACAGACGTCAGTCTCCAAGTGAGCATCCACAGGCTATGTCTTTTCCGTCTCTTCCAGCAGTATGCTGGCATTGGTCTCACCAGGGCAACATCCACTACCAGCCCCTCTTCCTATCTGCAGCTGAAAACACTGCTTTCCACTTTCAAAGTGTTTTCTATGTGAAGTACAAAAGAATGATACAAATACTGAGGGCATAATATCTCAATCTTAGATTACATTGGAATCAGCCTGAAACAAGGTGGAAAAAAATTTCCATGCTTCCATTTTTTGCCAGAAACATTTGAAATTTTGGAAAAACTGGTTCTGTTGCAACGGCTTTAAGTTTCACTCCTGTAATACAAGGCTTCACATCAAGCACTCGCTTTGGAATTATGACACTACACTGGGAGCCACTGTCTTACAGGGATTGGGACCCACTCCCAATAACCATAGTCTCAAATTCTTCCACTGAACAAAGTAGTGGATTGTGCTCAGCCTTCCACATCCACACCCTCTAAAGATCACACAGCTTTAGATAAAACAAATACTAGTTTATTGATTAGAGTACGTTTTCAAGTGAACGCATGGCCAATCAAGGCAGAATCATACTATAAATGTCAGGATTGGCTACTATCAAATAAAAGATATAAACGACGTACTAATCTAACATCTCTACCTAAACTGTCCAAGATTATGCTCAAGGTGTTTGACTGTTTGGTGTTTTACAGCCATTCTCTGCCTATTACAAGGGAGAGCCCAAATCTTGCTTGAAGTTGGTTGCGAGATGGAGCCTTCCAGGCAAAACTCTGCAGCTTCTCCCTCTCTCAAATGATCTTGGTCTTTGTTTTTACGAAATCCTGACAGTCCCTCCCCCACTGTCCTACTGTGTGATTCCCTTTACTTCTATCTGAGCCAGGGAGGGTATTAGCATTCCCTTTGTCATGTCATCCTCCAGCCTCTGTGCTAGAGATTGAGAGTCTGAACCCTGTAACATGCTTCACATCTGTACACACATGTTACTGTAGGAAACAAGGGACAATGGTATCTATTTAGAATATGTTGTGAGCATTCACAAAGGAACCTGATATAGCCTATTTGGCATCAAATCACATAATTACATTGCAAAACTGAACCGAAAAGTTACATAGATCATCTGCATCCCATCACATGAGGGTCTAGCCAAAGTCTGTAATCAAGAGTCCAGGATCAAACCAAAGGCTGGGAACTGGAGGGAGCAGGGTAGCAGACAAGAAGAATTTCAGGGTAGGGCAGACAAAGTCAAGGCTAGGTTCAAGACAGGAGCCAGGTAACGCAGAAGCAGACATGGTGCAATGAAAAGCCAACGAGTTGTTTCTGGTGCTTGCTTAAGAGTCAGCCTGCTGCAGCCAATCTGGTTGTGTGGCTACTCAGGCTGCAGGTCAGCTGTGCTAGTGAGCTGCCAAGAAACTAGCACTGCTACAGGCCCCGATTCCTGACACTGATGACCGAGACGTGTTGAAATATGTAAAGCACTCAGAAGTTAGGTAATGGCAGAATTAAGGTGGCCTGTGTAACCTTAATATCGCCTCTTTATGGATATGTATCATGATAGAGTCTTTAATTGCATCATTACACGCTATTTTTCCCCACAGGACCTCTGCCTCATTCATGAGATGGACATTTGGGGGATGAACATTTTCTGGGGTGAACCAAGGTTGCGTTGTGAAGAAGCCTATTGTCTATAGGACCCCTGGCTCAATGTTTGCAGAAGTTGGAAGGTGTGTGGTGAATGAGGCAGGGGACTGCAGGGAGAGAAAGGAAGATTTCACAGTTTAAGGCAGTTGAATTCTGCCCTGGAGAATCATATTCTATCACTACCTTTGCCAGAAGGTTCCTACATGATTCTAGTCAAATTGTTTAAACCAGGGGTTCAATCATTTTTACAACCCGAGGGGCTGCTAGTCTCCACCCCCTCCCCACCCTCATTGCAGCCCAATGGAAGGAGTTCAGCAAAGAGGCTGCTTCCTTTCTGATCTCCTTTCCCCCTGACTGCAGGAGGGAAACCACATGCATACTGTAGCCCCACGCGCTCCATTTGGGACCCTAGGCAGTGGCGCCTTTCTGCATCCAGGGGGACGGGAAATCAGTGCTCCCCTTCCTCTGGCTCCAGAAGGGACTCCAGCATCTATGGAACCCAGACAGAACGCTTTGCTCTCTGACGGAGCTGGAGGAGGGGAGAGCTGATTTGCCATCCCTCTCGCTGTAGGTTTCCTAGGGACCCAGGTGGACCACTTCATCATGCTCCCTGCTGTAGCAAGGGGAAGGAGAGCGCTGATTTCCCATCTCCATGACTGCAGCAACGAGTCTGCACCAGTCTTGTAGTCCTGCAGCAATGCACTCTGCCTGGGTCCTTTGGCAGCGCCTTCCTTCTGCACATGGGGGAGGGGAACAGCAGCCCACTTTGAAAGACCCTGTGGGCTGCGAGGTTGGGAAACATTGGCTTAAACCAAACTTTTCAGAGATGGTACCTAATTATTTTCCTGATTTTCTCACTACTTGACTTGAGGCCCTGGAGTTCTGATTTGTAGAAATGCTGAACACTCATAGCTACAACTGCAATGGGAGCCATGCTTAGGACATATAAAATACTATGTAATGCTAAGTAGTCTGAAAAGTTAGGTCCTAAGAATCTCAAATTAGGTACCCAAAATTAATGATTACTTTTATCCTTGATCTCTGTGTCTCAGTTCCCATCTGTAAAATGGGGATAACAATGTCCCTTTATCTCACGGGTGTTGACAGTGAATTAATTAACATATGTGAGGCTCTCAGGTACTGTAAGGATCAGCACCAGAAGAATGAAGTTAAGAAATATCTCACAAAGATTTGATTAGAATAGGTCTTTTCTCTGCTGGATGCATGAACAAAACTCTCATTACCCTTATCAAGAGTCATGTGCAGTCATCAAAGTGGGGAAATAGCGTTTTAAAAGTAAATAGGAATGCAGAAGTTAAAGTATTGCTTTAAAATTTATTTTTTCTATTTAATTAAATGGCTGCTTTCTTTTGCCTAATTATTGTTGTACTTGCACATGGGTTCATTACTGGAATGTTGAATTGCTTCTAATGATGCTCTTGTGTTAACTGAGAAAGTAATCATGGTCTTTGTAGGATTCAGAACAAAAATGTGAAAAGGCCACCAAAACAGTAAGCCTCACCTGTATTTGACCATAAAAATTACTGGTATTGTGTTGCTTTATGTGGTACAGACAAAGGTCCTCCTTTACCTTGGGCAATCATGTGAACTAATGGAAATTGGGTTTAAAATGCTGCTGTTCTGATTTAGTATTGTTGTACAACCATTTTCCCTTGCATTCTAATGCTATGAGTGACTGATTGCTAAAGTTAGGGCAAATGTATTATTTTGGGTAGACAAATACTAGTCACAAATTTGCTGAAAAGTTTTACTCAAAAAAGTGGGGGAGGGGGAGAGGAGGGCTAGATTCACAAACGGGATGTAGGCACCATTCACAAAATGAAGGTGGTGGTGTTTTGCCAGTTCTTCCCTTATAATATTTGATAGTTCTACTGTTACAGTATTCAGCTGGGAAGTAAGAGACCCAGGTTCATTTCTCTGCTCTACCTCATGTGGATATGGGAATTTAAATTTGGGTCTCCCACATCAGACAGAGAGGCTGTTCTGGAGTGAGGGTCTTAGGGCAAGTCTATACTGATGGCAGCAAAGTCGCTGCCGTCGGCGCGATCTTCAGGTTTTGATGGAGGCGTCTGTGTAGACGCGCTCAATTGATATCCGAACCGGAGCTGGAACACCAGCTGTGTAACCGTAGTAACACTACGCCGACCAGACGCCATTTCCAGTCGGCTTAATGTAGTGTGTAGGGAGGATTTAAGAAGTCGGCGAGAGATACACAAGGTATTTTACGTGCCTTGCGTATCTCCCATCAACTGCCGCCGAAAACGGCAGTAAGTGTGGATTAGGGCCTACTCTCTCTCTCTCAGTTGAGGCCTTTCTACTTTGTATGATTACTTATTGCACCAAAAACAGCGAGTGAGTCTGACTGTATAGCCTGGCTGTTAGGGGACTCACCAGGGTGGGACACCCAGTGTCCAGTCTATGCTCCAACGAATGTGGAACTTCGATATATTGCAAAGAGATTATATTTTTAAAATACCAGCAGTGAAAGAATAGAAATAAAAATGACAGTAGACTAAAGACCAAGAACATTAAATGATGAATAACAGCTATTAAAAGATTTCACAGATAGTGTAAAATTGTAGAAGACTGTCTATATTGCATGAGATTTCTAGATATTTTAAGCTGTTGAAAGTGTAACAATAAATAAAATACAAATTGGCCATATTTTATGTAAAATATTTTTAAAATTCAAAGTTTTTTTTTAAAAAAAAATAAGATTACAACATTGATTTTAATGTCTCACACTCTTCATTAAAATTTGTTCCATAGTTAAGAGAAAAATCTATGCTGTGTGCAAGACATTTACCAGCTAGTCTTTTTAGAAAATCATTATAGCTAATTAACACTTTGTGAATGAAAAACGTGCTGGGAATTAAATTTGGATGTGGAAGAGAGTGTGCCAGAACACAAGTGAAACTCATGGAATAGATTGAATTATTTTTTCCACTTATATATTGTTTTATCTTTCGGAATGTGAAGTAATACAATATAACATTTAAACATATCAAGTAAATACACAAAAATATAAGCAATCATAATACCATATTCACAGATACAAGTGCTGCTTCTACCTGGTAAAAGAGCAAAAAGAAATCAAGCTGTCAAAAAAGAACACACACTATATCAATCATTCACTTCCAGCAAATTTGAAATTATCTGCTGTAACCCAATAAAGGAACATAATGCTATAATTTTGCATATTGCATTGAGAAATTTATTTCTTTGTTATCTAGCATTATAGATGTGATGTGCAGCTGGAATGTTTTACCTTTTATTTCTGATTATTAGTTCCATTTATATAAATGTGGAGGGGATTTAGCCAAGTAACAGCATTGTTTGTTGAGTTGGGTTATGGCATCATCTTGAAGTCAACTTAAAGTGTACCGGACCTAGAAAATGATCACTCTTCGAACAAGATGCATGCCAGTCAGTTAGAGCAGTATTAGAGTGCCTTTTAGCTGGTCTGGCACAAGTGGCAAAGTGCTGATGCTTGTATATACTGTTTGAGTGCTTTACTATTCTCAGCGTTTTCACTCTTTTCCCCAGGCTGCAAAAAATTACACTGAAAGATTCTTACCTTCCATTTAATTGGGATCAGTGCAGGGTTGGGTTTTTTTTTTTTCCCCCCTAATTAAAGTAATTTGTTCTTGGGACTGTCTCTCTTATAAACACACAAAAAAGCTCATGAAAAATTCCATTTTTTAACATTAAGTTTAAGAATGCATAATCCTAAATGATTTGATACATGTTTGCAACAGAAACAAAAGTATACAGAGCTAGATCCTCAGTTGGCGTAAATTCCCTGATATAAATCTATATTAATTCTCATGGCAAGGAATCAGTGATGACAGATGTATGTAATTTAAAGTAATGTAATATCTGTTTTTTTAAGATACTTCATACAACTGGTGTGAATCCCATAATCTGACCGGAGCTCATGCCCACAGTGAATGCTGTTGTATTTGGCATAATTCTTTTAGAATAAAAAATGTGCTACTGAGCAACTTGACAGTTAGCTCACACTCTGATACTTAAGGCCTGATCTCTCAGAGGGGTGAGGGCTCTTAACTACAGGCTACAAATGGGGCTGAGTGTCAGTAATATCTTAGATTCTTATCTATCTCATATGGGTATTGAGGCTTTATTTATAGGCTCCAGTGTCTGGATTGAGTAGGCCATGAGCAGGGGAGTAGTGAGAGAGAAATCCTCTTCTAGGGTATGGATGAGAAGTAGTCTATATGGAATAAGAGTATTCATACAGCTCTAGGTAGATCAAAAGAGGAGTCTACTCAGTAGCAGATGTCCCAACCCGCTAGTAACTTTGTGCACTGCTGCATTGCATGTTTACATGGAACAAGGTTCCATACTATGAATGAGTAACACATCCATGTTTCAGCTCTCCTGCATATAGGTCAGGCTTTGTGCCGTTGATGGTTACATAATTGTGCAGCTCCCTCCAGAGCCATGAAGTGATACTTAGTTCTTTGCCAAGAGGTTCTGTACAATAAAAAGATCATCAGTTATGTGTTAGTACGATGAAGTTAACCACCCCCCTTCCCGTTTCATGTGGCTGTCGAGGTGTACATAGAAGATCCCATGGCACTTTTACAACAATTACAGAATAACGCTAGTTCCGGACTATCTGTACTCTTCCTGACTAAAACAGGTTATATTGTTCAAGACTGTTTGAGCTATTGTTGAGTTCATAACTGCTGCCATTTTGGCTATCTAATTCTCTTAAAAGCTAGTGCAATAGTGTGTCAGTAGCTGCCAAGAGCATTGGGGATATTTTTTAGTTATGGCTACACTACAGCTTAAATCAAGATGAGTTATGTTGTTCAGGAGTGCATCTTATTTACACCTTGAGTGACGTAATTTATACTGACATAAAAGGTAACATAGATACAGCGTAGAGAGCTGCATCCATACTGCTGTGCTGCTCTGGTATAGCCATAGCCTTTGTATATAAAATGTTACCATATAAAAACAATTTTTATTCTCTTTGGTAATTTAGAATTATTGTGTTGCAGAGGCCAAGAAAAAAGTGGAAGTCTTGTTGTAAACTATTGTAGATAGTAAAGATATGTGGAGCTATCTAGTTCATCATCTTTTATCATTGGGAGAGACATTTTTTTTCTTCTGAATAACAAGTTCCTTTATCCTTGGCATTTACTTCACAAAACATGGATTAAATGAGACTCACACAGCATCTGTGAAGCTGCTAACATTAGTGATGTTGACATATAGCTAAAGGATAAAATGTTCATCTTTATGGTATAACAAACAAGGAAAAACTAAATATTTTTAAGCAATGGAAAATATGTATTTCTGGGAAATGGTGAATGCTAAGAAACTTCATTTTGAAAGATTAAATGTAGTTTTTCAGTTCCTGGTTTTTTGTTTTGTTTTGTTTTTTAAAGCCATGTGCACAGAAGATGCCCAAATCCCCTGTGGTCTGTTTTTCTCACCTCTGCCACTATCTTATTGTGTGATCTTGTGCAGGTCACTTAAGCTTTTTGGCTGAGATTCTGTGCTTTTAGAACCCTTGTATGTCACTCCGAGACCTTTTACTTGCAGAAAGTTACTAAAGCAGGTGTGATGTTCTGACCATTTGTCTAGCTATGTTTGTCTGTTTACCTATAGAACCAGTGGGCATCATAATATTCAATAAACAACGAGAGTCCTGTGGCACCTTATAGACAAACAGATTTTCTTCGGCAACTTTTGTGGGCTATAACCCACTTCATCAGATGCATCTGGTTATAGCCCACGAAAGCTTATGCCGAAGAAAATCTGTTAGTCTATAAGGTGCCACCGGAATCTCATTGTTTTTGCTGTACACAGACTAACACGGCTACCCCTCTAAAAAAAAAAAAAAAAAATCAATAGTTGTATAAGGAGGCTATCATGATGGATAACAAAGCTTTCTTAATTATATTTCTAAAGCTATAAACATGCAGTTGTACCTTTCAGTTAATCTTCCTTGCTGCTCTCTTCATCTCTTGTGACTTTCCTTGTGGTTTTTCACTTTACTCATTACTTGAGTTCACCCTCTTTAATAAAGACAGCATAAGCAGCTGCCTCTGTGCTGAGGCCCCTGCATTGCTACTCACCACTTCTGCTCAATATGAAGTCAGTCACAGAATTGCAATGAAATCCCACGTTTCAGATCATGACTTGGACACCCTCTAGTGCTGTATGGAAAACATCTGTCAACAGGAGGAAGATACCATAAGGCCCAACAGAAAAGCATCTGCTAAAACTGGCATAACTTCTTCCTGTCTCGACCTCACCTTCTACCTCCTTAATAGTTGCTAATTTTGTTCAGAGGAACATAGGTTTTACAGATGTAAGATGAGGCATTAGTGGCTAACAGAATGTCATGGAAAGAGATATGACGAGGTCCCACCAAAAATCATTGTTGGGTATTGTTGTGTGAAAGTGGTATGAAAAGGAACAGCCAACCTCCAGTCTCTTTCTTTCCTTTACTGGGATGAAGCCTGTGGCAAAATTTATCATCAATATCAGGGCTATTAGAGAGGAAATCTTTACTGAAATAATTGACCAAACTCCCATTTGTTTCACTGGAGTGAAGATTTCACCACAGAACTGTAGCAGTAATAGTTGTATGGTGTACTATTGGTGCTAAAATTCCAATTTACCACTTTCTTATTAGCAGTACTCGTACAATACCATCCCAGTGTGTGCCTTTACTGTAGAGACAGTTCTTATTTTCATGTTTCAGTACCATGAAATTTAGTAAGTGTACCATCTCTATAACTCAATTCTATAAGATTATAAAATCCACAGGAGTATTAAAATAAACCTAAAACATTTATTTTTAATAAAATACTTTAAATAATTTTTCAGTGTAAAAATCTGGAAACTGACAATGCTCCTGCTGTATTTTATGGGTCCTTTTGGAAAACTTACTAATTCAGGAAGCATGACAATTAGAATGCCTTAATGTTGGTAACAGTACAATTTGCAATTGAATGAAAAATCACTTCTTGAATCTTTATGCTAATTCTTATTTCTCAATTTAGACTTTTTGCTTGGGTTCATATTTTTTGACTGCACTGCCAGATTGTTTAGTGACAAATACATAGATATGGAAATCTCAAATGACTTTCTGACCTTTACCATGCTCCATATACTTGAAATAAGAGCACATAATAAATGTTCTGGTCCTGTAATAAGTGTAATTTTTTTTAAATATATGTGCACCAGAATTATACTTGTCAGTATTTTGACAATCTGTTTTGCCCACAGACAGCCTTTTGATTGACTACCAGTTTACCTTCAGCTTATTGCAAGAAGATGATCGCCATCATACCGCCATAAACTTTATAGCAAACCCTGAACAGGTGAGAAATGTAATTAATCAACCCTAATGTCATTTTCTTCCACCCAAGGATATCAACTTTTCCGTTTGATTTTATTGTGATTTTAGCTTTGCTTAAGAACCTATCAGGTATTTGGGGAAAACTTCAAAGCCTGCCGAACTAGAAAGACGCCCTTTGACTTTTATGCAAAACCCATCTTTAACTTTCTGAAAAGTAAGCGTACTTGAGATAAATAGCTCTGAATTCAATCTGCATATTTTTAAGATTCATGGTTTCTAAAACACTCATACAATTTTTTGAAATGATATTTGAAATTTGAAATTATATTTCTGTCAATTTTAGGAACCATCTAAAATATGTTTCCATTGTTATCTTCTGTTCTCCTCTTGCAGTCTCACTGTTGGAAACACCCTGGCCTAGAACATGATCTTGTCACACAGTTCAAGACATGGCAAACTTTTACCAACATCAGGCTGTTTAGGGCATTGCTTTAAGTTACCTTTCTGGTTACAGGCTTACATCAGTGTTGCAAAATACACCATCTTGGCTGACTAAGCCATACTTTTCTTAGACAGAGAAGAAAAGAAGAGAGATGGGAAGGGAAGAAGTAAGGTGGGGAAGGAAGAGAGCACACAAAGGGTGGGTGTGGTTGGGGACTGTGAAACAGCTTCACATCCCAGGTAGTATTTGGGATTCTTCTGGCACTGGTAGAAATGGTGTTGGCATCCATTGCCCTCCCTGGCCTTCTCTGGCCAGGCATTTCTCAGAATTAGGATGAAACAGTCAGGGGTTCCAGGAGGTAGGGAGGGGGAGTGGCAGTGAAGTTGTTGAAGATTGTTCCATGAGTTAAGTGGCAAAATACTGATCCCTGATTTTTGAGTTCAGGTTGTTCTTGTTGTTTAGGAAGCATGATTTTGAACATGGTCCTTGAGATCTGTTAGTAAGTCTTTTTCTTTGGCCTTTCTGTCTTGCTTTTGCACCATTTCCTGGAAACTTTTGTTGTTATTGGTTATTGTGACATTCTGTGAACTTCCACTTGCTTTTTACAGGTGATCTTACAGTTATGGTAAATTTAGGTCCCAGTTATTACAACACTTCCCCCATGAACAATATTTTTTAGTGATTTGCTGAAGTCATTTCTATATGCAACAGATTTGTATAAAATTGAGTTATATTTTAATGTGTCTGCACTCATGACCTAAAATGGAGATGTTTCAGCAGAAGATAATTATGATGATGCAGCATATAGATTGTATGATAAGAAGGCTTTGTGTTTAAGATGTCTGATTTCATTTGCCACTTGGGGCTCATCTACATTGCCCTGCAGTCTGGGCTAGAGAAGTGTGAATAGAAATGCACATTAAGGTGCTGAGTTGTAACTCTTCCATGTGGACATCGTGGGTGCGAACTAACAGGTTCCTATTTCATATTAATGTAGTTCTTTTAAAATGCGGACTGTGCTAAGAAATTTTAGTTTGCATCCAGTGTCCACAGAGGGAAGTTACAGGATAGCTCTTTGGTGTGCACTGCTATTCACACACATAGACATAGCCTCTATGTTGTACCCGGGACATATTTTCTTATGGTTTTCCTACTTCAGAATTGTCAGTCTCAGTTTAGTTAGAAAGAGTTTAATCTCAGTTTGGGAAAGTGGAACAAAAATAACCCTAAATAAATAATAATTAAAAACAAATTTGTAAAGGGCAGCAGAGACTGTTCAGAAATTTTCTGAGTCAAAACAAAATTTCAGAGTGAATAAGCCCTAATGCCCTATAGGCATCAATCTTGGACAGAGCTTTGAGGCCAAGCGAGGCTGTGAGTCTATCATAACAGTAAGCTTCTATGTTTGACTCTGATTTAAAACAAAAAACAAACAAAAAAAGCCCCCCAAATACCCTGGTGTATATATTTTGGGTCGTTTCATATTGGAGATGGAACAAAGTTCTTTGCAGACTTGATATTCTGTAAATGTTTTGGTGTTACAGTTAATTTAAAGTGGGATTTCCTTGATCTGTGGATTTAATCTGAGCAACCTTATCTCAAAGTTAGTTTTGTGTGTGAGTCGGAAAACATTTTCTAAAAGTGGAGAATGCTCTAATATATAGTATACCCAAGAACGTGATGGAAACCCACTAACTGGGATCATTTAAGAACAGATTGGATGAAATATTGACAGTACTCATTACTAACAAATCTTTATTAACAAGACAAGTAATTTTATGAATATTTTATGGGAATTTATTCATGTACACGCTGAGTTGTATATTTTTCTTAAAATAATTATTATTTCTTGACTTAGACTGCAGTATAACAAAGGATAATTGGTACAAGTTGTATCTCAGAGCCATGTCAAATCAATGCCAATTTTGCTCTTGACTTCACTGAGCCCAGTGTTTGCAGTCTACAGTAGATATGTGAAAAAGGGGAGAATTAAAAAGTTTTATTTAATTCTGTACACTAGAGGTACATTCAGTGCATTAAGCAGTATGTTTGTTATATATTAATTTTAATGCTACTTTTTCTTTATATCCAGTCAAACAAAAATTTGGATATATCAATTAATGCATCCAACAACTTTAACCTCAATATCACATGGTCTCTTGGTTCCACAGGTAAGGAAGCATTTTGGCATTATGTCTGCCCCATATGGTCTCAAGAAGTGATCCTTGAAGCTATTTTAACATAATTGTCCTCTTTGTTGCTAATATAAAATGTATTCTTTTGCCATGATCATTATACTATTATTAATAATATTACTCTAAATTCAGATAATAATTTGTAATCTGAACAAAGCTTCATTAACATGTTAACTTTCTCTTCTATTCAATTAAAATTACTTTGGTAGCAAAAGCTTGTACTCCATTTAAATTTTTTAAATGGCAGTGTTATGAAATGCTGTGATTTTAATTAAGATAAATTATTTCCCAAACTACTGGGGAGACTGAGATTTTAATTTCTTTGTTTCAGTGTTCAAGCTAAAAAATTAATTATTAACCTTAACACTGATATCAAACAATAAAATTCATCTGTAAATGCTGATAAAAGGAGCTGCTTATCTGTTTTTTTTCCCAAATTTTGAACCCCATTATGCCTTTTGCTTTAACAAAGAGGAAGAAAAGCTTTATTTAGGGAGTTTCCATGAATTGGTTCTGTTGACTTTCTGAAAATATATCCAAGGAGAAGCACAATGCTTACAAGCTAAATTGTATAATTTTTAAAAAAAGAATAAAGCTAGGCCTTTAAAGATGGTTTAAGAACCTATGTATTCTCAAGTTCCGAAGGGGTAGCCATGTTAGTCTAGTTCAGCAAAACAAACAAGGAGTCCCATGGCACTTTTAAAGGCTAACAAAGGGTGCATCTACACAAGTAAATTAAGTCGATTTAAGCATGCTTAAGTCGACTTAATTTACTCTGCGTCCACACTGGCATTTCCTTAAGTCGACTTAAGCTACTTAAGGAAATTCAAAGTCGACTTTATAAAACCTCGTATAAAGTCGACTTTGAAGTTTAAGTTGACTTTTTAAGTCGACTTAAGCGGTGTGGACGCCCTAAGTCGACTTAGTTGACTTAGGGCACAGGGGAAGGGAGCTTCTTCCCTTCTCACTGGGACCACTCAGGTCCCGGGGAGAAGGAAACGCGTGGCTTCCTTCTCCCCGGGACCCGCACTCCAGCCGGCAGCTGGAGCGCAGTCCTGGGGAGAAGGAAGCCCTGCGTTCCGACTGCCGAGCTGTTTAACAGCTGGAGCGCCGCGCGAGCAATTGCTGGCTCTCCAGCTGTTCAGAGAAGCCCCCGGGCCTCCCCAAAGAGCTGGAGGGCCGGCAATTGCCAGCACGGCTGCACTCCAGCTTCCGGGAAGCCTCCGGAGGCTCCCCAGGAACTGGAGGCTCAGTCATGGCCGAAGGGAGCCCCGTGCTCCCTCCTAGCCGGACCAAGCGGTTGCGGCCAGGAGGGAGCAGGGAGACCCACACTCCAGCTGTGATAAATAAATGTGTTAGTCTTTAAATGTGCCACAGGACTCCTTGTTCATTTTACATATTCTCAAGAATTTTTGCACTTAGTTGTATCTAGAAGTATTTTATAGGAGCTCTTGAAAGCTTTGTTTTGACTTACCTTTGTAAATTCTCTATTTTCTATGTCATCTTTTTTATTTTGCTACATCAGCAGCGCCTTAATCAAATAGAATAGGTGAGAAGCCTCATCATTTACTGTAAATGATACTTGGTTATCTGGTTTATTATTCTAGTTTCTAAGGCCAGTTGAAACACTATACCCATATTTTAAAATGTAGACAAATTGACTTTCCATACTTTAGTAACTTATGAATTTTTATTGAAATGGGATGTAAATTACTAAAGGAAACTGTATTAGCTATGTAGTTAACTGGGATAAATTTGCTATAAAGTTCATATCAAAACACATCTTCCGCCAGTTTTATGAATCATTCATAATCTTTTGAAATTGGCATAAGAGTGTATGGGAATTTTCTCTGTGTGTATGTGTGTGTAATATACTTGTATGTTTAATGAATAATACATAATATATAAAATAAAAAGATAGAAGAATATTTAAGTTGCAATGTCAAGCATTCGAAAGTAAAGTTAAATTGCATTTGTCTGAGCAAACTTACTTTGGCCCCTTTTATGATAATTCAATATTTATTTACATTTTTAGCTGGAACAATATCTGGAGAAGAGATTCCTGTTATTTCCAAGGCTAATATAAAGGAATATAGAGATAGTTTTTCCTGTGAAAAATTCAACTTTCGGAGTAACCCAAACATCACTTTCTATGTGTACGTCAGCAATTTTTCATGGCCAATCAAAATACAGGTTAGTTGTAATTATTAAGCCATTTACTAGTCCTGATGATCGTGAGCAGTTTAGTTTAATTAGTTAAATGAATATTTTCGCTGCTACTGAAAATGCACGAATGATTCTTATATATACAATATATTCTTGAGGGTATGATTTGTTATATATATTTAGTCTTTCTATAAACTGGAGTACCTCCAATGACTAATGATTTAACAAGTAATTACTTCTGTTTATTCATGTTCCATTAATTATGATATTTGTATTGAGGGCTATTTTGTTTACAAATGTTTGTTCAAAATGAATGAGATTTTTAATCCTCAATTGTATCCTCAAGGTAAAAATTAATTTATAACAGCAATATATGTTCTGATTAGTTTTTTGTAACCATTAGCTTTCTTACTAATTTTATTTTAATTGGTTAACGGTTTAATGTCTGTGCTGTACTATAGAGTGACAGCTTTAATAGTTGTAATCAGTGTTGTAGCTGTGTTGACCCAGAATGTTAGAGAGACAAGGTGGGTGAGATAATATATTTTAATGGATAAACTTTTGTTTGTGAGAGTCATGTAACATTTGATAAAAATGCATTCAGTTTGAAGTCATTTTCTCTTTTGGGACTTAAACTGGTGATGTGTTTAATACTCTGAATTTCTAGAGATATAAGTGGGAATTGATGACATTGAATATCTCAAAGAATTGAGTCCTCTGTAAGGTGTGAGATTTCTCCATAGTTGTTATACTGTTGTGTGTATTTTGCTAGAAACTGCCATTCATATAGTAGTTGCATTTAGGATTACTGCGTGTCTGTCCCCCATTCCTCAGAGGACCATTTGAGGAGGTGTCTGGATGAAAGGCTTGCAGCTTCAGTTTCATTAAAGAATTATTTTTTAGGGTAAATTGGAAAACCATATGTGATTCTAATAAGTCTTTTGAGTTTTACCTAAGCAATCATGGCATCCTTTACTACAAGTATCCCGCAGCCATTTCCAGATTAAGATAATTGAGTATGCAAGATAGGATTATTGAGTGCAAAGTCTGTTCATCCACCCATGAAATAATCATCATCTGAGTTAGCCCCTAATTACCTGACTGAGCCTAATTTCAGGATGCTGGATTAAAACAGTTACTTTCAAACTATAAAGGAACCTGGCATAGAAATTGTACCATTTAGCTTGTAAGTTCATCAGTGGGTGACCCTAAAATTCCTTTCATTTATGATAGGTAGATATGAATATATCCTCTCCAATGTGAAATAGGTAACCCCACCCTTTTTTGTAAAAGTCTGTGTGCGCTGTATGATGTCTGGCTATCTCTGATAAGCATATCCCACAAGATACGGCAAAAACTATTTCACAGTTAACCCTCTTTCCTTCAGGTGTTTATCTTAGTCAGGCATTCTCTCCCATCTACCAGTCCTATTGTGTGAATATGGGACTGCCTCTTCTGCCCTAAATCCTGCATAATAGGCGTTCTAAAAAACCATAATCTGTTTGAGTCACCATCATTTCTTCTCTTATGCTGCAAGATCGGAGGATATCTGAATCACCCGCCTAAGACAAATATTATTAATAAGACTTAATCCTATAATGTTCACCTTTTGCCATGCCAATTTACCATAAACTCTGCCTAAAGATCTGTGCTCTCACAGGGGGTGCAATATCTCATAGTCTTGAGGAACATAAATAATTCGGGGATCTTAGCAGGATTTGCAAGTGACTCAAGTTTTTTAATTCAGTGTATCTTAAACAAAGGCTATAAGTTTTGTGATCCTTTCTGGATGGTGTGCTGGCCTCTGAATCTAGTTTAAAACAGAGAGATCTTAAAACTGCTGAGGATGTTTTCATCAGCCTGAAGGTCGGTTAACTTGATAGCCAGTTGCTGGAGAGCTGTCAGTAGGCTTCAGGCACAGTTAGTGTCTGAAACCAATTGTCTGTCCTATTCATGTGTCCTTAACCCCCCAAAACATAAAGTATTTAAGTTATTGAATCCAGCTCTTGCTTCTCTAATATGTGCATTAAAGAAATAAATTTAATGAGAACAGCATATAGGATTACACTGCACATTGACATGGCCTTGCCAGGATAAAATCAATCATCACAGTAAATCCTGCCAAGCCAAAATCACCTGGATGGGACTGCTCAAAGGTGAAACTAAGACTTCATTATGTTCCATTATTAATACATGCACTCCTCCTCCTGCCCGATGGACACAGAGCTGCCAAAGGAGGCATACCTGCCAGAATGTAAATTGGGATCATCAGAGTCATTAATTAATTGTCCTCTGGGGCAAATGATGAATCAAGTTTAATTCCCCTGCTGTTTTTATAGGTAATGCATTGTCACCTTCAAATGCCAGAGCCAGTTCCATGAGTTGTGACCGCTATTCATGGTTGTTACTGGCTTGAACTACAGACCATTGGTGAAAAATAAGCATTCTGGAAGCTCCGGGCAGCCCACACTATTTTCTAATAATATAAGGCCTTACTTGTGTGACTAAAAGATGTAAGAAACAAGAATGCCTAGTGTGGAGTTTCTAAACCAATTTGACTCTTATGTGGTATAATTTGCATTTGCTAGTCTTTATTTTTTTGTCTTCCTCAGTCACAGTCATCATAATCATCAAAATGTCTCAGTATGGAATATGTTCATTGTCTGAGTATGGAACATGAATATTTAAACACTATTAATGGCCAACATTTATCCTCTGTTATACATGTGGGATTCCTGTGGATTGTCATTGGAGTTCTGTGCATGAATCATAGGTCAAAATTTGTCCAGGATATAAAGACTTAACATTTAGAGTGGCAATGAAAAGTATAGTAAGTTATTTGCACAACATTTAAGAATGAGTACTTAAAATGTAAAAGAAGGTTCTGTAATGAAGTTCAACATGTATTGATCATAGTTGTTTCTGCATGACTGAGCAGCTAACGTAAAAATAAGTTTTTTAGCATGAATGATCTAGAAAAATGTGTGTATGCCTTCTGAGATTTTTTTTAATATCCATATCCTTTGGGAACCTCCCAGCTTGTAATTTGCTGGCATCCTCTATTTTACCCTGAGGTTCCTACATAAAATCTTACTCTGTGATATCTTCAGAGGTCGTGCACTAGAGGTGCTATCCAGCAAATGGTTTGTGAGAATCAGGTGATTCTTTTTGTAACATCCTAAGCAACTTTCTGATATCAGGCTGGATGATACAGAAAGAACACAAAATCCTCTCTCTGGTAATGGGATTTGAAGTGTGCAACTTTTATTGAAATTCAACTTTTATTGAAATTCAGACCCCATTGCTAACTTGCAGCCCTTCACCAGTGTAGAGCCTGAGGGCACCCCTTATGTGTCTAGGACTTCAAGGAGAGGTAATCTGAAGCTACAATTCCAAAACCACATTAATTTTATAGAGGAATATCTGTTCCCTTGTGTGAGGCTGTATACCTATACACGACAATAAGACTCTCTTCCATTCCCTACATTATTACCCCCAATGACCCTTAGCACATTGTTTCTCCGATCTGCATATGTTTTATGGGAAGAAGGCCATGGCAACTAAAATTGTCTGCAAGGCATTTCCAGCACAGGATACACCAACAGATTGCTCGATCATTCACTCCCTGCAATGTAACAAAAAACCTATGTAATCCTGTACAAACATCAGTAACACACTGGTCCAGTTGCTCGTTTAGGGAGCATCATCCTTCTTCATTCTTAAGGGAGGTAATAACTTTGCTACCTATTGATTAGTTGTTGTCTGGGATCTATCAACCCTGTCAGAGTTATCTTTATTTCTCCACACCCATTCTGGAAGCAATTAGAGACACCAGCTGGATGTGTGCCTCAAAAGGTAGAGTTCTTCCCTTCCAGGACCCATAATAACTGCCAGTGTTGTTGTGGCAGCCCCAGTTCCAAACAGTGTGCGATACTATGTATATCATAATGCCAACATAGAGAAAGGGGCACAGTCTCCATCCTGTGACCCCATACCAAAAAGATCATTATTTGAGGATGAAAACACCAGATACCCAGTGGCCAGTGTTTAACTGGAAGGGTCTCAGACTGAGTCCAGGAATAGTCCATGCAGATGCAAGTGCTCAGGAAGAAGCCAAAATAAAGGCTTCACTGACCAGCAGATCTTCCCATCAGCTATCAGACGCTCTTTTAAAGATAAATAAAAAGTTCTTAAGTATCTGGGCGTATTTTGGTAGGGCAGTACTCACCCGCTGGCAAAGCACTACACTTCATACTGAAGATGTGATCTGAAGTCATGATTAGTTATCCCTTTCCTGTGTGCAAGTCATTCTTAAAGAAACTGTATGAAATTTTGAAATAATGCTTAGTTATTAATTCTTTTCTCAGGAAAAAAGCCCTCTCGGTTATGTTTTCTCAACAGTATTTCATTCAGCAATTACACTGACAGTGAACTTGGACATGTTAAAATCAAGTTAGAATGCTCCAGTGTATTGTAAGGATTAATGTAATCATTCAAAGGAAACTTGTTGAAAGTTTTACTGGTATTTTATTTGGTTCTTTCTCTGTATTACTGCTTCTGAATTTTTCTAAAAAAATCTTGGCATCCTGCATTAGTTTCAAAACCAGTGGAAAGGAATAAATCTAGTTTCAGTTATAGATTTCTTTTGTATTGTATTTGCATGCAAAGAGGAGCTAAGTTTGTTGTATAGTGCTTTAAACACTCAGGACTTCTTCACATCACAGATTTCTATGGTGTTGTATTTAAAAAAGAATGAGAGAAAATCAGTAGTCTTTCGATGACACTGTTGCCGAGCTCTGAAGATTTTATTTCCCATGTTAATAGTCTGAACCTTGTAATTGAAGAAGCTTCTTAATGAAAGTCAAGAAGCACATCTGTCCTAAGAATAAAATTTACTCTTTGTAGCATATTTAATTATTTTACCATTCTTTGTTTTGGAGTTAATTTTGAATATTTAACATTCTTGACTGACAAATACTTAGGGAAGAGTTCTGAGGAATAGGAGATATTATTAACTGCCATGAGGAGTTAAAACAATGTATTTGTTAATGAGGTACCAAAAATTCAATTAATTAAAATGAAAACATAAGCCTTTTTTTTATATTATAAACCGCTTTAGAATTTTGCAAAGTTCATTCGATAGAATTTTCACTTGAAAATGTGAAGAGTATCTTTGCCAGCACAGTTCCTCTTCCTAGTGATGTTGCATACATCAATCTAATACCTGTGGTTTATAGCAAAAGGTTCTGTTTCTAAAGTACCATATTGGTTTTCAGACAGGCTACCTAATAAATGTGTATGGCTATGTGTGAGATCATTATAATTCTTGAAATTAAACCAAGTGGGTATTGATAATGTAATGTAGAATACATTAGCTTCCTAAAATGACTTCAATTTTTATACTGACTCTAATAAAGTATCAATCTACTAACGTTAAAAGTGGGATGCAAACAAACTTTACAAACTTCTATAATCAGGCAGATAGACAATTTGGATCCAGTTCTGCAAAGAGCTGAACCATCCCTCTGAGGTGCTGAGTACCCTCAAATCCCATTAAAGTCAATGAGTGTTGAGTCAACCAACACTTTGCAGGGACCCGAACCTTTGGACGACTAAGTCTGTTATTAAAAAAGGGCTCAGTGACATGGAATAAAAATGAATTTTCAACATTTAAATATGACTTTCAGTGTCAATGGGAAGCCATTGTTTGAGGTCACAATTTTAAAGCCACATAAAGTGTATTATTATTTTCATTTATTTGATCGTTATGATGTCCAAAAGTGTTCTGGCCCGTCTGAAGAACAAGTCAGTCATTATCTGTGCCGTGAAGAATTTAAAATTTAATTTTAAATGCATCATGAATGAGAATAAAAACAAGTTGAGGGATGGGGAAGGAAGTGGGGTTAAGGAAGCATAGGGGTTCCAAAATAAAAAGACAGAGGTACTCATATGTTGGAGGCACACCTCTTGATGATTCCAATGAAGAGGTTCAGTAAACTCCTTTCTAATGGGTGGCTGACTGAAAACAAACAAACAAAAAGCAAAAATCCAGTTATATATTATATGAAGAACCTTGGGTTTATATCTTGTAAAAATCTGTGTGAAAACATCACACAAAGATAGTATTTCATTTTTTAAAATTCATAAGTGAATTATTTTCTGGTGAATCTTTCCATTAATCATTGCTAGAAGAACAACAACCCTGCAACGGGTGTGTGTATCAAACACTGAAATCAATGGACTCCAATAACTGGGTATGGAGTTGCCTGTGTGGAACACTTTGCAGGAATAGGGCCTTAAATTGCACAGCAGTCATTTTTTCCATTAAATTTCACACTCTGTATCATTGAAAATGTGTATTTTATAGATGTATTATTAACTACCTCTTTTTAAATAGATTAATATGATTAAACAAATTGAGATAAGAACTGCCATATAAATGCTGGGTAGTATCATAATTATGATTAGTATTATCTTTTTTCTGGTACATTTAAATATAGTCTGAAACCTAAAATCAGGAAAATGATCTCTTCATAGTAGTAATGATAATTAATTTCGTTTTAGTTATTATGCCAATTAGGACAATAACAGAGAACACTGCGCTCGTTGCATGAAATATGCATTATATGAACACATACAATATACATTTTTACATATAATTTTCATTACAGTAGTAGATGAAATGAGAACTCAGAAACATTGCTAGAATTTGATAGCATTATCCACCTGTTTTCTGATGAGTCAATACCACCTTGATTTCTTTGGTACATAATGACAGTGCTTTTAAAATTTATCTTAAAATGAATTAGTGTATGGGTTTCAACAATGCGATATCAACTGCTAAACTGCTTCACTAAGTGTGCATTTCATTCCTGTTGCTCGCATGCATCTTTCTTGCCCCATTCCCCCCACCAACAGGTGGACTATGACTGTCAAGAATATCTGTAAATTTGAAATAGTTGAGAGAGCTGTTATTGCTCAGTGAGCAGACGCAGTATTAACAGTTTAGCTGATGGTTTAAAAAGGAACCAAAACACCTAATTAAGAGAAAATTAGTCTTCAATGATGCACAGTTTTAATCTCCATTTAATTTGAATGTCTAAGATAAGAACTCCAGGAACTGACATGCCAATTGTATAGCTTTTTTCTCCAGACAGACCAAGGCACTGCCCATGGGTAGTTGTAATACACAATGGAGATATGTAGATAGAGTATTTGCAGATATAAGCTATCTGTCTCTGATGTTTAGCAAGTAGATGCTAAGATTTTCTTCTGTAAGTTCCATTTCCCTTATCTAGTTAATTAAGCAATTTGTACTTATAACATTTAGAATTTAGTAGGAAATATTCAGTATGGGAACATAAAGCAATAGGTTTTGGAGTTTTTTTTCACAATGCAAAGTAGAAAAACAAACTTTTCTGCAGATGACAGTACAGAAGCCTGGTCCTAGAAAAAATATAAACATTAGAAAAAATGTAAACCCTTCAAAGATTAGGAGCTGTATCAGCACAAGGTATACATGGTCTGCTGCCCCACACATGCCAAGGAATGTCACAAATAGTGGCTCCAGTGCTGTCTTAGTTATTTACACTCGGGGTTTGAGTTGCAATGAAGCTCAAAAGAAATAAACAGATTTGTTCTATGGGGGAATGTTATAGACCCTCATCTCTATCATCCTTTTCAGTTACTGCACCCTGCAGTTCTTCTCCTCAACAACCAGGTGCTATACAATCAGTAGAAGTTACTGTAGCATTAGGCCTGTAATAACTTTTCTCAGTGGTCGAAAGTGTGGCGGAGGAGATCCTGGCAAGTGAACTGTGGTGGCTTCTTTTAGAAAAAATGTCTTGAGTCTCTTTCTCTTTCCCACTGTATTTTTGTGTCTCTAATCTACATCATCTTTCTTTCATGCTGAGAGAGCTGAGGCAAACTTCTTATTCTCTGATCAGTATTTGTTTTTCTCAAAGTTTGAGGATTAAGTTTCCAGCTCTGGCCAGTTTGTTCCTTTCCATGATGAAGTGCAAAAACCAACATACAAATCAGTGCATTTCCAATGTCTTCTACACTACATCTATTTTAGAGTTATTCCTTGAATAACTTTGCCCTGTAAATATTTGCTGTTTCTGCTTCACAGGTGTTAGGTAGTTCTTCAAGTAGATGCAGATGTATATTTCACCCAGGTATGTGTGCACTCTGTGCCCTAGAGCCATAAAGTTTTCCACATGCTACCTGTTGGGCAGCACATGCACCATTTGCATCCACAGGCCCCCTACTGACATTATATAAGGGCTGGGTTCCCCCAATACCTCTCAATTCCTTCTTATTGTCTGTAGCATAAGTCAAAATTCCTTGTGCAGATCTCCTCATTTCTTTTTTTCTTTTCCCTGCAACATAGTTAGCCAGCAAGCATCTACAATTTGTGAGTAGTTAGAAGTTAGTACACTGTAGTTAGGTTCGATGTAATATTTTTCAATGTTTTTTACTCTTTGTTAGCTGCATAGTTGATCAGTGGTGCTGGGCATTGAGGGAAGGTACCACTTCAAGCACTGCCCTTTGTGCAGCGTGTCGATACCCAGTGGCACCCCTCCCCCACACCATGTTGTTTATTGTGCCTCAGTGAGGGACACGTTTAAGAGAAGTATAGCATCTGCCATTCCTTCCAGAAGTGTACACAGATTTCCAGGGACCTACACCTCCAGCAACATCTTGTGGAACAATCCTCCAGGATCGCTTGGTCTTTGCTCATTTGACTGTAGCCCTACAGAAGCCTCAGACAGCCCCTGACAATCTCATTCCTTTCTGAAGAAGAGGGGTCTATTTTCTTTTCCTGCAGTTCCTCGCAAAAAGATCCAGAAGATTGACAGAAGCCATTCTGACTCCAAGGAAGATTTGTCTTCCAACTCAAAGAGGGGCTCCAAGGAATGCCAACATTCATTGGATACCATCTGCCCTTGTCATCCCGGTACCAAAGCGAGAGTGAGTACCATATCATCAACTTCAGAACCATCCATGCAGCAGCTGTCGAATCTCGTACTGATAGGTGTTGTTTCAGTACCAACCACCCTAGAGGCATATGATGTAGCAAAGCTCCTGCTTTACCTGTCCGTCCAGGATCATCACTGATGCAAGGGTCTGCTGGACTGCTCACATCTCCTACTCTCTCCTTCATTAGCCCATGAGGAATTCTTGGCAGTCACTAGATCCTCCAGATCATGAACTCTGCCCCAGTCAAAGAAAAGATCCTTGAGACTGTCCACAACAGACCCTCCTATACTGGAAACACAGATGGGGGTTATACCCACCTTCAACCCTCCAACAAGAGAGCCATTGCTAGAAGAACAAACCTGACCTTAAGAATCTACATACACTCTGATCAGTTTATTCTCATCCTCCCTGATGACTCAGTGGTCCTGAGCTCCACCTTACCAGAGAATTTTAAAGCCTACCCAACCTTACTGAGGAGCATGGCCTCTGTGATCAGTATACAATCTGAGCTGATTCTTCAAGGGGAAGCCCCGAGAAGGGTAGCTCTTTCGATTAATGAGGCTCTTTTGGAGCCAGTGAAAGCCTTATAAAAATACAACAGTTTATTGACTCCCGCAGCTAAATGTACAGGCAGATACTACCGAAAGGCCTGCTCAGGACTTTGAGGGTTCTTGATCTCTTCTGCCACCCAATTCCCTGGTGGTTCCGGCTGTCAATCAGAGATCAAGGCAAGGAATGTTAAAGTCAAACCTCCAAGAGAACTCAAAAAGCTGGCATGGCTCAAGTGTGCTTCATGTTGCTAGGCACATGGCTGCATATCCTGTGAAGGCAAGGCTGTACTTTTGCCCTCTAATAAGCATGGCTAACGTCAGTCTACCGACACAGCAGATACCATTTGGACAAGCTTCTCCAAATTTCTCCCACGATCCTGTGTTCTTTAGAAAAGATCACACAGTGTATATTCAGGGGTCCCATTCAGTTGTAACCAATCCACCTACAATTGGGTGAGGTGCTCATCTGAATGGTGCATGGACTTGGGGTTTGTGTACAGACTAGGAAGTAAGGCTTCATATCAGTGTCCTGGAGCTTTTTACAGTTTACAAAGCTTGCCATGCCTTCCTCTTATCAGTGGCTCCTGGACAATAGAACAACCATGAATTATCTCAACAGAGCGGATGGGGGCTTGGTTCAGAGGACTCTGTCAGGATGTGATAACCCTCTGAGACTTTTGCCTCAAACAGATCATCACTCCCACAGCAGTTCACTTACCTGGTTTTGAAAATTAGCTGGCCAATTTTCTCAGCAAAAAGTTATCTCACAATCACAAGTAGTCCCCTAAGAACAGTGTATTGAGGTCTATTTTTCAAGCTTGGAGCATCCCATCAATCAATGTGTTTGCTACAAGAGACAATAGCAACTGCCATCAGTTTTATTCTCAGGCAAGAATCCTTCTCAAGCGACTCTGTTCATTCAACAAGGGCTCAAGAAATATCCACAGCTTTCTTAAATGAGATTCCTATACTGGATGTAGAGGGGTGCCCTTTAGTCCATCATACATGCATTTAGTGATACAGCATCATGACAGCCTTACGGGCAGATGCAAACTCTGGCAAAGTGATACTGCAACCACTTTTAAAATAGACTCCCAAACCCCACCACCTGCAATACAGCTTGTGAGCCACCTAAGTGAAATATAAGTCTGCATCCACTCAAAGAAGAAAGAGCTGTTGTTCTTTGAAATGTGAGTGCAGATGTGTATTCCACCATCTACCTAGAGTCTTAGCCCACTCTTCTGATTGAAAGGAACTGAGGGAGGTTAGGATAGTGCATTGTTATGTAGCTTTAGGAGGAATATTGGGGAAGTGCAGAGTGCATGTGCCACCCTGATGGGTACTGCTGCAGAAAACGTTTTGGCTCTATCATGCTGGGTATGAACATAGCTGATTGAAATACATCCACATCTCAAAGAACAGTTACAATACAGTAATTAACCATTTTTTATTGTAAATGGGAGGGAAATTGGTCCATACAATCATAAACCAGAGGGAAGCGATCTACTCTATGAAAACATTTGAGAATTGCTGGTACAAACACCCATTTTGAGTCCATATACATGCTTATAAATTTATAAAATATATTTGTAGGGAAATGCACCAAAAAATCTATTTTGCTGTCTTGTTATGCTTACTAGTTGCACTTCCTGAGCTTTATAGTTCCACTAACTTTTAATTTATTTTAAATGGGCATTACATATTAATTAACATTCCTTTACGTGTTTTTATTGGGGGGTGGGGAGGCATCTTCTATAGATTTCATTTTGTTTCTCAGCTCCATGAGGTTCTGCCCTGTTGATTTTGTTTTCTTGCAGTTTTTTCTTTTTTTGTCTTTATTGTGACAAGGGAAATACATGAGGCTGACACTGTTATAGATTGCAATCTCGTTAAAATTGCTATATTAACTAGCACTCCAAGTACAGGGAGAACATTGAAGCTGTCAGATGTTCTCAGTGTATGAAATAAAAGATGTTTGTGTCTATGTGGCATCATCATTACACCCTTGTGATATAAAAGCAGCTTCTTGCAGCTTCTTGTGTAATGTTTTCATTTAGGATAATTTTATTTTTACCTTGTTGTTCACATCATAGCAGTTTTCTGCTGTGAATATTGTGAATACCACAGAAATTATTGGTATTTATTGGTAAGAAGTCATTTTTATTAGTTGCAGCCAACTGAATTATACTATAAGGTTTTATAAGTTTCTTCAACAGTTACTGTAGATCTAGCATAGAACTCACTTTCATTGATACATGAGTCTATGTAAGTCTTTCAGCATTTTAAAACAGTTCAGATGAATAAAATTTGGGTCTTTTTTGTGTGTATTTGTTTTGTTGAATGTGTAGCTCCTGAAAACTTGACCTCTCAAACAATCATTTTCCGTAGAGTAATTGTTAAATATTTTTTCTCTCCTAACTAATCTGCACCAGGTATCCCATAATCCTTTTGATCACTCAGATTTCAGTGCAAGTGTGTTCAAATGCATCTCTAGAAAAACCTGTTAAGGTTTTGGATATTCTTTATGCAAAATTTAGCGTACATCTTTCATGCTGCCAAAAAGATCCAATAGAAGCAGCATAGATATGTGCATGGAGAAAAATAAAAATTCATTCTTAGGTCTTACCTTGATTTGTAGAGTTTAGCATGTTTCTGCAAAATCCCTGAATATTTGGAAACTTGTTTGATAACATAGTGTTTGAGTAAGTATGGTTAAGTTTCCAAAACTTTTGACACTTGCCTGCTGATATTTTCAATTTTTTATTTTCGGATGTTCATCTTCATGGATGTCTATTAATTTAGTTCAGATGGAGAGTATTTCAGAGAAGATACTTATTTTGTACAGTTTGTGAAAATAATATCCAGGTAACTCAATGATATCCCTGTTGTTTAGTCATGATCCTTTCACGTTATGGAATTTACTGCTGTAGTATTTAGTGCTCTCTGTTTATAGCCTTTCACACTGAATGTAAGCTGACTTTTTGAAGAATAATAGACGAGTCTTGATTAGTAGTTGCCCTTGGGTGACCTGTGATTGGGGGTCTATTTGGAAGTGATGAAAGATATACAACTTTTTAACTGGGATCCTTAAATTCTAAAGATTGGCCTGTTTTGCATTGTGTCAATTAGTTCCAGGTTCATAAGGTACAGAATTATATGTCCAAGTATTTTGGCATTTTTCTGATTTTCACATTCAACTTTTTTCCAACTGCCTGTCTGTGTTTGAATCTCAAAAATAGAATTTTTATTGCAGCTCTGCAAGGAAGACTTAACTATACATATAAAGACAGCAGTTGGTAATGATAATTTGGAAATGTACAAACCTAAGCCCGTCATTCTTCGACCGTAGGGCTAGCTCTCTCTGAATAGTGGTATCAGATGTGTAGGGGGGGAAAAAGGAAGATGCTGTTCCCAAACTAAGTAAAAAGAGCCAATTAATGGAAGTGCAGACAAAGCATGTGGATTTGTTTGGTTAACGTAGGTTCCATTATTTAGATTGAAAAAGTATAAAAAATCGTCTGTACACAACTTGAGGACCCAATACTGAAAACCCTTTATGTAGCACTCTCATTAATTTTCATTAGTGAACTGGGTCCTAAATATGTTTCAATCTGGATAGACAAAAATATTGAAACCTCACGTATGAATGAAAATAAGATGTTTACACAGGCCACAGTTCTATTTTTTTGTGTAATCTTGACTTGCATGGCTATAATCCTGTGAGTAATGGTTGTATAGCTACACCATCAGCTGTCATAGAGCCAATATAAACCCTTGTGTATAATATTTATTTTTCTTTGTGAATCAGAGAGCATAGTCGTGGGGGGGGAGGGGGAGAGGTGGTGGGTGAGTGAGAGAGAGAGAGAGAGAGAGAGCACATACAGATAAGACACACAAAGGTACCACAGTATGGGATGAACCTCCTAGCAGCTTTTGAATATACTCCAGTCAGAGAAGGAGGTACAGATCCATGAATCTTGTGACCCTTTCAGAAGTGCTTCCAAGTTACAAGTTATGAAGCAATTTACTAACTGCCAATGAAACTGCTCATGGACATTTATAAATTGCTTATAAAGGAAGCAGTAGTTTTGAAAAATGTCTGAAATAAACAGGTTTGACGTTATTATTCAGATCAGGTTCTCCAATGAGTACCAGCAGAAATTGTTTGGTACTCGACTATCAGACATCACATTTGCACCCCCTTATGCCTCATGCCTCCCCCCTCCCCGGGGTAGGAGGAGTTCTGGCCCCACCTGTCCAGGAGAGGAGGGGTCTGTACCTGTACGTGGGGACATGAGGCTGCAAATCCCCCCCCTGCACTTCCCCTCCCCTGCAGTTACCCAGTGTGCAGCAGCTCCTGGTCCCCTGCAGCCCGGCTCCAGCTGGGACAGGGGAGCCTCACCACCACCCTGCCTGGGCGCACTCAGTGTCTCTCTTACAGCAGCTCTGGGTTGGGTATTAAATACCTTCCTCACCCTTGCACACAGACAGGCCTCAGGGTTTACTCCAGGGACATTGCTGGCACTGAGAACAGGGGGCACGAGCCCAGAGTGTCCAAGACAGTGCCCCTAGTCCTGAGCCAGCAATGCAGGTGCAAAGTAGTGTGCTGGCTCTTTTAAGTCTCCTGCTCTGCAGCATGTTGCTGAGGCACGTGGTGTAAAGCAGGAGAAGAGGAGGGAAAGTTAAATCCCTCCTCTCAGCTAGATGGCAGAGGGCAGCAGTTTCCCTGAGTCAGGGCCCTCAGTGGCTGGCCCCATTCCAGGTGAGTGAGGGCGGGGAGGATGCTGGTCACAGCATCTGGCCCCAGCCAGGGACTGGTGGGGCCAAAGGCAGGAGCTGGCCTGGGACCTGTGACTTGTGGGGCCAAAGTCAGAAGCTGGCCTAGCACCCGGGAGCCAGGAGCTGGCAGCAAGGGATGGATCCGGCCCAGGGCCAGACTTAGCAGGGGCTGGATCCAGCTTGGGGCCAGTGGCAGGAGTAGGAGCTGGCGGCCAGATCCAGCCTGGGAGCCAGGTCACCGGCAGCAGGAGCTGGGAGTGCAGTGTTGGGGGGGCATGGTTTCGGGCAGGGGGCAGGGTGGGTGAGCCTGGGGCTGTGCAGGGTATGCTGGTACATATGTGAGCCTTTGGGAGCAGTTTTCAGTATGCCTTTGGAAAGGTTAGGTGCTCATGAGTACTTGAATACCACTTATGTTAATCCCTGCAAATAAAATAAAACATGTGAACCTGCTCCTATTGAGAAAAGACAACCCACTGTTAAGGTGTGCAGCAGGTTCTTTAAATAGGACTGGTTAGAGGGCAACATTTCATCTTCTGATGAAATTATTGATAAAATTACAATCCCGGCTCATCAGTCATATAAAAAATACTGTTTGCAGTTACAAGGGAACATCTTTAAATTATTACAATTTATTTTGTTCTATAGTCTGTATAAATGATGAGAACTTTGAAAGGGGGAGAAATTTTGAAAGGGAAGAAATGCAGGGCAAGAATAAAAAGTATGCTATGATCATCTCTGTTTACATGCCAGTTTATCAGGACCTTTCTGCATGTTATTCAGTGAGGTAGTACTCTTAATATTTGGTTAAAATTTTAATTACTTGCCATGGTGAATGTATCTATGGAGTTTTAGCATAATTCATTTGTTCTCTTTTGGTGGTGATTGGGTCACTGGACCTTTATACCAGAACAATTTTGACTTCCTTTTATGTCACTAGTGAATTCTTATGAAATATTGTGAAAGGGAAGAAAGAGCTTCTCCTTCAAGAGGTGTCCCCATGGGTGCTCCACGGAAGGTGTGGGCGTGTCCTCATGTCACAGATCGGAGATTTTTTTAGTAGTAATCATTGGAGCCACACACACAATGCAGCAGTCTGGTGGTGTCTCCTTGGTGCCATTTCGGAGCATGCAGGGCTCCAACCCCCTAGTTCCTTCTCTACCACCCATGTCTATACTCTCCCCTCTCTTACCTCATTGGAAAATTTCACTCTATTTACCCTTTTTCCTTCACTGCTAACACTTATTTCTACCCCTCTTTCCCTTCTGAATTTTTTTTTTTAAACCTTCTCCCTTTCTCCCCTGCTTTTCTTACCTCCCTTTCAAATATGCCAGGCTCTACTGGCTTCAAACAATGTGAGAAATGCCGTGATGCCATGCTGGCCTCCGATTGGCACTTGGTTTGTATAAGGTGCTTAGGAGAACAACACATCTCCCAAAAGTGTCCACATTGCCAGACACTGAGCACAAGAGCGAGATGCGATAGAGACGTGCATCTCACATTACTGCTAATGGAGAAATCTCTGTGGCTAGCATCTGACCCAGGGCAGAGACAGACAGCCTTTCCAGATCCACATTCAATGAAGAGGTATCTCAGCGCACCGCATGCTTCAACAAAAAAGAGGAAAACGCCTCCTGTCTCTCCGAATAATTCCTCCCGTATATAGGCTGCCAGACATGATAAAAGGTCTTTATTGACCTCTTCTGAGCGGAGATACAAAAAAGCCAGACAAAACTTTCAGCCGTTAAGCCCCCGAAATTGACCATGTCCCAGATTCTGAGAAAAGCCTCAGCACTGACAGTAAAGCCTATGCACACTGCGGCACTGCAGGCACCTACCACCCCGGCGCCAGCCACTCTACCAGAACTCTCCTCCATCATGACACCGACAGATTCAGATCAGACCCGAACAGGACCAGGACAATTGGTGCCGCAACAAGACCAGGCACCGTGCACTCCCAGAGAACGAATTGAAAAGAAAAGACATCACAGTACCGACGAGGAGCACATATCTCCACCACCGACCTCACCCGTCATTGGCACCGAGGCATCACCATTATCACGAGAAGGAACCATCTCTCCAATTCCCTTTTCCAGTGGTGATGAAGCAGAAGGAGATGAGGCTACCTTTTCACCTCAACCTCACTACCCTCACAGATTTGATCATAGAATGAGGCACCATAATATGTCACCTTATCCATGATACAGTCCCTCCTGTTATGGCCCACTGACAGCCTAGCCACCTTACTGGCTCAGCTATGAACCATGGTCTCCATATCGACCAGAATATAGCAAGCCATCCACTTCCAGGTCTTATAAGCATCCCTCCAAACTGGTTCCCAAACCATCAGAGCCTCACTCCCCAGAGGATGATAAGGAAAGGGACATGACTGAATCATCTTCCCGTCTGCATAATTCTTTACCGGATGTGGCTATCATCCCTTCCCCTCCAACAACTGCTGATGACTTGAAGCAGTTTCAAGACCTCTTTAAATGAGCTGCAGAATTGTTAGAGCTACTACTGTAGGAGGTTGCAGAGTCACAGCATAAGCTTCTAAAAATATTGCAGACAACATCTGCAAAAATTGCCCTTCGTACTTCCTATGGAGACTGCTGATCATATTTGGCAAACCATTGCCACTATCCTTCCAACATGTAAAAGAACAGATAAGAAATATTACATACCTGCAAAATACTCTGGTACCAATCACCTTCTCCGCTCTCAGCCCCTTTCCCCTCTGGTTCCTCATGTCCCCCATCCCAATCATCTTCCTCCCTTCCTAGTCCCCTTCCCCTACTGGCCCTGCAGCTGGCTGGTTGGTAAAATGCTTCCTAGCAGGCATACAGAACTTGTACCCAAAGATACGTCTACACACCCCCTCGTGAGATCTTCATATGGTCCTACATACTCTTACAAAACCACCTTTTGAACCCCTAGCTAACTATTCACTGAAATATATGACCATGAAGCTTGCATTTTTAGTGGCCATTACTTCAGCAAGGCGAGTAAGCAAAATCAGGGCACTTATGGCTGACTCTCTGTATATTACATTCCACAAGGACAAGATTAATCATAGACCACATCCAAAATTTGTACCCAAAGTATCTACATCCTTCCTTGTCAACCAAGAAATAAAGTTACCTGTATTCTTTCGAAAACCCACTCCAGTTCCCGTGACGCTCTTCTACATATTCTTGACATTCAACAGGGCCTGGTGTATTACCTAGAAAGAACAAAAGAGTTTAGGCAAACCAACAGACTATTCACTACAAAGCTGACATGCAAAGGAAAGGTCATTTAATCACAAAGATTATCCAAACTTATATCTGGATGCATATACGAAAGTTACAACCTGTCAGGCATCACTCCTCTGGAAAGTTTACGAACTCTCTCTACCAGAGCAGTAGCAGCCACCACTGTGTTTTGTAACAATGTACCAATTTCAGAAATTTGTAGGGCAGCCACATGGGCATCCTCCCCTATATTTATCAAACACTATGCCCTAGATCAAACTTCACGGTCCGATACAGCAGTAGGCCAGTCAGTACTATCGGTGATGTGTAACAGTAACTCCGAAGACCCTCCATCCAGTTGAGGACACTGCTTGCTATTCACCTTTGATGGAGCACCCGCAGGGACACCTCTCAAAGGAGAAAGGAAGGTTACTTACATTGGTGCAGTAACTGGAGTTCTTCGAGATGAGTGTCCCCATGGGTGCTCCACTACCTGTCCTCTTCCCCCTTCTACTTCGGAGTCTTACCAATTGGCTACTGAGTAGAGAAGGAATTGAGGCACTTGGAGCCACTCATGCTCCATGTTGCGTGCATGACTCCGATGAGTACTACTAGAAAAATCTCCGATCTGGCATGTGAAGGTGCGCCAACACCTTTGGTGGAGCACCCACAGGGACACTCATCTCAAAGAACTCCAGCTACTGCACCAGTGTGAGTAACCTTCCTTTTGTCACTCTGACAAGATGCAAGTATTTTGCATGGTCTGTTGCATCTTAAAGTTGAGACAACTAGAATAAAATACAAATGGTTTCTTAAGTAAAGGAAATTTATAGCAGTGTTTCTTCTAGCTTCACATGCAAATGAATCACAGAAACATAATTTTATTTGCTTTCTTACCTAATGCACTACACACAGCCAGTAAGGTTGTAAACAGACAGCCACACCTATCAGACTCTTAAAAAAGTTTCCCTCAACAGACTTGTACCAGAATTATTGAATTGTCAGAATTTTAAATTAAAAAAGTATAAGTGGTGACAGAATGGATTGTTAAAGCTACAGCAGCTGCATCAGTCTGTCAGAGAAGGTGTATGATAAGGAAAAGGTTGTTCATAAGATGGTTGGATATGAGTTAGAGTGAAAATTGAAGGCTCTGAAATGGGAATTTAGATAATGTCATGTTAGCTAGTAGTCTGAGGAGAAAAAACAAAGGGAAGTGATTTTGTATAGTGCAGCTAATCAGTGGTTATAGTTTATAGCTGGAAAACGTTTTAGTGATTCCTAGACCATGTGGTACAGCCTAATGCTTTGAGAGTCAACAGCAGAAATATGCGACACGAGCTTTTGACTCATAATTTTGGTTTTACCAATGACTCACTTACCTTGTAACATAAATAATAATAACTTAGAGTTTATTAGCTGGAATTTTTAATTTTAATTTAGAAACTGTAAAACATTATGCAAATTTTATGTATTATTATTTCTATTGTATATTTCCTTTATGGGCATTATTATATGTTTGGAAAGGGATGAGGAAAGTGTCAAGCCATTTTTAAAAACAATCTGTTTATGCCCGTTTGGCTCCATCGTTATTAGCTATAAATGAAAACTGTGGAAATCGTTCATTTATATTTGGCATTTCTTCTAAGTACAGTTACAAAGCAAGATACTAAAAATTACTGATTTTACTTTCTATGCTGTAGATTGCAAGGCGTGGTTAATTTACACAATAGACACAACAAATTCTCAGTGCAATTCAACATACTCCTGCGAAATCCTACCAGTCCCAAGAATTCAAATATCATGAGATGAGCTAAAAATCATGAGTTGTTTTTTTAAAAAAATACACATTTCAGTTTCATTTTATTTGCTGTCTAGTTTTTTAGCCCTCAGGGTTCTCATTTTAAAGTTTTCCTTACAGCCATGGCACCTGATACTCTTGCATAATCACAAGGCAAATACCATGAGAATTGGCAACAGTGAAAATCAGTGTTTCAGCTGCCACGACTGTAACATTGTGTTCTACATATCCCTTTAAATTCCCTCTTTTTTCCTCCTTCCACTTTGTGCTCTTTGGCCAAACTCTGCCTTATGACAATTTTCCTCAATACATGGAAGATGTTCATGGCTCCTTCTAGTTAGCCCCATGATGGGCCAGTCAGCTATACCACCAAACATGATGAGCTCACCCGGCTTCCCTCCATCTCTATGCACATTTTTGTGGGCTTGTTCTTCAGTTGCTGTTTCAGTGTTTTCTGTTGTGTCTATAAAAACCCCAAAGAACTAGAGAAAGGGATACACAACATCAGTAACTCAGTGAAACTGACTGTCTACCACAAAAGCACAAAGTAACGCATGGTTATTTTGTTCTTTCAGCTCTTTCAGTTATATATTAATGACAGGGTTAATTGTAACAATACTAATGTTATAGTTGGTACAATATTTTCTGGAGGAAATATAATTTATAAATTGTGTCCCATTAACCCTTCTTCTGTCTCTCTCAAATAGCAGCCATCAATAACACTTACCAATACTGCTGCTTGAACAAATCAACAGGGAATGCTGAAAAACAATGCACTCAGCATCTTACTTTCCAAAGAACACGTGAGATTTGTCAAAGCTTGTTTCGGCATAAGAGTTGTGGAAAAAAAACAGAAATACAGTGCATCTTTCCAGTAGTCAGAGAAATGAAAAATGGGAGCAAACTTAATACTAAGAAGCATTTACATTAGAATATGTAAGGGGGGGAAATTGGTACATTTTCTTGTTAATGTACTTTGTTCTCCCATTAATTTACTGGGGATTTCTCTTTGCAACTACTGTACTTTAACATGAGCATGGGGTTACTGTCTTACCTGAATTGCTATGTAACTGCACCACAGCTGCTGTGAAGCCGTGGTAGTAGACATTCAACCTTATTCTTTGAGATGCATGTATTGACTCTTCCATAAGAAGTTAGTAGAGGATGTCTCATGTAACAAGAACATCAAAGAGCACTCAAATGGTTACATCCCCAGTGTATAAATGGTAGTTGGTTTGTCCCTTAGCTGTTAATTTCCTTTTAGCAATTAGAAAAGGGAGAAAACTATTTAATTCACATTGTACCTGTAATAACTACTGTAGCTAATAATGCACTTTTTGTAAAATGATTATACTGATTTTTCTAAGCTAATAATTCTTTTATATTCTGCGGGCGTTAATCACAAAACTACATTTGTTTAGAAAATGTGTTTTAAAGCTGTATTCTTCTGTGTTAAGGACAGTGGTGGTTAAAAATCAATTGCTGCTGTATTGTTTGCAAAATAATAAATTCACTTCTCCATGCTAACTAAAAGAGGCATCCTGAGGGGCTGAAAGAAAATTACACTAATACGATATACTTGGACTTTGTCTTTTTTTTCTTGTGAAGACTGATCTCCATGTCTTCTAATCTAGGTCCTTTGAATTTTATTTAGTGTTCATATAAATAAGGGCTACTTGAAAATTACTTAAACATTAATATAAATCAGCCTGCTTTTTTATTACTCTTTGTCTTATTTTGGCTCTTCTTACAAGATAAAATGGATATTTAAATAATCTGTTCATCTGCTTGGTTTGAATTTTTGTATATTAAGTAGAATCATAAACAGAGTGCAAAAATAAGTCAGCAGAGCTTATATGCCCTCCTACCACTGTTTTATATGTCTGTTAATTGTTATGGTCTAAACAGTGTTTCAGTATTTTTATATATTCCTTAAAGTAGGTTTAGAATGAAACAAAGGCCTGAAGTAACTCTGCACGTCATGTTCTTGTGCATCCTAGACATTTTCCATCCTGAATATTATTCCATTATTAATGTTATAATTGTTGTTAGGGGGTTTTATATTATTTATTACAGCAATATTGATATGCATAGTGCTTTATGGACAAGTAAGAGATATAGTCCTGGCACCAACGGCCTTACACTGCAAGGTTGGAGTCCTGCAAACACGTGTTATATTATGATATTTATGCAAATTGTCTCGTTGAAGTCAATGGGACTGCTCACATTACGCAGATAAATAAGAGTTTATAGAATCTGAAATTAAGCATCTCTTTAACACTGTGTTAGATGAAAATATATGACTGAATATCCAATTTCAAGTGCTCAATATGTGTGGTGTGTCTCAATCCAGTTCCCAGTAAGACAGTGTCCATGTAAAAGAAAAATGCAATAGGCAATAATTTGGCACACCTGTTTTCATTCTCAGTAGAGTCGCTAAGAATTGGATGGACAAAAAGACTCTTTTTCTGGATGGATTTCTACCATACCACTATTTTGTGTGTTTGTGTCATACTATGGAGAAATTCTTTTCTTGTGTGTGTTCTGTATCTGTTATGGTGGCTAAATATTAAAAAGTTAGGACTATCAGTACGTCACATTTCCCAAGCACAAACATTTTAACAAGAAAAAAATAAGTAAACTGATCTTATTTGAGATGACATTTTATGAATAAGATTCTAGTCTCTTAGAATAGACTTCTTGTTTCTTGGTATATAACCTGTAAAAATCTGAGTGTATAACTGAAATGCCTAGATACCTTTATCTGTGCTAATACCAATGTAAAATTATGCTATTTAATTTAAAAATCCTGAATCTGACCATTAAGGTTAATTTCATCTCTGGGATGCTTTTATACAATCTATAATTTTAAAGATAAATTATATGAGACTGTGAAATAATTGCTTATAATTTGGCTTATTTTTCATGACATCCTCAGTTGCTACTTAGTTTTATTTTCAGGGTCTCCTACATTAGCCAAATCTTGGGTTGCAAATGTTATGGAGGAATGTGTACATGTTTAAATTAAAATTATCACTTAAAAAAAGAGAAATGTTTCTGTTGGAGTTAAATTTTGTAAAATCTTATTTTCATCAACTCTCAATTTGAGGGTACATTTGACCTTGGAAAATTACTGAATGGCAGGAAATGCCAATGTGGCATTTTAAACTGAAATTGAAAAAATACAAAGTAAATTAGTGAAAGTTTTCTTTTCCACATATGTTATGAGGTTCCACATAGTGTATGAGGCGTTGTAAAGTGAACCATGTTTTCCCTGAGAAATAATGGCTGGTGGCTGTAATGAAATAGAGTAACACCATTTCAAGAGCTTGTGGCAGTAGTGAAATTCCACTTTTATTATCAGTGTAGAACTTTCTAGAAGAATTTTTAGATATTTTTAATGTTTTTAAAGTTAATGTACAGAGAAAGAAAGTAATCTAAATTAATATGATAATGTATTCTCTTTTAAAAAAAAGAATCCAGTAGTAACAACTTGTCTCCAGTTAACATTAAATACAACACACACACAAAATCAGGTGACTAAAAACCTAGTATAGTATAAAAAGAATGTGTAATTGTTGGCAATGTTTCTCAACGTTAATTCTTACAACTTTGTAACAAACTTTAAACTGGGTATTGTAGTGATTCAACACCTATCTACTTTTTCCATCCTTAATTTTGATACCCAAATCTTCATGTTGGGATGGGGGTAGTACATAAATAATGGCTGGTGGCTGTATCGAAATAGATTAGAATATGTTCTTAAAATGTAGAAAGGAGTAAACACATACTCATGTTATATTTCTCAATCTTAACTTTTCTCTCAGTTCATGACTGATGTGTAATGATTTGGTCTATGTGGATGATGTAAAACATTCAGAATTGTTAATGGGCGATTTTGAGGCAAGGTCATACATCTTATTTCTACTCACCAATAATTCAGCCTCCACTGGTTGAACACTTCATTTGTCCAGTTACCTCCCACCTTAGTTGTTTTCATATCTTTATCTATTTTCTTTCAGGCAGTGGTGGATTGTTGGTTTTTTGCTTTCCCTTTCCCACTTCTTTTTCCCCTTTCCTTCTCCTCTGGAACATCTGAACATTGTGAAGTGTTTGTTCCTCTGGGCTCTCTCGTGCAAAATCTGCCTACCAGCCCTCATAACCACCACGATGGCAAAGTAGCCTAGGAAGCCTACGCTGAAATCTGACAGATGCTGCATTTGGAAGGCAGCAGTCTCAGGCAGTTCACAGGATGAACTCTTCCTTGTTCCTCACAGCTCACTAACAAAGGAACATTGCCAGGGATTGGTGCTCTGAAACATACTGGAGTGACACCCCATGTGCACACCATTCCTCCACCTAGAGAATCTGCCACTCTTTTCAGAGGGAAAAGTCTGTAGAGCTGGAGTTCCCCAGAAAGGATTCACAAGAGAGGAAGTACGCCTTTCTAAACCCTGCTAGACTTATAAAAATGTCCTGATTGTCATACAGACACAGACCCAATAAAGACTCCAGAATCCTGCAACAGATTCTGAAATGGGTCCTAGCATCCTGATGCCAAGAGGCAAAAAGTCCGTTCAGGTCCCCAGCCTCACCTTCTCTTTAATCTTGCTTCCCCCTATCATGGATCCACAGAATCTCTGTTACATCCCAGCTTTTAAATAGTTCCTTGGAGGAACTTTCAGTGTGGCAGATACCCAAGGGGTCCTGTTCTTCCTAAAGGGTAGGCCATGGGGCCTCAAAGCCTCTGAGACTGAGGGTCTGGGTTCCAGCACTTCTGATTCATACTGTGAGCTCTGCCCAGCAAAGTCAACCGAGATAGACTCCTGCTTAGAGACTTTTACATTTGCCAAGGACAAATGTACCTCAACAAGTATGGGCAATTATACCAGGCAGAGTATGGTTAGTCAATTGGAATACAGCATCAAGAAGTCCATTATGGCCAAGTCAGTGCAATCAACCAGGAGGAAGCCTGCTATATATTCCATTCCTGGTTCTAGCTCTGTCAGTCTAAGAGCCCTGTATCTCTCTAAAGGGCAACCCTCTTTCCAGTCACCTGATAACCTTCACCTTTGCTCTCCAGCCACACTCCATGGGGGAAAAATAGGAGGTACTTAGCACATACCTGGACTGGCTACCACAAATCAGCTGTTCGGGGCACTGCCATGCAGTACCAAATAATATATTTGCATGTCACCAAAACAGCTGATTTGCATGGGCATCTCTCACTGCCAAACAGCTATTCAGGGATGTGCAGCAGTGCCATGAATCAGCTGATTAGCAACCAGCTCTGCCTCTTCCCACCCTACCCTGCCTCTTCACCTGAGGACCCCCGTCCTTTGGCCCCCACCTGCTGGCATTGATGGGCAAAACCCAGAATTGATGCATAACTGCTGGAGTCTCCTACTTTTAAATAGCAATTGTTCAATCACTGGGTTCTCGTCTTTCCAAATTCTCTGTTGATATGGGTCAGTTTCAACTAAGTTTTTCAATGACCCATTCATTTCACCCAACAGCTGACAACACTCTTCATGTTTCCTTCTCTACTCCAAGAACAACATTAACCCATTTATATCCAGTGGGTTGCAATGCAAACTACAGAGAGAAACTGAGGAATGCAGGATTCATAAAAATATTAGAGAAAATTCCCACTTCATCATACCCCAAAGAGCAGTTCTTTCCATAGAATGAAACATGTTTATGCCGAAGACCATTGATAACAATTTGAGTCTTTCTGTTGACTTCAGTGAGTTTTGGATAAATTTCTTAATCATAGAATATTATTAGAAATATTACAAAGGTCTTGATATGATCTCTCAGTATTGTCAGCAAGTTAAAGTAGTATGAGTTGGATGAATAGACTATAAGGTGGATAGGAAGGTGGCTAGATCATCAGCTCAATGGGTAATGATCAATGGCTTGATGCCTAGTAGGCAGCCGGTAACAAATGGGGTGCCCCATAGGTTGGTGCTGGGGCCAGTTTTGTTCAACATATTTATTAACAATCTGGAAGACAGAATGGATTGCCGCTTTAGTAAAGTTTGTAGATGACATTAAGGGGGAGAATGGTAGATATGCTGGAGGGTAGGGATAGAATACAGAGTGACCTTGACAAATTAGAGGATTGGGCCAAAAGAAATCTGACAAGGTTCAGTAAGGACATGTGCAGACTCCTGCACTTAAGATGGAAGAATTGCATGCATTGCTACAGACTGGGGACCCACTGGCTAAGCAACAGTTCTGCAGAAAAGGATCTTGAGGTTACAGTGGACAAGAAGCTAGATATGACTTAAATGTGTGCCTTTATTCTCAAAACGTCTAACAGCATGTTGTGCTGCATTAATAAAAGCACTGTCAGCAGATTGAGGGAAATAATTTTCCTCTATTAACATTGGTAAGGTCACATTTGGAGTACTGTGTCCAGTTTGGGGCCCCCTGCTACAGAAAGGATGTGGCCAAATTGGAGAGAGTTCAGCAGATGTCAACGAAAATAATTAGGGGGCTGGAGCATGTGATTTACAAGGAGAGGCTAAGGGAACTAGGCTTATTTAGTCTGCAGAAGAAAAAGGTGAGACGGGGATTTGATAGTGGCCTTCAACTATCTGAAGGGAGGTTCCAGGGAGTCTGGAATTAGGCTCTTCTCAGTGCTGGCAGATGACAAAACAGGGAGCAAGGGGATCAAGTTGCTGTGGAGGAGGTCTAGGTTGGATCTTATGAAAAACGTTTTCACCAGATGGATGGTGAAGCACTGGAATGGGTTATCTAGGGAAGTGGTGGAATTCTCCATTCTTACAGGTTTTTAAGTCCCAGTTTGACAAAGCCCTGGCTGGGATGATTTAGTGGGATTTGGCCCTGCTTTGAGCAGCGTCAGTCCCAATGTATTATAGAATAGTTTAGAGATTCTGTAGTTTATCGAAGAATCAGTAATCATTTAAAGTGGTCTAAGTGATCTAGTGATTCTATGTCAATATGATACTGCATTAAAATTTCACAGTTTTAATTGTGACTTGAACATAATCCTATCTAAAATAATTGTATTATTTTAAGCCAGCATCAGCTGTTTAATAGGTAAAATTAGTCCTAACTTACAACACAGTTATCAACAGAGTATTTTCTTACATCTTTACAATGCTTCCCATCTGAAGGGATTTGAAGTAGTTAATCCTTTTCTTTCTACAGAGACTACAGGGCAATAGCCATTCTCAGGCTGGAATGAGACACCAACGCCACACAGAAAGTTTTAAAAGAGGAACTGAAAAATACCAGTTCTTTCAAAGTACTATCCCAGTGCCTGATTTTTCTTTTGCTTACACATATTTTACACCTGCATGATTATTAATTTCGATGGCGTTACTCCTGATTCACATCAATGATATTGAGAGGAAAATCAAATCTCCATGCTGTATGTAGGCAGAATGCAATTATTTGAATTGTAATTAGCCCAAACAGTAGGATCATACCTATCAATACTTAAATATTTGAATCCAAAATGTTGAGATTCAAAGCAAAGGACAAAAGAAAAACACAGGATTCAGTATTTTGCATTTGAAAGCATTTCCTCTAACTTACATTTCATGATTTAGAGTGAAATTATTCCCATTTTTGTTGGGAATGGAGGTAACATTTAGTCCAATAAGAGGGAGAATCTTTCTTAATGAAAGGAAGTTGAGAGACAAGTATTGGACTAATATCCTTAGTCTTTCCTAAAGTGTCAAGAGTTTTAAAGACAAAAAAATTGGTCAGGAATTTTCCCATGAGTGTTCAATATTATGTGTCTCACAGCTGAACTAGATATCTTGCTATAGGCACTGTTAGGTACTTTTGTGGCAGATTGCTGATGTGGATGAAAAGAGATTGTAATTGGCATTGAAGTGGGGACAGAGGAGGGCTAATTCACAGTTTTAAAAATACTCCCTTGATTTAAGCAATGATCATTAGAAAGCAGTTAATGGACCTGGAACAAGAAGAATTAAATTGTTCCATTTTTCAGCCTTGGAAGTTTTATGTGAATTCTTTAGAAGCAAATGAAATAGGCCTTTTACCAATTGACTCTTCTCTCTCTGCTACATCGACACTTAAAGCCTTTTGCTCCACAAGCAGTGGTGTTACAACTGAGCTAGTATGTACTCTTCAGTTGAATTGATTCTTTCTTCTTTTTTATCCCCAGCGGCTTAGTGGATATGTAAATTGCTACAATCTTCAGTTCCTAGAGTTTCTCTTTGTTTTAAGAGTGAGTGGGTGAGGGGAGATGGAGGAAGCAGCATTAGAATTCTGACTTGTTTAAACAAAATCTGTTTTATATTTTGACTCTAATGACAGCATTACAGTCAAATAACTGTGAGGATCTTTACATGATTTCAGCAGTTAATCAGTTTTACTGACTTTCTCTTTCTGGATTAATCATGCTAATAAAATGAATTTTCATAGACTTGAGATTTGCCGCTACTAATAGTATGTAATCAAACCTTATAAGTCTTTTTTAACAGCCGAGTTGCTTATTTGACCTGAAAACAAACATAATTAAATTGAATGCTCTTGCAACTCCGTAAGGTAAATACAAAAATTATTGTAACAGGGAGTTGAACTTCATATAAGGTTTGAATGGCATTTTATTATTAAATAGAGATCACCTGACATTCCCAAGTGATTATTTCAAGAGATAAATATTACTTTGGAGCAACATATTTTTGTTTTCTCAAATATCATCATATATAGAGTGATATTACAGTCAATTTGATATTTCTCAATTCATCTGATTAACTTTTTAGTAAAAGCTGATTAGTACCATATCCCCTGCATTGTTATTCAAATAATATCTTTGTAACCAGATGTCATATCATGTAAGTTATAAATAGTGGCTCAATTTCTATGAATTTTAATGAAATTCAGCATCCAAATCCCTTAGATAATGTCAAAAATATGTCATTATGTATATTTTATTTTTATTTGATGTGCTTATAACAAACTACACAAAGAAGATGGAGTTGTTGAATATGATCCGTGGATCGTAGAAGCTTATAGCCTCAATTGAAACCCAATTCCTGAATGTAATATGGATTGTTTGTATGGGGTCAGGCCCGCTGTTAGCCAAGAGTAGAAGAGGTAATGTGGACAACACTTCTCCAATTCCCTCTTACCACTTCCGGGCCTGAACAGGATTGTTTGTAGTTTTTCTTTTTGTCAGTTAGATAAGCTTTAGTGTAGTTTGTGTAGTTCTTCTCTTCCCTGTTCAGAGGCAGTGTTTGCTCCCACCCCTATTCTCTCCCTCTCCTACCATGGGCCTATGCCCCAGGTCCTGGCCTTCAAAGGTTGTGTTTCCTGCCCACATTCCTTGTCTGTAAGTTACAAGCACCAGTGGTACCTCTACTGTCTGGGCGAGGCACACATGGGGCTTGCGGCACCGTCTGTAAATCCTGTAAAGCCTGCGAGCTCTGCCTTCGTAAACATCTGACAGAGGAAGAGTTGAGACACAGAGCATAGAAGGGTCTGAGCCCAAGAGAATGCCCTGCATGACAGCCATGGCATGCATGACAGCTATTCCCAAGAGTGGAATACAGATAGGAACCACACATTTCAAAGAACCTCCACGTCCAGGTAAGTAATCTCCTCTTTCATAAGTTTCTTATCCCCCTGGCAAGCCCTTCACAAAGCCCCTCTTTTTGCTCTTTCAGACATGGGACTTCACACACACACATCTTCCTGGTTGGCTGGTACATCACAGCTGGTTTACACAGCTCTATGAAGCTTATGCATACTTTACAATCATGTAAACTTAGGATCATTATTTTGCTCTATCGTGAGATTTTACTGTCAAACTCAGAAACTCACACACAAAGCTCCTTGTTGCAATGAACAATAATCTTATTAACCAAAAGGTGCTGATCATATATCAGTCCATAATTAAGCTAAGATGACAGTACTCTTTAGTGAGCCGAAAAAAAGTTTTCTTTTTCAGAAATAGGATGCTTCTTTGTTATTGAAGACAAAAAGGAGTAGCTTTTATTCCTCCTCTGGTTCTTTTCTTGCTGTTTATACAATGAAAATTGTGTAAATAAGCAATGTTCTTTCATATAAAAGAAACATGCTCTCAACAAATGCTTAAGATGAAATTGATACTGGATCTGAGCTTTTCATGTCTTGGCCAAGAGAGAGGTCAGTCCTCACTAATAATGAAAGCAAAACACATCATGAAGTCATACTTAGGAAATTTGTGGGCACAATTGGTAAGCAATTCATATGCTAAGTAATTCAGTTTGTGTATTGCATTAATCATAACTATAATGTATCAGGAAAATGCCCTAAATGATGCCTTTTTATACTTTCCAGTTGGAGATATGTAGAACAATTTTATGACTTTTAACAAGACTCTGAGTACATTATGTGTCTCCTGGAATGCTATCCATTTACTCATTTTAATGGCTGTACTGACCTCATGCTTTTATCGGGCGCCAGACTTTTGTGGGGAGGGGTTAACTGTCCAACCTCCTACTGTTACCAGAGATAATATTTGATTAACCCCTGGCCAAAGATAACTGGGTCCAATCAACTTTTTCTATCCTGAGCTTCAGAAGCTTTATTTAAACTATTTCTATTCAGGAAAGTTTCCAGGAGGTTGGGAAGATGCTTAGCAAATACAGTTATTAATCAGATAAGCATTGCTTTTATTAACTCCCCATCAGTAAAATAAAATGATAACCCGAAAGTCATAGGGCCAAATTCACTACCAGCAAAGGAAGTAGAACTCCATTTACTTTAGTATAGTTTTGTACCATGTATGCCAAAAGTGAATTTGTCCCCTACCTTTTATATGCTCCATCTGTTCTTCAAAGGATTTCTTTCCCCCACCTCAAATTCAACGTAAAGGCAATCCTTAGTCAATGTGGAGAAATTAGATAAGTCTCTTAACTTCTTTTTATTTCTCTTATGCTTATTGTAGTTAGTCATGCACACATCACAAATAAAGACAGTATAAAATGTTTTGCTGCAGGGGCACCAGATAAAAATGCATAAGAAGCACTATATCATTCAGGGACTGCTTCAAGACTCAGTCATGCCTCAGTCAAGACTCAAGCAGCCCAGAGGCATGGGTGAGGTGAAACTGCTGTGCCCAGGGGAAGCACCAGGAGGAATTCTGTTGCAAAGAACCAAAATGTACCTTACCCTCTCCCACATTCCTGCCCAGGTCCACTGGGTGGTACATGAGGGAGGCAGCCATTATCTCACCTCATCTCCCCTCCTTTAGAGGGGCCACTCTCCCCAGTGAGCAGAGAAGGAGCAGTCCCTGTGATCCCCTGAGAACAAGAATACCAATTATACCTGGCACCTGGGATGCAGATGGGAGGGAAAACTTCTTGCACCCTCCTCATCCTGTGTAATGGGCAAGGAGAATCTGCCTGACTTTGTTCAGTTACTCCGATCAAATCTCATTGACCAAGATATAGTAAGACCCCCTGGGAAAAAAACCAAAGAAATAATGTAGGAGAGTAAAGTTAGAGTTGTACACTAGGCTTCTCCCTGAGCCACTGGTTGTTATGGTAATGGGGTCATGGGCAGGCAGGCCTTTCTCCCTTGTAATTGGAATTTTAGTTAAAATGTGTTATCTGCCTTTCCTCTCTTCCCTTCTCACAGCTTGTATGAGGAAATGTAACTGAGAAGAATACTATCTTTCCTCTCCTGCATAAAATCCTTGGAGAGAATGTACCTCTCATCTTCCTCACCCTTCCCCTCTCTGCTAAATGCTTGGTCAGTAATTTGTAGGCATGCCTGTAACAAAAGTAACATGTTGTGAAGTTAAACGCCTGCGCACCGTTGACTAAATCTGTAAACAGCAAGGGCGGATATAATTACATTCACCAAATAGTTATTAACATTGCTTGGATGTTAATGTAACCAAAAAGGGTCTTTGGGGACTCATTAGGAATAGAAAATTTTACATATTCTCAAGCGTAAAAGGATTGTAATTCCTCTTCCCCTCCTTTGGTCACTCGCTGTGTCGAGGTGGAACGAGTAAGTAATAAAGGGTAACGTTTGACCCAATCCGCCTCTGGGACAACCTGTTTGCTTCTTCCAACAAGTAGATATTGGCTGTGGTGGACTACAGAACCTTGTACCGCAAGGTGGTGGCACTGTGGAACACCAGTACTTCCGCCATAGCAGCTGAATTCTTAAAACTTTTCTCTCAAGTAGCGATACCCCAGGAGATCCTCACAGACCAAGGGACGAGTGTCTCATTGAAGCTTATGGCAGAGCTGTGTCAACTGCTGGCTATTATAGCACCGAAGATCTCCATGTGTCATCTGCAGATGGATGGCCCTGTGGAGAGCTTCAATGGGGTGTTGAAAGCCATGCTTCTGAAGTTTGTGGACGATGACCCCCGCCAATGGGACAAACTGCTACCAGGGCCTGCTCTTTGCATTGTGAGAGGTTCCTCAGGCCTCCAGAGACTTCTCCCCTTTGTACTGTACTGTATGGGCAAGAGCCCAAGGGGGATCCTCAACTGCCTAACAGAGACTTGGAGAAGCAAGAGTCCTATCTACTTCAACTCTGAAAATGGCTCCGAAAGCTCGGAGTGTTCTCTTTAGATTGCTCACAGGTGGCTCACTATATTAGTTCATTATTATACTTACTATTTCTAGCTTCTGATTGGAAGAGTATAACTGATAGAGGAGGGACATACTCAAGTTCCTGGGTTGTTTATCCTTTCAAGAAAAAGATTGTGAGAAGTTTATTTAGTTTAAAGGACCTAAATTGGCTGGCTTAGGAAATTTTGAGCCTATTATTTGACTCAGGCCTCATCTGTTTCATCACTGGTAGAAAATATGGGATAATGCAATGTTATGAGTTGGTGTCAGATTTAAATTAATACTCTCAAGCTCACCCAAGCTAATTGCACAAGAATGTATGCCCATAGTCTTAAAGGTGTATCTGAATTCTTTTTTATGTTTGTTCAGCGCTTATTAAATTACCTCTGTGCCAGAGTTCTGGCCGGTATATTTGCAGTATCATTGCTATAAAGGGTGTACACACTTGAGAGTCTCATTTAAAATAATTTGTGCCATGGTTCTGGCATTGTTTTTGAGGAACATAGTCTCCATAATACTGCACTGATGTTTCATTCCATATAAAGCGGTATTACATATATCAAATATACTTATTGCTTTCCAGTTTTCTATCACCTTCATTTTTGCTGTTCTTGACGTCACAATGGCATGGATAAATATGCCAAATCCCATTTTAAAAAGTTGTAGTTGCATCCACTTAATAGCCTGAGTGTCAGGGATCTGACCAGAGGTCTGAGAAGCAATGTATCTCCCATTGTGGGGTTTTTTGGGTTTTTTTTGTCCAGAAACTTTTGCTAGTGATCAGCCACAAAAATTTGCTACAGAGAAACAGGTCTTCTCCAGCCAAACTGGTAGGGAAAAAGAGGGAATCTACAATTCTGGCTTCCACACACAGAATTGCTTTTATTTTGTCACAAAACGATTTTTGTCTTTGGGCCTAAAATTAATTTTTCCATACTCACAACTTTGCTTATTTTAACATTTTTGAAAAAAATGAATAGCAGAGTAATTCAAACATGACAAATCTAAACTGGGTTAATAGTTCACTAACATCTTCATATATATTCTTAACACAATTTACCCAGCTCCATTTAAATATTCTTTTCTGTTTTCTTCCATTTCAATAAAGCCAAAGTATGCCATTAGAGGGAAAGGGCAACGAAGTCAGCATAACCTGCAGTCAATAGAAAAAGTTCCTATTCGAAGCATAATTTGTCGAACTGGTGCATTCTCTATACAGTCGTCACATCTTTTCATCATGAGATAATTGCTTTCCTTATACCAATATCTGATATTCTGTATCTATTTAAAGGCTCACCCTAACTTTACAGATACATTATTCCAATCCTGATTTTCTGTAGTAAAAATGGAAGGAATCAACATAGACTCTTTTTATGTTGACATTTTTTAGAACTCTTTTCATACAATGGCATGATCTGTTGTTTTTTAATTGGGTTCCACGTCCTATTAACCTGTATGCAAGTGAAAATATATTTAATGACAAAATCATTTCAGTACTCTTTGACAGAAGATGAAAGCTTGATATACATATAAAAGTGTGGAGCAGAGTGGAGACACATTGCTAGGGGATATACATATTTATTTTTTACTCCTATAGGAAGTGCACATACAGCACTGATGAATTTTGTTCTACTCTGTGGCCATTTAAACATTTAACTGTTTTTGTTGTGCTCATGCAGTGGCAATCAAAAGGCACAGGAAGACAAGAACTGCCATATGAATTATAGCCTTTTCAGCTGCCCCTTATACATATACCTCTGCTCCCTTATCTTTATAAAATCCTTAATTCTGTTTTCTTTTTAATGCAGTTACTTTCAAAATGCAACAAATATACCACAAACATATGTCTCATTGCTCAAGGGCAAATCATTTTGCCAGACAGAAAGCACAAAATAGCTGAATAAATTGTGTCCCTTAAGCAACAAATGTTTATTATCCTTTAAAATAATCCAAAAACTGAGAAGGAAAATAAATTGTACAAGGTGTGTTTGGTGGAATTCTTTGAGATTCTTTTCTGTCCCAGAGGCAGTTTTTCTGATCATATGATTTAAGGGTTGTTGTGGTCATTTTTAATTTTTAGTGAGCACTGTGAAGAAAAATTCTCACTGAATTCTCACTGCAAAAATTTGGGTTGCCCTCAGCAACTTTAGCATAGGTATGGCTATTTAAATTAAGATTGACATTTTCCAATTGGTTTCCATTATTTTTTTAACATTTGATTTATGAAAATTCACTGGATAAAGGTTAACATTTATAGCTCAATATTTACTGTTGTTTCCCTTGCCTTAAAATAGAAACAGTAAATATTGTACTTTGGTAAAAGGTTTGAATGTTTATCTAGGGTCATTGTTGTTTCTCTAAGTGGCTTTATATTGCAATTTCTCATAGCATTACTCATCAGAAAATCTCTACATCTCCTACAGAAATCGTAAAAAATAAAAGTTGTTTTCCTTTCCTTCCATAGAAGATCACCAGTCTTGGAGGAGGAATGGCATTCGAAAGCAGGACAGGGAAAATAGTACTTATGCATGGTCCTGCCCATTATTCTAAAAGTATTTTAGGAAAAGAAGATGAACATGGAGTCAGTAACAAATATAATTTGGAAATGAACAAAACATTCACTCTGACCAAACTGGAGGGACAAAGATTGCCTTCTACGTAGGCCAAAAATCCCTTTCATAATACAGTGGGGCAGGTAAACAATGGGGCCCGAGGAGCCAATGCGCTACAGCAACAGGTGCTATTGGAGCCTCAGGGCCGCTGCAGGAATGGGGGTAGTTCACTGCTTGCCCGGTTCCTTACCGTGCTACTTAGCATACAGCCAGTGTGCTGGGTTGAAGATGTGAGCTGTAAATACTTAATACCAGGATCTCATTAACTGGCCACAGTGTCACTCTAGGAGCTCATGTTCAGCCGATTATCCACCGTGACCCTCAAATCTTTTTTGGAGTCACTACCTCTCAGGCGAGAGCCCCCATTCTGTAGGAATGGCCCCCCATTCTTTCTTCCCAGATGCATATATTTACATGTGTATATTTTTCATTTTGTTTTGCTTTACAAATCTGCCTTTATGTCAAATTGAAATAAATTTTTAATTAAATATTTTTGGCAATCAACTTTGTGACCGTTTTACGATTCACTTCATTGAAAAGTTTACATTGCAAACGTCACTGAGATGCCTGTCAGAAGACTAGTAATTGTAGCTGTGTTTTACTGAGAGAGACACATGACAGTGGTCTAGTGTATAAAATATGTTAAAAGAAGCAAATTCATAGCTTACTTATTTTACAAGAAGATTTTTTTTCTGTGTGCTGGAAAGCTATGCTGTTGAATTAATTAGCATGGATTTAGGAGTGATATTTTATGTTTCTAACATTTATTGTTTATGGCTCCTAATACCTTGCATTTGTATGCTGAAACGAAAAGAAAGAAAACCTACTGTAGCGCAAATGTCAAACGGTAATAACTTTGAAAAACTGAAAGATCACATTGATCTTAAGTACTTTGTATTCTTATGCAATAGTGCTGCTCATCAACATTTATATATCACAGTTTAAATTGAATTAAATTAGATTGAATCTAAATTACCAGGTCCTGAGTAAATTAGATTTGGTAATTCACTATTAAATCAATCTGCAACTGATGTCATAATTTAGATTTGCTTTTTACATGAGAATGATAGGAATTATTCTACACTTTGCAATTTCAATTTGTTGCCCCAAATAGGTGATATGTCTTTACTAATGATCAAACTAGAAGTACAAAAATAGTAACTGAACTGGATGTAAATAAGTATGTGTGTTAAGATGTCATTACAAGTCAACTGGCTTGTTATAGTTTTGAAGTTTGAAAGCTACGTTTAAACGTACTGGTTCTTAAGGATACTAAACCAGAAGTAATGGAAAGATTGTGGTTTTTCAATATAAAACAGCTAAGAGGTAAGTTGTACAGATGATGATGCGTATGATTTTTTTTCAGATGACAGGTTGTCATCTATGTGAGTACCAGTCCTTAAATACCATGTACCAAGGTTCTCTGGTCTGAAGTCAATATCAACATCAGTTTTTCTTTTTATTAACTCTTTCTTGTTTGAAAATAATTTCCTCCTGGTGTATTATCTTAGAAAGAGGGGTCAACAGTTGGACAGATGCTTTCCCACTCTTCTACATGAATTAACGGATTGCTTGGAGCATGTATAAAATGCAGTCCTCTTGTGAGATCTTTCACATTTTTAGGGAGGTTTCAGAATGTGACATATTACTGTAAAGTTGTGTTTCCCATTTGGAACTGTGTCCTTAGATGTGCATACACACAGTTGGCACAATAATGGTACAATTTAAAGGCTTGATAATAGCTCTATTAATGCATGTTAAAACAACGAGAGTCCTGTGGCACCTTATAGACTAACAGATTTTCTTCGGCATAAGCTTTCGTGGGCTATAACCCACTTCGTCAGATGCATCTAACGAAGTGGGTTATAGCCCACAAAAGCTTATGCCAAAGAAAATCGGTTAGTCTATAAGGTGCCACAGGACTCTCGTTTTTGCGGTACACAGACTAACACGGCTACCCCTCTGGAAATTAATGCATATTGTTGTTTTGTCACCTTTTTTGATGTTTATGTTTTTTAAACTGAGCTTCATTACATGCCACATCACCAGCAGGGTTGGAAAAGCCTTCACTAAAGGAAAAAAAGTATAATTTTCTTGCATAGAGTCCAATATAATTTGCACGACTATTACCGCTATCTTTCATTAATCAGAGACGTTCTGTTTTAGATGTTTCACAGAAATACCATGTATGGATGATCCCAGACATTTGTACATAAAATAGATGGTGCTTTGTTATACGCCTGACTGAGCTCCCGCTTGTGGACAGAATACTGTAATGACTCAAACCTTGACTCCTATGTCCACTTAGGCTGGCTGAGTCTGGACAGAGTCCAATCAATGCCTCAAGCTCTGGACTCCTATGGCCACATGGGGTGCAGATGCTGTATCATTCCCCCCCGAGGGAGGGAGCCATGGCTCCTTTGTCCGGGGGGGAATCCTACTCCCTTCTACGCGGGGAGCCCCAGCTCCCGGGCAAGAAGGGAGCTGCGGCTTCCCAGCAAGAAGGGAGCTGCAGCTCTCTGCTGAAAAGGGAGCTGCAGCTCCCAGGGAGAAGGGAGCCACGTCTCCCCAGCAAGAAGGAAGCCGCAGCTCCCTTCTGCCAGAGAGCCACGGTTCCCTTGTCCTCGGGGGGGAGCTGCAGCTCCCTTTTCCCTGGGAGCCACAGCTCCCTTCTTTCCGGGGAGCCGTGGCTCCCCTTGTCCTCGGGAGCTGTGGCTCCCCTAACCCAGGGAACGGCTCTCCATTGACCTAGCTAGTCGACTTAAGCGTCTGGTGTAGATGTGCTAAGTCGACTTAACGAGGTCAATTTAAAGTTGACTTAACAAAGTCGATTCAATTTAACAAGTGTAGACATAGCCAGAGTTAGCAGTGCTAGCAATTTTGTAACATCCTCAGAATATCTCAGTGCACTTTGGAGATTAAAAGGCAAAAAATGAAGACAGAGTGCAATATACAATCAAAATGTCATTCACAAAACCAAATGATGACTGATTCATAAGCAGATGCAGATATTCAATAATTTGTCATTGTACAATAAGCTTCAATAGAGTATCGGGTTTTGGAAAGGTAAGATACAGCAACAAAATGGAAGTAGTAACCTGAGGATAATAGTATAGAACATATGGATAAATTAGAAATATAAATGCTCTTATTTAAAGAACAGTTTAATACTAATTCTTCTGATATAAAGTATATATTAAAGTTTTCTTACTGCCCAATTGGCTAAAATTTGTTTGACTGTCTATGATCTGTTTAAGGTAATCTCTCCTAGGGAATGAATTCATTGTTGCTCAACTGATTCCTATAAATTTGCTTAAATATTTGTTTTGGGAATTTGTCAGACACTGCTCTATTAATTTTTAGATGGAATAAATGGGTCTAAGTTGTTAATGTAACCCGGTCACTGTCCAATATTATGCAATATTAAACAAGATCAGAATTTGGTATATAGAGATCTGAGCCAACTTAATACTATGACAAGCACACCATTAAAAATCCTTTTAACTTTTTATTAAATATACAGGGAAAAAAAGGAAAAATAGTTAAAACATTTGAAATGTAAAGTGTTAAGCAAAGCTTTCATTTTAACATTTCTTGTTCCCTTTCACTTTAGTGGTAGAGAGTTTTAAGAAGGAAAAAATCCCTCATTTGATAATCTTTTTGATGATATCAGATAGTAATAACTCCTTTAGAATAAAAGAGAAGAGATTAGTTAAGATGAGCTGAGGCAGTTATTGTTGCTGCTATGGTTATAGTCTAAAACTGCCCTTTTGGAGGGGAGGGTTGTGGAGTTATGGGGGGATAAGCTAGTTTTGGGGGACTGGAGTTGTTTGTAAAGTGTGATCCCATTTCATTCCAAGTGGTGTTTGGGATTTGACTGGATCTTGTGAGGGTGGCACTGTCATTTGGGGTTTTTTTTAAACATTTTCACTAATGATCTAGTGAATTGGGTGGATTGCACCCTCAGCAAAGTTGCAGATGACACTAACCTGGGAAGAATGGTAGATATGGTAGGGATAGGATACAGAGTAACCTAGACAAACTGGAGGATTGGGCCAAAAAAAAAAATCTGACGAGATTCAATGAGGACAAATGCAGAATCCCGCCCTTAGGATGGAAGAATCTCATGCTCTGCTACTGACTGGGGGCTGACTGGCTAGGCAGCAGTTCTGTAGAAAAGGACGTGGGGGTTACAGTGGACAAGAAGCTGGATATCAGTCAGTTGTATGCCTTTATTGTGAAGAAGGCTAACAGCATACTGTGCTGTATTAATAAAAGCATTGTCAACAGATTGAGCAAAGTTATTCCCCTCTGTTCAGCACCGGGGAGGCCACGTTTGGAGTATTCCAGTTTTGGGCTCTCCACTATAGAAAAGATGTGGACAAACTGTAAAGAGTCCTTCCTGCGAAGGCAGAAAAAATGATTATGGGGTACATAACTTATGAGGAGAGGTTGAGGGAGCTAGGCTTGTTTAGTCTGCAGAAGAGAAGAATGAGAAAAGATTTGATAGCAGCCTTTAATTACCTGAAAGAGAACGTAGCTAGGCTGTTCTTAGTGGTGGCAGATGAGCAAGGGGATCAAGTTGCTGTGGAGGAGGTCTAGGTTGGATATTAGAAAATAACTTTTTCACTAGGCAGATGGTGAAGTATTAGAATGGGTTATCTAGGGAGGTGGTGGAATCTCCATCCTTTAAGGTTTTTAAAGCCCATCTTGACAAAGCCCTGGTGGGGATGATTTAGTTGGCATTGGCCCGGCTTTGAGAAAGGGATTGGACTAATCTTCCAACCCTAATCTTCTGTGATTCTTTGATACCGTTCTTTGGCTAGCCCAGTCTGGTTAGGATGTCTCTCAGGATCAGGATGACAAAAATCTAGGATCCAGGAGATGGTGGGGATGACAACCATGAGAAAGAAGCTCACTCCAGTAGCCTCAATCTGATTTTCTATCTCTTTGTTTTTTAAGCACCCAAAAAGGGAATGGTGGGTGGAATCGCCCACATCCTCATTATTTTGTTGGTCAGTTAAGCCTTATATCTGACACAACAGTTTTGGTTCATTAATTTATGGTTCCACATAATTTATTTTTAATAAGCACAATTTCAACAATCCATGGTTTATATCAATGTGGCCTTTTTGGTTTATTCTAATCCAGTTTCTTTCTCTGGCACCTATTCCAATTAACATTTGTTATTATAGGTTATTGTGACATTTTATGAACTTAGTCACTTTTACAGTTAAACTCACAATTAGGGTAAATTTGTAGTCCCAATTATCATAATAGCACATTGGAGTTTAAAATCAAAGCACATTTGAGTTAAATTGTGTTGAAAATATTATGGCATATGCATTACGTTTTTGGTTTGATTTGTGAATTGGAGTACACTGATGAAATTATTCAGTGCCCATATATTCAGAAAACATCATCTCTTTAAAGAATGTCAAATGAAATATTGATATTTAATGAATCAGTGTAGAAAACACATCAGAGGCTATCAACATTCAGTAAAGAAATGGCTGACCTGAGACTGTACTTGAGTTCTGATGTGTCTGATTCATGTCAGGATTTGCAGTAACAAAGTAATGAGCTCTCAGAGACCTTGCAGACTTCTCTAAATTTATAGACAAAATCTGAATAGCTGAAACACAGTGAAAAATAATGCCAAATTCTTCCTGTGGGCTTTTCACATCTTAAAGAGAAAGGACATCAATGTTTTATTACATATATTAATATGATTCATTGTTGAAATCCCTTTTGTCCTTGAAATTACAATATTTGTGTGTTCCTATAAAGAAGAGATAGTAAGAAATTTAAAAAAAAACTCAGTAATTACTGGATATGAGTGGAAATGAAAACAGAATAATAGTGTGTACTTTGGACATTTCTGAATTATTGAAAAAGATAAACAAAGATAAACTAATAATAGGTCCATTGATTTGTAGCCTTGAAATATCCAAGTTCTTTTTTTCCCCAGTGGGCTGACATTTGAATTGACACAGAGTAGAATTAACTAATTTATTTCCATGTTCTCATTTTTGAAGAAAATTCTAATGAAAACTTATGAACTGGAAACAAATGAGCTGGAAAGAGTTTTTGAAGCTTTAAGGCCTAAAGGAAAGAAAGCTGAACTTATTATTGTGTGCTAGGATTTTTGGAAGTTGTGTATGGTGGGGATAGATTCAGAAGAAAATGAGATCTGTGCAGGAGTCCTTTTTGCTAGATGGCAAGGAGAGGGATGAAATATGCCAAGATCTAGCACACTCGAACTAAAGAGGGAAAATCAGAGGGAAAAAAATGAAAATACAATACATGTTTGTCCTTTATAAATACAGCATAAATGTTTAAAATTGTAAATATTGTATTTGTAAATGTAAGCCAAACACTTTAAAGTCATTTAGCTACTGGCTCAAGTTCAAAAGAATTTCCCCTGGCTTCCCTACAGTTGGGGTTCAAGCGGTGGCAAATATTATCTAAGAAAATGGTTTGTGTTGTAGTTGAACAGCATGTGGGAATTTTATGATCTTTTTTTCAAGGACTAACTCTGTTAAACAGCAAGTTCTGATATACACAGTTATGTCTTGTTATATTTGTAATCCTTTTTTTTTTCTCTCCCTCTTACTGTGGATCAAAGATTCCCCAAGGAAAAAGAGGTCTTTTAACATCAAATTTCTTACATGTTAATCCAAACTCAAGACCCTTGTATCTGTTTGACTTCAAATCTAAAGCCAGCTCTGAACGTGATTTGCAAGATTTATGTCGAAGTATCTATATAAGTCAGCATTAGACCGTCCATGAAGCTAGCCAAGAAACAGAAGATAAACTCCCTTGCTAAACAGTACCAGCTTGTAATCAAAAAGAATTTCTGTTGTAGTATAATTCCATTGCACAAAGGGACTACGGAGGACTGAAACTTACTTAGAAAGAGGGATTCACTGATGCTGCAAAAGTATTGAAAATGCAGTAATAAGATTTCCCTGGAACTACATGGAATAGATCTGAAGTATGTGAATGTTAGCAATAAATTGGTGTATTACCAATGCTGGAACTGCTGGAATGCTGCTCTGCTATACTTGATTCAAAGTAGTGTTGAAAAGGGACCTCTTGGGTTTCAGAAGGACTTAAATTAAGATGTTTAACATCTGATTTAGGAGAAACTTGTAATGTTCTTGCCCCTCTAATATCTAGAGGCCTGAAGGTGGGGTGGGGGTGGGAGGGGGGAGGAGGAAGAGAGGGAAGGAAAGAAACCAGTCCCACAAAATGTCATAACTGTCACACACAGGATTGTTGGTAAAAAATGATGCATTTCCCAAGCTGTCTTGCATGGATTACAGTATTCTTGACATTTCTGAATGAGTTTGTTGAGCAGTTTGCAGTATCCCTTATACTCCTGTTTGACTGTAATCTAGATCTGTAGCTTTTGCAGGCCTGGCACATTTGGCAATTTAGAGAATTTAACCTTCTCCAGCTTTTCAACAATACTACTTTCTTGGAAAATTTGGAAATACTGCTGTCTCCGTTCTCTCCAGTTCTCTGCTGGCCTGCCTTCCAGACTTGAAGATTCAAGTGGCTTTGTTTGCTCCCTTTTTATGAAAGAATTAGTTCTCTCCTTATTTCATAATAATAGAGTGACACCTCTGAATATTGGAAAGACACTGGTTGTCATTTCTTGGCCTCAGTAAAATTAATTAACATGATCGGGCTTATCAAATATTTACACAGACGGGAATCTGGAAATTCAAAGTCAGGGCTCCCACAGCATTTTTAACTTTGCCCTCATTTTCCGAGTGTTAGGTTCAATTTTTAAATGATCCTATAAAAATGTTAACTTGAATATCTGCAGTTGCAACATTTTATCTGAGTTATGAATGCTGTTGAAGCCATTACTTTGAATATCCTAATTTTTATGCGCATAAAATTAGCCCCATAGCATTGCGTCAACATAGTGTTTTTAATTTTAACTGACATGTGACTGTTATTACATTTCATATTTGCAATTTTCATGGTTCAGAGCTTTGCAGAAATGTTTGTTTGACAGAATAAAGTGGGGTAGGGACAATAAGAAATTAACTATCTGTAACATTCCACTGAATGCAGGGCTAGCCTAACTATATATGGCTATGTCTATGCTGGCAAGTTAGTTCGAATTAAGGAAGCTTAATTCAAACTAACTAAAGCCATGGCTACACTAGGCTTTAATTAGTTTGAATTAAGGGCTTCCTTAATTCAAACTAATAAATTTGAATATGCTATTCGAACTAAGGGTTAATTCGAGCTAGTTGGTTCGAATTAACCAATGTGGCCATGTTAATTTGAACTAATTGCTTAGTTCGAACTAACCGGCCCATTGAACTCAATGCAATTCGCTAATTCGAACTAAGCAAGTGCCATGAATGGCACTTGCTTAGTTCAAACTAAATTTTTCTAGTTCGAATTAAGTTAATTCGAAGTAACTAAAATTAGTTCGAATTAGTTAGTTCAAATTAACTAATTCGAACTAACTTTAGTAAATGTAGACATAGCCTATGAAACCGAGATGGTGCCTAGGGCACCAGGCTGTCAGGGGCACCAAATTAGGTGTACATGATTTTTTCTCGATTTAAAAATATATAACAACGTGTTATCATCTTTATTTATATTGAATATGGGAAGAGGTGTACCAAAGTCATAGTTCACATAGGGCACCAAAAACCAGGCCTCGACTGAATGGCATCTTGAAGAGTGGGGATAAACCTTTCTTTCCACCTTACCTTTAAGATGATATTCAGAAGTACCCAAATCTGGTGGCTTTTCTTCAGAGTCCATATGCTTCTGATTTCAAATTTCATATGTTCTGGGGGACACAATTTTTGGTTATATGTGAGTAAAATTAGGATTTCCCATGAGATTGGTCAAAAGTGGTCAACTGACTTATGCTGTGTTTGAATGTGATGTTTCAGAGATCACAAGTATCTCTCCAAATGTATCTGGAGGATCACTTCACAGTGTACTGCTTAGAAATAATAATCATATAACAGGAGAATGCACAGTATGCAATTTTGTAATGCTTTTAATTTTTCAACATCAAATTTCTTCAAAAATGTTAAACTCCCTTCTGATTACTGAGAACGTAATCTGTGACAGGTCTGAAGTTTGAAAAGAAGCCATTCTGAGTTATTGAAGTGGAAGTTATTTGCTTATTTTTTTTTAAAATGACAACAAATCTAAACTGTTCAGATATCTGAAAAGCAACTGAGCATATTTTTTTCTAACTGAAATCACTCTTTAAATGGATACAAAAACGAGAAATTTCAACCCAAATGGTGAATTATTTTACTCATCAGACTACAAGTAGTATACTGGTGCTACTACTATATGTGTACCATTACCTTTATGTAAGAGCTATCCTGGCATTAAGTGTTTATTGGCCCAAGAGGCAGCCATTCTCTTCCTATTAAAATCTCAAAGGAAAAAAATATATTTTGTAAGATTTCAATAGATATTCACATGGGATTTTCCTTATTTCATGAAGTTGCATTGAAATGAGTAAGTGACATCGTATGGGATAGGCAAACCTGATTTCACAGATGTTTCTTTTATTTATTTACTTTTTACATTTAGGTGATTTTTATTTGCTGTTGCTTTAATTTGGCTTGTATTCAGGGCACCTTTAATCTGCAATCTATGCACTGGTGTGCTTTGATAGCCTCTTAAAACTACCTTTTACTCTAGTTACATGATTTGTTTCTGTCAGCATTTTTTCCCAGCAGGGTAATATAAGCTTTCAGTCAATGTTACACTCACAAACCAGGGTGCTGTCTAATTAGGTATGAATTATTAGCACTTCTAGAAATTTTGAGAAAAGGCAGATCATTACAGAAGTGTAACAAAGAGGTCAAAACCCTGTTGCAAAACATTACTTGCTTTCAGTTAAACATGTATCTACATCAGTTCTAAATTACTTGATCTATTAACACAGTATTCCCACAAGCAGGGAATGTATAAGGCTGATGAGCAATAATGCTGAATATGGGGCGTTTCAAACAGGGAGCTCTGAAAAGAAGTTCCAACCAAAATTCTCTGCATATCTTCCATTAACACCAATCCTACTGTGCATCCAAAGAATCTAATAAAAATCCTATAATACTGTCTGTGAGAAGGAAAATAACAACACTGAATCCAGGAGAGGAGAAGGATTGCCAGTCTGACCCTGCTTGGATCCCACCCATCTGCCAGGAACACATTCCTCTAGAGACCTGGTAACATCTGAGAACAGTTTAAGGGAAGTAGGTTACACAGGTTCATCTTTACAAAGTGAATTGCAGTAGTCCCAAAGAAACCTCCACTCTTTTGCTGTTTTGTGCATCATTTCTACTGTCCTATTACTGGATACGCTTACCTGTGGCATTAGGTTCCACCAGCTACACTTCAGCCAACACTTGTGCTCTGGGGCTGAATTTTTTATAATTGACTATACTTTAAACCTAACTAGCATACAAGGGACTGATCCTCAGCTGATATAAAACCACACTACTCCTTTAAAGTTAAAGTGTACTGCGCTGATACATGCCAGCCAACAATATGCTGTAGGAGTTAGTCTTTACATCGGTGGATTTATTCCGTGGAGTTGTTTGAAGGGAAGGTTGTTTGTGGAGCTTCATTTAGTCTGTTGTCGGTAGAGTTGTTTAACTTTTCTCACAGTTCTTTATTTTTCAGATTCTTACTTCTTGTTAGTGTAAATAAAGCAATTCAGGGAGGAATGTACATCTTCTGTGTTTTCACTGTCCATTTGGGCATGTACAGTCCGCAGACTACAAATGTAGCTTCCATTTATGCAAACAAGTTCCTTTGGGTTTCCTTATGAAGTTTCCTTAGGTGACTAAAACTTTCAGGCATAGTGTGCAGACTCTTTCTCTGGGTGGAGAAACTGTATATTGTTTCATGTGGTGCCAGATTTAAACTTCATGGATGCCTCCACGAGCTTCTGGGGTACCTGTGTCTCCTTTAAAGATTGCTAACTGCTTCCTGTAAGATTGTACTCTTACCGTTTGTTACGTGGGAGGATCCCCATGAGGGAAGTATTATACCTCATCATTATCCAGAGATATTACTCAGGCCCGATCTACAGTGCTGTCAATGGGAGATAAACAAGCTACAATATGTACATATGCTACATATTGTAGCTTGTTTATCTCCCATTGACTTACATATGTTGCTATACTGGGGTGTTTCCTCTGTGTTGCATCAACAAGAGATGCCCTCTGTCAACATAGCCATACTCTTTTCTGGGGCTTACATTAATCTTGTCTACCAGAAAGCACTTCCAGGATTGACTGAGTAATCTCTGCTCAATCAGTCCTGCTACCGTGATCCCTGCAGTCCCAGAAGTGTAGACATACCCTCAGTTACTGATTATGTCTTCTACAGTGACTCCAATGCTATTTTAAAGAGATCATAATACATTTTTGTTTGTTTCAATACAATTTAATACCTTAAAATTCTCATTTACATTTTTATATTAAGGCTTAATGTGTGTGTTCAAGGTTTGTTATTCTGCCAGAGCAGGATAAAGTGGCCTTATTGTAAATGAGTCAGCCAGTAAGCTCAGCACCGGTACCAGACAGAGCTGGACAAGTAACTGATTTTTCCATGCCAGCACCAAAAAATAAAATAAATTAAAAAAAATTGGTTTGACCGGAACAAAAGTGGATTTAAAAAATTTTTTTTCAGCCATTTTTTTCTTAGGAGTTGAATAAACCTTTCATTTGACATGAAGCAAAACATTCTGTTTCCAAGCAGGTATAAACCTTTTTTAAAAAGCAAAATAAATAGTAGGCTAAATTCACAAAACCAACACCCTCATCTCCTCCTTTGTACCTAAGAGCTCAGTAGTTAGTGTACTTACCCAGGATGTGGGAGACCCAATTTCAAATCCTCACTTTCCGGGTTGAACACAATCTACTCCACACCCTGTAGAGTGCTTTTAACAACCAGACTACTGGATATTCTGTGGTAGATCTCTTTCAATACCTCCTGTTAAAACTATTCCATTGTGTAAAAATCATTAAATAATCGTAGGAACAGGGACTTGAAATTGTGTTCCTCTCTCCTCCGCCAAGGTGAATGCCCTAAACATTGGACTATGTGGTGTAAGGGTGGCCACTTTCTCTTCCATGAATGTTACATAAGTCCCTATGTGAATTGAGCCTGACTTTTTTTAGAAACACTTATGCAAATGTGTGTCAGAGTATTTAACAAGACAACAGAGTCCTGTGGCACTTTTAAAGACTAACGGATTTATTAATCGCATGCGATTAATAAATCTGTTAGTCTTTAAAAGTGCCATAGGACTCTGTTGTCTTTCTACAATAGACTAACACAGCTACCCCTTTGGAATTAGAGTATTTAACAGTTTAAGGTAACCTGAAACTTCATTTTTTGGCAAATAAAATATCTGTCCAGAAGAATTTGCCCAGCTCTATTACAAACATCCTGTTGGAAATAAAATAGATTTTACACTGCTTCATTATTTCCTTCATGTGAGTTTTTCTTCCATTCTCTAAACTCAGACTGTTTCCCCCCTTTTCAGCCATGCTAATATCTTTTTGTCAAGACTAGTAACTGTTCTTCTCTTTTGATCACTAATCTTAATTTTTTTCTAAACATCCTTTTTATTGCATGTATATCTCAGCTGCAATAATTTTTTTAAGGAATGTTTCTAGCCTTTGTGGCTACAGAGCAAAATTTGAATATGTGAACCCTATAAGATCAAACACCATAAAAAATTAAATTAACGCAAAATTTATGTTTGATTTAAAATCTCATGATTTTGGAGCCATCCATTCTTGATTTTTGCATGGTTGGTGTTGCAATATTGCTTCCGGAACAGATACTTAAGCTTTTTGAAATCTGTCATTCATCATAATACAGAAATTTTAACAGAAGATGGTTGCAGTACTTTTAAACTCAAAGATGACACAACTCACTGTGGAATACTGATAGGGAGTTCAAGCCATTTCCTATTCCCCAGTGATGAGATGGTTCAGATTTAAAGAGAAACAGAAGTAAAATACAAAGTGCTAGCATTTTACCCAGCTTTCTATAAAATGAACACACCCACACACACAAACACACGGCGTCAATTTGCAGTGAAGAATATTGCAGTGTAGAGTATCATATTTGTGAAGTGTTTTGTCTTGCAAGCCTCTTGCAACCTTTGAATATGGTCACTTGATTAATTTTGGTCAGAGCTATTTCCCAGCAGGTTAATGCAAGCGTTCAGTAAACACCATAAGTCAGCATTAGGCCATCTGCAGAAGCAGGCAAACAAATATAAAACAAACTCAGTTCCAGCTCAAAAACAATCAAGAACAAATACTAGTTTTCCCCAAAAATTGTAAGAACAAAAAAAACAACTAGAGGAGATTTATTAAAAGGGTCAATTTTTCAATAAAAAACATGAGTAAGCCTTCACCTGGGCACAAAATCTAAAAAAGGTTGGACATCATGATGTTATCTTGCAAAATTCTCTCACCAGAACGAGTTGGTTTAATAAAAGATATTATCTCACCCACATTTCTCTAATAACCTTTGAGGAAAGTTTCCGTTGAGTGTAGTTGATGTGATTAATAAGAGATCTGTTAGGATTCTATCTGCAAGCTCTCTTGGTCCAGGAGGAATCCTAGATGTCTTTCATGAAGTTTTGCGAAGTTATCCATTATTTCAGCTTGTTGGCGGGATAAATGTCTTAAAGAACTTCATGGATAGGTGTCCAGTCCATTCTGCTGGAAGTCAGGATTTTGATTTAAATTACTTAGCTTCCCATCTGCTATCTCCACTTGGAGCTAAAAGTCTATGCAAGTCTTGTTCTTCCAAGAACCTAAGCTCTTTAGAGCACAGAATACCCATCAGAATATGTTTTTCAGTGCCTAACACAGTGAGGGAGCAACTCTAACTGAGGGTTTTGGGTGCTACAACAGTACAAATGATAGAAGTTGATTGAACAAATGCCCGTGGTTTGGCTCTTTTTTTTTTTTTTAAATTCACTTTTTCCAATATTTGCCATGAAAAATGTCTGCTTTTATTAAAACTGTTTTTCATCATAAATAGTGAAGTTTTCCCTGACAATTTTTTAGTTTTGATCAAAAAACATTTTTGTCATAATTGTTTTAACAAAAAAAATTGTACCACCACAAAGAATAAAAGATAAGAATGTTCGCTTAAGTAGTTGCTAGAGTCAGTTCATTTTCTTTTTGGATACATGGCCTTCATTCAGAGATGGAAATTACTCCAGTGATGAAGAACAGAAAATGGAAATACCCAACTTACATCTTCCTTACCCTTTCATATGTAATTCTTGAGGCATCTGATAATTCTATTCCCATGTAAATTTAACACAGTACTCCAGACACCTCCAAGACCCAAGGAACAGGCACCAGCTCAAAATCTCTGCTCTTCTTTGCATCACTTCTTTGTCCAGAAGAAATTATATTTATTGTATGAACAAATTTTGCATTCAGAAGTGACACTCAGCTGCCATTGAAATCAAAAGAACCTAAATAACTGAACTGGTATCTACAAGAGCAGAATTTGCTCCTTGTGCCTCATTTAGACTTATGTATTCAAACTCGAGAAAAAAACAAGTAACTATCACTGTATATTTTGGAAGAGTTTAAAGCACTTTATTCTGCTTATCCAAAGTAAAAGGAGTCCTCTAAAGAAGTAGGTATATTAACCATGGTTTCTGATTTTGTTGAAGTGCTGCAGCATTGAGTAGTCAATGAATTGCTCAATTATACATGTGCAGTTAAAATGCTAGAGCTCCTGGAAAGCATTTTTTAAAATTTAATTAATAAAAACCCATAATGTAAGAAAGGACACTGAGGTATTTGAAGATTTTGTTTCCTAAAAAGGTGTTAATTCCTAAAACAAAGGTGTCTAGGTGTTTTTAGAGTATAAAAATGTCAAAAAAACAGCTGAGTTGAACTGTCTCTTGAATTTTTCTGCAAAACTGGTGTCTGAGAATAGTGCAGATCTCGATGAAATGTAGACTGAAGTTTCAGGGTAATAACAGTGTCTATTGAAATAATCTATGATACAAAAAATGCTTAGATGGAGGCAGATTTAAAGTAATTTTGTAATTATTTAAGGCAATGTCCAGTGAACTCTTCAAGACTATTAGTGCAGAGAATAGAATTGATGTGCTCAGCGATGAATTTCTTTCTGCATTAAATCTGTTGTCTTTCTCTTATAATGTTAGTGCATGGAAGATATTTCCCATATCTTTCTCAAAGGGTGCGTCTACACTTGTAAATTAAATCGACTTAAACAGGCTTAAGTCGACTTCATTTACTCTGCATCTACACTGGTCTTTCCTTAATTCGACTTAAGCTGCTCCTTAAGTCGAATTAAGGAGAAGTTAGTTCGAATTAGTAAAATCTCGTTTTACTTCGAACTAATGCTTATTTCGACTTTATTAAGTCAAAATAAGCCAGTGGAGACGTGGATTAGTGCCTGGGTGGACCTTTTTAAGTCAACTTAAAATGTTAAGTCGACTTAATAAGGCCAAAAAGGGGCCACGTCTACACTAGAAGAGTTAAGTCCACTTCTGTTAAGTCGACTTAATAAAGTTGACTTTTGACTTAAAGTCAACCTTAAGACGACTTTATGAAGTCAGCTTAACTCTTCTAGTGTAGACATAGCCAAAGATATTATTAGCCTGGATTTAAGCCCATCCTCTTTACAAATGCAGCCATATCAGGGCACCTACCTCTCGTTTGCCTATTGACCTAATTAGAAAGGGTTCCATTTTGCAATGTACATGGGTCCTTAAACATGTTTCATAATCAGGCTTATGGGTTTAACCCTATCCAAGGGTTCAACCTGGTTATGAGGAGAAAGTGAAAGTCTCACCAACACACTAAAATAGTAGTAAAACTGGTAATTATGTTGTAATGCTGTGACTTAAATCCTTACTCCAACCAGTTATTAAATGGTAAGGCTTGTTTAGTCTAAGGTATGACATCAGTGGTTTCTGGATTCTGATCACTTCATGTTATTAAATTCTCTACATATTTTCAAGTATTTTCCCTAGACTCAACATCACACCGATCAATTTAGCCTGGTAGAACAAAACCTATTTCTCCATAGTGTAGCCCAGTGGTTCCCAACCTTTTTGGCTTGGGGCCACAGTTATTATTGTTACAACTCTGAAGGGCCTCCATTCTCTATCAGCAGTCCTCACCACATCCCCCAACTGCAGCCAGACAGAAGTTCAGTGAGGAGGCTGCCTCCCTTCCTCCTCACTAATCTCCCATCCCCCTGGCTGCAGCAAGGAAACCACACACCTCCTGTAGACCCATGCGCTCCACCTGGGTTTCTAGTGGTTCCCTTCTGCAGCTATGGGGATGGAAGATCAGAGCATCCCTCCCTATGGCTTCAGCAGGGACACCAGCACCTAGGCACCAAGGTGGAGAGCTTTTCTGTGCTCCCTGCTAGAGCTGGGGAAGGGGATCACGGATCTCCCGCCCCCCAGAGCTGCAGCAACGAGCCTGCGCCGGTCTTTTAGCCATGTGGTAATGCACTCTTTGTAGATCCTTAGGCAGCAGCTTCTTTCTGCAGCTAATGGGGGGGAAGGCCACTTTGAAAGTCCCCACAGACCACTTTTGGCCCTGGGCTACAGATTGAGAACCAGTGGTGTAACCTGACCCATTAACTGCCGTCAGAGATTTAATTTTTTTTACAAAAATAATTTGTATAGCTTTGACAGGTAGTAGCAGCGTCAGATGGATAAGTTAATTTTATTCTTGTTTTCATTTATTTTAACAATACTGGACCATAGTGTATTCTGTTAATCCTCATCATTTGATTTTCATTTCATGTCCCACAAAATCTCAGATGTCGTATTTTGGGTTTTGATGACCGGTTTGAGGGAGAACATTAAATTGGTTCCAAATGAATTCAGTCTGCTTTTTTTCCCCTTACACTTTGTAGAATTTTGTAATAGGGTGATATTTTTAGGATCCAACAAACACCTGTGCTTTATCTGAAGTAACTCAGATTTCCACTCTAGACTGATTTGTTATTTTACAGCGGCAAAGCCACTTAAAAACTTATGTCCTTGTATAGATAAGCATTACACAATCTTTTAAATGCGAAAAATATACTTTTACTGGAGTGGGATAGTTGTATATACAATAGTGGAGATATAATCAATTGTACTTTTTCTAGTATCTCCTCAGGTTCAATGAGTGTACCTCTTTTGTCCTAAACCTTATAGGTTCGTATATACTGAATCATTCTCATGTGTATCCATACATTTTCTTGGACCTTGAACATCTCAATTCTCACCTAAAAATATGGATCTTTAGTAACATCTAAAATGATGAATGCAGCCCAAGGCTGTCTTCTGTCCTTGACTTATGCTGGTCCATCTTTCTTTCTTCACTGTCATTGCACAATGGAGTCAAATTCCAAAGGGGTAGCCATGTTAGTCTATTGTAGAAAGACAACAGAGTCCTGTGGCACTTTTAAAGACTAACAGATTTATTTATCGCATGAGCTTTCGTGGGAGAAAATCCCACTTCGTCAGACGCTTTGAAGATAGGAAAGTTACAGAGTGGGAGGAAATTAAATGCAGGGGAGTGTATGACATAGCATCAGGTCAGGCTGTACACTCCCCTGCATTTAATTTCCTCCCACTCTGTAACTTTCCTATCTTCAAAGCGTCTGACGAAGTGGGATTTTCTCCCACGAGAGCTCATGCGATAAATAAATCTGTTAGTCTTTAAAAGTGCCACAGGACTCTGTTGTCATTGCACAATGGGTGAAAGATACTCATGATCTTCAAAAGTTCTTTCTGATGCAAATTCCTTCTTCTCTTACACTTTATGTGTTACTGGAGCCAGGACTTTTCATGAGAGGGAGAACTAAACATTTTAACTTTTTGCTATGCCATCCTACTGTCTAAAGACTATGAGTGAAACATGTCCCTACTGAAGTCAATGGGATCCAGGATTTCATACCTTGAGCAAAACTGATCTTTTTGTTTCATCCTTTTCCCCATCCATTGTATGAGCGTGACAGGCTGCGGAATGAGCAAACATATACAAATATGTTTGTACAGAAGGAGTACAAAATCTCTGCTTTTCAAAATGTTTACTTGGGTTAGATATGCCCACCATGCCTTCTAATCTTATCGTTATGGCTTGGCTGTATCAAAGAAACAGGCACATCTGTCTTTCACATTGTTATCAAGGTGGAGGGTAGTGGAAACTCCATTTAGTGAGTCTCTGTGCTGAATGGGGGAGCTTCCTTTCGTCTCCCTTACCAATTATACAGGAAAATCAGCACCATGCAAAAGATCATGAAATATAATTTATATAAAGTGGCATAAAAACATAAATCTTATGAAAGGCAGATACCTCTGGGATATCATAGGCTGCAGACTTCTATGTAATATGTTACCCCTGCTGTTATAAACCTTTGATTTGTGGGTTAAAACCTGAGGGTCTGTGAGTAACCTCATAAATATGCTAATGTAGGTTAATCAAGAACAAGCACTATTGCAAATACAGAATTTTTATTCCATAATTCCAAAGGTTTTATAGCATGTCTACATTTATAATAGTAAAGTCTAGGAAATTACCCTTCATATTTAGGAATATGCGCTGTCCGTTCCCTAACATCTCACCGATGTGAGTGCCAAGTTTTACATACACTGTTTTAAATGACATGATTTTTACGTCAAATTCATTATATGTTTTGCCTTTTTACCAAACTGACCTTTTCCAAACAGCAGGAAATGTGAAATGAGAAGATTTTTTAATTCAGCTGAGTGAATTATATACTTATAGAAAAATCATAAACGATTATTTTATTAGGTCAGAGAACTAACCAATAGATTAAGCAAAATATTGCTTTGGTAAAACCAGCAGTTTTCTGCTATCAAGTATGTCTAAGGAGATAAAGGCTTAAATGATTTTGTAAAATATATTATCTTTTCCAGCAGGATATTTTCACTGGAGATAAAATAAATAAATAACCCATCAAATAGTGTGAACTTACAATATCATAGTCATTGTGTGAACGTTTGTAATCATTAAGATAATCAAATGCAGTCTTTTGGGGGTTGGGTAAATAATATTGCTGCTCTTTGTGTGTGGGAATGCAGATGCAACACCTCTCATTTTCTATACACTGAAGACTACCAGCATTCTGCTTTTCTTTGGGGGTACAATTTGTGTGTGCAAATAACTTTTTGCTAGGCAACATATGCCAAAATAAGTATGTTTTATACTAATTTATTTATAGAAAAAAAAACATCTTTTTGCTGAGTTTATAAAAATCAAAATGCTTATATTCAACTCCTAGCAACAGCAATACTGATTTTACTTTGTATGCTTGTGGTAATTCCATTTCTGATCCTTGTCTACAGAAAATGCAGTTAAAATAAATGGAAGAAGAAATAATTGCTTCGATCTGAATTCATTTGTGCCTTACGTCCATATGAAATACCTGTCAGAAAGGATTATTTTCCTACTTTCTACAATCAGTAATTACAATTTTATAGTAACTGATTGAGAGACTGTAATCTAGAGAGTGATGATTGTGAGATAAAGTGTTTTAGATTATATTAAATTTGTGCTTGTCAGATTAGCTCTATAATTTAGACACGTGTCCTTGTATACATTTCTAATCTTTATTTATTTTTTATGTTAAGTCAGAGTTCATTATTTTCTGGTGAGCTGATATTTTGCATAGCTGTTCTCCCTTTACAAAATATGATCATATTTGTTCTTGGATTTAAATGTGACATTTTATGGGAAATAAGACGGTATATAAGGCTTTTCAAAGTGCATACTAATTTAATATACATTTACACTCTGAAATTATTTAGCACCAATGCTCCTGATAGACTTCAAGGATATTTGGTGTTGTACAATAGCCTTGCATAATAAATATTTGCATAATGTAGCAGTACTTCTTGTCATGGTTTCAAGGAATCACCATCTCTGATCCCCTTCATTGTCTGCTCAAGGAATGCCTCCAAGTCTCAGGCCTGTAGCCATCATCTCTTACTGGGAAGAGACCCATGTCTCTCTAACTTCCAGACATGAATGTTTTAGGGTGTAGTCCCTTTTCACTCACTGTGATCAAATCCTACTCCTTGGCTTCTTTTCAAGAAAAGTAACATTGTTTTACCAAAACAAACAAGAAGTCCTGTGGCACTTTTAAAGACTATCAAATTTATCGCACGAGCTTTCGTGGGAGAAAATCCCACTTCGTCAGACACTTGAAATGGAAAACTTACAGTATGGGAGGGAAAAATAATGCAGTGATGTGGAAGTCACAAGATCAGGTCAGACTATTTCATCAAAGCAAACGAGTTGTTTTGATTCAAATAGTGTGGAATAACATATAAGAAAGTGGGGAGGTTGAGTGAAGTACCCCTTTGGAAATCTTTTTACCAGTGAGCACATAGCTCTTTCAAAACAGAATACATTTAGTTAAGCATATAAAAGCAAACAGAGAAAACATAGAAAATAAAGCCAGAATCTGTACTCATATTAAATGTACCAGAACTCACCTGTCAAACTTATGGGATCCCTGGCAGGTTCCACTCTTTCTAGCCATTGTTCATATAATAGATGAGAAGCATGCAGGATGATTAAACCTCTTTTGCATTGCTGCTTTCTAGAGTTTCTCATCTTCGTTCTATTTAATAATGTTATTTTACTTGACAACATTTTTAACCTAGAATCTGAGAGTGGATGTGGATTTTAGAGCACTTTCAATACCATCTCTTAATCCAGAAGCTTTAGTGTCAGGACAAACATCCATAAACACTGCAGAATGCAGGCAGAGAGTAAATAATGTACTCAACACACATTCCAATGGCAGGACTCAAATTCTTAGTACATGAATGCTCTTCAATGGCCACAATGTATTTTACCTTGAGCCACCCATTTATTCTGATGTCAGGTAGCTTGCAAACAATCTGGCTTGCACCAGATCCCCATCCTACTAAACATGTGCAAATAACTTTCTCTGGATCTTGCATTGTTGTGTACTATAGAGTTGTTACCATGTTTGTGCCAAGTTATTAGAGAGAAAAGGGGATAAAATAACATCTGTTATTAGAGCAGCTTCTGCAGATGAGAAAGACAAGAAGAAGAGCTTTGTGTTAGCTTAAAAACTTCTCTCTCACCAACAGAAGCTAGTTCAATAAAAGATGATATCTTGTTTCTCTGACTCATCAGTTTGGCTTGACCCACAGTGTAGAACCAATTTGCAGCTTGTATATTCTTTAAAATATTGTTTCTCCAAAGGAGCAATGGGTCCCAGACACTTGCTGAGATCAATCCCAAGAGGGTAATAACATTTGGCAGGTGGGGATCAGACACATTGTGTGAGTCCCAGCAGAATGTGGAGGAACAGAAGTGTAAAATGTTGATATAGTGTGGGTTGTTTTCAAGAGGGCTGGATTCAGGAGCTCCTTGGTGAAACAACTTCAAATTACAGCCACTATCTCAGGCTACGTCTACACTTGTAAAGTTAAGTCGACTCTGTTATGTTGACTTAACAGCGTGGCTACACTTTAAGTCGACCTTGTTAAGTCGACTTAACAGTAGACATAGCCATCCACAATGGCTTTAAGTCGACTAATAAGGTCAACTTAGAGCTATTCCCCATCCACACTGGCTTTTAGTCGATTTAAGAAGTCAACTTAAAGCTTAAATTGACCTTCAAAGAGGGTGTTATTAAGGTGACTTAAGGAAGCACTTAAGTTGACTTAATAAAAGCCCAGTGTGGACCCAGCTTTGTGTAGGTCGACTTAAGCATCCTTAAGTCGACCTAAATTGCCAGTGTAGACGCACCCTCAGATTCTCACAAGGCATAGCAGTTTTCAAGATCATCCAAGTAAACATTTAGATTTTAGAGCACTTAGAAACTTGGCTGTTAAACAGTAAGTCGTCTTTACCTTAACTATAGTGGTGTTATTAATCCCACTGTGAGACACCTAGAAACAGCAACATCAACAGTGTAGGTTACAGTTATAGGATGGGGACTCTATTTGGATAGCAGTGACTGAGAAAGGGACTTGGGTCATGGTGAAAGGAATATCAGCTCCTAGAGAGATGATATGGCTAAAAGAGCTAATGCAATTCTTGGATGTATAAACCAGGTAATATTGAGTAGGGGTAGTGATGTATTGAGTAGGGGTAGTGACATTTAAATACAACATAAGTGCGACCCTAACTAGAATACTGTATCCACTTCTGTTGTCTATCATTCAAAAACGAGCTTGAAAAATGGAAAAGGATTCAGTAAATGAGCTATAAGAATAACCTGAGATCTGGAAAACCTGCCTTACTGTGAAAGATTTGGGAGTCTTAATCAATTTATTTTATCAGAGAGAGGGTTAAGAGGTGACTTGATCATCCCATATAAATTCTTATTTGGGAATATTTCTGATCATAGAGAACTATTTATTTATCAAAGGGACAAGATCCAATGGTTGAAAATTGAAGAAATATAAATCAAATTTCAATAAGTGGAAAAATGACTTCCCTACATACCAGTTTGATAAAGAAGTATAGCCCTATCAACTCTATGATCATACATTGCTTCTAGTTTCTGATTCATATCAGGACTCAATTTAAAAATTCAAAACTGTCCTTGGATTCCCGCTAGCCTGCTTCTTAATTTTTTTTCAGTCTCTATTCCCTCTGCTTCTATATTCAATTTATTTATCTGTCCATTTCTTCTAATTTAAGATTTTATACCATACCTATCACCCAAATACCTGAGTATCTTGTCTAGCAATAGATTAATCTGCTAATTCACATGCTATTGGTATAAGAGCCTTTAAGCTTTGTATCCAAAACAGCCTTCTTATACTGTAGGTCTCTCTGCCTCATTGACTTCTCATTTCTTCTTTTCAAATCTCATTTTAAAACATATCTTTTCTTCCTTTCTTATGCCCTTTAATTTCTTTTTCTATTATTGACTTTATGACTCAATGCTTTAATTATTTGCATTATACAATGTCTCTATTGTGAAATCTGGCTTTTTCATTCCCTGGACTGAATTGTAGCATGTCGTTATACTCTATAAAACATCTTATTAAAGCAATAGTTGCTGTCTTTCACTCATAGTGTTTATGTACACTGTATTTGCATGTATGGGTGTGTAAAATGACAATGTGCAAATCAGTTTTAACAAACACACTGTGAGCAGGAAAAAAAATCTCTCAGTCAAAACCTATTTAAGTGTGACACATCTCTTTAATGGATGGACCTAGATTGCCTTTCAGCTTTCTATGTTTTCTGAATATTCAAGTAGAATTATAGAATTATTGAAGTGTTTGAGCTGGAAGGGCATTCACTAGATTATTTAGTATATCTCATCTTGTATAGAGCTATATGAAGAAGCTGTTTATCAAATCTCAGTGAGAGGAGTTCAAATGATTTTTAGTCCACTAATTCTCTTGAAATTATGTTCCATTCTGTAGCTGATTTTAGCATTATAGAAGTTTTTCCAGCACTGAATCTAAATAGTTTCTACTTCATCATAATCCATTGGGCCAAATTATCTTCTGTCATAAATCAATTGAAAGCAGTGCACGGAACAGTTAGCCCATTATTTTTTGCCTGATCATTTAAAAATGTCAAGAACAATTACTTCTCTTTCCTATTTTAACATCCTTGTTAGTATAGGGAAACATCTTTTTTGCATTTAGTACCTGTGTCTTGCTCAGACTTCTCTTTTGGATACTAAAATCACAAGCTACTTATGTAAAAGCTATATAAGACTTTTAGTCTCTGTATGAAACTGTTATTTCATATTTGTTTGAATTATATAGGATTATCATGAATTCGTGACTGGCATATGTATCCTCCTATTTCCATATTCTATCAGGCTTTTGTCAAGGAGGAAATAAATAATTTTAGTTCTACCAATAGGACTGCAGTTTCAATTACAAATCATGAAGAAGCAGCATAGCACAGTAATATCTATGCAGTAGAACTATTTTTCAAACAATTACCAAATATTGCAGAATGTTGTTTTTAATTAAAATCTATACTTCACTTGTTTGTACTTTTTCTACAGATTCTTCATCTAAACTTTCCCTCACAGATAATGGGTGTTACAACATGCCCGTCTATAGTATTATACATCCGATTTCCAGACAAAAATAAATAAATTCTCACCATTTGAACTGCCCCATCCTTTTTTGATGAAAAAGTTGTATACCAAAACACATGCATGTGCACACACTCTCTTCTGACCTTCCCTCGTGTTTTCTTCTCAGTAGTCTTTTTTGTACTGTGATAGTCAAAAGTTGCCTTAATCATAAATAATGTTAGGTTTTTTCCTCAGGAAAAGATAACAGAAGACTGACACCAAAATGATTTAATCTTCATGTATTGTCAATACCCACTTTTTCTGTTGCAGAGCATGCATCGTAGCTCTGTGGAAGAGTATAACAGTTATATTCAGAAAGAAGAAATTCAGTTATAATTTTTGATGATACCTAAAGAACTAATAATTTTGTAGAGTTTAAATACCCATCTCAGCACTCTCCAGATAGTTTATTTTGGGTTATATTTAACCTTATCACATTATACATGCTGCCAGGGCTCAGTAATTGATCATCTGCTAAAATTTTACTCTATATTTATTTTAGTTTTTCTTATTTATTCATTCTTAATATATTAACACTGAAAGAATGGAATTAATGCAAGTTGAAAAGTATTATTTATTGCCTCAAAACTAGGCAGGTAAAAGTTTACACTTAGTGGATAATGTGAATTGTTTTAAAATGGTGCAGGGATTAAAACTGCTTTGCATCTATAAACTACATGAACATTTTAGCTATTTTAATGGAAATCTGAGCCTGGCTTTCCGTTACCTGTGGACAAACATTTTTCACAAAATTTTCACTCCATATCTGATCTCTCAGTTTTCATCCTGAAAGGAAACATCTTCAAAAGACACACCTGGGAGCTTAAATTCAGACTTTGGTTAATACAAACATGGAGTCCTGTAAAAACAACAAGAGTCCTGTGTTACCTTAAAGACCAACAGATTTCTTTGGGCATAAGCTTTTGTGGGCTTCAACTGACTTCATCAGATGCAATTCTGCAATTTCTCTTTGAAGCTTCGCAGAATTGGAACTCATATGCAGATTTGACACTGTTGCCTCAGGGTTAAATAGGGACTACAGATTTTTTTTTTTCATTACAGCAGGTGATTTGACCTCACCTTCCTCTATATGCTGTTCCCCAGTATCTGAATCTAACTGCTTTGATTTGCTGTAACAGTCTGACCTGATTCTATGACTTATATTTCCTTGCCTTTTTCTTCCCCTCCCATTCTGTAAATTCCCCATCTTCAAAGCATCTGACGAAGTGGGATTTTCTCCTGAGACAGCTCATGCAATAAATAAATTTGTTAGTCTTTAAAAGTGCCACAGGACTCCTTGTTTGTTTTGCTGACCTAGACTAACATGGCTACCCCTTTGATACTTCTGTTAGACTCTAATAATCATCGTCTTAGTAAAGGCACTTTAACTAGAGTTTATTATAACAAACTTGTAATCCACTAACCTTTTTTTTGTGTCCTATAACTGCAGGAGGGTTAACAGGTCTCTTCACCTTGAATGGTTCCTTAAAATATCATAGAATCATGTAAGATTAGGATTGGAAGGGACCTCAGAAGGTCATCTAATCAAACCCCGCGTTCAAGGCAGAACGAACCCCAATGAAAACATCCCAGCCAGGATTTTCTCAAACCAGGCATTAAAAGCCTCTAAGTACGGTAACTAATTGTGCTAAACTATCTCTTCAACTCTGTATTTAGTTGTGATCCTTTGAGTACATTGCCCAGGCCTGAGGAAGATATCTCTGTAGCTAGAAAGCTCGTCTGTTTCAGCAGTAGAAGAATAGACTAGAATAGACTAGAAAAATCCAATAAAATACATTACCTCACCCACTTTGTCTTTCTGTTTCCATTGTTAGCATATATGCAAGTTGGTAAGGACCCTGGAAAGAAGGCATACATTTTGAACAGTGGGTGCCGTTAGCCTTTGGAGCAATTCACCAGTGGTCATGTTGAATTCTCTATCACTGGCAATTTTTAAACCAAAATATTACATGTTTTTCTAAAGATATGCTATAGAAAATTTGGGGGTGAGGGGTTAGGAGGAGTTCTATGGCGTATGCTGCACAGAAGGTCAGACTACATGAATACAAAAGTCTCTTCTGGTCTTGAAATCTATGAAAATACCTTATTTTAATCAAGCTATTGTTTACCTCAATCCAAGCCTACCAACAGCAATTCTGGGCCCAGGACAGAACAGCCAATGGTCTCCCTATAAAGAGATGGCTGAGGTCCAAGTGGGTTTCTGCCAAATGTTTTTACTTATTATCTGCCATGCGGGTTCCTGGGCAACTGAGGACGCAGTATCTGTTACTCAGCTTCAACTGCCCAGGGGGATTACTGATGAACCAGGGAAGTTCAGTAACAGATACCACCTCCTCAGCTACTTGGGAAACTGCATGGTGCATAATAAATTAATACAGCTCCTGGGCGGGATGGAGAGCATGTGCAGCAGAGTCTTTGGGAGAAAGGAGATGACGTATTTATCCTCCTGTCCTCCTGGGCCCTTTTAAATTGTCAGGCCCCTAGGTGATTGCCCCCTTTGTTTCCCCTGCTCCCCGTCAGTGGTCCTGCCTCAATCTGTACTGTAAAAGTTTCTCATTATTTCATTCTTATAATCAAAATTATGTAATAATTTATATATACAGCAGAGCGAAATGTTGGTAGTGAATGTGCCCTAGAATGTAAGTAAGGTTAATGGACCACATTCTCTGGCCCTTTTTATTTCCTTTGCAGAGCAAAAGGGAACAGAGACTGCTTTACAACTCTTCCCCTAAGATTTCCCCAGCATGGGAGAAGTGCCCTGTGGGCATGGAGCCAGTATAGTCTGTTCCTGCATCCTCTTCCCCTGGTCTATGGTGTGATGGGCGTATTAGGGACAAAGTGTAGAGGTGGCCAGTGTACATTGTGTGCTCCAATTATGCTCAGCTGGTATACTGTACCTTGAGGATTATTGACAGGTGACAAAAATTATAGCAGTTGCTCTGCTCTGCTAACATGCCTGTACCAGGGGTGGGGCAGAAAATGAGGGACCTGAAACCAGCCCCTTGATGTTCCATTCTCAGCAGTGCTCAGAATATTCTTATTGATGGTTTTAAAATTGGGCAGCATAGATAAATGGGAGTTTCAGGTGGAAAACAATAATTCAGATTAAAAATCTATAAACAGTCTTCTCTTCCCCAGAAGTGTGACATTTTTGACCAGTTAAATTTCTGGTTGAATTAAGTAGCTGGTGTACATCAGTAGTTGAATCTTCAGTCCATGTTTTATCATGTTGCTTCGTTCCAGGGTTTGCGCACGGCAGAGAAAAGATGCAATGTGTCACATTGGTAATGCTTGTTGGAACAATAGTCACAGTTCAGTCAGTAACAGCAGCTTTTACTCCCTGAAGACCAGTATGGTCTGGAATATATACATAACCGATCTCTCTTTGTCAACACATGAATAATTAAGTTTTAGTTTAAAGCTTTAGAAATAAACAACAGAAATTTACAGTGGCTGTTTGTAATGCTCTCTATGAGAAAATTACGACGTTGTCACTGCTTTTAGTTGTATGATATTAAAAGATAACAGTAGAGCAAGTTAATAGTCGTTTTTACTCTGTAGTTTATTGTCATTATCATGGTTGCAGAGATAACTGTTTAGCTCTTTAGAATTTTTTTTCTTTGCACAACTCTACTCCCTGACTTTCTTCGGGTGTTCATAACTAATTTTTCTTGTTTGTCTTTTTCTACTCTCTTCATGAAAAGAACATAAGGACATATTATCTCTTGCTTTTCCCCTGTACAATATTTGCTTTTCCTACTGTCGTCACTGAAAATTCACCATTGTCTCTATCCTTCAGATTCTGCCACTAGGATGTCACAGTTGCAGAACTAGCTGAAATTGTGCCCCCTCTGGTCTTTCTGAATTCACCCCCCTTAAGCGTCAGGCTTCACGCCTTTACTTCTTCTTGGGTGCCTTGACTGGGCACTGAGCTATACAGTACTCTGTGCATCAGCCCTGCTTATCAGCAAATCAGATTGATTGGAGCACCACCAGTTTGTTTTGGAAGCCTGGGAAAAAAGGGTTGTCTACAGTGACCAGACAAAATGAACTAAAATATTGTTCATTTTAATCCCGAGAACAAAGAATTTATACATTTTTTTTTAAAGTCAGTCTGCACACATAGTGATAAGTTTCAGAGGGGTACCTGGGTACCGCAAAAACAATGAAAGTACTGTGGCACCTTAAAGACTAACACATTTCTTCAGGCATAAGCTTTCTTGGGCTCCAAGTCACCTCGTCAATCTGAACACACGTTTAATTTACCTAAAACTCTATTATCCAGTGTTGCTGACATAGACAGGCCTAGCTTTTTCAGACACCCAGCTGGTGCCTATATCAGTCTGAACAGATCCCCAACAACTGCCTTCTTTCTGGAAGAAGAGAGCTTCTTTCTCTCTTGTAAGAGATTTTTTTGACCTTGTCTGTTCCTGAACTTTCAGCTCTGCTAGTTCAAGCCAGGTCAATTTGTTTTGCAGGAGGTCAAGACAGAATTCATAGAACCAATGGATGTTCCATTGTCTCATAACAACTCCTAAGTATTTACTGCATTTGTGGCATTTCAGGGCAGGGGCGGTGTTAATGATTCCAGATCCCTCTGCAAAAGTCAAAAGTCTTGATTTCCACCCCCTCCGCCAGCCTTTCCGGGGCTCCCGCCAGGCCTCCTGCCTCCCACTGGCCCCCCCATCTGCCTTCTCGGCCACATCGCCCTGCCCCCATGGGCAGGGCCCCTTCCCAGCATGGGACCCTGGACAAATGCCTGGTCTGCCCTAGAGCTAAGACCACCTATGCTAGAGGGGGACGTATAACGCAATGAAAAATGAGTTATACAAATACCTATATGTTCATTACTTTTTGTACACATTCCTTAAGAGAAGTCTAACAATAGTGTTAGCATCTTCCCCCAGAAACACATTGGGAGCAATGGTTATATACTATTGAAAATATCAACACTTGCATTTTCATGCAGACATATAAGTGTTAGTTTTTTATACGTATCTGTACTCAAAACGGGTGAGCTCATGTTTGCATTGATAAAATTCTACATGCACACACAGGAAATGTCATTTATACAGCTGAAAATTGTCCAATATATTTTGTTTCTAATTTATTATTCTGCAACGTATGGTAAAAGTTGCTCATATATTCATCCTTATTTACCCATATGTATTTATATCGCTAAGAAACGATGGAGGAATTATTTAATAGGTATGGTTTAAAATCGTTTGGGGGGGTTCTGTTAAAGTAAATAATTCAAGCACCTGATTTTTTCTGTTTGAATCTTTGCATGTAAGATGTGACATCATATTAATGGCATTCATAATTTTATTGGAGAATTTAAATATTGTTTGGGCATGATGTATTACAGAACAGAAACCAACAAAATTCTGATTCACTTGCAATGTTTCAAATTAGAAGGAAGGAATTGGAATGTGAAAAATTATTCCTTTCATACCTATAGAAAAAAGGAATGAGTACCCTTATGTGACCTAAAACTCCTTCAGAAAACAAATTTTGTTAATTATTTTATGGCTCATTGGGACAGACTATTTTCCCTGTTTACTTATTCCTGGATGACCTACTCATAAATTCAAATATAAATAGCCTGTGTTGTAAGTCAATGTTCCGTTTGCAAATTAGTAAGAGAAGCATGACGTTTATGTAATTAGGTTATTTTGAACAGGCATTTTTAAAACTGACTATTAGGCATTGGAAGACAATGACTGATTTTGGTGGAATGTCATGTTTCCTATATTTGTAACAAGTTCTCAGTGTTTACTTGTTCTTATGAGTTCATTGTCATGAAGTATTAGTAATCTCCAAACAGGTCCTACACAGGAAATCAAATGTAGTTTTTTTAATGTTTTGTCAAGCTTTATTAATCTGCAAGTAGGAACTCTGTTAATAGAACATACCAGTTTGTATAGTTTAATTTATTTGCACTTAATCCAGTACCTGGTTGGGTGCCCTCATTGGTTTCACTGTTGGCAGCTTTACAGATGTAAGGCATAAAATAATGAAGTATATAACTACTGTGATGACTACATCTGTTAAACGCATCCATCCCATCTGTGGCTTACAGATGCACAAGTCCTATCCTCTGTACTTTTTAAAAAAAAGATGTAATAGTTAATAGTCATTCAAAATTCACTGAATGGTTGTAAATCTTATTTTCAGATTTGCTGTGCTGTGTGAAAAGAAAAATTAAGTCACTGATCTTTCTTGGAAATATTTGATGTAAAATTTACCTTATAGGTCCATCATTTATAATCAGAAAGAGTGTAGTTATTGATTGCAATAGTTTTCCTTGACAATAATTGTTTCTGGAATGAGGGACACTTTCAATGAATGCTGACACTTTAAGTGAAAATAATTGCAGTTCTGCAAAATGTAAAGGCTTTTTCAACAAATAGCTTTTTAATAGTGTCACTGAAGATGAACTCTGCTGAAAACTGCTTATGTTTTGTCTCTTTGTATTAGTTCATCTCTGGAAATAGATATTTGTAACAAGTGTTCTGGAAAAGCCAGGGGTTATTTTGAACATTACATATCATTTGAAGCCAATAGTGTCTGCATTTAAAATAATGCTTTTGATTGTATGAAACCTTTGGTTTTTTCATTTAAGGTAATATAAAAGAATTGTTTATGCTTGGGAAGTGCTACACATTGGACTAAATAATACCCCCCTCCCAGGGTTTTTTTTTGGGGGGATGGTACTTAGGGGTACTGAGTACCGGCACTTTTTTTTCTTGTGGTGGTACTCAGGGGTACAGAGTACCGGCACATTTTTTTCACAGAGATGAGGCCCTGACTCCTGCCACACCAGCAGCAGCCCCAGGTCCCTGGCCAAGTACTAGCACCATTTTCTTTTTTGTTACGAAAAAAGCACTGACCCCAGTCTTTACACAGATTTTATTTACGGTAATCCTTGTTTAATCCTCTGATGGGTTCATTAATATACCACTCCTTGTTTAGGGCTGGAGTCACATTCTAGCCCTCATGTGGAACCCTGGAAAGCCAAGATTCTGTGTGAGAGAACTGTTTGGCCAGTTAAATGCACAAAAATACCTTTGTAGCATAATTGTTAACATTGTCTAGCTTCATCAACAAAAGTAGTAGTAATTGTCATGATGCATCATTGTCAAAAGTGCGTATATTGATTCTGAAGGAAAATTGAATTTCTTTGGATGCAGGGGTGTACAGGACCAGGCCATTAATGTGGAAAAATAGTAGAAACAAGTGTGACGTGGATAGAGTGGAGCATTATCAAATAAACACCTTTTGCAATTCACTGTAGAAAATTCTACAGTAATAGAGAGAATAGAATCTGTCTTCAATTCAATAATTACATACTACGAAACACTGAATAAGAGATGGATTTAGGGATATTGGCAGCTATACCTCTAAAAACATTAGGTACAGCTCTTAACATTAGTTAAAATAAATTATAGGATGTATAATCAATTATTTAAAAAAAAACTTGTTAAAAGTAGTTTATTCTAACATTATGAATTGATCTAGTAGAAAGGCTTGATTTGAAATATTTCACAAAGTTCTGGCCACCTTATTTTTAAAAGTAACTGTTAATATGTGTTTGTTTTGGAATAATTTGTTTTATTATACATCAGATATATCTGCTTTTTAAATTAACATATTATTTTTAAAAGTTATGTTCCACTGTGCTTTATCATGAAACAAAAAAAAAATCTTTAAAATGTCTTGGCTTAATGGCATAGAATCTTTTTGAATGTTGCTTTTAAAATCTATTTTCAATATCCTGATTAAAATGGGAATTAAAATAGTTAAAATATAAGTTAAATATAAAAAAGGTGATTTATATAGTTTACAGGAATTGTCTGTTAATCTTCAAAAACGTTTCCTGCTATTATACGTCACATTATATTCTTGCTTGTATTTCAGTTAATTTTAATATGAGAGGAGAACTGAACTCCATTGTTACACTGTGACATAAAAAGATCCATTTTCAGCATCTGTTTTGGAAGTTATTTACCCAGCTTTCTTTATGGTAAATGCATGTTGTGCAGGTATGCATACCATGCTGAAATTATACTTTAGATTGATCATCTGGGGTCAACAAATCTGAAACATCTTGACTGTGAAAATGTTGTAGTAATTTATTTTTATTTTCATTTGCAGATTGCCTTTTCACAGCACAACACCATCATGGATCTCGTGCAGTTCTTTGTCACATTCTTCAGGTAAATGGCTTTTTCTTGCATCTGATTGAATCCATATTAATTTATGTTCCATCAATGTATTAGATTTTCCAGTTCTTAATTCTTAATTTAATTAATTCTTAATTCTTAATTTATGTTAGCCAATGCTAATTTAATACTGCTGAGGGTCCTGACCTCAATACTTTGGGTACATACTGTTATTGTCCAGATATACTGACAGAAGGACAGGTGATATTACATATGGTTTTAATCATGCCACAACTTTATTATTTGGTGTTCAGGACTGCCTGACAGATAAAAGTATACAGTGAAAATAACCCTATGTTCATTCAATACCTTTCTGGGGAGCTTGCTGCCAGTACCCTCTTTTTCTCTCCAGGTCTCCCAACCAACCCATTGCTGGGCCCTTATTCACCAGCCCAGCACAACCCTTCCCGCAAAGGAGAGTTAAGGGGCTATGAGAAAGGGGGTTGACTCCCTGCCATACTAATCATATTAGCCTCAACTGCCCCCTGCCCCTCCCCCCATTCTGTTCTTTTAACCAGCAGCTCCTTTATCAGGCCATTTATCCAGTCACTGTATACCTTCCCTACCTGCACTGAACATCTGCTGCACTTACATAACAAGTTGAGACATATGGCCTACCTTCCTTCATGCCATGCATGAACAAAACCTTCCCTGAACCCACTGCGGGAAAGTGAAAAACCCTCAACTCCACCTAGGCCAGTCTGTCTGGTGGTTAGGAAAAAATTCCTTCCCAGCCCCTATAAAAAGGGGTGGCTAGTGCAATACCCATAGCAGATTTTGACCAAATCTGGTATTTCACCACCTAAAGGGGAAGGAGGCTGGCTGGGTACTGCCTCCTCTGCTCCGTATGAAAGGGAGCTTCACCACATGGACTGTTCCTTTTAAACTGTTCCGCCCATCCAGATTCCAGAGGATGTGAGTCATTCTCACCCCTTGTTCTCTTTTGCAGCAATTTGATCTCTTCCCCACCCCATGCATTAAGTACGGTTCCCTTAATTCAGCCAGCCAGCCAAATTCCGCCACACTTAAAAGTGCAGTGTGATCATTGTCCACTTAGTCGTAACATTGATCATCTTTACGCAAAGATTAGCCAACTGTCAGTATAGAAATCATAGGCCAGTCATGATGATTTACATAAATTCAGGTAGACCTGTGTGTGATGATCCGTAGGCAACACATTCCAGTGCTTTACCACTCCCCGAGTGAAAAAGTTTTTTCTAATATCCAACCTAGACCTCTCGCACTGCAACTTGAGACCATTGCTCCTAGTTCTGCAATCTACTACCATTGAGAACAGTTTAGCTACGTCTTCCCTGGAACCCCCTTTCAGGTAGTTAAAGGCTGTTATCAAATCCCCACTCATTCTTCTCTTCTACAGACTAAACAAGTCTAGTTTTCTCTGACCTTTCCTCATAAGCCATGTGCTCCAACCTCCTAATCGTTGTCCTCAGCTGGACTCTTTCCAATTTGTCCAATTTCTGTAGTGGGGAGGCCCAAACCTGGGCACATTACTCAAAACGAGGCCTCACCAGTGCTGAATAGAGGGGAATAATAACTTCCCTTGATCTACTGGTAATGCTCCTAGTAATTCAATATGCCATTAGTCTTCTTGGCAATATGGGCACACCAACTTCTTGTCCGCTGTAATGCCCAGGTCCTTTTTTGCAGAACTTCTGCCAAGCCAGTGGGTCCCCAATCTGTAGCAGTGCATGGGATTCTTCCATCCTGAGTGCAGGACCCTGCACTTGTTCTTGCTGAACTTTATCAGATTTCTTTTGTCCCAATCCTCTAATTTGTGTAAATCACTCTTTATCCTATCCCTGCCCTCTACTGCATCTACCATTCCTCCCAGCTTAATGTCTTCTGCGAACTATCTGATGGTGCAATCCACCCCATCCTCTCTATCATTAATGCAGATGCTGAACAAAACCGACCCCAGCATCAACCTGTGGGGCATTCTGCCTGTTGCCAGCTGCCAACCAGACAGAGCTGTTGATCACTACTCATTGAGCCTGATGATCTGATATGATTGACTTCCTGCTCATGTTGATGATGATAATTCTGTGTGGTGTAGCATACTCAGCAAACATGGCATTGGAAGCTTACTTCTCCTGGTAACATGTTGAACACCAGTTAGGTATCACAAACACTGTCTTCCAGCTCTCCAAGAAATACAAAATAATCTGGATGCATTGCTCACATCACTGGCATCAGAGTGATTATGTGTTGATCTGATAGCAGGACATACAAAAAGGTGTAGATAACCTGGATGTTACACGGAACTGATTGCTGTCTTGTTCAGCCAAATTTCTCTCTTCCTATTTGGATGAAAATGCATAAAAACCAGTCAGTTGAGCATCTAAATGTTGCCTGGAAGAAAGATTCATAAAACAGTGAACAGTTCTCAACCCAGCTAACTAATATTTTGAAAACTCTTCCAACAATCAGTGCTAATGTATTTGCTGTGTGATGTACGTACCAATAATGTTGTAGACTGGGTTGGATATATGAAATATTGTCATGTAGCCTGGTTGATGATGATTCATAGATTTTCAGTGTCAGAAGGGACCATGTAGTCTGACTTCTTGCACAATGCAGGCCACAAAACCTCCCACTCAATCCTGAAATAGCAAGTCTTCTTTATGCCAAACAGGGACGCTCATTGTGAGCTCTTAGCTGACCTGTTCTCCAAGCTGAAAAACAATAGCTTGTACCACACTTCAGCACAAACTCTAGCAAAGGCAAAATATGTGGTTTAACCGCAAAGAAGATGAATTGCAGATTCTTGCAGAATAATTTGAGCCTAAAGTCTTTTATGGTATGATCCAAGCTGTGTATGTCCCTACTTAATCTGCTTTTACACCGCTAACAAGTGCTGATGATGAATTTCTCCTCAGAGATCACACTATCATCCACCCAGGTTGACGTGAACACTTTACTGAATAACTTAATCATCTATCTACTGTCCCTGATTAGTCACTTGATAATATCTGTAACCTGCCTACATCTAATGCACTTGCTGGTCCACCCAGATGAGCCAAGGTGCTAAAGGCTGTTCAGATATAACACACATCCTGATGCCATTCCAGCTGACGTTTTAAAACATGGAGGTAATCCTCTCATTGACAAGCTTTCTGAATTCTTCTGTCATCTGGCTTCAAGAAATCATACTGCAACAACTAAAAGTTGCCAACATTGTTACGATCTATAACAGCAGAGGCTTAAAAAGTGACTGTGCTAACTGCTGTGGCATCTCATTGCTTTCTGTGGCCAGTAAGTTTCTTGCGTGATTTCTCTTGAACCAACTCCTGGTCCAAAATGTCAACTTATTTTTCTCTGAGACACAGTGCAGCTTTTGTGTTCCTCGAAGTGCTGATGGCATGACTTTAGTTGTCTGACAATTATAATAAAAATGTCATGAACAACATCAGCCATTGTGCATCATTGTTTCTCCGTCTAAACAAAGCTTTTGATATAGTCAAACACACTGCCCTCTGGAAACTGCTTATTAAATTTGGATGCCCATGCAAATTTATTAACATTGTTTGGCAATTCCATAAAGGAATGGTTGGAAAAATTAGTATTGATGGTGATCTAACAGATCTTTTTCCAGTTATGAATGGGGTAAAGTAGTGATGTCCTTTCTCCTAGTCTTTTTTATTCTTTCCTGCAATGCTAGAGGAAGCCCTCCATGGTTCTTCAAATGGTATCCAACCATCTAAAACAAATGGCTGTCAAGACTCCTTTTGAAAACCTCTACTGAAGGAGCTTCCACAATCTCTCTAGACAGTCAAGTCCATTGTTCTATTGTTCTTACAGCTAGAAAGCTTTTTTCCTGAGATTTAATCTAAAACTACTATTCTGTAGTTTGAACCCCTTGCCTCTTGTCCTACCCTCAGTGGCAAAAAAGAACAACTTTTCTCCATCTTTCTTAAGCCTTTCAAGTGTTTGAAGACTGCTATCATGTCCCTCCTGAATCTCCTCTTTTCCAAAGTAAAAATATGCTGTCTTCAGCCTTTGCTCATATGGCTTGCATTCCATCCCTTTGATCATCTTTGTTGCTCACCTCTAGGTCCTTTCCAGTTTCTTTACATCCTTTCTACATTGGTGACCAAAATTGAAGACAGTACTGAGGCCTGCTGAGGCCTAACCAGCACTGAATAGAATGGTAGTAATGGCTATGTGGTCAGTATTGTCAATGTTGTTCTTCTTGAATTGGGCTAGATTCAGTAGTACTAACTGTGTTTGTCTACATCATTCTCGAAATCAGGTGACTAATATTATTATTGTAAGTCCCAAATGAAATCTTTACAGTGTTGGTGATAATTGAACACAGGAGAGCATTTAATTCTTTCAAAAACATTTTCGCATCAAACAATCAGTAAATCAATACTAAAGCACTTCAACTGTAGTCTAAGGTCACACAAATTGCACTAGGCGGGTTGGAAAGTTTGTTAGCACTTCAGGTAAAGTTATATGTTATAATACAAAACTTACATCTCTAGATCAGTGATGTTACTGTTTCACCTTCTGCACTTCCTAGTCTCTTACTTAATCCATAGATCACCTTTTTTTCCCTCACACTTTGTGAATCCCCTTCTTAAATTATATCAACTGTAGCATGCAGTGTCATCATTCTCTCCTGCGCTGTAGTCTCTGACTTGTTTACGTTGTGTAACTAGTTTGGAATTGATGTAGTATTCTTCCTACCTCCTTCCATGATTTTTATACTTGTTTGTCAAATTTTGTCACCCTTTGTCAAAACATGGTATCAGTTTAAAGACAACCTGGGGCTATTATTTTATTCCCTTGCAATGTCCAGTACACAGTGTTAATCATTTGTTGTCAGCGTAGGTTACCTCTTTGGCACTCTTTCTACACTAACAACGTTGCTTATCATATATCTCTGACAGATAGTGTCCTTGTGGATGGTAACTCAATTACACTTAATACACAATGAATTAGAAAAATGTGCTTTTCCTGTATTTGTTAATGACCTTCCATATTAGACTTAATCTTGTTTTCATATTGCAGAGTGGCCCAGGCAGTCATGCTTCTCTGCCTAGGGTCAACCCCTGTCAATAATGACTGTAAATATAGTATTTGCAGTGACATCATAACTAGAAAATGATCTATCAGAATGGATGAGCAAAAGGAAAACCCATCATGTTTTACAATGGGATGGTGGTAGCAAAGAGGAAGAACCAAGCACATATGCAATGAATGGAAAATGTTTACATTTATATCTAGATATGTATATCTATTTATATAGACTATATTAAGGAGGCTTAAGTCAACCTAATTTACTCCCAGTCCACACTGGGCTTTTATTACGTCGATTTAATAACACCTAGTTTTAGGTTGATTTAAGGCTTAAGGCGACTCTTTAAGGCGACTCAAACCAGTATGGATGGGGATTAGCGCCTTAATCAACCTTATTAAGTCAACTTAAAGTGTTAAGTCGACTGAATAAGGTCGACAAGGGGTATGTCTACACTAGAAAAAGTTAAGTCAACTTTGTTAAGTCAACTTAATAAGGTCAACTTTAAGATGACTTAAAGTTGACCTTATTAAGTCGACTTAACAAAGTTGATTTACCTTTTCTAGTGTAGACATAGCCTTAGTGATGGACCCCAAGAGGTTCCTATTCCTCCTTATAATCTAGAGAATCTTCGAAATTTATCCTCTGCAGTGTATGACCTGCCAAAGTTCTTCTCCCCTGCTGTTTGTTCTTCAGTGTGCTGACACCGTATTGTTTTTCTTATTCTCCTGCTTTTCCTGTTGACTTAATATGCAAATAAAGCATGCTTTGTGTTGACTTACACACTGCTTCATTTACATTGGAGACCCAGGAAGACAGGTAAATCAACATTCCTTTGTCTTGGAGTATCTTGTTTATCCTGCCTTTTTACATAATTTAAACATATTCTTAATTCATATATACAGCTTCTTGAACAAAGCCAGTGCATACATCTTGCAATGCTTATGTTGGCCATTATGATAGAAGCTTTCCTTTGACACCCTACAAAACATTCTTTGTGGACAAGTACTATGGCAGCAGTGATGGATGGATGAGTTTGTCAGGCCTGATAGGAATTGCTGTTTCAAGACAGTGAACGTGTTTTGCTAGCAGCCATTGAGGAACTCTTAGGGTGCTGTCTCCTACTAGGACTGCTGTCAGAGGAATCCAAGCCTCTGTGCTTTGGATCCCCCATGGTGTGTCAAGATCCTGGAGTCTGACCAGAATTCAGCCATTACCCTAATTTCAGGGTCCTGTAGCACTTAGGGCACAGACCTTCTATCTGGCATCCCCTCCCAATCTTGGAACCTGCTGTCCATCCACTTAGACCCTCCTGGACACAGCATTGGCCCTTTAGATTCCCCATTACTTAAACACCTGGTCCCAGACCTCAACCCAAAAGGCGTGATGCATTGGTTTACAGGCCAGCACTCTCAGGGGCACACAACAATTGTGAAAGCTACATGCACTTCGTACAGTTTAACATCTTTATGCTCTTTTATCGTTGATCATGTAAAGCACATTAGAGCACAGATCATACAAAACAACAGAAGAGCCTTAATTCAGTGTCCCTCACTAGCTCACCCTTCCCTTGGGGAATCATGTTTATTCTGTTAGGTAAACAAGGTAGGTGAGATAATATTTTTTTACTGGACCAACTTCTGTTGGTGAGAGAGACAAGATGGCAGACAAACAGGCAGGGTCATTTGCCTCCTTGTCAACCCTGCAGCAGCCTCTTTCATCTTAATCTGGTCCCAGATAGCTATTCCCTCAGATTCCTCTTGTGAGTTCCTTTATAGACACCTGCTTTGTTCATCCGCTGTTGTCTCCTCCTGGTAACTTTGCACCCCCTTCTCTTCAAATAAGAAGAGGAAATCTATTCCCCCAGCTTGAGAAAATCCATTATCCTAAAGTGCTTTTCTTCATATAGACCATCTTTGAGTGCTCCCCATTCAATGTCATCGCTGGTGTGAGATTGATATGACATAACCTTGCTGACTCGTGGTGGATCCACATATGTACAGACTTTCCATAACAATCATTTCATGATACAGTTTAATAAAATCTTCCACAATTAAGAAATAACACACACGGAACCCCCCAAATCATCGCAGTCCCACACAGACAAAATTGTAAATGTCAGGAGGTATTGAAGTGAATGTACCTGCTTAGGATCACTGGCATTGAAAATCTAAAATCCAATTCTGACATGAACATATGGAAAGCTGTGTCACTAAATAGATTTACTAGAGGTAATGGCAGCAATGGCCAATTGACTAAAGAATGGTGTGCAAAAGTCAAGGGCATTATTTCTTATTGAAAAAATGTTCCAAAATTTGAAGTCTAACACAAGGTCTCTCTCAATATCGGAAAGTAACTTTTTAATAACTGGATGGTTGTGTAGTGTGTAACAATAGCAGTGAATAATGCTGCTTAAAATAATATGCAATTCATGTTTTCATGGTCTAGCTACAGAATAAATAACTAGGTTTAACCACAATTTAAACAAAGGAGTTTCAAAGGAGTAACCGTGTTGGTCTAATTCAGTAAAACAAACAAGGAGTCTTGTGGCACTTTTAAAGACTGACAGATTTATTTATTGCATTCATTGACAAGATCCCAATTTAAACATGGTTGATGCTAAAACATGATCTAATCTGATTTAGAAAATATACACTACTTCACATCTTTTTATTGGGGTAGCATTCTGTTTTTTAACTTGGTGAACATATGGTATGACCCCATTCACACTCTCCAGCCAAAAAGATGAAATTGTCTGGTTTCACAACACCACTTGTTTTTAAACTATGCTTAAGAATAGTTATTTAACATAATTGTTTATCTTGTGAAGGTTTGATGTTAACACCTAGAAGCATGTGAAAGTCGTATTGGTGAGAATCACACCAAAATAGAATACATTTTCATAAGGGTTTCTGATGTCTTAAAGATAAAAATTATAAACAGGAACATTTTGTAAACAAGTTATTTAAAGTTATATATATGCAAAAGTATATATGTAGCCAGATCCACAAAATCTACTTAATCTACTAGCATCTGATTCAGTATACGCCCTGTAGAAAAACCTGGCTGAAATACTAATGTTTTAAAAAGAAATAAGCAGGATATTACAAAAGCTGCTGTGCTGTACAGTGTGATATTCATAGTACAGAAGAAACCATTTACTTACATCCTTTTATATCAGGATGTTGCATTGTGTCTACTGGTTCAATGACCTTTTGTGTAAGAGAGAGCAGAAAAGCGATCAGATATGTAAGGGTAATAACATATCACTAGCAGACTCCTTTCTTACAGAAACTGTGGCATCTGCCATTGGGATGTTTCACTGTTTTTAGCTGGTGCCTTGAAGACTTTTTAACCCTTACGTGAACTGGAAAAGAGTGTGTCTTTTTTTATCTTTTTAGAAGCATTTAAAGTCTCATTAGAAAATGTCTTTTTAATATATATATATAAAAATAAAATGAATGATGTCTCTTTATAATTCTGAAGAAATTCCAGCCCCAGAGTAATATGAAGCCTATTTTTGTGGGCTTTGGCAAATAAAAACATTTCATGAAGTAAAGCAGGGGTCGGCAACCTTTGCCGGCCCCCATGCCAGCCCCGCCCACCACACCTGCAGCAGGTGCCGGGGGTGGGGCCAAAAGGGGGCAGGACCAGGCCTATGGTTCCTGGTTGGGACCAGGGCTCAGGCTGTCTCCCGCCAGACCGGTGGCCTCTAGTTCCCGGCCGGGGCCGGGGCAGAGCTGGGGCCATATCCTGCCAGCCCTGCCTGCCCCACTCCCCTCCATCAGCCCTGCCCAGCAGGGGGTGGGGCCAGCAGGAGCCAGGAGCCCCACACCGTGGCTTCTTTTTCCCTGCTGGCTGCGCTCCCCAGTGGGGAAGCGTGGCCAGCAGGGGCCTGGAGCCACGGCACACGGCTCTTGTGGCCCCAGGCCGCGCTGTGGGGCAGGACCAGCGGGGGAGCCTGAGCAGCACCCCGTGCCACTCAGGCTCAGCTCATGTGCCACTTTCGGCACGTGTGCTGGGGGTTGCCAACCCCTGAAATAAAGGCTTAAGTTTTCCTATTTTGTAAGCTATGAGGTGGATTAAAATGGCTGCCAATTTTATGTGAAGTTTATCATTCTAATTGCATAGATACAGCTGGATTTTTAAAAACTGTTTGGGTATTTCATAATGATTATTCAGTAGGTTAGGTTGGTAGGTGGGTAAAAATGCACCCTAATTTTTTTATACTACATTCTTTATAAAATATATAAATTGATCATGTTCAGTTTTCCTTGCCTATCATCTGGTAAAGTAATCACAGAACGGAGACCCAAAGAACTCGTGAATGCTAATCTTGTTTCTCGAGCTGGGAGGAAAATCTTTCAATCTCTCTAGGACTAACCTCCTCACATGCCCAAATCTGTCTCTGCAAGTATGGGGTTTGAAATGAATGAAGGCATGGATTCTCTTCCATAGTTCCCCCCCCCCCCCTCTGTAAAATGGTGATCATAGACATACTACACAGGATGGTATGAACAGCAATGTTTTCACAACGCTTAAGACATAATAAAGCATTAAATACGTTAAATACAACATGTCATTTTTATTGTTTTATCACTGATTTTAAAGCTATTCATTTTAAGATGACATGTTTTTAGCTAATTAGTATTCACATGCGATGCAATATAACAGTTGAAAATGTTTGTCTGTGACTGTTAGTAAATAATTATTTCTAGCATGAATTCCATTTTATTGTGCTTTGCAGATTGACGCTAATTGTTCACAAACTTAAAGTAAGAACTTATAACAATGCAATGCTCAAGAATTACTTTAAAACTTTTATTTTAGTGTAACAATGGTCTAACCCATGCAGGAGTGCTTAGAAGAAATAGAAACTTTACTCTCACGTCTTGGGCCACAGTTAGAAAGCTTAATACTCACAAAACATATCAGTATCCATTTTCTATGGTCATATCTTTCCTTTAAGAAAAAAAAAGGACAGAAAATGGGTGGAGGGGAAAGCCAGTTCAAAATAAAACATAATGCAAACCACCAACTAATCAGTTAGTGGCTGTGAACACACGGCCTCTTCTCATTCTCAAAACAGATCCTTCTGCTCTCACTTCTGCTCTTCACCGCTGTCAGTTTGAACTTCTTGACTGACTGACTCAGCTCTTTGAGGACTCCCTCAGGCGGTCAGAAAGTCGGTCTCTAAACACTACCCCAACATCTGGGTTAGTGCTGAGTCGAAGGGAGGCCCTCCCTTCAAATCTCTGATTGACTGCGTATCTCCTTTCGACTGCTGCCAAAAAGAGCAGGCAGCGTAGACCTCCCTACTGATTCAGCTGCTGAGGGGAGACCCTTTCTTAATGGTAGTATTCATGCCTGGCTAGAAGAGGATATCTCGGGCTCTTGTTTGACACTTCTCATTATCCATGTGGATTATGGTGAGTGATATTGATATTTAGAATTATTTATAGATACATAATTTGTGAATACTTGTTAGCTTCTCTGGTAAGAAATAATAGAGACATCACCTGAGACAATCGTTGTCCATGTATATGTTCTGTCAGAATGCCAGGCTCCATAGTGTCATATCACCATAGAGTAAACACAACACATGAGAGTCGTTGGCCAGCCGTCTACAGCCACCATTCTGGTCTTCGCACAGCCTTGAAAAGCATACTATACTATATCCTGTTCAGTGAGCCACATTGTCAACTCATACTCGCCACTGATGCCCCCTGCTCTGACACCTATCACCAACCTGAAAACACTCCTTCAGCAATCTTCTTCTGTTCATCAAGTTTTCTTTATCTGCTCATCTCAATGATAACAGGTATCACTCTGGTTATGCTGTAAATTTGGGTGGTTATCTCCTTGTTGGTATGTGTGAAGTCAATTACTGTCATTTATTTTCAGTGCAATCCGTGACAAATCATCCAGTATATGTCACTAGCCGGAAAGCCAGTGCTCAAAGTATGCTCAACACCAGGAAGTAAATAAAATGTTCCCCCCCAAAAAGGTGCACCCATGGCAGCTAGGAAAGGGAAAGCATAGCAGTGACTGAGGCCAAGTCTACACTAATGGCAGCAAATTCGTCACCATCAGTTTGATCTTTCTGGTTCGATTGAGCGGTTGGTGAAGACCTGCTCAATCAATCCGGAATTCAACTTGGTACATCCACTACCTCAAGAAGAGTAGCACTGAGTCAAAAGGAGAGCATTTTCCTTCAACTCAGCACAGTGGAGACACAGAGCTAAGTGGGTGTTAGAAAGTTGAAGGGAGATATGCAAGTTATTTTCATAGCTTGTGTATCTCCCTTAGACTGCCGCCAAAAATGGTGGCCAGTGTATACCAGCCCTGAAGAGCATTTTCACAGCCCTCTCCTGGATAGCCAGGGGTCCAGCACATCACGGCACTCATCATCCCTACATTTTTCCTCATACAACTGGAGTTGAGATGTGGATTTCATCAGGGATCTTTCAGTATTTTGAATTCATAAGTGTTCCAGCAGCCAGAACGTTTCTTCCTCCATATATATCTCCAATACATACATTTTTAATAAAGGAAAAATACTTTCCTCTTCGAGTGATGTCCCTGTAGGGGTGCTCCACTCTAAGTGCTTGGTGCGTCCTCGCGCTGAGCCCAGAGAATTCTTCCTTGGCAGCCCCGCTCTGGCCGCGTCCGCGCGACCCCCTCGCGCTGCCGTTAGATCAGGGGTCACGCGGACATGGCCAACCTCCCTCAGTTCCTTTCCAACCGTCTTCGGTTCGGGCCGGAGTCCGCAGCCGCTCCTCACCTGAGAGAAAAAAAAAAAATTCACAGTAGAGTTAGGTTTTAAGGTTTTTTAGAGTTAAGTAGTTAAGAGTTTTAAAATACTTAAGGCTTAGTGTTAGTTAGTTTAAAAAAAAAAAAGCGGAGAGAAAGACTCAACGGGAGTCTAGCTCCCGCTTCGTTTAAAAAAAAAAAAAGAAGAAAATGCCCGGCTCCACGGGTTTCAAGCGCTGCTCCCTCTGCAGGGAAGCGATTCCACTCTCAGATGAACACTCTCAATGTGTCCGGTGCCTGGGTGAGGGGCATCTTGCCCACAAATGCCCCCACTGCTGCAGTTTAAAGGCAAGAGCACGGAAGGACAGGGAGCTCCGGTTAAAGACCTGCCTGTTAGAGCTCTCGCTGAGACCAGCCTCAGACCCTGGTCTCAGCGCTCCTCCGAGACACAGGGGCAGGGACGAGAGAAAAAGGTCATCCACCCCTTCAAGAAGCCCCTCCAGGAAGAGGGCAGCGCCGCCAAAACCAGTGACAAATTTAAAACCACTCGGTACCGTGGCTGGAAAGACGCTGAGGGAGAGGATCCCCGGCGCGGAGTCGAGGTCCCGATCGGTGCCGACCTCCTCCTCTGTGAGACCTGAGAAGGCAGCTCCCACGGCACTGGCACCAAGCCTGGGGGCTGAGACCGGCTCGGCACCGGCAGCTGTCATTGGAACGGGGCTGGCGCCTGCGGAGATTTCAGCTCCCTCGGTGCCGACGCCACCTGCTGGCCAACCCAGCACAGTGCAGGCACAAGCCTCAGCAGCAGCCCTGCAGCCACAATCTCAGCATAGCTGCTTCCACTGCCACAGGGGGCAAGAAAAAGCAGAAGACCCGTCATATGGAGCCTGAGGATTCTGATTCGCCTCAATTCTCTCCATTCTCTGATGCAGAGGAGGATCAAGAGTCTCTTACCAGCGTCTCCCCACGACGTCCTAAGGCTCGCTCATCGTCTCACAGCCAGGACCAGATGGGATGCACAGGCGACCTATGGGGCAGGCCTCCATGGATGGCTCCCCCTATGCCATACCCAATGCAGTGGCATAATTGGGATATGTGGTCCTCATTCATGAGGTCCTATAGCAGACCCTCCGGCTCAGGCAGGAAATTGTCATCACCTGCAGCATCGGGTCGCTTCACTTCTCAGTTGGTCAGCAGTCTGAGGCTTCTTTTCAGATGGATATTCTGTCCGACCAGGATGAAGAAGCAGTCCCAAACACCTCTTCTTCACATCCTGACGAGACTATCATCCAGCACGCATCTTCTAGTGCGGATGATTTTAAACAATTCCAGGAACTGTTCAAGCGGGTGGCACAGGACCTGGACATTGATTTGGAAGAGGTGCCTCAAACGCAGCACAGGCTACTGAAAATTTTAGGGACATCAGTTCCTTCCAAGGTAGCCTTGCCAATGAATGGTGCAATCATGGAGCCTGCAAACCTCACTTGGCAGACTCCAGCAACCATCATGCCAACGAATAAGAGGGCAGAAAAGAAATACTATATTCCCCTGAAAAACAATGAATATTTGTTTGCGCACCCTCAGCCTAATTCACTCGTGGTGGAGGCCGCGCAACAGCGTAGCAGGCAGCCTTTCATCAAATCTGCTCCGCAGGACAGAGATTGGAAGTGAGTGGACTCGTTCGGTCGGAAAGTCTACACGTCGGTGAGTTTACAGCTTCAGGTAGCAAATTATGCGGTCCTACTATCCAATTACGACCATAACAACTACTCCAGATTTGCGAGCTTTCTGGATGTTATCCCTGAAGATCACCAAGAACAATTTCAATCTTTGATCAGGGAAGGTCAGCTGATTTCAAGAACAGCCCTGCAGGCTGCACTGGATGCTGCAGACACTGCAGCAAGAACCACCGCTACTGCAATTGTAATGCGTAGAGCCTCCTGGCTGCACTCTGCAGCTCTTCCAAAAGATCTTCAGTCAGTCATAGAGGATCTTCCTTTTGATAAGTCAAAATTATTCGGTGAGAAGACCAACGAGGCCATGCATACAATGAAGGACTCCCGGGCCACTCTCCGCACACTTGGCATAGTTACACCTGCTCCGAGGCGCAGACAGTTTAGACAACAACTGTTTACCCGCAGGTTCAATCAGTACCCGCAACAAAGGCAGCAATTTGATAGAAGCAGGCAGAGGCCCACGAGAAGGCGTCAGAATAGCTCCGCCAATCAGTCGACCTCTCAACAGCCACCAGCATCAAGACAACAATTTTGAAGCTTTGGTCGAGGGTTTGAACAACCTCCCCGATCCAGCGAGCTCTTCAGATACTCCTTTTGGCCATTGTCTTCGACCTTACACAGACAACTGGAGGTCGATAACATCAGACAGATGGGTCTTAGAAATTATCTAGCAGGGCTACTCTATACCCCTCATATCCACCCCTCCCCCACCTACCCACCTTCCCCGTCCCTTTTCAGGGACACATCTCACGTACAACTACTGAGACAGGAGATAAATCGTCTTCTCTCCTTAGGAGCAATAGAACCAGTTCCTCAACAATTCCAGGGGAAAGGGTTTTATTCACGGTATTTCCTGGTACAGAAGAAGGGCGGAGGATGGAGAGCCATACTGGATCTAAGACGTCTAAACAAATTCGTGAAGAACCACAGATTCAAGATGGTCACTCTTTCAAGTATAATTCCAACGCTGGAGCTCGGGGACTGGTATTCATCCCTCGACCTACAGGATGCTTATTTTCACGTAACAATTCATCCATCCCACAGACGATTCCTCAGATTTGTGATCGAACAAGATCATTACCAATACGCGGTTCTCCCATTCGGGTTATCCACGGCTCCAAGAGTCTTCTCGAAAGTGTTAGCAGTTGTAACAGCTTACTTACACAAGCAGGGGATTATCATTTACCCGTACTTGGACGACTGCTTACTAAAATCAAACAGTCAACACCAGGCGCATCAGGTGAACCAGGCCACGTTAAATCTGTTCGCCAGGCTAGGACTCATGGTAAACCATCAGAAGTCGATATTAACCCCGACCCAGCAATTGGAGTTCATAGGGGCACATTTAGATGCAATAGCAGCACGGGCTTCCCTTCCCTGCAAAAGATTCAGCACCATAACAGATCTTATCAACACTTTAGTGGGCAGCCCGACAGTAACAGTGCGAAACTGCCTACAATTACTGGGACATATGGCGGCCACAACAGCAGTTGCCTTGCACACCCGCCTCCACATGCGAACCATGCAGCTGTGGTTCAACTCGATATACAAAGAAAGCAGACACAGTCTAGACATGTTAATCTCAGTACCAGGGGCAGTCAAACACACCCTGCAGTGGTGGTTACAGCCACACAACTTGCTAACTGGAATCCCATTTACCCAGGACCCACCCAGCGTCTTTATAATGACAGATGCGTCCTTACTAGGATGGGGCGCTTACCTAGAAGGTCACTCCGCTGAGGGTCGCTGGTCCATGCACGAAACGCACCTCCACATAAACGTCCTCGAGTTGCGAGCTGTCCGGAGAGCTTGTTTCCGTTTTCTGCCTATGATAAAGAACAAAACGGTGAAGATCAGGACGGACAATGTCGCATGCATGTATTACATAAACAAACAGGGTGGTACCCGATCTCGATCCCTGTGTTTAGAGGCGATCCACCTATGGAATTGGTGTATCAAGCATGGCGTAAATATATCAGCTTCATACTTACCGGGTTGCCAGAATACAATAACAGATACACTCAGCAGACATTTTGCGAGCAAGCACGAGTGGGAGCTCAATACTTACATGTTGCAGGATATATTCCATCTCTGGGGGTTCCCAGACGTAGATCTGTTTGCTACAAGGACAAATCGGAAGTGTCCAGCCTTCTGCTCCAGGGCAGGGGTGGGAGACCAATCGCTAGGGGATGCTTTCCTCATGAAATGGGACAGGTATCTAGGTTATGCGTTCCCTCCTATACCCTTGATTCACAGGACAATACAGAAGGCCAAGGAGGATGGAGCAACGATAATCCTTATTGCTCCAGCCTGGCCGAGACAAATTCGGTTTCCTTACCTTCTCCAAATGTCCATCACCGATCCAATACCACTGCCTTCACACAGGGACCTTCTACATCAGAACAACGGCCGAGTGCTACATCCTCACCTAGACAAGCTTCACCTGACCGCTTGGCTGATCAGTGGCTGCAATCCGATGAGCTGCAATGTTCAGAGCAAGTAAAGAACATTTTACTGAATAGTCGAAAATCATCGACGCGAAAATCATATCTACAGAAATGGCGCAGATTCAGTAATTGGTGTAAGGACAGGAAAATCTTACCTGCCTCTGCACCGATCCACTTGATACTGGAATATACCCTCCATTTGAAGCATGGGGGTCTCGCAAACAGCTCACTGAAGGTACATCTTGCAGCAATTTCAGCCTTCCATGCCAAAATTGATCAGAAGCCTATCTTTTCACATAGTCTGTTGAAACGTTTCTTGAATGGCCTGCAGAATGTTTATCCTGAAGTGCGCTCACCAACGGTGCCTTGGGATTTAAACCTTGTACTCCGGTCTATTACCAGGAAGCCATTTGAGCCATTGGCTACTTGTTCCTTAAAATTATTGTCCATGAAGGTCTCCTTCCTAGTAGCCATAACATCTGCAAGACGCGTAGGCGAAATGGCAGCACTTATGGCTGATTCGCCTTATACAGTCTTTCATCCGGACAAGGTAACTCTACACCCTCACCCAAGGTTTATTCCAAAAATAAACACTGCCTTCCATATCAATCAGGAAATAAACTTGCCTATATTTTCTCCAAAACCACATTCGGATCCTCACTCAGCTCTCTTACATACACTGGATGTTAGATGGGCTTTAGCCTTTTACATAGATAGGACGAGGAGTTTTCGGAAATCTCCGAGACTGTTCGTATCTATAGCAGAACGTTCGAAGGGCATGGCAGTCTCCCATCAGAGACTCTCTAAGTGGATAAAGGAGTGCATTATTATGTGCTATTCACTCCACAATGTAATACCCCTGGAAGGGATTAAAACCCATTCGACAAGGGGTATGGCCACATCGGTGGCTTTCCTCAAGGACGTTCCGCTGTTGGACATTTGCAAAGCTGCAACATGGAGCTCGGTACACACATTCTCCAAAAACTATGCTATTGACCAGTCTGTCAGAGCAGATACGGTCATAGAATGATAGAATCATAGAATAATAGGGTTGGAAGGGACCTCACGAGGTCATCTAGTCCAACCCCCTGCTAAAAAGCAGGACCACTCCCCCTAAATTATCCCAGCCAGAGTTTTGTCTAACCGAGCCTTAAAAATCTCCAAAGATGAAGATTCTACCACCTCCCTAGATAGCCCATTCCAATGCTTCACCACCCTCCTAGTGAGAAAGTTTTTCCTAATATCCAACCTTGACCTCCCCAGCTGTAATTTGAAACCATTGCTCCTTGTTCTGTCCTCTGTTACCCTCGAGAACAGCCTAGCTCCCTCCTCTTTGGAGCAACCTTTCAAGTAGTTGAAGGTTGCTATCAAATCTCCCCTCAGTCTTCTCTTCTGTAGACTAAATAAGCCTAGTTCCTTCAGTCTCTCCTCATAAGTCATGTGCCCCAGCCCCCTAATCATTTTTGTTGCCCTCCGCTGGACTCTTTCTAATTTGTCCACATCCTTTCTGTAGTGGGGAGCCCAAAACTGGACACAGTACTCCAGATGCGGCCTGACCAGTGTCGAATAGAGGGGAATTATCACATCCCTCGATCTGCTGGCAATACGCCTACTGATGCAGCCTAATATGCCATTGGCCTTTTTGGCAACAAGGGCACACTGTTGGCTCATATTCATCTTCCCGTCCACCATAACTCCCAGGTCCTTTTCTACAGCGCTGCTACTTAGCTGATCGGTCCCCAGCCTGTAGCAGTGCATGGGATTTTTCCGTCCTAAGTGCAGGACTTTGCACTTGTCTTTGTTGAACCTCATGAGGTTTCTTTCGGCCCAGTGTTCCAATTTGTCCAAGTCTCTCTGGATCCTGTCCCTGCCCTCCAGAGTATCTACCATTCCCCCCAACTTGGTGTCATCCGCAAACTTACTAAGCACGCAGTCTATTCCATCATCAAGATCATTAATGAAGATGTTGAATAGAACCGGCCCCAGGACCGACCCCTGGGGCACTCCACTCGTTACCGGTTGCCAACCAGACATCGAGCCATTGATTCCTACCCGCTGAGCCCGTTGATCTAACCAGTTTTCGATCCACCTTACGGTCCACTCGTCCAACCCATACTTCCTTAACTTGCCAACGAGAATGCTGTGGGAAACCGTATCAAAAGCCTTGCTAAAGTCAAGGTATATCACGTCAACGGCTCTTCCCGCATCCACAAATCCAGTCATCTCATCATAGAAAGAAATCAGGTTGGTCAGGCACGATTTGCCCTTGGTGAATCCATGTTGACTGTTCCTGATCACTCTATTTTCCTCCAAGTGTTTCAGGATGGATTCCTTGAGGACCTGCTCCATGATTTTCCCAGGGATTGAGGTGAGGCTGACCGGTCTGTAGTTCCCCGGATCCTCCTTTTTCCCTTTCTTAAAGATAGGTACTATATTTGCCTTTTTCCAATCCTCCGGGACCACCCCCGTTCGCCACGAGTTCTCAAAGATAATGGCCAGCGGCTCTGCAATCACTTCCCCCAACTCCCTCAGCACCCTCGGATGCAGTTCATTCGGCCCCATGGACTTGTGCACATCCAATTTCATTAAGTGTTCCCTAACCTGACTTTCCATCACCAAGGGCCACTCTTCTCTCCAGTCCGCGTTACCCCGTGTAGTAGCCTGGGAGCTGGCCCGCCCTGTGAAGACTGAAGTAAAAAAAGCATTGAGTACTTCAGCCTTTTCCGCATCATCCTCCACGAGGATGCCTGCCCCATTCAGTAAGGGACCTACACCACCTCTGATCCTTTTCTTGTTGCTGATATACTTATAGAACCCCTTTCTGTTATCCTTCACATCTCTTGCTAGCTGCAACTCCAATTGTCCTTTGGCCTTTCTGATTTTATCCCTGCAGTCCCGAGCAATATCTTTATACGCCTCCCTTGTCATCTGTCCAAGCTTCCACTTCTTGTAAGCTTCCCTTTTATGTTTCAGCTCCCCGCAGAGTTCCCTGCTAAGCCACGCTGGTCGCCGTCCACATTTGCTGTTCTTTCTGCACATCGGAATGTTATCTTCCTGTGCCTTTAACAGGGTTTCTTTAAAATACAGCCAGCTGTCTTGGACACCTTTCCCCTTCAGATCAGCTTCCCATGGGACCCTGCCCATCAGCTCCCTAAGGGAGCCAAAATCTGCTTTTCTGAAGTCCAGGGTGTGTGTTCTGCTTCTTTCCTTCCTTCCATTGATCAGGATCCTGAACTCTACCATCTCATGGTCGCTGCTGCCCAGGTTGCCATTTACTTCTACTTCCCCGATCAATTCTTCTCTGTTTGTGAGCAATAGGTCTAGAGGTGCAAGGCCCCTAGTTGTTTCCTCCAGCATTTGTACTAGGAAGTTGTCCTCAATATTCTCCAAAAACTTCCTGGATTGCCTGTGCACTGCTGTATTATCTTCCCAGCAGACATCAGGATAATTGAAGTCCCCCATAAGAACCAGGGCCTGCGACGATCTGGAAACTTCTGTTAGTTGTCCATAGAACGCCTCATCCACCTCCTCTTTCTGGTCTGGCGGTCTGTAGCAGACACCCACCACAACATCCCCCTTGTTGCATTCTCCCCTAAACTTAACCCACAAGCTTTCAACCATCTTGTTTCCACTTTCATAGTGGAGCTCCGAGCAGTCATACAGCTCTTTTACATATAACGCTACTCCTCCCCCCCTTTTTCCCTGCCTGTCCTTCCTGAACAATTTATATCCATCCATGGCAGTGCTCCAGTCATGCAAGTTATCCCACCACGTTTCTGTTATTCCAATTATATCATAGTTCCTTGTCTGTGCCAGTACTACCAATTCTGTGCCTGTCCTTGGGACCAAGGTGCTTTCAACTGTAGTTGGTATAAGCTCCTAAGTACCCTCCTTCCATAGGGGAACTGCTCCATAGGCACCTAGAGTGGAGCACCCCTACAGGGACATCACTCGAAGAGGAAAAGAAGGTTGCTTACCTTGATTGTAACCGATGTTCCTCGAGATGTGTGTCCCTGTAGGGGTGCTCCACATCCCTCCCTCCTCCCCTCTACTACAGAGCTTTGAATACAGGCTCTGTGGTTGGAATGGAACTGAGGGAGGATGGCCGTGTCCGCGTGACCCCTGATTCTAACGGCAGCGCGAGGGGGTCGCGCGGACATGGCCAGAGCGGGGCTGCGAAGGAAGAATTCTCCGGGCTCAGCGCGAGGACGCACCAAGCACCTAGAGTGGAGCACCCCTACAGGGACACACATCTCGAGGAACATCGGTTACCGTCAAGGTAAGCAACCTTCTTTTCCTTAGTATAGTATTCTTCATCAACTGTTTCCAGTGTGATTCTTTCCATAAATGAAACAGATGTTCAATACAAATGTACTTATTTTGAGTCATTTAAAACAAAAATGATAAATTAATGCCAATTTTTGAGTTCTTAGCTTATGAGACAGTATATTGATCCCCATAAAAAGACAAATCTGAAACTGTGAAACTCAGATCACTTACACCATAGCTTGGTTATCAGAGAATATCAAGTCCACACCGTTCAAACTTAAAATATTTACTGGTAACATGAAAATGAAATTATTTCCACAGAGCAGATTTTACATTTGAGGGAGAACACAATTGATTTTTACTTAGTGATGCATTAAACAGTTTTTATCTCACTCTGGAAGCAAATAGTGTGTTTTGATTCCACTGGGATGACATGTATATTACATTGTGCAGTTTTTAAGGGGCTTTTATTATTGTGTTTAAAATTTTAATTTTTTGTGTGATTTGATATTGAAAATTCCTTCCTCTCTGGGAATCATTGGGAAGCATTGCTATGCCCCACTGAAGAGTTGGATACAGTCAAACTGCCTGCTAGTACAGCCACTTGATAGCCTGTAACTACAGGGGAATTTCCAAATCCAGATTGTCAAATTCAGATTCCCTTGGTGCCTCAGAATTGACTGTTCCTCTGTGGCTGGCAGCTAGATCAATCAATCCCATATCTCTCAGCCAGTGACCAGAACTGTTTTCCGGTCTCCCCTTCCTTTTCCTCAGCCTTCTGTGTCAGCTTGTTTTCCGTTACACTCACTGTTCAAAGCAGAAGCTGCCCAGTCATACAAGAGAATGCACCCTGCAACTCTCTTAAGGGTGTTTTTGCTGATGAATTCCCCAAGAATTCCAGGAGGCACAAGACCCGCAGAGCTCCCCTTGGGTGGCTGTGGACTGCCTTCTTCTCAGTGTTGCATCTTAATGTTCAGTCTGACTCTCTAAATATTATCTGTGCTTTCAGGGCCAACCCTAGACCATATGACACCCTAGGCAAGGAGTGTCTTTACCCTCGCTACTTCTTAAACATTCGACTATCTTATTTTTATTGCATTTGTAGCCCATTTCATAACTTTGATGCATGATTTGCATGTATGATTTATTCCTGTCATATAAGATTATAAATATTCACACTACAAACCACTGGATTAAATTGCCTAGGGAAGTTGTGGAATCTCCATCATTGGAAAATTTTAAGAGCAGGTTAGATAAACACTTGTCAAGGATGAAAGGGCTAACCATGTTAGTCTAGACAACAGAGTCCTGTGGCACTTTTTAAAGACTAACAGATTTATTTATCGCATGAGCTTTCGTCGGAGAAAATCCCACTTCGTCAGAAAAGTGCCACAGGACTCTGTTGTCTTTCTACAATAGACTAACATGGCTACCCCTTTGGAATTTGACTACATGTTAGTCTAGTGGAGCAAAAGAGACAAGGAGTCCTATAGCACTTTTAAAGACTAACAGATTTGATAAATAAATTAGTTAGTCTTTAAAAGTGCCATAGGACTCCTTGTTTGTTCTGTCAGGGATGGTTTAAGATGCTGCTTGGTCCTGTCATGAGTGCAGGGGACTGGACTCAATGACCTGTCATGGTCCCTTCCAGTTTCTATAATTCTATTTTCCCTTTCGTTGCTAACAGCAAAACAGTACCTGAAGCCAAGCGCCACCATCACCATACCCAATTGCCTGGGTCATCTGCCCCTAAATCCTGCTCTGTGTGCTTTGCATGGTCTTTCTTACACAGTACAGCTGCTTTGTATTGTGCTTGCATTTGGCTTCCTTTTGCTTTGCACTGTGCTTCCTTAAATTCTGTTCGTAAATTTAATCTGTTAGATTTAAAACCGCTCTTGAGATCAGAGCTGATTGCCTCTCAGTCCGCTTAACCCTGATCAGTTTCTTTTATGTAACTTCAGTCCATCATGCTTTAATTTTAAAGCAAACACTAGACCTGCTAGAGTAGGTGATCATCTGTGACAAATGGATTTGAAATGATGCTTTCCTCATTTACATTCATAAGAGAAACACTTCTGTCCTCTCATGATAGAGCATGTGAACCTGTAGTAAATGTTAACTTTGAGAGTTCATTTTCAGAAATATAAGCATTCAGTGAGGTGCGGTGAAGGTTAGTGAAGTTAAAAAAAAAAAAAAAAAGCGGGGTGGGGGGAAGGGGAAGAAATAGTAAACGCTTTGCTCTAGGCAATAATGTCATTGTATGTTATGGCAAATGACAAGCTGCTTTCTCAAGTAGTCTGCCAGTCTGCTTTCCTTTCAGACGCAGTAGGTATGGCACTCTGTGAAATGCGTGACATCAAAGAAATGAGCAAACTGTTTACAGCAGTAAAGAAATATTGTGGGTCCTTGTATGGAATTGTAATAAACCAAGGCAGTGGAAGAAAAAGAGTGCCTAGACAATGTGTCCTCCTGCAGATCCCTTTAGTTATTAAAATATTAAATCTAATTATTACCATTGAAGAGAGACATCTGGATTCATAAGGAATTCAACTAATTAGCTTTAAAATAGGATGATAATAAAAATAGCTTAATAAAAATTTTCCTATACAGAATGAAACATGTTGAATAAAAGTTCCTGGGTTTTTTTTTTTTTTTTTTTAAATTTAGCCACAAATAAAATTATGGAAGCTTTGTTAATAATTCCACTGATAAGGTTGCTTTGAGATTTTCATGTAAAGCAGAACTCAAATCCCTCTGTTTCATATCTTGATGATTTAATTTAGGCAGTGTCTATACTTACAGCACCATATAGAATACATACACTGTTTGTGCCTATAGCATGATGATAAATAGCAGTGTAGATGGTGAAAGACTGCTTTGGTGATTAGAATAAAGACAGACCAGAACTGTAGGGTAGATAACCTACGTGGCTCCTACACAGCGAAGCAGTGCCTCCCCCATCCACACTGTTGTTTTTAGCAGAGTAGTGTTTCCTGCCCCCTTTCTGCTGGAGCCCTTTCCTACCTCAGGGAAAGGTGCAGCAGCTCCTGTGTTGGGGAAGGGCTGCAGCAGAGGACTTCCAGAACTGTTCCCACTGGAGTGAATGACTCTCGCAACAGGGAAAGGCTCCTGCAGCACAGAGGGAGCTCTCAGAGTCTTTCCTCACTACCTCCCCCCAACCATGCATACCATCATGTGGATGCAGTCAGCTTTGCACTGTAATGTGTAGCTACCCACCGCCGCCAATGTAGGGAAGGCCTTAGTGTTTAGTATGGCCAGATCCCTCTCCATAAGGAAACTGACTTTTCTGTAATAGTTTCCTATATTTTACAAAGATGATATAAAATTCTCCTCTTTTGAAGTTTTGCTGTGCTTTTCTCTCATATCTTTGGGTTCTCCTAGCTAAACCGTAGTTCCCACAGGCAAAAATTACTGGATAAGATTCTATGGTCTACATGACACAAGGGATCAGACTAGCTCATGGAACCTTTTGACCTGAAATTCTAGAAATCATCACACTGTCAATCTGAGGGTCCTCTTTCTGGGGATGTGGCTTCTGATATAGTAGACCTCCTTATGCATAGAGTCACTGACACCCCTTCCTCTTAAAAGTTGTTTTAAAGAACTTCAGTTACAAAAGTTTGTGGTAGGGTACAAATGGACCCAAAGTGGGATATTTTTAATGGACACAAAGCTTTTCTTAATCTAACTAAAAATCTAACTCCTAGTCTGTTTCAGTCCTATCATAGATCATTTGCAAGTAAGCCAGTGTTTACACAGCCCCTCATCATCAGGTGCCTATGGTCTTGATGTTTTTCAAACCCAACATTAAAGCCTTCTTTGCTGTGTCAGAGAATCTTAATGAAGATCTTAACAAAGTAGATTGGTAGACTGAAATTCCAAGGCCAGAAGAGACCACTCTTATCTTGTCTGAATTCCTGTATAACATAGACCATACAACTTCACCCAAATAATTTCTTTTGAACTAGATTACATCTTAAACATAAATATAATTTTTATTTAAGTGATCAGGAATGCACAGTGACCCTTGGTAAATTACCCTCATTGTTTCATATTTTCCTGTTATTTATAGTATAGATTTGTAAATTGAGTTGTGTTAAAACTTTCTGTGCAAGATTGTTGACCCATTATCAAACATTTTATCCACGTATAGGTACTTATAGATTGTAATCAAGACATCCTGAACCTTCTCTTGGCTAAGCTAAATAAGCTCTAAGAGCTCAATCTATCACCAGAAGGCATATTTTCTAATCCTTTAATCATTCTCTTCGCTCTTCTTGGAAGTGGGTGATGGTTTTGTATTGTTACCTGGTTTAAGGCCTAGTAATTGGTGCAGAGACAGAGGCTGCCATCTTTCTTTCTTCTTTTTTTTTTTTAACAAAAAGGACTGGAGCACCACTTGCTGAGGATGACCTGTGGATGAAACGCTGGACCAGGTTCTCCTGAACTTATTTTTGTAATGCTGACAGTTCAGGCTCTGACATTGTGTAGACCCACTTAAATGGTATCTTCATCCTTGACCGGAGGTCTGTGGGGCAATCATAATCCCACTGTGGGAGGAGGCTTTCTGCATGCTTCTTTTCAAAGATGTCAGCATAGTTTCAGTACTTAGAGAATAGTACCATAGTTCCCCTGAGAGAGGGTTTCAAGGCAAGTGACTAAATCTACTTTGCACCTTCTGGTGCTTGGATGTAACACTTACTGGTCCATGGCCACATCATCAGCAAAATTCTGATGGGAAAGTGTCATTCCATTCTTGTCACTGAATGAGGAAGTCCTGAAGGGTTAGCCAGGATATGCCAAGGATCAGAAGAAAATGCAGGGAAACAATCATACCAAATCAAATTATTTCTCTGTGTCCCTGAATGATGACCTCCAGGAGTACAGTCTCCTCCAGAACCAGAACTGAAGATGATGAAGAGACATCAGTAGTTTCAGTCATGTACAGAGAAGCTTTGTGTCGCAGAGGAATCTGTAGGACGTGAGCTATAGCTCCATCCATAAAATTATCCATTGTTCTTGAGTTGATGAGGGCCTCTTGAAGGGGAACTACAGGAAGTTCAATAAGATGTGTCGTTGGTTAGGCACCTGCAAATGGGAAGCCCTTAGATGGGGCTGGGATGTGTCTCAGTGATGACAAGGGTACAGGGAAATTCTCTTCCCTCAAGGAAGAGGTGAGTTCTCCACACTGAATCTGATGTGACTTTTTCCCCCAAGCTCCTTTGAATTTTCACTGGGCAGGCTCAGACAGCATGACGAAGTTCGCCACCACAATAGAACTGATGACTGCGTTCTTTTTCTTCAGGTGTGAACTGCTGTTGAGTCAGTGAGATCCTGGTATGCACATAGAGGGACTGTAGGGAGCCTCTTTTCTCCTCTTCCTTGTTCTTGCAGCCAGTTGTCTAGGTGGCTAGCAAGGTCCACAGAGGCATCTATGCCTGTAGGCATCTCTGTGTGGGCTAGTTCATCTTTGATCTCTTCCTGGAAGCCCCAGCAGAACTGGTTACAGCTGTGTTGCTTTATTCCAATCAGTATGTGCTTTGAGGTAGTGGAAGTGCAATTGCATAGGAGGCGACTGTGCCTGGTGCCTACCAGAGTCTCCTCAGGGAGCCTCGGCCATTTGAGCATGGTCACTGAAGGTGTTTGATACTGATTGGAGAAAGGTATCCCAGTTCATGAGCACCAGACTAAGGCCTTCCAGATCAGGGGAGGTTCAGTCTACCGTGTTCCTTGTCAGCAGGCTGATTGCCAAGGCCCCCTTGGACTGCTCAGAAGCACAAATTCTAGTGTGCATCAGGAACAGAAAGTGGCACTGGTTCATGAAGCCCTAGAATCACTGGTAGTTCCCATTGAACCTTTCAGATAAGGGTTTTCAGGTCCTTCTTCGGGCAAGATGCTGCAGGTGGTGCTTGCAGCCTGGCATTCTTGTTGTTGAACTTCTTCACTTGCTGTTGCAGCTTCTGATTTTTCCTGATCAGCTGCAAGACTTGGGCCTGCAGACCTTAATTAACAGCCTGGAATTGTAGGGTCCAATCAGGTGAGTCCGGTGCTTCCGGTGTAGTTGTCAGTGTGACTGGGTCCATCTTTCTTGCATCGGGCTCAGCCCTGCAGGGTTATTGTAGTCTGAACAACCTGCCAAGACTATGTTGTGGGCAGGCACATCTTGTGGTCAGAACTGGGGTTCACAATCAGGAGTCAAGAGTCAATTGGGTCAGGGTGCTGGGAAATCAGAAGCAGGAAAAAAACTGAGAATCAGAACCACAAGTCAAAAGTCAGGACCCAAGTCAAGCTAGGATGCCAGCAAGTCAAGTCAAGCAAGGAGAAGCACAGGTACACAATCCAGAGCAGGGTGAAACCCAGTTCATACAGCTTCTCTGTTCCTGTTACTGGCTCAAGTAGGGCTAGTGGGCCAGTTGATGGCTGTGGGACTCCACCAAGAGGATGTCAAGGGTAGAGCCTCAAACTGGGGCCGGGCTTCCTTGGTCAGCAGTTTTCAGCAGGCTATCAGGTGGAGGATTGAAGTGTGGCTGTGCCTGTAGAGTAGGGTTCGTGAGTCATGACCCTGAATGCCTTACAGCAGTCTAAGTATATTACATCAGAATTATTACCTTTATTAACTGAACTTACTGTCTAATCAAAAAAAGATATTGTTAGTTTGACAGATCTGCTTTCCATAAACCCATGTTGATTGGCATTAATGATATAACCAACCTTTAATACTTTATTAATCAAATCTTGTGTCAGCGACTCCATTAAATTGCGAGCGATCAGACTGATAGGCCAACAATCACCTGGGTCATTCCATTTAAACTTTAAAAATATGGGCATGATATTAGCTTTCTTCCAGTCTTCTACAACTTCCCCAGTGTTCCAAGACTTATTAAAGATCAGCATTAGTGATACTGCAAGCTCCTCAGCCAGCTTTTTCAAAAGTCTTGGATGTAAATTACTCAGATCTGTTGATTTAAAAATCTCCATTTTCCATAGCTACTGTTTAATATCCTTCTGATTGACTATTAAAATAGAAAGTGTTTCACTATTATATGATATTACTAAATTATCTGGCCTTTCCCCAGCAACATTATGGATATATTTATTGAATACTTCTGGCTTTTCCACATTATTATTGATAATTCTACCATTCCTTTCAAGTAGTGGACAAGTACTATTCTTAGAATTCTTTTTCTCCCTGTATACTTAAAAATTCTGTCTTAATGCCCTTAGTTCTACTGGACATAAATTTCTGTTTCTGTCCTTTTGTTTCTAATTTTCTACCATTCCTAGCTTTCAATTTATATTCATTACTACTGACTTCTCCTTTCTTTCATTTGTTGTATATACTTTTTTTTTTTATATAATTGACTTTATTTCCACTCTAAGTCAGGTGATGGTTCCCCTGCAAGTGAAAAATCTCCCTAAGCTGGTGGAAGAGCAAATTAACATCTGTGAGGGCATCTCTTTCTGTCACCCAACCCTGCACATCCCTGCTAGAATGAGAAGTTCATCTTTATCCCTTCACCACTAAGGGCAATTGGACAGCCCAAGAAACCAGTCTACACTTCAGTGTGTTGGAGTTTAAGGCTGTCAGGAACACATGCAATCATTTTCTACCTTAATCAACAGCAAAGCTATCAGGGTCATGATAGGCAACATGTCCTACATGTTCTGCATCAACAAGCAGGCTAGCGCAAATTTCTCCTTCCTGGTGCATCAAAGCCAAGAAGCTATGGAACTAGTGCCGAATCCATCAGATCCATATTTTAGCTGTCTACCTCCAATGCATTTAAAGCATCAGTCAATGCCCTCAGCAGACACTTCTCACGGGACTACAAATGGGATTTGGACACTCAAGTTCTGTGCAGCATATTCAGAAAATAGAAGTTGTCACAGACTGACATTTTCACCAACTTGGAAAACAAGTAGTATCCTCTTTTCTGCCCAAGAGAGGGTCTGGGTCACTGGTCCTTGAGAGATACCTTCCTTCTATCTTGGAGGAAGGATTTGTGTTATGCATTTCTCCCTATACCTCTTATCTACAGGTCATGAATAACATCAGACAGGACAGAGCTCGAGTTTCCTCTAGAATACCAACCTAGGCAAAATAACCTTGGTGCCCGTACCTGCTTTATCTATCTGTACAACTGCTGTTCAAGCTTCCAGCCATTCTTCACACAGTCATTCTTCTTTCAGGTTGTAGGTGGCATGCTTCATCCCTGCTTAGAGGTTTTGTGCCTCCAGACATGGTTCTTGGGATCAGTGGCTTCCTGCTCTGAGGAAGGACAGCCAGTGCTACTGAACAGCAAAAGAAAAAAACCAACCCACACTACTTATCTTCACAAATGGAAGATATTCTCTCATGAGAGTGGCCATCATGCTCTCCAGCCTTCTTCAGTTCTAATTCCACTCATCCTGGGTTACTTCCTGGATCTGAAGATATTGAGATTATCCATCAGATAGACTAAGATACATTTGGCTTCTGTATCAGCATTTCATACCTAAGTGAAAGGATTTTCTGTAGTTGCTAATCTGGCATCATTTGTATTGATGTATGGGGTTAGGTAATTTCACATTTTACAGCCAACCCTTACTCGTACCTCAACATTGTTCTCAATAAACGTATGCGACCTCTGTTTGAACGGAAGGTAAATTGCTCTCTGTCCCACTTATCTATGAAGACTGCCTTCTTATTTGCCATTACATTGGCCCACAGGATTGAGAAAATCAGGGTCTTAATGGCAGATTCCCTACTTTATAATTTCCTTTCAAGGATAAGTTCTCCTTATACCCACACCAGGGGCATTGCTGGAGAGCCAAAAGATCCAGGGCTGTGGCCCCCAGCCCATCCCTGCCCCAAAACCCCCACTCCAGCCCTCCTAACTCCCCAGCTTCCCTCATCTTCACTCCACCCCCCCTTCAGCCCCCAAACCCCCTCCATACCTCTCCAAGTCCCTCCGTCCCTAACCCCCACTCATCCCCCAACCTCCTCCATCCCTCCCCAGCCCCCCACCTAGTCCCCCTCCAGCCATCCATAATCCCCTCCACCCCTCCCCAGCCCCCACCAGTCTCCTTGTCCCCATGTCCCCTCCACCCCTCTCCAGGCCTCTAACTCCATCCATCCCTCCCCAGCTCCCCACCCA
>ML685755.1:12171104-12229406 GCA_007922175.1 Pelusios castaneus
CCACTGCTACCCAGCCCCCAGCCAGTCTCCTTGTCCCCTCCACCCCTCTCCAGGCCTCTAACCCAGCCACTCTCCTTGTCCCCTCCACCCCTCTCCTGGCCTCCCTCCAGCCCCTTCCCAGCCCCCTTACCTGGCTGGAGGCTCGGAGCTGCAGGGACGGCCGGCAGAGCCGCTTCTGGGCCAGGCCGCTCCCACCCTGAGCACGCTCTGTCTGAACATGCTCAGGGTGGGAGATTTGAATCTCCCCAGCCTGGCCGCAGCAGGAGTCTGTGGCTTCGCTGGGTGGAACGCAGCGTTCCGTCTGGGTGCGCATGTGCCTGCTGGGGAAAATAGATTCGGGGCTCAGGATTTTCTACCCGGGGCTGGTGCCCTGCCAGCCCGACGACAACGGTGCCTGTGACCCACACCCTAAATTCTTATTGAAAGTTCTGACAGATTCTCACCTTAATCCATCCCTCCATCTATCTACCAGTAGGGTAATAAATTCTTCTCCTTAATCACTGAACACAGGACAAGAAGTAATGAGGAATTGCAGCAAGGGAGATTTATGTTAGACATTAGGAAAAACTTCCTAACTGTAAGGGTAATTAAGCACTGAAACAAATTATTTAGGAAGATCTGGAATCTCCATCATTGGAGGGTTTAAAGACCAAGTTAGACTAACATCTGTTAGGGATAGTCTAGGTAATATTTAGTTCTGGCTCAGTGCGGGGCACTGGACTAGATAACCTATTGAGATCTCTTCCAGCCCTACATTTCAGTGATTCTATAAGCGCAAGGTAATTCAATGCTCTGTGAACCAGGGGCATAGCTACGGGTGGACCTGGGCCCACCTGCTTGGCCAGCAGGCCCGCCAACCCTCTCCCGCTGCAGTGCCCTGCAGTGGTACAAGGTTGGTCTCTGGAACGTTGGGCTTGGTGCTGCTGGCACGTGGGTGGGGGTAGCCTTGATGCAGCAGGAGCTGGCTGAGTCTCCCTCTCCCTTCTCCCACCGATGCACCAGTTGCTGGAGCGTCGTCAGGAAGCTTCCAGTCACATGACCAAAAGCAGGACTAGCCGCGCCCAGCCAGAAAACAGAGGCTGCATAAGCCCCTGCTGTGAACAATGGGTTTGGCTCATTGAATGAGTGTCTTTTATGTATGGATGCTATGTCTTACATGTTCCATGGGATAAGGTGGTGATAAGGAACCTTCCAAAATATGCTTTCATGTTGGATAGAAACATTTGGAGATTTCTTCATGCCAGTTGTCACCCTCTGTCTATTTAATGTTGAAAGGCCTGTCTTCACACATTCAGTAAAAGAGGTCTTTGGGAATACTGCACAAGGTGGACAAAAGGCTCTTTGCTAGACAGTTCAACTTTTCAGTTTCATTTGACTCCAGTGCCTAGGCAGTGTCACTAAAGGACTATGCTTTTTTACTGATTGCATTAATATTCCTATCATTTCAAATTCTAGCAGTCCCACTAGCCTAGCAGAGCAGCATAGGTCAGTTAGGCATAGGCCACGGGGTAAATAGAAAGCTGAAGTACATTTCTGAAATTGCATGAATTTTCTGCGTTAGAAAGCTAGCTGAACAACAGTTTGGGATTCCAAGTACTGCCCCCCCCCCCCCCCCCCAAAAAACAAACAAACAAAAAAAACTGATTTGCTCATCTGTGGTATTTAGATTGCAGCAATGGTTTCCAACTGTTTTTCACTTGTGGAACCCTAAAACATTTTGAATGAAGGCGCAGACCACTTTGAAAACCTTAGACATAGTCTGCGGACCCCACTGGTCTGCATACTGCAGGTTGAAAACCACTGGATTACAGAATACACTTGAAGCTTCAATTCTAAACTCAATGGTAACTCAGAGTAATGTAATTCAATAATATTATGCAATACTACTGCACAAAATGCTTATTGGCAAGGCATATTTGTTTTTAAATATGTTTAATTGTACTCCATGTCTTGATTTTTCTTTAAAATTACTAAAAGATTTTCTATGACATTCTTTTTCTTCAAATTAAATTGATATGGCTTCTTTTATTTTATTTTTATATAACTTTATTTGTTGGAAAAAAGACAGCACATTTCACCCATGAAGGGCAAGTATTATGTTTCTTACAGTAGAGGAGCATAAATGTGTATGAAATATGAAAGTCTTTTCCACGAGTGAAAGAAACATAATCACACTTAACGGGTGAGATGTTCTATTTATTCTATGGAGATTCATTTCAATATATGTTAAATCAAACCATTTTGACTATAAATCTTCTTTACTTGCTATTTGAAAGAGATGAAAGGAGGAACTGCTCAAAGTTGCTAAAGTTCATATCTAAAACTTCATTAGACAGTGTGGCAGGATTTATACAGTGGGTTCACTTTCATTTGATATTGTTTTGGTCGATAGAATTCAGGCTGTATCTCTATCTTCCAGACAAACACTTACAGTTAAGCTTTATTTCCTGACCTACACTGTATCAATTTTTCATCTTAGTTTGATGCTGTAGTCTGTCTAGATAATAGATAAATCATATTTACTTTTCTATCATTGGCTCCTGATGGGGCCCATACCAGTTAAGACAGGATTATGACTTCATGTATATGAAGTGAATCATGCATACGTATATAGATTTTCACATGTATGTTCATTTTATTTTTCAGATTTATAAAATGCAACCCTTCAGATGCCTCAGGTGTTTTCATGTAATCTAATGAAAACATAAGTGAACTCTTTTTCATAACCATACTCCTGTAAATAACCAGTTCCCTACTCAGCCATATCTTTACTTCCTTCTGTCTCACAGGTAAATAGCTGATAGATGTGATGAGCATTTCATGGATAGACTTTTCTTTAATGGCATTAGAGAGTTAAAGGCTAGGTGAAATTGTGTCTTTTTGGAAAACTTTAACTTCCCGCATATAGATTGGAGAACAAATGTTACTAATAATGGTGGGGGCCAGTTATGATAGCCCACAGATTTTTTCACCAAATATTCACTGAACCAACAAGAACTCATGCTGTTTTAGGCTTGTTTTTGTAAGTACTGAGGATGTTATAGAAGAGGTGGTTGTAGAATATAACTGTACATCAAGTGATTATGAGCTGGTTCAGTTTAAATCCAATGGAAGGACCATGAATACCAGGTCAGTAACTAAGGCAAATGTTGGGAAATGAAGGGAACTAATTAGTGATGTGAGCTGAAGAGCTCAAGGGCTTAAAGGCATTGAAAGCTTGGCATTTCTTTAAGTCAAAGGTGCAAAAACTATCTAGAATTTGTATCTTAAGCAAAGGAAAAAAAGCTAGTTAGGGAAAAGCTCCAGACCTAACTGGATGAATAAATCCAGCAAAAAGATTTTGGGAGTAAGCAGAGAACCTACAAGGAATGGAAAAGTCTTGGAGGGCAGTGAGTATAAGGATAAAATAAAGGGTAAAAAGTCAAGCTGAATTAGACTTTAAAAAGGACATTAAAATAAATCGCAAAAGATTCTTTAGCCATAAGAGAACAAGAAAAGAGGAAGTGGACTGCCACACAAAGGATGCGATAGAAATGAAGGATTGTCTAAGGATATGTCTACACAGGGGTGAGATCTAAAGTTGACGTTGAGACGCCGAATTAATAAAAATGAAGGAGCATATCCACACCACATTCCTTGCTTCAGCTTCTTGCGTCCTCATTGCTAGCTGTTGGTTCAAATGTTCTAATGTTGCAGTGTGGGTAGGTGTCCCTTGGGTCAGACCCAGGTAGTTTCCCTCACTTTCCTTTACTGCAGGGGCTAGAGTCCTGTGCTGCAGTTAGATGCTGCCTCCTGGGTCCTAGTGCTGGAAATATTTCATTTCTGTGTATGCTGGGCAGCCCAGCTTGCAAAGGAAGGGAAGCCTTCCAGCACAAGGACCCAGGAGGTAGCACCTAAGTGGTTTAGCCTCTGGCTCTTTCTCTGTGGATGAGCAACCCTGCCTGGCCAGGACAGCACCTGTCCTCAACCCCCCCCCCCCAGCACTTATCCACCCCGCTGGCTCTGATGAGGGGCAGTCTTCCCTTCCACCTTGGGGGGAGGAGCGGACTGGGCTGGCCCTTCACAGCAGGGGAGGGGCACAGGAGGGTCTGTGCTGCTCTGTGTCTGTTGCATCTCTCCTCCTGCACCTTGTGAAGGGCCACCTGGTGCTCCTCTGCAGCCTGTCTCCCAGGGGCCATGCACACACCCCAACTTCTCCCTCCCTACGCCACTGGCTGCCCTGCTAGAAGTCATCAAGCGAAATAATTCCCGCTTTGTGTAAGCTGTAACACTGTAAGCTCTCCACGCTACCCAAGCAGCAAATGGAATTCAAGCCTTCCTGGGGCTGCAGGCAGGGCAGGACCTATTTAATGATGACATGGCCAAGTTGAAGCATGTCAGGAAAGACAGACTTGCAAGAACAAGGAATTCTGGGATAGATCCTGGAGGCCAGTAGCATCGGATTCAACTGTTCTTTGTCTACACTGATGTTAAATCGCATTATTAAAATTGAACAAAATGCTATGCCTCCAGCAGGTGTGGAGTTATGATGCCAAGTTACGGCAGCAGTTAATTCGATTTTATAACCACGTGAGTGTGTACGTGGGCATTATAGGGTTGATGTAAGCACCATTATGTCAACCTGAGCGCTCAGTGTAGACCAGGCCTAAGTATGCCCCAAAAACTAAACAAATACGTTGCTACAGCTGTCTGTTAGGATGATAATGTAAAAAAAGTGAGTAAAAGGACATGAAAATGAATGTATAGAAATTGAAGTTACTATTTTCAAGGTCCAAGCTAAACTCAAAAGAGTAGAATGCACTCAAATGAGGGAAGCATCATAACCTCCAATTCCAGAATAGTGAGAGCCCTGGCACCTGAAACTACAAATCTTCAAAACTTCAAAACAAATCTTGAAGGAAAAGTAGTTTAATGAAGGAAGTGTTTGAAAAATGGGATAAAATCAATGTAGTTTTTCCAGAGTTAGACCCTGCAAAACATTTTTTTTAAATGAGATAACAGATTTTTTAGACAAGGAAAATGAGATAAAGCTAATGTTGCTGGACCTTAGTAAAATTTTGATACTGCACCACATGGGACATTATTAAATTTAGGAAGATGGGGATTATTGCAGGAGTTAAAAGGTGGGTAAGAAACTGGGTAAAGGGGAGACAGCAGTTTGTGCTGAAAGAAGAACTGCACTGTCAGGTTGAAGAGAGGTTACTTATAGAGTTCCTCAAGGATCACTCTTGGGATCGATCTTTTTAAATATTTTAACTAATAGATTTGATACAAAAAATAGAAATGTGCCAATGGAATTTGCTGATTGGCTTAGTGATGGGGGATAGCATCAATACAGAGAAGGATCAAACTATTATACAGGGAAAATTGGACTACCTAGACTACTGAAATAATAGAAATGGGATGACATTTAATAGTAAGAAGTGCAAAATTTTGTGGATTAAGAATGAGAATTTCTACTATAGTCTGTGGGTTTTATCAGTTGGAAGTGATAGAGGAAGAGAAAGACTTAAGTGTATTAGTCAATATACAAATGTGATACATCTGTGAAAAAGGCAGTTCTAGTAGTTATCAAATGAGGTATTTCCCATGGAGAGGGGAAAGTATTAATGCCACTGTACAAGGCTCTGATAAGACTTCATCTTGTGTACGATTCCGGTCACCCATGTGCAAGAAAAATTAATTCGAACTGGAACAAGTACAGGAGAAGGGCTATTGAGCTCTCCATTCCTCTGATCTTCCTATCTTCTGAGAAGAGACTAAAAGAGTTTGGCTTGTTTAACCTGGCAAAATGAAGGTTGAGAGGGAATGTGATTTTTCTCCAAAAGTATAACTTGGGATAAACATCCCAGGGAAGCAGAAGAGCAATTTAGCCAAAGAACAATGTTGGTACAAGAACAAATGGGTACAAACTGGAGATACATGCATTTAGTCTGGAAATTAGAAGTTTTCTAACTATCAGGTAACTGACGTTCTGGAACAGCCTTTCAATAGGAGTAGTCGGTGTAAGCAGGCTAACTAGTTTTAAGATGGGGTTGTGAAGTTTATGAACAGAGTTGCCTGTGACACTGGAGGACTAGATTGGATAATTTAGGAATTCCCTTCCAGTTCTACATTCCCATGTTCATTGCACACTAAAGGCCAATAAACTTGGGCTCTCTTGATCTAGCTGTGACAGAATATCTCAGTCTGTTTTAGCAGTTCTGAGAAGGGAAAATTACACTGATTACATTCTTTTTCTTCTTTTTAAAATGTATTGACAAACGGTAAGCTTATAAAAAGATGTAAAGGGAATTGTCTCCTGATAATTGACCCAATGTTAAATTTAAGATGTTATATTTTATAATTGTATTTACAATAGTAAAGTATAAGTGGTAACTGATGTACATAAATAATTTGACCAATACACAATGAGTTATAGATTATGCTGTTAGTTTTCCATTCAACATTTAGATTGTTATTTATCTGAATGCATTATTGATATCTTACCGGTAGTTTATTATTTTACTCAATTTTCTTTCTTTAGATCAGCACAACTGCTAATTTCAGTTTTTAACAATCCTGTTAAATGCTTTCCTAATGAGCTTTGTTAAACTATATGTTTCCAGTAATATTCCTTTATTAAGGTGTATTACCCTCTTCCCCATATATTTTTTCTTCATTTTTGCAACAAGGAAGCTTAAAAGTATCTTCCTAAAATACTTTTCTTTTCATTGTGCTTGGTATTGACTGTGGTCCAGAACTTGATCTACTACTGAGAAGCAGATAGCACTGCCCAGATGGAGGTGGTGATGAAAAGTTTTCTTTGTACTTCTTCCATCTTGGGTCAACTGTCCACTCCACTGGGCTGTAGCCCCAGGGCCTTGTGTGGGTGACAAGAGTCTGACACCTAGGGTGACAAATAATGAATGAGGCGGCCCTCCCTGTCCACTTCCTACCCTCCCTCTATCGTCCACAGTTTGCAGTCTGTACAGGGAAGTGTGAAGGGGGTCAGCTCACTGCATGGCACCTCTGCATGGCTGGGTGTGATGTCGTACCTCTCTCCCTCTTGGTGCAGTGGCTACCTCTTGTACTTTGGCCCTTTGACCAGGTTAGTTCTGAGGTTCTCCCCATCAGTGGGGGTGGATTACCTCATGGGTCTACAGGACCTGTGTCCCCTGTCCTGCTGGCACTGGGCGAGGGAACGAGGGGGTCGAGTCAGCCCAGAGACCGGGTTCCATGCTCCTGCCTTGCCCTGGGCCCGCTGGCATGCTGTATGGCCTCCCTGAAGGGCCACATTGGAGCGGCACCATGCACCAGTCACCCCTGCTGCCCCCAGGCACAGACCAGCCAGAGCACAGAGCTGAGGCTCTAGGCTGTAGGGGTCCTACCAGTGGGAGGGCTGAGGCCCCAGGCAGGTGGAGGGAGAGAAGGGCCCTTTAATCTACCCCTACCCATCAGGGCTAGTCCATAAACTAAATACAGGAGGTGAACACAAATAACTGGGTTAGTATATGTGAGGGTGAAATATCTTACTTTCAGGGTCTCTCAGAAGCCAGCCCTTCTTTCTGTCAGGTAAGGACCTTCAGATAGTTGCAAGTGGGGGAGATCCTGCCTTTGCTCAGTCCTTTCTCTGGAGCTGCAAGGTAAAGGTCCTTCCTCTTCTATGGCCTTCCTCAAGTGAGCTATTCAACCCCCTTTTAATTCCTTCTTCAACTTGTGCCTCTCTTGCAGGTTTGGCAAAGTGGGTCTGGCTGAGCCCAGAGCAGCTCCTTTATCCCTTGTTCCCCTAGGTGACATTTGTATACCCCATCACAACCGTAAAAAACACATAGATAAAGGATACAATTTTCAAAAGCTCTTAAGTCCCATTTTCAAATACGGGTTAATCACTTTGGGACAAATTCATAAAGGTTTTTAGGTGCCTCAGATCCTCAAAAGAATTAGGCATCTGATTCCTATTGATTTCAATTTGACTTAGGCACTTAAATACCTTTGAGGATCTGGGCCCAAGTGCTAAAGTTATTTTTAGAAATGGGACTTAGGAGCTTTTGAAAATGTTATCCTTTATCTATGTGTCATTTACAACTGTGATGGGGTATACAAGTCATCTAGGCACTTTTGGAAAAAACAAATATTGAAAAGTCTGGGAGTCTGTCCCTTTCCCACAGGAATTACAGATGTAACAGCAAAGACTGGGAAATACAAAAGAGGGGAAAATTAGGGTAGAGAGGCAGAGTGGGTTGTTGGATTAACTCAGTAGTGGTGGGCATAGAAGAAGTGAGCATTTAAGGGCAATTTATATGACTTTAATGTGACTACTCACAGAAGCAATACTGTCGCGAATATAACGGTTTTCAGGATTACCCTGAAAAACAGCATTATAAGTACTTTACATCTGGATAAGAAGAATTCTCCACATAATTAGTTTCAGATGAACTTGAAGGATGTTGCTTAACATGTGTGACTCCACTTGAGACAAATCAATAAATACAAATTAACTTTTAAAGGAATTTTGATTGCACTTGCATTTTTAAATGTCATAGTTTATTTTAGATTGTATGCCCCATATTCAGACCTTCTCTGCGTTTTCTGGTGAAAAGACGGCTCTGAGGAGTTTCTGCTGCTGCTTTGGTACTTGTAGAACGGAATGGGGAGCTAGGAAGGAGCATCACCACTGCAAGTAACTTAATTCCTCCTCCAGCCTCCCTTCTCTAAGAATCCCGGGGATGCTGTAGGACAGGTCTGAGAGGGAGGAGATAATGATCAACTGACATGATGTGGGCAAAACCTATCTGAATCCAGGTAATGGTGAATAAATCTAGGTTGATATGAAAGAGGAACTGAGTTCAGGATGATGTAGGGAAAGGTAGTGGTAAACTCTCAGTTGCTGAAGAGGAGATGTCCAAGCAGCTGTCAGCAGGCCGGTTACAGAACAAGGCATGATCCACTACTAGCAAGATTAAGAGAAGGAGGTCCTTTAATCGTCTGAGTGGTTGTGGTATATGGGCTTGAGAACTAATGGCTATGTCTACACTGGCAAGTTAGTTCAAATTAAGGAGGCTTAATTCAAACTAACTAAAGCCATGGCTACACTAGGCTTTAGTTAGTTCAAATTAAGGGCTTCCTTAATTTGAACTAATAAGTTCAAATAGGGCTTCAGAAGTAAGGCTTTAATTTGAACTAACTAGTTCGAATTAGCCAATGTGGCCATGTTAATTCGAACTAATTTCTTAGTTCAAACTAACCGGCCATTGAAATGAATGCGGATCGCTAATTCGAACTAGTTCGAACTAACTTTTTCTAGTTCTAGAACTAACTAATTTGAACTAATTTTAGCAAGTGTAGACATAGCCAATGTGTTTCAATGGCTTCAGTGGTAGTAGCATCTCTACATTGCAAAGTAACGAACACCATTGTCTAGGAGTCCTAACCCTCTTGCTAGGATTTACTTCCCTTGCCACACTCATACCACACTGTTATCAGTTTGGATTAACATTCCCCATGACATCATCAGCCAGGACTCATCTCCCTCCTAGCTCCTATACTTCCCAATTCCACAACCAAAATACTTGATTCCAAACCTCAGTTAAGATTGTTAATTGTAAAACATCCACTAATAGCTGATCTATTGTACTTCATTCTGATCTAAATCCAGCCTGTTCCTCTGCAAGCACTGCTTCAAAGTATTCTTCGTTCTCCTCCACTGTATCACAGTAAATATTTTCCCAGCACACTCAACAAGCCAATTCTTCCATAGTACTTGCACTAGCTCTTATCTCCTTTTTATAAATAAGGACTATTATTGCTTTTTCCACATAACTCTGCCCTTGCTTTTGCTTAGAAAACTTGCTTGTGCATCATCTTTACCATGTGTCCCTTGCCTGTTTGCAACAGCTTTGCAGCTATGTTATCACTTCCTGACATCTTTTTCTTTTTAAGAATCTTTACTGAGATCTTTACTACAACTTCTAAGAATTCCAGCATCTGCTCTCCCATTTTTGTACTAATTCAGGACTGCTTCATCTACTGTGCGTGTCATACAGATCTTCAAAATATTCTTTCTTTGTTTGTCTTCAATTATTTGTTCCCATTTGTCTTTCACCACAGACATCTTCAATTCATATGGTCCCCACAGTTCTCCTTCTGCTACAACCCCTATGTTGCATTTCTCTTTCTGTACTCTTCTGCTTCTTTCCATTGTTCACTGATCCAGTTTTTTCTGTGTCTTCATTTTCTCTCTCTGGTCAATATGCAGTTTCCTTTCTATTCTCCTTCAGCTTCCTACTTTTGTCACTCAACTGCAGCACTTAATCCATTACCCATCTTGGTTTCTTTGTGTTGACCTTATGTCCCAGCAATTAATCGGCCACTCTCATAATCTAATTTTTTAAAACTCATTTCTTCTTTCACCAGAGATGTGATGTTCCTCTACAAGGCTTCTTTTTTTTTTCTTTCCTGATACTTTGGTCTTTCAGTTTGTCCACCTGAATTTTAGTTTGTGGTACTTTTTCAGCTGCTCTCGGTCTCAACCTCGTTGATGCCAACATTAACTTATTATCTGATCTGATAACAGCCACAAATGATCGGAATGACAATACAACTCATTTCCATCTGAAAGTCACACCTATGAAGTCTGTCATTTTCTTTGTTTACTCATTAGGTCAGTGGTTTTCAAACTTTTTTTCTTGGGACTCAGTTGAAAAAAAATCATTTATGCCTGTGACCCAACAATTATATCTTTCAGCAATGCATTCCAGTCTTTTGGTGATGGCAGCAGGGGGTGCTGTGACCCACTGCCTGAGGGCCTGTGACCCAGTACTGGGTCCCGACCCTAAGTTTGAAAAACACTGCATTAGGTAATACCATTAAGTATATAAGTCCATTTCCTCTGCAGCTTTCTTTGATGAAATAGTATGTTTTTAATCACAGTGTTGTTACTTAGCCAGAAATTTAGCAGTCTGCTGATCTTTTGTTTTCTTCTTCAAGTCCAAATCTGCCTATTGCTCCAGCCTAGGAATTCCAGTCCTATACTACTACTTCATTAAAATATCCATCATCAGTAACACATCTTGCCTGGAAACTTCTTGTATTGATTTCTGTAGATTATTATAAAATATGTCAATTTCTTCCTCTGGCACAGCTGAGATTGACCTATGTTTGTACTATTGTGGCGATGCCAAATATGCTTCCGAGTCTCATCTTCACCATATGAGGTGATATCAGGTTAAATGCCATAAGAGTTTGGCTTTAGTACCAATGCTACTCCATCCTGGTGTCCACCATCTTTTCTTCCTGATGTCAGTGCCCTTTGTTTATTCTGATAGATTTCTCCTTTACCGTTCCATCTCTTTTTGGCTAAACGAATGATTTCCCACTCATACATTTTGAACTCTAAATTATTACCACAAAAGCTGCAGCTTGATATAATGCTCTTTCATTCCATATTCTGATAAATCTCTTATCTTTAAGTTCATCATATAGTTCCGTATTCTGTTCAACCCCAACGTCTTCACTTTGTGGTTCGACCATCTACAACATTACTCTGAACTATCCACTAGCTTGCTCCAGTATCATTTCTGCCGGTGTTACACATTGGAAGCCATTTCATCAGCTTCATCACAGAAGATTTCATGCACATCGAGGACCAGGCAGGCTTTCATTAGCATCCATGCCTAGCTACCCTCACAAGGTTTAGCATGTAAAGCAAAGTCCCAGGGTACAGTGCACACCTGCTACTTGGAGTCACTAGTGAAAGATGAGTGATTCACCAAGACCAGCTTGCAAGCAAAGTTCTGTTGACTTGGAAAGTCAGTAGGACATAGACTCCTATGGTCTTAGCCATCCAGTCAATTATATTAAAAGGTAATTAGGCACTTATACGATACAGCTAGGCACCTTTTGGCATTTTCTAAAGTGCTGAGGTGTCTATCTCCTGTTGAAACCAATGGAATTTAGGTATGTAGGTGCTTCTGAAAATCCTATCTGTATTTTTAGGTGAGTACATTCTTAAACAATGTTGATAATTTTGCCCATTTTATTTGTTTATTAAGTAGACCGAGGTAAGATTTTTGAGGCCTCACCTTTCTTTCATTTATAATACCAATCCTTCAAATGCAGACTACTTTTAATAGAAACATGTCATTTTTAATTATTTGTATTTGTGTTTGTTAATAGGAATAAAATGTTTTATTTATTATAATTAACCATGAATACTCATTAAGACACAGCTTATTTTTAACAACACACATTCATTATACACCTTAGAAGCAAAACTGTATTTCTTAAGGGGCTCTTTGCTAGGGAAACATCTTGATAATGAAAAAGAATTCTACAATACGTCTCTCTCTTCTTCATTAGCACAGCAAGTTTGAGAAATCTCTCCTGGTAATTTATTATGAATAACCTTGTTAACTTATATATAAAAGAAAACTAAACATTGAAATTTCATTGCTTTTGATCAAGAAAAGGTCACACAAAATGTTAATTAAAATGTTCATCCATGTAATTTTCCAAGTACCAATGTTCATGCCTTTTGTGGCAATTTCTTTGGATCCTGCACTTGCTGTTCTTGATCCTGCATGAATGGTAAAATTGTCTTTATAGATGGTAGATGAGGTAAAAGGCCACTGAGTAATCACCAAAAAGTCTGGTCTATCTCCTATAAAATGCAGTTGGAGTCTTTCCATTGATTATATCAGGCCTGGATCAGGCTTGAAGGGAGTGGATCAATGTAAGAACTTTCATCTTACAGGCCTTAGGTCTGCTGCCTGTACACCACGGGCATATCCATCCCCCATTTTCTGGCTCGGCCCCTGCTGGAGGAGGAAGGTGGGGCAGAAGCAGCCCAGCCCCTCTGTAAAGGGCGCAATGGCTGGAGCTGTGTGGGTGGAGGGCAGCCAACCCCTGCCCATCTGCCCACAGTGCCACTGACTGCTGCTGGCCAGTCCACAGCCGTGGGTGCGGTCATAGTGGTGAAGCTCATGCTACTGCTGGGCTCTGTGGCAGGCAGGGGTGGGCGGGTCTGCTGGCTAACCGGGTGGGCATGTGCCCACCTGTAGCACACCCCTGCTGTACACTGTTTTTTACTGGCAGCTGAAGAGGAACATTCAGGGACTGGACAAAGGTGGATGAGAGCACTTTCCTATGAAAGAGATACAGATCCTGGCAATGGTCTTCTAGGGGACCGCTCAACAGGGAAGCATCTTAGCTAGGTCTACACTACAAAGAGTTATGTTGACTTTGTTAAGTCGACCTAATAAGGTCAACTTTAAGTCAACCTAATGTCGACCTTATTAGGTCAACTTAACAAAGTGCTTCCCCTGAACAGGGACTTAGTAAGTCGACCTAACTGCCCTTAGGTCGACCTAATAAAGTGGACTTAAACATCCACACTTGCTTAGGTCTACCTAAGGGTTAGGTCGACCTAACCAGCGGTTCTTATTAAGGAATTTCTTAAGTCGACTTAATGAAAGCCTGGTGTAGACAGGGACTAAGTTAGGTCGACTTAAGCCTCCTTAAGTTGACCTAACTTGCAAGTGTAGACATAGCCTTACTCTGCCTCTGTCAGCGTGGGTCTTGGGATACAACTAATCAACCAGTCTGACTGCTGTCTGGTCTAGATTTTCTGTGCCCTAACTCTTTCATGCTTATATATTTGTCTTCTGATTCCTGCAGTTTCAGGTCCCATCACTGTAAACTGTGGTAGGTGATTGTTATCCCCATTTATCCTTGAGCTGGGCTTGTGGGAGAGGAAACAAAGAGCAAGTAATTTACCATTGTCTTGTGTTTTGTCCCAGAATTGTTCTTTGCTTTTCTCAGCCCCAGGGATTAACACATAGTGTGCTCGTCCCTGATTTCAACCAAGAACTGGAAATGGGGGCCAGGGACAATTTTAAAAAAATGTAGTTAAAGGTGCCAACAGAAATAAGTACATAAATAATTATATTAGTTAATATCTGTGCATTCTACAGTGTGTCTATGTTCATATATGTTTTCTATTATAGTGATTGTAACAAAATCTTGGTGGAATAACCTTTCTTAGCCCAAAGTACACTATATTAATAAAAGGGTGCATGAGTTAAAATTGCTCTTTACATTGTATTTTCTCAATAATAATCTCACAAAAAGATCATTTACATTTAGGCTCATTAAATAGTAGACTCTTTAAAATTCCTCTTCTGTAGTCCCTTGAAATTCCTGAACAGGCAAGTTGCTCCCATATGTCTTTTATGACAGATCATTGATGCTCCCTCCCTTCCCCCCTCCTTCCCCACCACCAACTTTTCTATAGGGAAATTAATTCTGAGGTTTGTAGAACTGTTCTGATCCATTGGCTTTACTATCTTGCAGCTGCCAGAACCACTGAAAACTCAGTTACCTAAACGGAGATCTGTACTAGAAATGAATAAAAGTATAGCATAATTTAAAATAATGATCCTAGAAAGAGTGAGACCACATTTTTCTTTTCCATAACAGTCCCCAAGGGGATTAATAAACCCTTAAAAGAAAAGTTGGTTGACATTGGCCATTAAGAAGAAAGTAGAATTTTGCTTTGAGAAGCAGACCCTCTAGTTGCTTTTCCCTCTTCCAAGTTTAGGTCAATCAGTTCTTGATCTGAGCAGACAGACTTGAGTGTCTCAAGTAAAACTAAGCTGTTGAGTTTAATTACTTAATTGACTTGCTTCTTCATGTACGGTCCTCCCACTGTAGGTATATGGGTCTTCCTTCTGCTAAGCTTAGGCACAACTATTGCAGGCTTTCTCAAGGATGTCCAAAGCAGGAATTGATAAAAAAGTTTTAGAAGATTCCCAGTGAAAAGGCCTTTAAAGAAGGAAAATGTTGATTAAAAATGCTAGCTCCATGTATTTTACGCTATTGATAGAATTACTAATACTCAAGACAAATGTGCAGCTGAGCGAGCTCTTGTAAAAAATTAGAATGATAAATGTCAGGAATTTTTGAATAGGGAAAGAAGGTAAATACTGGCTGGGAAGGGTGGAGATTTTAATAACTCAGGTATTACACAAATCAAGTGGATTTTTCCTGCTGTCTCTTGGGGAGTGTAATGCAACAGTTGTCTTTGAAGCGCTGTTATTCAAACTAATTAACAGAGGACATACTTAGTACAGTGGACATATTGCAGTCACGGCTGCTTGATGTACCAACCCAAGATATCATATTAATCAGGGTCTTGCCAAGTTGTAGTCCCTGCATTCCTTTAGATTACTGATAGCCAAACAGGCAAACTGTGTAGACACACACAATTTCCTCTTTCAGATAACTTGATTTTTCCAAGAATAAGTTGTCATTTTCAGTTAATTTACTTTCTCTCTTCTTTTGGTGACTCTACTGAGGGCCTGTTGGAGGCTGGAAACAGTGTTTAGTGGAGACAGTAACAGTGTTTGATGGGAAAAAAAATACAGTTTTCAGGATGCGCATTTTCTTCTAACTTGAAAGCTGGTTGATTGACAGCTACCAATCATCATGACAGAGTTCAGTTCTCCTTCATTTTTATGTTTTGTTACTTCTGGTTTAATGTGCTACATGAGCCTTATTTCCTCCACAATGTACATAATTATTTTCCAGAGCAATTATATAAGATAATTTGATCTTAATTCTTTTCTTTTTCTTTTTAATTGCAGTTGTTTCTTGTCCTTACTGCTGGTTGCTGCTGTCGTTTGGAAGATCAAACAAACCTGTTGGGCTTCTCGACGGAGAGAGGTATCAGTAACATTAGGATTACTATGATGGTTTTATCTTTTAGAGTGAATTCAGAGCCGCAGGTGAAATTAAAGTAACTCCCGTCAAATACATCATCTTTATTTGCCAGGTTTTTTTTGTGCTAAGGCAGAACAAGTGTGTCTGCTTTCTTTCCCTGGTGTAAGATATTGCTTTGCTGTGGAATATGCTCTCAACTGCTGTCAGAATGAGTCAGTATAGCAGAAAATTTGATAAGCAGCAAGTAATACAGTGCCTGATGGCAAAGCACCTTAAACTTTGCTTGATACCATTCTTTATTCTTGTACTTACTTATTTATTTTATGAGTGTAATTAGTATTAAGATTTCCTTGTGCTAGGCATTTGTTCAAACACTTAGAAAAGAACATGGACATTCCCTGCCCACAAGAGCTGACCATGTCATTAATGTTTAGGTTCATTTTATTGATTTTTAAATTATTGAGGGAAATCCTAGATCCATTCAAGTCAATAGAAATTTCGTCATTAGTTTCAATGGGGCCATGATTTTACTTATAAATTTTTTTATACAAAATTACCATAGTGTCTGTTGTCATGAATTTTTGGAAAAAAAGCTCTTAATATCTGATCTTACTCTGTTGAAAAAGCCATTGCTTATGAAGTAAAACTCTAGATTGCTTAAATACATATGCAGTATAACTGAAAAAGCTGAAAAGGGCTTAAGGCACTGATCTTTTCCCTTGGAACAATTAGTGACATATTTGTAATGTTAGCAAATATCACTTATTAGAGTGGAGTTTAAATTTAAGTTAAGAAGATCATACTGTTTTTTTTCTCTGTGGAATTGATTTATCTTATAATGTCCTTGACAGCCTATTAAATCCGAATATGCTTTGAATCAAAATTATTTTTTCACTGTGTAGCTACATTAAATTCATGTGTGCTTTAGAAGCAGCAGGTAACTAGTTCATACTGAATTCTTGCAGTGAAATTGTAGCATACTAATACCCAGCTCTAGCTTTGAACTGATGCTAAAAGTTCCATGCTACTATAGTTATTTTCAGATAGATACTGTCCTTTACTCAAAGGGCATGTGTTCTGTGTGTAGTCCTATCATTACTTGAAAAATACAAAACAAGTTACTTTAAATCACGGTCTTCTATTTAACTTGTTAGTATTCCATTTGATCCTATCTCAATGCTTCATTCTTTCTGAGTAATTCTGTGCAACAGGGTATTGTAAAGGAATGCAACAATTGCTTGATTCTATTTCTCACTTTAATCAGATTATTTAATAATATATTTAAAGATAAAGTGAAAAAATGCCTGATTTTATAGATTTAGTGGTCTTTGTGTATTTTCTGTAGTTATTCTCCTAGTTGTTTGAAAAACACTATTAGAATGTCCCCAGTATACACTGTAAACCACTTTGACATATTTGTCATCATAGGAAAAGATAATGGAATTCTTAGAAGTTTGTTCTTTCTTTGATGGCATAGGAAGAGTTTGATAGCTATAAGAATGTGTATGAACTCATACCTACTGACAAATAAGCACAGGATGAAGGAGCTCTGTCATAAATCTCTTTTATTTACAGAGCAAAAATGGAAATATTTTCTAAATGTAAGCTGCGCTGAATATTTTTGAGACACAGTCTGCAATGATGTTCCTTGATTTTACTGTTTTTTAACTAAAGAAAACTGGATGTCACTCATTCCTTAATATTTCATAGTTTGCTATGAGATAATGTGAACAACTGTTTCCACATATTTATGAGCAAGAAAATAGCGGGGTATGCTATCATTATATAATCGTAAATTTTAAGAAAATAGACTTAATTTCCATTTCATCCTATCCTTTCACCATACATCTATCCCTGGCTTCATCTTGAGTATAATACTTGGATAAGACTGTAGTATTTAACATATCCCTTTTTTTCCTAGGTTAGTAGAAGCAGTTTTAGTAGCCATCATATATTTTAGGATTATGGGTTACAACATTTACAAGTATATATACTTATAAGTACAAGTACATATACTTAGTGCTAAAATCTAGCCATTTGGATCACTGGGCTTTTCTGCTTCTATCATTTAGTTCGCAAACCAGAAAGGTTTGATGCCTTCTTTAATATATGATCTGTCTCAAGTCAGCTGCAGAAACTATACGTGCATCTGGTTATTATCGGGAAATGCAACATGTGAGGGTGCAAGAAAAAAATGAAAACACAGTGTTCTGTCACCATGACATCTTCTGTTGTTTATGCCAATCTTTCTTCCCCAGAGTAAAAGGAGCTCAGTTATGATATTGTGGCATCCCTTTATTTCTTGGTAACTTGGTTTTGGTGATTTTCAAAAGGTTATAGACATGAGTAAATTGTTCCTTAAAGTTTTTATAGACTCGCGAGTGGAGGAGATTTCATTATGCAGAATCCTGACCTGTTTTCTAGCCTGACTTAAACACATGACTAAATAGGCTCTTCACAGATATCAATTTGAGGTTAGCCTATGCTCAGTCCAGTCACTTTCCAAGCAACAGCAGCTGCTGAATGCTACATTTTGATCTTGCATCACACAATAGGAATCTTAACAGATTTTTTTCCCCATTTTTTCCCAAAATCTGGGTATTTTCTTTCCTGGTTTTCTGTACACCCCCATATTGTGGTTACTTTCTTAACCCACCATTCCACACTGAACCGAAGTTTTCTTTGAGTTGTGCACAGAGATGCTCAGGTTTTTTTTTCCCAAGTGGTTACATTTAATTTAGAATCTAACAACTGGTATGAGAAATTCAAAGCAATTCTCTCCACTGTGCATTAAACAGCATTTTTCAGCATTAATTTTATTTCCTATTTCATTGCCCATTTACCTTACTTTATAAAGTTTCTCTAAAATTTCTCAGTCTGAAGACAAACTTCCAAGGATAAGTCATCTGCAAATTTTGCCAGCTCACTATTGCTGATCATTAATAGAGATTATTAATACAGATTGTAAATTAATTGCTTCTAGAATGGAATCATTCTATAGAAAATGGACAGATACCTACACCGTATCCTCTCATCAATTTCTATTCATTCAGAATGATTGCTTCCCAATTTATTAATAAATACAATAAAAATAAAAGTGAACATTTATTCCTAATCTTGGTAATCTGGCTATTGGTCAGTTTCTAAAATTTAACAACATTATACTTTTCATCACTTCGTTTCTCTGCCTGGGTTCCTGTCTCTTATGATATACTTGGCAAAGGGTTTTTGAAGAGCTGTATACATTCGGATTCTTCATTATACTTTGACTTCTTCCTGAGTTCCCTCCCTTCTTCTCTCCTGCCCTCTGACAGGCAAGCAATAGCAGATACCATCTCTCAGCATCAAACTTATACACCAGGTGCATTGGAAGAAAAGGGAAATAGTCTATTTCCTTAATTTCATGGTTCCCAAAAGATCAACGGAACATTGAACAAGAACAGCAATTTAACAGGCATCCTCTTAGCTGATTACAGTAGATCAGCAACATGAAGTGGGACTTCACCCACGAAAGCTCATGCAAAAAAGAAAATTTTTAGTTGTTAAAAGTGCCACAGGACTCCTTGTTTGCTTTATCAACAGGTGGTTGTATGAAAGGCTATATAGAATACTGAAATGCTGCTCAGCTCAGGGAAGTGGATCCTGGGAAGGAATGATATAGTATATTTACAGATTTTCCCACATGATTAAGAAACTCCAAGGTATTACTCTCTTGGACGGCATTCTGGTTGTGTTATATTGAAACCAACTAGAAGGAACAAGGACCAAGTTTGAGGGTGTTGAAACAGAAATCCTCCTTCATAGATCAGAGTAAAAATTACAAGCATGCAGGAAAATTCACTGAGACATCCTAGATGGAGTGTGAAATGGATAGGTTTGTCAGTTCACTTAGAGGAATTCCTAATCTTTAGTAGGTTTGGGGCAGTATAGAACTTTTAGAATAGGCTCATCCAGCATAAAATTGGCAGTGACCTACTTTATGCCTTATCCTTTCATCCTTTTCCATTCATTTGGAAGATGTCATGAAAAATCAAAAAGAGTATGTGACAGATAAATCTAGTTGCTCCAGCCTGGACTCAAAGATCATGGTAGGCTAACCTTCTCCCTCTCCCTTCAAGTATTAGTAATCCTTCCTATTTAAAATAGAAAAACCTATCTCTAGAAGCTTAGAGGCAGACCCCATATCTAAGGCTACTGGAACCAGACATGATTTACCCTCATGCTGAACAGATATTCAGATGAACTGTTATTTCAGAGACTAATTTTAAACTCATAGGTGGTTCCATCAGCCAAGAAATGGAAAAAAAGCGCCAAGCCTCAGTCCTTTTAAGACCTTTTCCTCAGGGCGTGTTTATTACTTGCCAAACCATCACAGAAACAAAAAATAAATCAAGTGAAAACGCTGGGCAATAATTCTCCAGAGACTTTTCCCATTTTAGCAAGCCGAGCAGGAAGAGAACACAGCCGTCCTCACCCCCCAGTTTCCATTTGACCCAGCTTCCCTTTCCTTTTGTGTGACCAGCCCGGACCTGTTAATCCTTTAGGCTATGTCTACACTGGCAAGTTAGTTCGAATTAAGGAGGCTTAATTCGAACTAACTAAAGCCTTGGCTACACTAGGCTTTAGTTAGTTCAAATAGGGTATTTGAACTAAGGGGTTAATTCGAACTAACTAGTTCGAATTAACCAATGTGGCCATATTAGTTCGAACTAATTTCTTAGTTTGAACTAACTGGCCATTGAAGTGAATGGGGATCGCTAATTCGAACTAACTTAGTTCGAACTAACTTTTCCAATGTGGCCATGCTAGTTCGAATTAAGCTAATTCAAACTAACTAAAATTAGTTCGAATTAGTTAGTTAGAACTAACTAATTCGAACTAATTTTAGCAAGTGTAGACATAGCCTTAGAGATTACAGCACCTGTACCTTATCATGCTATCATAAGTAATTTGACCAGTCTTGTCCTCCTGCTGTTCATCAAAGAATGTTCCCCCTCTCCTGCCCCCAAAACTTCAGTGGTCTCCATTGTAACTTTCCTCTCAACCAACACCCCTCTCATTCACATTTCACTTGTAGCCACTTGAGAGTTGTCATCCACTCAGAAATATTTTGCTATGGCTCTGTCACATTTCATAGCCAGAATTCACTGAATAGCCCCTTCCATGAAATTTCAGCCTGGACATGGCCAGATTTATGCAAGGGCTTTTGGAGCTTCATCCAGGGCCCTGGGCTAAGAGGAGGATCCAAAATAATCCTGCCCTGGTCTGGTGGATTAGGGAATAGGGATGTGAGGGGCTGGAAGAAGTGAAAGGTGTTGAAAGTGGCAGGATGGGAGGGAGCCAGGGGTAATGAGGCGATGCAGGGGGATCAGTGGGAGGGGCATTAATGGAAAGAGTTTATGTATCTAAAAAGATGATTTACTCTCATATATGATACATTATAGTCTCTTGAGAAAGAGCAGGTAATGCATGATTGCACATTTATGTAAAAATGTACAGAAGGCATGGGATTATATATATGAAGTGCCTACCTAAATTAAAAGGTTAATAACATTCCTTTATTGGAGTTGTTTATTTATAAACAGCATTTCTTCATATAGTCAGCTATGCACCATTTGTCTGTATGAAAGGATATTATATACAATAAAAAAAACTTGAAATCACAAAGAACGTTTTCTTAGTAAAACGGTTGTGTGCAACACAGTTTATTGCTCTGTTTTATTAGATACGCTTGTGTTATTTTAAAAAAAATTCTAATCCTGATTTTGATATTAAGGTTATTTTATTAATGTTGCACTTTCCAAGTGAATCTCCTGAGTAGTCAAAGGCTCTTAAAAACATACAAATGAAACTGAAATAGGCTACTTCTTAATAACAGTAACAATTCATGTAATAGCTCCAAGCTCATTTCTATGGCAACCCTATTGAGAACAAAAAAGTTTGCTTATGTAGATTGTACGAACGCCTGTAGATAATATGTGAATTTCAGTCAATAGCTCTCTTACAGTAAAGATGTTTTCTTTTTTAAACTCTTCTTTTTATAAAAGACATTAATGGTCTTCGGTATATTTAATACAGTTAATGGGATGTGACATGTTTAAGTTCAGAGAGTTAATACATCTGAGAATCTGTGTATTTGTAGACCATCAGACAAAAGAAAAAAATATATATTGGCACATTTACGCAACAGCTTTGTTTGTGCAAGCAGACACAGCTTTTAGGTATAAAAGACTAAGTCTTGCAAACACTTACGTACATGAGTGAAGTGTTCAAGTGAATAATGTGTATAAGTTTTTGCAGGGTGAGGCATACCCCAGAACACACATTTTTTCCCCTTTGTGTCTTTCTATTTGGTTTTCAAAAAAGTATAGGTCCCTATGCTGCAAATATATTCATGCTTACCTATAGATCTTGTGATTAGTTGCATTGAAGTCAATGAATGGACTACTCACAGGGCCAAATTATCAAATTCTGTAAATTGTTGCAGCTCAAATCAGTGGAGCTATGACAGTTTACATCAACTGAAGATCTGACCCACAATGCAGAAAGTGAATCATGTGCATAAGTTTTTGAGGATCAGGGTGATGTTTTGGAATGTAATATGTGGCTTCCTAAAAATAAACATCTCATTATCTCCTCTGTTTGTAATACTGAAATCGTATATATTCCCAGTTGAAACAAGCCTCATTAGTAAAAGGCTAATGAATATTTTAATGACAGTAGCATGAAAAGTTGTCATCTCCTATTGGAAAGACATGTTTTACTGAGTGACTTAACAAAGTGGGTCTAATATATACATCTCAGAGTGCCATAGCTGTCAGTAGAAGCAGAATGACAGCAGAATTCAATCAAATATGGAAATGTTTTTCAGATTAATGTGTATGTAGTGTAGTGTAGCCCTTGACTATAATTCTTAGATGCTTGCCTTTTCCATTCTTCTGTTCTTCCTTTTTTCTCTTACAGAAGTTTTCCTTTCTTAAAGCTTATCTAGACAGAGGCTGACATAATTTTCCAGATCAGGTTCTCTAGTGAGTACCAGCAGAAATTGTTTGGTACTCGGCTATCAGATGTCACATTTGTGCCCCCTCACGCCATCCCCCCAGGGCAGGAGGTGTTCTGGCTGGTGGGGCCAAAGGCAGGAGCTGGCCCAGGGCCCAAATCTGGCTTGGGAGCCAGGGGCTGGGAGCGTGGTAGGGGCCATGGTTTCGGGCAGGGTGGGTGAGCCTGTGGCTGTGCAGGGTATACTGGTACACATGTGAGCCTTTGGGGGAAGTTTTCAGTACGCTTTTTGAAAGGTTAGGTACTCATGAGTACCTGAGTACCACTTACGTTAATCCCTGTATATAGATTCACCATTATATGTTGTATCACTGCCAAATCTTTTAATTTGGCAGAATATACTGCAGCTTTGTTTCTTTCATTTTTTTTTAAATCAATACAAAAAATCTGTTGGGGGAAGATAGAAACAGTAGTAAGTGTTTTGGCTTCAGCTATTCTGGTTGCACAATTTGGAAGAGAAAAAAAACAATTTGAGAACTCATAACTGGCCAGAAAAACGTGCTCCTTGCTGAAACTTGACATATTGGCCTGAATTTTCAAAATTTAACACATCCCAAGTGAATGTAAAAGAAATAGGAAATCAGAGATTATGGACAGACAGACATTTTAGTTGTAAATGCAGGTAGTAGTTATGAAAGCTTTCTAGCTATGCAATTCATGTTAAGGCTATTACTGCATTCCAGAAAAGCTGGTGGAGGATAGGTGAAGCTAGAATTTTTCTAAGAAAATCATGTGGGCAGCTTCCATTAAGACTAAGTAAATTTAATCTAGTGGGTTTTGTCAGTTATATATATGAGATCTAGAAAAAACATGTATTTATGTTCATAAATAAATAAATAAACATATCATAGTTAATCTAAAAGTATCCCAAAGTGGATCATCAAAATCAACTAAATTTTTTTATATACATATATATTCATTGATTTATATGCATAGAGGTAGATACTGAAGGAAACATGAATATAATTAATAATAATGATCATTTTGGGTTTTCATTTTGCTTTCTATTAGTGGTACTTTTATATTATTTATTGTTATTTTATTCAAAGCAGTGTATCATCATAGTTAGGAATTATGCAGAATAGGTGAAAACTATTGTTGTTCTGGAAGGTATTAATGGTTGCTGTCAATCACAGACCTGGTTAAACTGATGAATGTGGTGAGCATCCTTCTTTCAGGATAAGTGGGGGCTTGTCTACATTTGTGTTTATATTGGCAAAACTTTTGTTGCTCAGGAGCATGAAAAAAGACCCCACTGAGCGACATGTTTTCTGCCGCTATAAGCACAAGTATGCCCAGGAAAGGAAAGCTCTCTCACCAAATGAATGACAGTAGCTACGTCCTGCTGACATGGCACCATCTACACTCACACTTATGCCAGCAAAACGTATGTCACTCAGCGGGGTGTTTTTTTACACCCCTCAGCAACAAACACTTTGCCAGCATGAGCGGGAGTACAGAGAAGCCTCTCACTTTGTGGAGAGAGAGAGAGCTGGAGATAATAAAAGCTATTTCCTAAGACAATTGGATGCATAGTAAAACCTAAACAGACTTAGACTGTGAGGTATGAGGGGTTTTCCTGGTGTTCACTGAGAACGCAGGGACTAGGGTATGGTTTAGCCAACTGTGTGTGTCAGAAAAAGCCAAGAGGATCAGTGGTGAGTGTGGTTCTGAGAGGAAGCTGAGAACTTTCTTTGGGAAGAGTGGAAAGGCAGTTTGGATTTCAGTGCAAGAAAGCTGCCTGCTCTCGTGTGTCTACGATAGGACTTTGTATACATTCTCATAAATAAACTGAATTGCACCAAAGAAATATGACTCATGTCCTCAGTTTCTCCTTTAACAGAAATAACTGTGCAAGGCCCTGAATATTGGCTAATTGCTTGGGTCAAAGTGGCCAAAATGCTGATATAAATAGACGTGTCACCTTCACTTAGAATATGGTGTTCATTTCCGGTGACCTGATTTCAAAGATACAGTGCTGTTGGAGTGTCATAAAGGAGGAAAGAGCAGAAAGGGCCTGTGTAATGCCTACAGACCCCAGTTATTGGTGGGTGGGATTGAACCAGAACCGATGAAGCTTAGTGTATGAGCTGCTACTGCATAAGCTAAAAGCCACGTGGCTCTCAGCTAAGGCTGTAGCAGAGTCATGGACTAGGTGCCACAAGAAGACACCAGAGCGCCACACCCAGCAGGCATGGATCTAGAGACAGAGAACAAAATATTAGAGGCTTGGAAAGATTTGTCTTGTGAAGAGAGATTGAAAGGAATTGGGGTTTTAGTTTAGAGAAGAGATCAATGAGGAGGACCTCATGCAAATAAGAAAAGGCACAGAGAAAGTTGGGCGTTCCTATTTAACATTTTTCATAATACAAAGGTCACTATAGTGGCTGCTACTTCATCTTGAGCAGTTTGATCATATGTGGTGCATTAACTCAGCACAGGGACGCACAAAGGAAAGTTATCACCTGTGTTGCTCTTCCATGAAGGAGTATGACACACTTCTTGGCCATAGCTCAGAATCTGAGCCTAAAAGAAATATACAAGTAATCCATGTCTGCTGGGTGTGGTGCTCTGTCCCACTCTAGTAGCACCTAGCCCAGCTAGAGATTGGTGAATCTGCTACAACCTTAGCTAAGAGCCATGTGGCTTTTATCTTAGCAGTAGAAGCTCATACACTAATTTTCCCAGTTCAATGTCACCCGCCCGCGCATAACCACGGTCTGTAGGTGTTACACAAGCACTTTTTTCTCTTCCGTTCGTTATGACCTTCCAACAAGCACTCTTTAACTGAAAGTGCAACTTTAATAGTCTCATTTAAAGGCTGTCCTTTATATTATCATGTGCCACAGCACTGCTTCCCAATCTAGTTTGTGGATCACTTGAAACATGCTGAACACTTGTTGATAGTCTTCATAGAGTTGCTACATCATTCTGGACTGTCCTAATTGATTCTAGTTGCTTCTACAATCATCCACGGTCTTCAGTGCAAAGGTATCAGTGTTTTCCTAATGTTCCTTTGCCATGTAAGTAATTACCATTGTTGCCACAGGGATGTTTAGTAGGAGGGAAGATGATTCACAAGACAAATCTTGGTCCATTTCTTGAAAATTTTTCTGAGACCCTGTAGACAATGATAGTGCCAGTGTTTTAGGGAATTAAAATCAAGAGGTTAGGCAATTATGAAGTATTCACATTATAATTCTTTGTCCATCTGAAAGTTAAGCTTTATTGCAGAAGGAGTGTATTCAGTTTTGCTAACAGTAGAATACAGAAGAAAAGTATGTGAACCAGATGATTCATACTAACATTGCCTTATAGTTTTCTAAATACCAAAAATTTGACGCTGTTGTTAGTTTGAATTTTCTAATTATATTAGTTTATATTAAATGAATATTTAATTTTGAAAGGTATCAATTAATATAACCATTCATTTAAACTGGCAAAGTACTATGAGAAATTCATTAATACAACATGAATTCTCATCCCAGTTTCCTGTATTTCTTAGGAATTAATTTTTTACTCTTCCTCCCATAGGGACAAATTATGTCCTTAGATGTGCTTGTGTGGGTCCCACTGACTTAATTTTAACACCTTATTACAGTGGTGCAAATATAAGAATAGTCATTCCTGTGATTTTTTTTTTAGATCTTGATGTAATAATATAAACTCCATTTTAAAGTAGTCATTGTGTTTGCATTTTTATATGTGGTTATAGGTCTAACGTCAAAGGCGAGATATTTATTCAATTTCTTAAAGATTGCTAATTTGCAGTATATTTTAAGGAACAATGTTAATGTGATGTTTTAATAGTATATAACTGGTGTTTTATGTATTTATATATTTTCTTTTTCATGTCATTTTTAATAACAAATAATAAAGAAATGTTATGGTTCTGTCCTATTCTATTTAGATTTATGCTAGGATATAGATAATCATGTAACACAAGGTAAAAGTGACTTCATCAGGCAAATGTGCATTTTACAACTATGAGTTAATTATGCAGGGGTGCGTGCGTGTGTACGTGCATAATATACATGCATCCCTGCATATATAAAACATAAAACACTCAAGTGAACAAGAACTGTAGGATCAGGTCCTTCTGTACCACAGACAGTATTCTTATAATGGCTGATATCCTTCTATTTTATTTGTCTGTGTGTACACCCGGCCTTTTTAGCTTCGTACAAGAGGCCCCAGGGTTCTATTGCATCCTGTCCCAAGAAGCAGTAAAATAAAGGAAGGGAGCCATGAGAGTGGGTTCTTCAGGCCTGTCTAGAGACATCCCATAGATAATAGCCCAGCGGGTTAGATAAAAGAGTGGCTTAACTTGTCAATTCCTGGCTGGTACCGGAAGAGCAAGGAAGGATGCTCTTCTCTATCCAAAGGAACCTGAGGAATAACCAGAGTTTGTTTCTGGTTGCATTTGCTTAAGCTGGGTTTGTAGGGAGAGAGAGGAACCAAGAACTTTAACCCCGAGGTAAGGGTGAATCTGAGTAGGAGTTGCAAAATTCGTCCCTCAAGGACTTAGTGCAAGCTACACTGCACAGAATGGACAGAACAGAAATGTTTTGCCTTTTTTACCTTTTCCTCATAGATGAGAAACTTCTGACATTCTACTGGATGATTTCACAGTCAAGCAAAGCTGTGTTTCTGAGGGAAAACTGCTTTTTCTATGCATGAGTCTGATCCCTGGTCAGACCATACTGATCCCTGGTCAGACTATAGTTTCCCCCTATTTCCATACTATTTTTGCCAAGTTCCAAAGGGAGTGTATGTGCTGCGAAGGGCACTGCTCATATTTGCTCTCCACTAGGGCTCACAACACAAAGGAAAAGTTAATTCATTGCATAGCAGCTAACCCTGGATCTATTCTTCCCTTCTTCAACCCATCGTCCTGCCCCCATTCACAGAGTCAGCAGTTACTGGGAGACAGTAGGGCCTACTATGGACCCTGCAAAAGGGACAGGTCTCAGGCCAGTTTATGATGTATCACCCTTTTAAATTACCTTTCATTTTATTAAATGATCCTGCCTTCCCACTACTATATAGCCAATCAGGCAACTATGCGGAGTGGGCTTCTGATTTGACTGCCTGAGCTGCATTTCTGACCATGGAGGTCAAAACTGTTGTTCATGGTGCACACAGATGCTAAGATACACCTGTGATCAGTCCAGTGTAAGAATGTATGTAAAAAGAGTGAAAGGTGAGTAATCTTTACTAACACTGCCCCTTGTGACGGCTATTTAGAAGAATCGAAATGGACAGCCTCTCTTTCTTCCTGACTGAGCTCCCTGTAAACTATCATTTCTAGATAACTGATACTCAAAGGAGAGTTTACTTTTCATATTAGAACATTAAGGCATGTTTCCTTGATGTCATTCTTGTGAGCCTCAATTGGTCGAGGTATTCTCTGGGAAAAGGGCAAACTGAGCAGACACATAAGGCAAAAAATGACATTTATGTGGTTATCTTTGAGGTATCTTTGGAATAAGAAGCAGACACTACATGGAACCTTGGCTGACAAGTAGCCATGGATGCAATTTTGGGCTGCAGAAATGAATTTTAAAAATGATTTCCCCCCTTTGCTGGCAAAACATAGGTATATGAAATTTAACATAAAAGTGGCCAGCACAATTTTTTCTAATGTCAAATTTAAAAATCATTAGTTCCTTGGAGAAACCTGATATGCCATGATTTAGCCTGCAGCAGACTTTTATGGCTGACTTTAGGGGTTTGCACAACTAACCTTACCTATAGCAGCATAAAAAAGAAATGATGTATAATACTCTATCTTTGAGAGTAGTTATTCTTTTTCCAGTACATAATGACACATTGTTTACCTTCCCTGGAGCTGTAATATTTATTATAATTGAAGTTCATGTATGGTAGCTGAGAGTTAATATGGGCTAATATAACTAAGATCATTACATTTTATTTTCTACAGATAATTAATAATTAACATATAACCTTTGGCTTTCCTTTCATGTTCAAGTATTGACATAAGTCACATAAAATCATACGATGTGTGGAAAGAATGCTTTGAAATGCAAAACCTAATTAAAATTAATGTTGTTTTAGGACAGTTGTGTAGTTGCAAAAATACTACAGGGAATATCATGAATATTTGAACAGCCCATTATTTTTATCCATGCTGTTCAATTTATACACAAGTCATTTATGAAAAACGAGTTTGTGTTTTAGTTAGGATTTATTGGACTGAGTGAAGTATGACAGAGCTATATTATAACTTCAGTAAATTACTCTAAACTGTTTACCACTCATTTGAAACACATGTAATTAAAAAAAATGAAACCACCATAAACTGTAATTTATACTTTCCGGTATTTGTGCATATGTTTAGAAAATCCAAATTAATTAGACTCCTCCTTGTGTCTAGCTACTGCTGTTAAAGTCTTTTATGTTAGAGCAGCTACCACCTGAAAATATCACTGGTGGTAGGTAGGAGAAGATCAATATATTTTTTAGAGCACTGTTGCCTAGTAGGGGATAAAGCAATTGACCAACAACACAGGTCTCCTGAGTTCATTCCTGCACATTTCTATGTGCAATTAACTATATTTAATCTCTAAAGTAATATAGTTGCAACTAATAAAAATGACAGGGTGGGCTATGTTCAGAGTTGCTAAAATTTCTTTACTTAGCATTTGCAGATTGGTTTCTAATTCAGGCTCCCGAAGTCATAGCAGATACATCAGCATGAGTAACAATTCTCACTGGATTTGGCAATATCCTAATGTTAGGGTCAATCTCTGTATATTCACCTCATACTTTGAAATCAGGCATTAGTAACATCCCTGAACTGTAATAGAGAGCTTAAATACATGTTTCTCCCTCCACCTTGACATATGGTATATGAAGGGAATTCCACTGCTAATGACAGTAATGTCAGAACCAACCATACACAGAATGCACATTATTTCCACATTTCACATAGATCTGTCTTTTGGGTATTGTTTTGATGATCCATACTTCACTGGTTGTTTGCCAAGGTCTGTGGTCACCAAAGCCCATTCTTCAGAATGAAGCATGAATCAGAGGCCAATAGGTATGGAGAGGAGGTGATCCCTAAAAGGTGTCTTTCTTTCATAGACTGTTCTACAGAAGAAAAATGTTTCTTCTGTTTGTTTCAAAAGGATTCACCAAGACTTATATGGCAATGTTCTTACTGACTTCCTTCAGAAATGGTGCTTCTTGACGTATGCATTTTAGTGGAAGACTTGAATAAATTTGTGGGCATTCACAAAGCTGTGCAAACACACAGATCCATAGAGTTTAGGGCCAGAGGAGACCATTGTCTGGTCTGTCCTCCTGGGTATCAGAAGCCACTAAATTACACTTAGTTATGGAGACCAATAATTTATTTGACTAAAGCATACCTTCCAGAAAGGAATTCAGTCTTGATATGGAGATATCAAGAGATGGAAAAGCCACCATTTCAGTTACTACTCTATTCCAATGGTTAATTGCCCTCACTGTGAAAAAATTGTGCCTAATTTATCATTTGAATTCAGCTTCCAGCTACTGGTTCTTTTTATGCCTTTCTCTGTTAGATTAAAGAGCCCTTTAGTACCTCCTATTCTCTCTCCAGGAAGGTACTTGTCCACTGTAATCAAGACATCTCTTAATCTTCTTTATGATAAATTAAAGAGACTGACTTCTTTAGTGCACTCACTTTAAAGCATTTCCTTCAGCCCACTTTTGTGGTACTCTTCTGAACCCTCTTCAATTTCTTCAACATTCTTGAAGGGCCATCCAGTGAGTCCTGAGTGTATAAACACTACGATTTTGATTTGTTAGGATTTTACACCTATTTTGCACTTTTTCTTTATATATTCATTTCACATGAGCATTAATGAGCCTTCATTCATTAATGTTTACAAGGCTTTTCAATCTCTCAGATTATCTTTTGTTAAGCACCAAAGAACCTTCTGTGCTTGGGGCTAGCCTCTAATCCAGGATCACCAGCAGCCTCATCTTCCTCCAGCCCCATGGGTTGGAGAAAACAAAGGAAAAACCACCCTATGATCAAGTCTATTATGAGAGGCATAGGAGTTTACATAGTTACTTCAATTGTTGGTTATCCCTCCGTGCTAGCCTGAAAACCCATATGGGCCCCAGTACTCCCAGCCACATTGGGTTCTGTTGGAAATTTCCCATGCAAGAAGATTTGCATCATCAGCATCCAGTCCATAGCTAGGTTCCTTTTGTCACAGCCTCAGAAGAAGGATGTATTTCTGTCTTAGTCTGTTCAACGATGTCTAATTATTCAAGCTTCTTTTAAGGAACCACAGCCAGGTGATCATCCAGCCCCTGTACATATATCTTCCTTATCACTAAACAAAGCAATAATACTTGAATCATCTGCTTCCCTTCCATACGACTATAAGACATTTCAGGACCTCCTAAGGAAAATTGCCTATACACTGTATATTTCAGTCGAGGTGAGTTAAAAAAAAAAACAACCCACACAAACTACTTGACATTCTCCATAATTTGGTCCCTGGACATCTGGCTTTACCAGTAAATCAGGGACTTTTGGTTCCCACCAAGTTGCTTTGTCAGACACCTGCCTCCAACAGCTAACACAGGTGACACCTGTATCAAATTCCTTCACAGGGACCAGTACAATTTTTATATTCATCCTGGCTCACTGCTGGTCACGATGGTCAATGAAAGGACATGTTAGCATCACAGAGCTTGACATTGAAGGACATTTTTGAGAGGAAAAACTATTCAACATCTAGATTCCAAATGAGAACTATCAACTTCTAAGCCTTTTTGGCAAATCATTATTTTATTATTGGGGATATTAAGGCAAAATTCAAAGACAAAATTCTCTAGGGCATCAGGGAAGAATCATAAAACCATAGGGTTGGAAGGGACCATGAGGGTATCTAGTCCAACTCCCACTAAATCATCCCAGCCAGGGTGTTGTCTAACCGGACCTTAAATATCTCCAAAGATGGAGCTTCCACCACCTCCCTAGGTAACCCATTCCAATGCTTCACCACCTTCCTAGGGAGAAAGATTTTCCTAATATCCAACCTCGACCTCCCCAGCTGCAACTTGAAACCACTGCTCCTTGTTCTGTCCTATGTTACTACTGAGAACAGCCTAGCTCCCTCCTCTTTGGAGCACCCTTTCAAGTAGTTGAAGGTTGCTATCAAATCACCCCTCAGACTTCTCTTGTGCAGACTAAGAGCTCAAGTCTTTCATTAATGAAGGTCAGCTTGGGCTAAACCATCTCTTCAGATGAACTTACATGCAGCAGATACAGTCTTCAGATCAGTGACAACCTTAATGGTGATATGGAGTTCTTCCTGGCTCCATTTATCAGGTTTCCATAAGGAAGAGCAAGTCAGAACTTAGACTCTCCCATTTGAAGCCTCAACACCATTTATAGCAGTCTTTCTAACTGCAATATAAGCAGACTGAACCATCAAGGAAACAGCAAAAGTTTATTATTACAATTTTATAATATTTACAATATTACAATTTGGCCTGCTGATAATACCCTGGATTTCCATAAGGTGCCTCTTCATAATGACAGCTTGTCTCAGAAATCTGGAAGTCCAAGTGTTCCCATACCTGGACAACTTGTTCATACACAGGAAATTGTGCCGGTCTGTTTCAGACTTCATTCAGCAGGCCCTGATCTGTTTGATAATGTAGGGCAAAATTAACAAAGACAAGTCAAGACAAAATTGAATTCATAGGAGCCGTTCTTGGTTCATGGCATTCATACCATTCTGGATTTATATGCCCATCTACAGACTCGCCTCCGGACAGGAGTAAAAACTTGCCTCGGGCATCTTGCACCTTTATAACTCAACATACAAGATTTCACCTAAACTTCATGCAAGGGTGGTTGAGTCTGTGTATCAGCCAAACAAATATCAACTGGACATGTTGGTTCATCTTCTACCACAAGTCCCGTTATAATTTAAGTGGTGTGTGGATCCAGCAAACATCTGCAAAAGTGCTCCATTCTTTCCCTCACCTCTGTTCAAGACTTTGGTAATGGATGCCTCCACCTTAGAAACCACCTTAGCAGAAAGTCACCTAAAGAACTCTCCTGCGTTGGCTGCAACACTTTCTGAGTTAGGAAATTGTCATCAATAGTGTTTAGAAATTCCAAAGGTATTTTAGTACTTGTAGCATGAGAGTTTCATCATATATCACTCAAACTGAAATCCCCCACAATGAAAAACAATTTTTTTTACATGTTATGGGTAGGTATGGATAAGAAGATGGTCACCTGTTCCCTGTTCTGATGTGGTGGTCTATAGCAGTCTTGGACACAAATGAATACCACATCGTTTGTTTTATCTATTAGGTCATTGATCTGTAAGTATTCAATATCATTTTCTTCTGAGTTATCAGTGACTTGGAAACTGGTAATGTTATTTTGAATGCCACTACCCTTCCTCTTTCTTCCACTCAATCCTTCCTAAGCAGGTTCTAACCCATTCATTTTAACAATGGAAATCTGCAAATTGTCCCACCAGTTTTCCGTAATATCAACTAGATTGAATTTATGCTTATAAATGAGCAATTTCAGTTCCTTTTGTTTGATACCCAGGCTCCTACCATGGGTGGAAAGGCAATTAAAGACTTTCTTTTCATGTCCTTGGATTTTCTTGATTGATTTTTGTTCTCAGCATCTTGATTTTGTAATGTGTTCTCACGTCTTCCTTCTTTTTAGCCTCTTCTTTCAAATACAAGGGTAATAACATTTTTAACCAATGGGATATCAGGGAACTTTGAGAGTCTCCTTCATCATAATCCCATTTGGATTATGAGATGAGACAGTTACATGTAAATTGGAGCTGTCTGTTTTCACCTGTCCCCTGGTTATTCTGGAAACACTGAATTATAAACATAACTCACAGATTTAAGCAGGAAAATTAGTTTTTCTAAATATTATCTCCAAATCTTTGGTTGTTGGGAGACCACTGGGTAGCATGAAATTTAGATATTTACTCTGTCTCACTTGGTGGTTAACACCTACATCTTGAGGTCATAATTCTGTTGCCACCAAAATGTTCCTTCCTATGAGTAGTTTGCCCCATCAAAAATTATGAATGATTAGAAGTCCAATTCCATTCCCATTGAAGTCAGGTGAGGATCTTTGACAACATAATCTAGTGCAGCCTTCAGTGCACCCACAGTTAGGCAGACATTAGATTATAGCAATGTGTAATTGATTCTGTAAAATGTGTTTGCTTTTAAAGCAATCTGATCATTAGTATATGAACTGATTTTTGTTTGAGCTGTGCATGACTAAACATGTCACTAGTTCTTGAAACATAACTGTTTTGAAATGTTAAAAGCTCTGGAAGGTGCTGTAGTAGTTATCTGCATATTTTCATTAAAGGCAATTTTATAATCTGCATGAATTGTGTTTATACTTCCTTTGCAAAAGCTTTGTCCCAAATGACGATAAAGGCAAATAATTAGCTAGAAGTTTGCTGGCTTTCCACTGAAGAGACTTTTAAGTGGCAGTATTATATCTAAATACTTTCTTCTTTATAGATCTCTTATGCATAAGCATAGGCTTTGTTATCGTGTATTATGGTTTTAACTTTCTTCAAACTCTTAGTTATTAAATAGTAGAAAGCTTATATCAGAACTATAGGCCATGAGATTTTACATCCATTAAGTTCATTTCCATTAGATTTTACATCCAGCGATGGGACCATGTTGGCTGCTCAATGGACTTGTTTATATATATTTCAGCTCCTGGCCATTTAGCTTTTTTCCTCATTCTTTTACCAGTGCAAGTTGTCTAGGTACCACAACTACAACCAACTCTAGTTTTATTAAATTTTGTGGTATAGCTGCACATCAGACAGGGCCAACTTATTTGTGATAAATAAGCTGAGGATGATAAATAAGCAGAGCATTATCCATCTAGATCTGCATCTAAATAATTTTTTAAAAACTTCTTTCTTAAACACAGACACTCATCCATAGCTGCTAGTTCTGATTCTTCCCTAACTTGGGCTATGTCTACACTAGAAAAGTTAAGTTGACTTTATTAAGTCGATTTATTAAGGTCGAATTTAAGTCGACCTTATTAAGTTGACTTAACAAAAGTCGACTTAACTTTTCTAGTGTAGACATATCCCCTTGTTGACCTTATTAAGTCGACTTAACACTTTAAATCCACTTAATAAGGTTGATTTAGGTGCTAATCCCCGTCCACACTGGCTTAAATCGACTTAACTTTTCCTTAAATCAATTTAAGGAACTGCTTAAGTCAACTTAAGGAAAGACCAGTGTGGACGCAGAGTAGTTTAGGTCAACTTAAGCCTCCTTAGGTCAACCTAACATGTAAGTGTAGACGCACCCTTGAATAGTTGAACTGAGCTCATTGCTCTACTAAAATACTTAATTTCTCTCTATTTTTTTTCAAAACAACTCTAGGACTACATTTCATATAAAAGATAAAGAAATACTGTATCTTTAAGTGCAAGTACTTTTCATTATGATCTACTATGACACATTATTTATCTATACCATAGATTATATTTCTGTTACTTTCAGAGTAGTTAGATATTTTCTTAATATGTGAGCTAGCATAGATTAAGCGTACTTCTTTCCTTTAGATAATTAATTTACATATAACCTTTGGCTTTTCTTTTATCTTCAAGTATTGATTTAAGACACACAAAATTATACTATGTGTGGAAAGAATGCTTTGAAATGCAAAATCTAATTAAAATGAATGCAGTGTTATTTTAGGACAGTTGTGTAGTTGAAAAATACTATTGGGATTATCATGAATATTTAAACAGCCCATTATTTTTATCCATGCTGTTCAATTTATACACAAGTCATTTATGAAAAATGAGCTGGTCTTTTGGTTACCAATTCCTGGACTGAATATATTTTCAGAAAGAACAACTTCAGTGAAAATTTCTTTAGACTGTTTTACCAATCAATTGAAACATATATGATTAACAAAATGAAACCACTACTACAGTTTGACTTTTTTGGGTTGTCTTTATGTATTGTTCTAAAATAATTATTAATTCAACCTGACATTATAACCTATAAGCTATTACTTAACTTTTTTTTACTGTGGGTATATTTATGAATTGAAAATATAATTTCCAAGTGAAGGTATATTAGCTTCATTTAGATTTAAACTAGTATGTATTTGATGGAGAAGGTAGATGTGTGTATACTTGGAGCATAAAAAAAACAAGGTGATTTGGCCAGATTTTGCTACCAAAATAGTATATAATTAAGTATGGTCTGACACTCTAGCAAGACATGAGATTTTCCTAGTCGTGGAGATGATCAAAAGAATTACTGTTAACCAACAGAAAGTACTCATTCACAGCTAGGATTTCAGCAGACGACTATATATCTCTACACTGTTTGCCAGCAGCTGTCGCTGATCACTTTGGCTATGTCTACACTTACTAAAATTAGTTCGAATTAGTTCTAATTAACTTAATTCGAACTAGAAAAAAATTAGTTTGAACTAAGCAAGTGCCATGAATGGCACTTGCTTAGTTCAAATTAGCGATTTCCATTTATGTCAATGGGCCGGTTAGTTCGAACTAAGAAATTAGTTCGAATTAACCCTTACTTCTAATACCCTATTCGAAGTTATTAGTTTGAATTAAGGAAGCCCTTAATTCGAACTAATGAAAGCCTAGTGTAGCCATGGCTTTAGTTAGTTCGAATTAGGATCCCTTAATTGGAACGAACTTGCCAGTGTAGACATAGCCTTTGATACTATATGTTTGAACGATTTCCACTCTCTTTTAATGACCATCTACCAATTCACATCAGCTACTTGGTAGCTCTACTATAGTTCTGCTTCTAAAATGTATACATATATGCAGGAAAATATATACTCTTCTCTCCAGGCACCAGTCCCTGATCTATTAATTTTCAGACAACAGAGTCTTGTGGCACTTTTAAAGACTAACAGATTTATTAATCGCATGAGCTTTCGTGGGAGAAAATCCCACTTCGTCAGACGCTTTGAAGATAGGAAAGTTACAGAGTGGGAGGAAATTAAATGCAGGGGAGTGTATGACATAGCATCAGGTCAGGCTGTAACAGCAAATCAAAATAGGTGTTAGGATTCAAAACACTGGGGAACAGAACATAGAGGAGGGGGAGGTCAATTCACTTGATGTAATGCGAGAAAAATCCATAGTCCCTGTTTAACCCCAAGACAACTGAGTCAAGTTTGCATATAAGTTCGAGTTCTGCAGACTCTCTTTGAAGCTGTGATTTGTTATTCATCTGTTTCAACACAGCTATTAACAAGTCGTTAAGGGAGTGAGCAGGGAGATTAAAGTGTTCCCCTACAGGTTTTGCAGTGTTGCAATTTCTGATGTCAGATTTGTGTCCATTGATTCTTTGGCGCAGAGACTGTCCTGTCTGTCCAATATATAAGGCAGAGGGGCATTTCCGGCACATGATGGCATAAATCACATTGGTGGATGAGCAGGTGAACGAACCCTTGATGGAGTAGGTGGCATGATTAGGCCCTGTGATGGTGTCATCAGTGTAGATATGAGGGCAAACTTTCCTATCTTCAAAGCGTCTGATGAAGTGGGATTTTCTCCCACGAAAGCTCATGCGATTAATAAATCTGTTAGTCTTTAAAAGTGCCACAAGACTCTGTTGTCTTTCTACAATAGACTAACATGGCTACCCCTTTGGTATTCATTTTCAGTCTTCCTACCTGCAGCACCAAAGCTTGCAGCTTGTGGAATTATTTTGTCTCTTCTGAGGCCTTGCCTTAACTCAGAGAAAGGTATATTTAACTTCTGGTAACTAATCCAGCTGAGCTATCCCAAGGTGAAAACACAGTGAAGACCAGTCACTTTAATTTTACTCTGAAGTTAACTTGCTGAGCTCAACCCCTGAAGCAGCTATGTACAGTAAAATGAAAATGCCAGGTCTTCACTATGGTTTTTAGCTCAGAATGGATTGTAAAGCAAACAATGAGTCCTGTGGCACTTTTAAAGACTAACACATTTATTTATCACATGAGCTTTTGTGGGCACAACCCCACTTCATCAGATGAATGTGTGTATGTTCAGTACCCTGAGATAAAAAAACGCACCTTTTTTCAGAAGTGAAGCCAACGCCTGCAAATCCCTCTTGTGATCTTTTTAATTGCTTTCTTCCTCTGCTCTGTTTCCTTCCTGGCCTGTGGGATCCAATCATCCAGACACAGTGGCTGTGCCTTCATCTCCCCTTCTGATAATGAGGGAGAAGCAACTTCATATGGCTTGCTGTCACTCCATCAGTGTTCCACAACAGCAAATGCCATAAGACACTTTGATTTTGGCTTCACTAGTGTGGCTTTTTGGCAAGCCATTAAATGTTTTGCTCAGCAGTGGCCTCTCTTCCCACAGCCTCAGTCCAACACTGTAGCCTGACCCTTTCTCAGTAGAAGTTTGCTCTAAAAGCTGTAATGACTGGGCACCAGCCTGGTATTTAAACAGTAGACTTAAAAATGTGGCCTGACATGTCCTTTGGAAATTGTGGTAGGTTGTGTTACTCTTAGGAAATTAATCTCATGTTATATAATTCCTATGAAAAGCATTTGCTTTGGCTTACACTTCAGTTAGTGTATAAATTTTAATTTTTTTGTCTACTCACTAAAATTATTTATTGAGATCAACATCAGTACCACTTCTGTTTTCTTACTAACTCTCTTATAACAGGTGTGAGACACCAGGGCCAGAGGGAAGCAGGAGAGTCACTGAGGGCAGATATATAAGCCCCAGAATGATCCTGGCTTTGTTCCCTACAAACTGAGCAGGGTGTGGTTCAGGCTAATTAGAGGCACCTGATACCAATCAGGGGCCAGCTGATAAAAAAGCCTGGCCCCAGCAAGAGTGTGGTGGGCGGAGCAGAGGAGTGTTGGAGGAGCAGAGGAGTGTTGGAGGAGCAGAGGAGTGTTGAAGGAGGACGAAGAGAGGTAAAAGAACACCAAGAGGGGGAAATAGCCTAGGGGAAGGAACTGTTGCTGGTGGCAGTATCAGCAGCATACAGCTGCCTTTCCTAGGGCCCCTAGGCTGGGGCTTGGAGTAGAGGGAGGGCCCAAGCCCCTTCCCCCTCCTACTCTGTGCAGACAGCGGAGTAACGACTGCCCAGAACCAGGGGCAGACAGGGCTTGCCTGGGCCCTTAGCAAGACAAAGCACAGGACCCACAGGGACAGAGTGGACTGATTTGCCACACAGGGTACATCAGTAGTCTTTGAAATGTAGGAAAGCTATTCTCCTAAGTACAATAATTGCTATAATTAGATAATTATACTCTTACACAGCTAGGTGGTTGGAAACATGAGGAGTGAAGATATGTGACCTTTTTTTCCCTTGTCACCGGTTTGAATCTGACACAAATCATTATGAGCAAAAGTCATGACTATCCAAACAGGTGCTGACTTACATATTTTTCACTAATTGATAACTTTCCTGGCGTTCTTAAGAAAAGGAATAAAGTTTTGAATGGACATTGATATATTGGGTGAAACCTGGCCCAACTCAAGTCAATAGGAGTTTAGCCATTGACTTCTCTGGGGTTAAGATTTCACCCCATACATCTGTCTTACCTGCTTTAATCTAGGTACTTATGTGGCTCCTATCACCTTAGTATATGACCTCTGAAGGGAGATGATCCATTTTTACTGCAGTAAGGTAAAGCTTCCACAGCTGCTATTCGTTCTGTACCTGCTTAGGCAGTGCTTTTTGGTTTTTTTTTTTTTAAAAAGTGCCAGTACTCAGCCAGGGACCTGGAGCCAGCGGTGGCAGGAGCTGGGGCTGCATAGCTGTTAAAAAAAAAATGTCAGTACTCAGTACCCCTGAGTACCATCACAAAAAATGCCCTGCTTCCTACCATGCTATGTGTGGATACATAGTAAAATTCAGTATTTGGTGCTTTCTATCCAGCCCTTTTCACAATCACTAAATTTACTTTAAAAACACAAAAAGAACATCTTCAAAAATAGTAATCACACTTTTGTGGTGACTGAAGAAATTTAATGTCTTGTTTTTCAAAAGGTAACTTGAATCTTTGCACCCTGAAATGGTGCATTGAGCTGTCTTGAGCTCTTCTTGATAGACCCTTACAGCCATTAGTCTAATAATGAGATGAATGAAAGAAAAAGGTAAACCTTCAAAATCTAAGAGAGGGGAGCAGTGTGTAAAAGGTACTGAAACAAATGAATTTATATTTTCTTACTTTGATTGTCAGAATTACTTTTTGGTTCAAGTACATTATTCTATGATCCTTTGTGTGGCAGTGTGTCAAATGGTGTTTGAGTACTTTTGATAAATCTCCCTAAATCCTGTATAGTTTTGTTTCCATGTTACTTGATGAGCATAGTTAATGTGCCTCACCATTCTACTTGTAGAGTCTTTTCCCTAAGATAAATGCTTGTTGAATCTCAAGTGAAAGTGCTTTTCACGCTGAATAGCTGGCACTTACGATAACAAAGAAATAACTTGTGTAAATGTGGGCAAATATAATCAAGGCTGACAGTAGGCTGTTATATGCAGTGTGTGGTCAGTATGTTTAGTGTAAGTCTCTGAGGAGATCATATACGTCGGGCCCAGTGGTAAGATATAAAGAAAAATGTCTGTCTTGCGTAGGGATTTATACTAATTTATACTAATTCCTTCCCTCCCCTCACCCCCCAAGCTGGTTAGTTAGTTTAAAGTGCAATTCTTCTCTAAAAACTGACTATAAAAATTACATTATTGGTCTTCCTGTTTATTTTTCATGGATTTCTGTAATGTATATACTTTGTTTAAAAGTAAAATTATGATACTGCTGGCCCTATAAATTCAAGCTGTCTTCTAAGAGTCAAGCTGGGTTTTTTCCTTCTTGAAGATCATTGTTAGTAATAAAAAATCAGCAAGTCAAATTAGACCTCAGTTACAGCAGTGCCAACCCTATTGTCGTCATTAAATTATGCTCTCAGTGACAGCTGTGCAACCCTATTGACATCGGTAGTAACTGGCTGAAATGTAGCTAATTGTTGATGTACACGGAGGATTCAGCTCACTCATGTTAGTTGTGTTGGATTTGCAGTGCTAAGTGATGGGAAAATTTCATTTTTTGTCATTATTGTAAGTAGATAGAACTCTGAATACACAGAGGGGCAAATGTGGAGTAAAGTACACACTCTCTTTTCAGATCTGAACTCCACTTTACATTATGGATAACTTAACTATACCGATGACAAGTTCCAGAGGGGGAGCCATGTTACTCTAGTTCAGCAAAACAAACAAGGAGTCTAGTGGCACTTTTAAAGACTAACAAATTTATTTATCACATGAGCTTTTGTGGGAGAAAATCCTACTTCGTCAGACTCTTGAAGATGGAGAAGTACAGATGAATGGGAGGAAAATTAATGCAGAGGAGTGTAAGTCATGGGATCAGGTTTGACTGTTACAGCAAATCAATGCAGTTATTTAGATTCCAACCGTGGAGAACAGCATCTAGGAGGGAGGTAAGGGAAGAAGGAAAGCAAACTTTTCTGTTGTAATGTAGCCTTAAGTTGATGGCACCTAAGATGACCCCGCTCCTCCTCAGCAGTCTCAGCCCTGGGCTCCTTCTGCAGGATTCTCTGCAGGCCACCTCCTCCAGGTTACAGGCCTCTTCTCACCCCAAGCTCTGCTGCACAGTGAGCTGTCCCTAGCACTGATCCCTGTGCCCCTGCTTAAGCAGGACCTTCTCTCTCAAGGACTGAGGGAGACTGCCCCTGCAGCCAGCTTTTGCATGTTGTCCTGGGTTCTGATTGGCCTAGCAGCCTTCCCACCTGATTGGCTGCTCTCCCAAGGCCTTCCTTAACCCCTAAATTACCAGTGTGAGGCAACTGCCCCATCACAGACTCCATTCTGCTGCTGCCTTAATTGTGCTTTCATGTAGTACATCTTAAGTGGGACTTATTGTTAAAATTGACACCCCTGAGGCCTAAACTTATGTGCCTGATGTATTTGAACAGCACTGTCTGTGTCTTAACGAGATGGACAGCTTTCTAGGGCAGTGATCTGCCTTCCTCCCTCATGAGTACCCTATAGGCACTTTAATAATGACAACATCAATTCTTTTAACTGAAGAATTGTTATCAGAAGGTAGAAGAAACCAATATATCTAGAACTGACCTTTTCTCATCCATAAGGCTTCATGAAGCTAGGCCACACAACACTATGCACAGGAAGAATAACTGGGCACTTCTAAGATATCTTTACCCTAAGCCAGTGGTTCTCAATCTATTTACCATTGTGGGCCGTGTATGCATCTCTCTATGCATTATGAGCCCTGCATCCACATCATATATGTGACCTGTATGGCTCTGAAGATTTCACCTGGGCTATAGCTGTTTGCTGACTGGGTTGAGAAGACCTGCTCTAAGCAGTTAACCAAGCCATTTTCTTGGCCAGTATCAATCTTGGTGTCCACTATCAGTGGGTGGATATCAAGGGAAATCTAAAGGAATTCAAATAGGAAATATCTAATGAAATTATGTCCATGACATTTAGGGTGACCACATAGCATGTGTTAAAAATTGTAATGGTGGGGGGGGGGAATGTGGGGGGGTAACAAGCACTTATATAAGAAAAAGCCCCAAATATCAGGACTTTCCCTATAAAATTAGGACATCTGGTCAACCTACTGACATTATTTTATGTACATTCAGTCAGTAGGATATAAGTGGGTTAAAAGCTTATGCTTTCAGAAAGGCTTCCATAAATCAATACAAAAGTGCAGAACCAATAAGATAAAGCATGTATCTAAAGAGGCTACTTACCTTTAATTTTCCAAAAGAATTAATTTTACAGGAATAGTGTCTGACATTAAAAAAGCACACAGCTATTCAGACCCCCAGATTGTTGTTTATGTTTGACATTTTTCTAATTTAAAAATATCTGCAAACAGCGTTTTATTAATGCTTTTAATTTAAAAAGTTGTCTCCTCATTATTGGAATATGCAGCAAAATAGTGAAGCAATGCAGAAATTGAAAAAGCAATCTAATATGTGGCTTAAATAAGAAAAACAATTGTAATCTATTAACATTAATTTCAGATGTAGCCAGTAAATTTAGGTTTGCGGTTTTCAAGTTCATGTATCTTTGGAGGAGTGAAAGAGAAGGCACAGAAAGCTAGCTTGCATAATATTTTTTGTATCTTAAAGCTAGATTTATAGGTATTCACCTCTAATCATTTTGCTGTTATTTGCACCTGCAGCTTAGGGCATTTAAATGTATAAAAGTGTGAGTTGCCATCATAGTCCAGTACTTCAGTGTCTAAGAGTATGTTTGCTCTGCAGTTTTGTTTTTTTCACCCTGGGGACTGGATCTCTGAAATCTCTTGGTCAAATGGGTCCCAAATTTGGATCAGTAAGAGAACAATTCCCCACCCCTATTGGGCAAATCAAATTTCAAGGCAATCCAAATAACTGCAGATTTTACAATACTTTAAAAAGTTGAGCTTTAACAGACACCGCTTAACCTTTAACTGTAGTAGAGCTGTGACTGTGCTATAATAAACAGCATCTCTCCCAAGCTAGTGTGAACTCCACTCTTCTATTCACATATTTTTGTTCCAGATGTTAATGCTCCAGCAGGTTTATCACATATTCCCTGGATTCTGTATGATGTAAATATGCTAAATAGTACTCAGATTAAGCAAGAAACTTAATTCAATATATTCCCCATTTGATGTCATGATATGTCGTAAGGAAGTAAAAGACAGGAAGATGAAACTAATCTAATTCAGTTGTGACGCCACATATTGTGGTAGCATTGGCCAGTCTTTCTGGGTGATAGCATGGCTTCTAGAAAGATGAATTTACAGTGTCCATTTTCAGCTAATTGTCTTTTATTGAATCAAAGTCTTCAACAAGTTACCAGGGCTGTATGAAACACAACACAACAAAAGAGTAAATGTGCCTTTCTATTAGAGGAGGAGAATTATTTTGAGGGTACATGAATGTGTAGACACATATACATACATTAATAGATTCTGCTTACTGACCCTGTTCTCAGGTTTCATAGGGACTACACGTCCGCTTCAGGGCTGGGCAGATAAAATGGGGAAGACCTAGGGAACGAAAGATCTTCACTTACAGCAAGCAAACTCCTCAGCTTCCAGCACCAGCTAAGGTCTTTTCAGGAAACTCTGACAGTAGGGACATGCTTTTTTTTTTTGTCCGTTTAAGAACTACATAAGAGGAATACTTCATTAAGACACTCACTTTCAAGAAACAGAGTCCTGTGGCATTTGAAAGAATAACAGATTTATTTATCACATGAGCTTTCATGGGAGAAAAATCCCACTTCATTAGATGCTTTGAAGATGGGAAACTTACAGAATGGGAGGAAATTAAATGCAGGGACGTGTCTGACATAGGATCAGGTCAGGCTATAATAGCAAATCAAAAGAGATGTTAGGATTCAAACACTGGGGAACAGCACATGGAGGAAGGTGAGGTCAAATCACCTGTTGTAATGAGAAAAAAATCAGTAGTCCCTGTTTAACCCTAAGGCAACTGAGTTGAATTTACATATACATTCAAGTCCTTCAGTTTCTCTTTGAAGCTGTGATTTGTTATTCATCTGCTTCAGCACAGATATTAAGAAGTCGTCAATGGAGAGAGCAGGGAGATTGAAGTGTTCTCCTGTTGGTTTTTGTATGTTGTGATTTCTGATGTCAGATTTGTGTCCATTTATTTTTTTCCATAGAGACTGTCCTGTTTGTCCAATATATAAGGGAGGGGGCCATTTCTGGCTCATGATGGCATAAATCACATTGGTGGATGTGTAAGTGAATGAGCCCTTGATGGAGTAAGTGGATTGATTTGGTCCTGTGATGGTGTCTTTTTTGTAGATATGAGGGCAAAGTTGCAGGGGTATGTTCCTGCTTTAATGTTTCTGTTGTTTGATCTGTAGTTGCTGGTGAGTATCCGTTTAAGGTTGGGGGGCTGTCTGTAAGCAAGGCGAGGTCTGTCTCCCAAGGCTTGAGAGAGTGAGGGATCGTCTTGTAGAATAGGCAGTAGATCTTTGGTGATGTGCTGAAGAGGTCTGACTTGGGGGCTACAGGTGATCACCAATGGCATTCTGTTGTTTTTTTTCTTGGGCTTCTCCTGTAGTAGTTCACTTCTGGGTACTCGTCTGGCTCTGAATCCTAACATCTGTTTTGATTTACTGTTACAGCCTGACCTGATCCTATGTCATACACTTCCCTGCATTTAATTTCCTCCCGTTCTGTAAGTTTCCCATCTTCAAAGCATCTGACAAAGTGGGATTTTCTCCCATGAAAGATCATGTGATAAATAAATCTGTTAGTCCTTAAAAGTGCCACAGGACTCTGTTTGTTTCTCTGCAATAGACTAACACGGCTACCTCTTTGGACCTTGACACTTTCAAGAGTAGAAATAACTGATTGCTCATCATAGTTTTGGACAGGGGCCTGGCATCCTGACAGATGATTCCCACTCAGACTTCCCGCCCTTGATTGGGTCTTGCAAACCTGTAAATCACTACCTTTCATCCATCTGAGAAGAGAAAAGAATAATTATCTCCAACTGCAAGTTAAGAAGGGTTTGGAGTGCATCATCCTCCATTCAAAGGGCTCCATTCTTTCTTGCCACGTTCCAAAGGGGTAGCTGTGTTAGTCTAGCTCACCAAAACGAACAAGGAGTCTAGTGGCACTTTTAAAGACTAACCAATTTATTTATCGCATGAGCTTCACCAGATGCTTGAAGATGGAGAAGTACTGATGAATTGGAAGAAAATAAATGCAGGGAAGTGTAAGTCATAGGATCAGGTCAGACTGTTACAGCAAATTAATGCAGTTTTTAGATCTAAACAATCTAATCTAATCTAAACAACTGCATTGATTTCTTCCACGAAAGCTCATGCAATAAATAAATTTGTTAGTCTTCAGACGTGTCACTGGACTCCTTCTTTCTTACTTGCCAGTTTCACTGATATGTGATTATCTGGCCTAAGTCACATGATTCAACAGACGTGTTTGTTAAAAACCAAGCAAAAAACCTTTGCTTAATTTAGTTTAATCTTACCTATGGTTAAAAATCCTTACACCATTATTCAGAGATTCTACACTGTTTTACAATGGACCATGAAGACCTCTAGCTTTCTTATGACATGGGTACTTTAAAAAGAGTGCAAATGAAAGTTACCTGTGCAGCAGAAATTTTGAAACCTGCAGCAGTATTTCATGCTGTTTTGTATTTCTTTTGGCGTGTGTTGTTCTAATGTAAGCCTCTTTAGAATGAAATGTACATATATTTGTCATTTATATCTTCACAACTTTGAAATATGTGGAGACACTACACAATTTACATTTTGCTGCTAATTGATACTTTCCTTTTCTTTTCGTAAAGCGAAATAGCCGTAGTCTATGTCAAACAGTGTTTTGTTTGTGTCTTTTAAAAGTGTGTACTTTGGAAATTTAGTACTCTTGGAAGCTTTTGAATTGAACACTTAGCACTAAAGGCCTATTTATCCTCAGAATAGGCCAGGCTGCAGAGATGAAAGCTTCTCCATATGACCCTGCTAATGTGGCTGGAGCCTAATTTGCAGGGGCCACTTCTGGGATTGAAAAGGGGTTTTCATGATCATAGCCTATCAGTTTTGACTCTTGTACTTTGATTGCCAACATGGGTGCCAGGTTTGCTGATGTTTTTCTGTAATATAGATACTTATTCATCAGGGTCTGCTCCAAAGCACAGTGACGTCCACAGAAAGATCCCTGTTGACGTCTGTAAGAGTGGTATCCATCCGTCCCCAGGAACTGGACTAAGATCAACATTTCAGCCAAGAACAAAGAACAGTGGTAAAACAGCGCATTTTGTGCTTACAGCTGATTAAAGGATATAACACCAGAAACATTTAAAACCATCACATTTCCGTTCTCTCTGACAGTATTTTTTACGGTACTGTTAAATGATGACATTTACCTGCAGCAGGGGCACTAAGTGTTGTCGCATTAAGTGTTGTCTCATAAAGTTAAAACTTTATGAGAGGCTTGTGAGTAAGAACAGCCCTACACACCAGATGAACACCGGCGTATAAACAGCTCTGTTGTTGTTCTTGGTTTTAAGACGATGATAAAGAGGCAAAAACATTTTATGCCCTTGTTACAAAGTTAACAAGGCATTATATCGCCACCTGGCCATCTGTTAGGCTAAAATGGCTCTTATTTTTAGTGATGATGTGCTGATTCTATTTAGACTTCCTATATACGTCTCTTCTATTATACACAAAAGGTACTTTGTTCTGCTCTATTTTAGTCGGAGACTTGTTACTAAATTCTAATTATATCTAACTAAATGCATATTTGTTTTCTGTTTTTTTTCAGAAAGGGTGATAAAATAGGCTTCCCTTGTGAACTTTCACACAAGCAATTTACAATTCAAATGTATCTAATTGTTTAATGTACAATTCAGATTCTTGTAGAGGTGCTCACCATTAAACATATCTTTACACTTTTGTGTGAGTCACATTGTCCCATGGTGGCTGGTCCTCTGTAAATGATCAGAGAGTGACCCAGTGAGAGAGAGAGACCTGGTGTAGCAAGGCTGCTAGACTCAGGAGGAGGTCACTGATAGACGCTATAGAGCAGTGGTTCCCAACCACCTGTGGGGCCTTTCAAAGTGGCCCACAGTTCCCCTTGTGCTGGCTGTAGGAGGGAGCCACTGGATCTAAGGATCCAAGCGGAGCCCATTTCTATGGGGCTAAAAGACCAATGCAGGCTGCTTGCTGCAGCAAAGGGGATGGGAGATCAGTGTTCCTCGTCCTCTGGCTGTGGCAAGAAGCACAGCAAAGTACTCTATCGAGGTCCATAGGTGCTGGGGTTTCTGGTGCAGCCAGAGGGAGGAGGCCATTTGTCTTCTGTTCCCCTGGCTGGAGAAGGGAGCCATTGGCACAGGACCCACGTGGAGTGCACAAGGCTATGAGATGCATCCAGTTTTCCTACTGCAGCCATGAAGATGGGAGATCAGCGAGGAGGAAGCCTTCTCATTGACTCCTTTTGTCAGATTATAGAAGTGGAGAGAGGGGCTGCTAGTGGAGACTGGTGGCCCATCAGGTTTGTAAAAATTGTATCTGTGGCCCTTGAGTGAAAAAGATCGGGAACCACCACTATAGAGAGCTGAAAGCTTCTGCAGGCCTCCCTGGAAAAGGAGAATTTGTCAGGAAGCAAGTGGAGAGGCTAGTCAGCTGTTCTTCCTGAGCCAGAAAGCCAAAGCTGAAGAGGGCTGAGAGCAGTAGAGAGAGAAGCCGGCTGGCTCTTGGAGCCAGTGAACAGAGGTCTGGGGTGGGCTGTGGTGGGGACCCAGGGCATGATGAGAGGACACCAGTGCTGTATTTAATGTATTGCATGGATTATGGTCTTTGGATTCATTAGGTGCATAGGGTTTCTTCTGTAATAAATTAACCCCACAAGGGCCATTTGCTCTAAAAGATACTGTGTTTTGGGCTGCTTTGAGGGAGTCTGAAAGGGGAAAACTGAGACAGGCACGCTTTTCATGCCATGGCCTGCTGGCAGAGGGCTCACCTGGGCAGTTGCCCTTTGACACACATTGTAACTATATTTGCCTGTAATTGTCGTGTGTGCTCTGGCCACTGAGCATGTGCTCTCATTCTCTCTCTTATATGCGTACACCCTTGTACCCTCCCTATTTGGCAAACGCAAACATGGTTGTTTGTGAAATGCTGTTACAACTTTAATGGCTTTTGCATCTACTCATGTAAATGTGCTCACTCCAGCATTGTTATATAATTTAAATGTTTTTAATTAAAAGTGCCATAAAACCGAAATTGCTTTTTATATTTATATGGGATGTTACAGACTGATGCTTAGGAGACAGACCAGCTTGTTGTGCCTTGTTGTATTTCTGGGAAACAAACATTGCATTATACAATGTAGGATTGTAGTTTAGGTTAGATTTTAGATGTGTTATGGGTAAATCCATCCTTAAGGTAATTCTGTTTACCTTGGTAGACTTACACATGGGTTAATATCTCCCAGAGAGCTTAGAGTTGTTCTCTTAGGAATAACATTGCTGTTGCTGCATTTGGTCATCATACCAGAAAGAGCAAGCATTTGTAAGTATCAAAAACATGGTTTAAAAGCTGGGAGCTGAACAGAATGAAAATCCTATGTTCTTATATTACTAATAAATGGTGTCTTGAATTATGACAAAGTCAAGAAATATCTAGTGAGAGGCAACGCTGAATACTCCCTAAGTATTACTTTCATTTTGTTCCTGGATCTGAGCTCCTTTGTAGTTTGAGGATTATAAAAAGTGAACATATGTGGAATAGGGCTACCAGCTTGCATAGCTTGATAAATCCAGACAGACAGAAGAATGCTGGTGGCAGAATGTCTAGAATAGCGGTATATGCTCTTGATGCAAAAAAAAAAAAAAGGTACCTCTTTTGAAGAACAAATGCCAGTGAAATGATGGTATGATATTTAAATATAAAATATAAATATTAAATTAACTTGGCAGTACGTTAAGGTTTCTAGACAGTGCTTCCCACAGGTATAACATTTGGCTCTGTGCATTAATTGCAAACATCTAATTATATTGAAGGGCTTTAACGTGCTGGTAGACTGTCCCAGAAACCCTATGGCATCAAAGTGCAATGCCATGTTAAGGTTATTAGGTAGTCAGTTCAGTCCCTTGCTGTCCAGATGCAAGTAGCTGGTGGCACTGTGTAGGCACTTTAAACTTTCAGAGGTCTCCTGTCGGTCTAGAGTGACAATCTCTGCAGCCTTTTCAATGGATTCTGGAAAGTGCTGTAAGTAGCATAAAGGAAAAGCTGACATACAATGTAGTTTTATAGAGAGGGAAGTTCAGAGGTAAAACTTGGGGATGATTCCTTCAAATTGAATGTAGTAGTGAGATTTTTGTATCTCCTTTTATTCTCAGGCTGTCAGTGGTAGACTCCCTATCATACTACATAACTGAGGAGCTCACAGACAGAAAAATAGATTGGGTGAAGAAAATCACATTCTGCTTTACAGAAAAATAGTGGCTGTTGATAAGAAAAGATTCCTGGACAACACCCACAAACTCACTCAGAGATGTGGAGGCAAACTCTCTGCTGCAGCATGCACAATTTGTGTGTTTATATTATGAACTTACACTAACAGGTTGCAAAATAAATTTGTGGTGGGAGGATCCATTATATAGAAGTCAATTATGCTGATAAAATCTTAAAAGTCTCCTCCTCCACAAAAATTAAGCATAGGACATTCTGGCTCAACCTACCCTCTCAGAGAAAGATTCAATAAATAGGTTTTGCAACATGCCATGGAGTCATGAAACTCCAGGTCTTTTAGACCAATGGGGGAAGTAAACTCTGTAGTAAAGGGTGTCTCACTGAAAATCCCTACTTGAATATATATAAATGTTGGGACTATCATCTTGAAGGCATTGATTGGCTGGTTTCATCTGTTGAGCACAAGACGAAGTGGAGAGGTAGGCAAGTGAACAATAAGTTTTGTTAGTGAATTTTTTTACAAGACCTAATTCTGAGGTCCTTGCTCAGTCCCCATGAAAAAAATTCCTGCTGGTTGCAATACATACAGGCATCAGAATTTTGGTGTCTCAGCACAGAAGGGACCCTTGAAGAGTAATTTCTTCTACAGAAAAGTCACTATTCTTTCCCCTTAAATTTAAGTCATTTGGGGGTTGATCTTGCCAGATTCTGAGCACTTTGGGACTGGTTCAGAAAGCACTAAAACACACGCTTATGGGCTGTCCTAAATAGGGATACTTTCCTGAAACAGGTTCTAAATTATATGCTCAGCTTTAATCACATGAGTAGTCTCATTTATGTCATTGGGACTACGCACATGCTTTGCTCTTCTGCTGGATCTGGGCCCTGGTGCACAGCGCCTTGCAGGATCAAACTTTAGTGGTCCACTTGCACTAAGATAATACAGTGATGAGTGTCGAATTAATTGCTAAACTATATCAGAGGTGTGCTTTTATCTATAGTGAGACGTAAACTTTGACTGCTAGTCCTCATATATAATTCAGTGGAGTGTTTAGGTCTCAGCTGTCACAAAGATTGGTGCAGCATTTAAATCTAAATAGATTGACAGATTTTTTTTTTCATGTGGTAGGGACAGCGTGCTTCTTATTTCATCTTTGCCCATAATGTAAAATAGATTCCTAAAGGGTTTTTTGTTTGTTTTTGGGGGGTTTCTTTAAATCTTTGCTAAAAACATAGCTTTGACTGCATAGGGAACATTGTAATTTAGTTGCTGTTATGTCACCAGATACACTAAGTCTGTCTTACCCTGCATTTATCTGATGGTCTCTTCAAACTCTTTTGCCTATAGGACATTTCCAACATCAAAGTCATTAAAGAGAGTACAAGTTGCAATGGCATTTTCCCTGCAGATAGCCGGGTTCTAAGACAATCATCTGTTTTTCTCTTTCTTATTCAGCTGGGACATCCCTTATTTCTTTGAAAGATCACAGGGCGTCTGTAATTAAATATAACTGCTGAGTGAGCAGTTAAAAATTATTTTGAAATGAGTAAGGACCTATGTAAAGTAATGGGAGTCAGTTTTCAAAATATTGTCTGTCGTTTGCATGTGACCCATGTGTATATAAATAAGAGTTGTTACTATAACACCATTCATTTCCTTTCAATATTACTCCATTGAATCTTTCTTCCATGATGCATTAGCATGCTGGGGAATATCACTCTGGAATAATGTTTCTTTTCAAGCTAAAATGCATTATGTTCAAAATAAGAAAAAAAAAGACACTCAGTATACTCAGAAATATGAGATTCTTAAGTAATATATGATTCAGTAATCTAAATAAGTAGATATGATGTATACTATAAATCTAAAATCAGAGAACATTCAATTCAGTTTTATATGCAGGAATAAATGTTTGTAAAGAAATATCCACTTTCAAGCTAGATAAATCCCTGTGCCTTTAACAGCATAGCATTTTCTTTATAGATTAGTACTAAAACCTGGCTTCTTTTGTGGGTTTTTTCCCCCCCTTTGTTATTTTCTGTGAATACTGTGCATTAGGAAAGAAACCCTGGTTTTATACATTGCATTAAAGAATATTCTTGTCATTTGCAGCCAACCCAAAATACCGACAGACTTCAACCCTAAGTAGAATTAAGCTGAGTATCAGACTGTGAGCATAGTGTTGCATTTCTTGTTATCTGAATGGCTGAGGCTTTAGTGTTGTTGACATCTGGAGTAGCTTTCAATGTGTCTGTATAATGTGTTTTATTCTCTTTCCATTATTGATCATATAGCCATTTGCCATGGCAGTCAGCTTTTTCCAAATGCTAGTAACCTTAGTTTTATTCATTCCTTTTATACTTTAGCAATTCTGCTTTTTTTTAAATTGTCCTCAACAAACAGGGATTATGTGAGAGTCAAAGGTTCAAGAGCAGACTTAAGACAATCAGAAATGGGACTACTGCACATGGAAAATGTTGATGAGGTGATTCATTTGAACTTCAGAGATATTGTGCTTGTTTTACTGTTTTCAGACCAGCTCCGCTGGATGATAGAATGGCTGACTGCTCAATAAGGTGCTTATCTCCCCCTCCCCTAGTTGTAAAGTGCAGAATATAGGCTATTAGAATAGTGGCAAGCAGAAAATGAAGTATAAGTAAACTTGAAGTGTGTGTGTATGTTGGGGAAGTTTGGAAGTCTGAGTGAATACTAGTGAAATTGTTTGGAATTATATGCTTTAGATTGGCCACTTGTTTTAACAGACACTGTAAAGCAGAGAAAACAGTCTATAAATAATGCATCTGTTTTTGCTCAGTAGCCTGTATCCAGAGGACATTGAAGAATCCTTAAATTGACTTCAGTGGACACAGATTCAGGCCATCTACAGCATTCACCTATTTGTTTGTTTGTGTTTAAATAAATTGCATGGCAAATTTTATCTCAATAAACCCATAATTGAGAGATTCCATCTTCATATTAATCTGTGACTTTGAATATAGCAGAAAATTACTGTTGTTGAGCTGTCCATCATGACTGTCAGTATCTCGAGTTCAGTAAACTGGTGCATGGCGAGGCTAAAAAAAAACACCATAAAAATTATCAAAACCACTTGCAACAGTAACGGTTTTATTTATAATTTTTCAAAGCGGCAACTATGATTCTTCGCAATTTAGTGTAGCTTATAGGAAAAGTTGTGTCCTAATCAACAGGAAGACAATTTATTTTATATCTGCCTCACCAAGATTTCACAGTGACCTCCTTTAATAGATTTTGCAAGGTTTCAATTTGTTTCACTATGGCTAGTTCTAAGTTTCTCTAAAAACTTAAGATCACTTTTGCTTACTCAGCTACTTGGGTATTTTTCATTGCTGAAATCTCTTGAGCTCTCCGATAGTCTGTGAAAGCCCAGCAGCAGAGCTCCTGTAAAAATAAACATTTAGAACTCCCAGTTTCTTTTTATTTTAAATTACTATGACATATTCTGCTCTAGAATATGTGTTTATTTAACATGTATAATTTGTACTAAAGCCTTTTATAACGGATTGACAGAGGGAAAGGCCCTGAACCACCAATTGAAAGGTTAAGAGACTGTGGTCAATAGCTATGTTGTATCTTCACGCAACAGGCCCTGTACATTGCCACCATTTATCAGGTTATGCTAGGAGATGGACAGAATTGTAGCTGACACAGCATGTGTGTTACATCTCTGTCAGGAAGCTTTAACACAGAAACTTGTTCCCGGAATGTGAAATGCATAATATAGAGCACAGGGAGGAAAAGTAAATTAGCTCAGTTTCGCCATTGTTACGTTGAAAGTATCGACTGCAGCAGCCTTAAGAACAGATCTGAATTGTAAAGAGTCTGATTGTTAAATGATTACAATCGTTTACTGCCATAGGCTATAAAAATTAAAAAGGTCTAAGTGCTTCTTTCAGACAGAGCTGCAGAGACTAATTTTACATGAATGCATATCCTAACAAGATTAGCTGGCTTATTCAGGCATATGAATTGCACTTTTGTTCTTCGTGTTGAACAAGCTTGTATCATCAGAGTCACTCTGTGCTTAACATGATCTCAATCAGTCTCTTACTTTCACAGTATGTTCTCTCTGTCTTACTTTTTTAGTACTGGACCTCTGAGATTTTCCATTGTATTTGCTTTTGAACCTTCAGTGTTTTATGCTCTCAGTTTGAATTCTCCATTTCTTCTGTTTATATTTTCTCCTGTTTATGAGATTATTTAAGATGCCAAAGGATGCCTTAGTTTAGTAATATGGAGCTAGTGTGCTAACTAAAGAATGGAAATGATCCATTTTTTTTAAACACAACATTTTCATTGTTTTACTATGTGCTGTATGCTGACCACTTCAATTTGGCCATTAGGTCACCGTCCATTCATAGTGCAGTTATAAAAGGAATAAGAATTCTTCCTTGTCACGGAATTGAAGATTGATTTTATATGTTGGCTAATCTATTGCTGGTGAAACATTGAAAATGACTAGATTACTGTGAATATGAAAAAAAATCAATTCTTTTGAAATTTCCTTAGCTTCTGATATCAAACACAGTCTGCTTTTTTGTGTTTTATGAAACAGTTTGGTTGAGAAGCCATTAAAGGCATTAATGCTTTTGTCATTTTAGATGGATTACAAATTCTCTAATATATTCCAATATACGTTTAAGGAAGCTGAGCAGAATTTTGTTTCAGAACAAATGACGTATGTCTTGTTTCCAGAAGGCATTTTTCAGAAAATTAAGACTACATTAAGTTTTTAATTGTAATGCAACACTAACAGGTTTATTTTACTGGTACGTCTGTATTTACTGAAGTTAAGCATGTATTAGTGTTTCTATTTTAAATGGTTATTTTCAATTTGTGTGGCTTATACCTTGCTATAAAATTCTGGGCTGAAACATGATATTTAAGGTCTCAAAGGCAGTGCAAAGGGTTTTTTCCCCAAAACATTTATTTATTTTAAATAGCATAATTGAGACATTTAAAAATCAGTGTTAATATTCTGTTCTTTTTAACACTGGTTTGGAAGTTATATAATAGTATATAATTTTCTTACTAGTTGTATACTAACATTACGTTAGTATCCAATGGCCAAAAAAGCCAGGGGATGGTGCTTTACACATCAGTAATAAGTGCTCCTAAGGAGTTCTTTTATGTATGTGCATATGTGCACACATACACACATTTTTTTCTATTCTAGAATTGCTTATGAGTGCTGAAGTGTGATAGTTTTGTGTGGCTTTTTTCCTTCTCTGGTAGTTGAATGGTTTTTAAAAGTACTTGCTTTTTTTAAAAAAAATGGACTTGGGAAACAGATAAAACAAAAATGAAGCTTACTAATTATTAGTTATGTTAATATTGCTTATTGTTAAATATCTTCTTGGTTTATTTCATCTGAATTTATTCAGTAATATTCCATTGGGAGAGCCTGAAAATCTCTGTTCCTTCTCTGTTGTTCATACTTTCCTTATACTTACTCACTGAAATCAGACCTTGTCTGTCATTTGGTCAAACCATACATATTTAATCTTGTGCTTTATAAGAAACACAGAGGGGAAATAAACTGGCCAGATTGTACAGGAGAAACTGTATAGGCAAACAAGTTGCTTTTAAGACTTTTAAAGGTGTAATACAAACAATGTAGAGTAAGAGGAAAAACTACAAAGAAACATAAAGTTTAAGAGCCAGGCATAAACCTTCAGTTGAAAAATGTCTTCCATTCTGTCTGCAATTTACTTCATTATCCCTAGAAGGGGGCTTTCCCTTTACATGTTATGGTGGTACGGTCTAGTAAGTCCCTGTTAGGGTGACAAGATAGCCTGAATTTATAGGTACAGTACAGATATCAAGAGCTTTTTCTTATATAGGCATCTATTACCCCCACCCCCATCCCGATTTTTCATAATTGATGCTCAGCCTAGTCCCTGGATAAATACTTAGCACATAAAGAATTACACAAATTGCCTAGTATTCCTTGACACCTATACCATTATAAAATAACTTGGTAAGAAGTAAGATTTATACATGACATCTTCTTATGTAGCTACACAGGAGTCATGATAATTGTTGTTTCTTGATGAATTTCCATGGAAAAGGGCTTCACTGAAGAATCTTGTTAGCCACTAAGGAGCTGCCAGCCAGTCTCTCCTAACATTAGCCAGCTCAGATCTTTCCTGATTCCTGTTGCTTGCTGCAAATTGCTGTATGGCTTCAAGGCATGTTCTTGCTTTTCTTAATAATGTTAAGGTTGTAGTTCCACCAATTACATTGAGAGGTGGGTTCTCAACCAGCCAAACCCTCCTTCTCCATTATATTATACCCTCAACAATCAAGAAAATGACTCACTAATTAGATGTGTGGTGTAGTATTCACTAATAGCTGTCACACACAGTTACTGGTGGACCATGAGAAGAAAGGAATTCTACAAGTAGGAGCTCTCCAAGGAGGCCAACTCACTGGCAACCTGCCTGGAATACAGCCCTTGAAGCTAACTGGAATTTCCCATCTGAACTCAGCTGCTTTGACAGGGCATTTGACAGGGAGAAGCAGTCCCAACATCTTGAATTGTAGGATGTGTAGCATTGACACAATGTGCTGAGATTGGCTTTGGCCATTAGGAAGGGTGGGACTGCATTCTGAGCTTGGTGAAGCTTCCAAATGGTCTGTGGAGCTAGCCATACATATTTGTTTACTAAACCCCAAAGGCTGGATTGTGACTCTAGATACAGCCCTGATCAAGGAATGATGCATACATTGATTGCACCACTCCAGCAGTAGTACCAGTAGGACTTGTGCCTTAGGGAAACACTTTTCAGTCACATTTCATCTACTTCTTCCTTGATCCTAGAGGTATAGTAGTTTAGTATTGCCTATGCTAGAAATAAGGGCCTGATTTAGAAAGATACTTAAACATATGTTCCAGAGGGGTAGCCGTGTTAGTCTAGTTCTGCAAAACAAATGAATCTTTTGGCACTTTTAAAGACAAACAACTTTATTTATTGCACGAGCTTTCATGGGGGAAATCCCACTTCATCAGACACTTGAAAATGGGAAACTTACAGTATGGGAGGGAAAAATAAATTCGGTGAAGTGTGAGCGAAAGGATCAGGTCAAACTATTTTAGCAAATCAGATACATTGTTTGGAGTCAAACAGTGTGGGACAACATATAAAAAGGTGGGGAGGTTGAGTGAGGTGAAAATCACTTTTTTAAATGAGAAAGTCAGCCCATATCTCTAGTCAAACCCAAATAAATGGCGTCAAATTTAATTCATATGCAAATTTGACACCATTAGCTTGGGTTTGAAAGAGATGTGGGCTGGCTTTCTCATTACAAAAAGTGATTTTCACCTCTCTCAACCTCCCCACCTTCTTATATGTTGTTCCACACTGTTTGAATCTAAACAACTTGTCTGATTTGCTGAAATAGTCTGACCTGATTCTGTCGCTCACACTTCACTGGATTTATTTTTCCCTCCCATACTGTAAGTTTTCCATTTTCAAGCATCTGATGGAGTTTCTCCCGCAAAAGCTCATGCCATAAATACCTTTATTAGTCTTTAAAAGTGCTCAGCACTTCTTTTTTGTTAAACATGTGTAACTTTGAGCATATATGTAGTCTCACTGAAGTCAGTGGAACTTAGACATATATGCTTGTGTTTAAATATTTTGCTTAACTAGGATCTATATTACTTCCTGCTCTTCAGTGCTGGCTCGGTTACTCTGGCCAGTGTAGGTGGAGCCAAGACTCCTTCCACTTCCCAATCCTATCTGCAGAATAGCTTCGGAGAGGAAGTAAACAGAGAAATAGCTGTACTTACTTCAATATATTTTGCTTCAAGACCCAGAAAGGCAATTTAAACATGAAGGGAGGTGGTAGAGGAAGGGGAATTATTATGTGGGTGTATATAGTACAAGTCAGAATCTAGACTTAAATGACTAATGGTGATCCCCCTTAGTCCCCCCCCCAAATGTGTGAAAGGGCCAGAATCCATGACAGCCATTTTATATCACATGTAGATACAACTGGTCAGTTATACCCTTGACAGTAATACACAGTACATCTCGGGACTTGCTTTCTACAGGAAGCGCATAGTCCATGTATCTACTAGATTTATTTTTTCTTATTAAAAAGGGGAAAGAACTTCACTGAAGCACTGTGCTAACTGTTAAAGAGCTACTGTCTTTACCATCTTTAGGAAGCCCGGGTTGTTTCTGGGTTTTGTTGCCATTTTAAAATTACTCTATAGGCATCTTTCTAATTTTCTGTTGAAATTAAGTTCAAATTCAAAGTCAGAATTAGGGGCAAGGTCTTTGTCCACTAACCTGGATGAATTTACTGTTAACTTTTTAGCCTCTCTATATACAAACCCAGTCCTCATGTGAATATACTGTTGGCTCCTGTTCTGATGTAGAACGTACAGACCAGAGAGCAATGGAACTACTTCAAACAGTTGTCTTGTATTTTATCAACAATGTCCA
>ML685755.1:12235438-12261122 GCA_007922175.1 Pelusios castaneus
CCCCCCCCCCCCCCCAAGCTACTTTTACGAGACCCGGAGCTACACCAACCTGTAACCCCACCCCCATCTTTCAGGTTTCAATAAAAACAGTAACAAATACTTTGAAGAATGCATTTATTTATACACATTATTGAAATGATCCTAAGGTGCACCTCATGCGTCATGGAACTTAACTAGGGAAGGGCATCATTGAAATGCTCCCTGAGTGCCTCCCTTATGCGAGCAGCTTCTCCTTGTGCCACCCTAATACTCCTAGTGGCTGGCTGCTCGAATGCTTCCTCGAGGCGCTGTGCCTCCATAGCCCACGTAGGGGAAAACTTTTCTCCCCTACTTTCACAAATGTTATGGAGGACACAACATGACGCAATCACGGCAGGGATCTGGTCCTCCGCCAAGTCCAGCCTCCCATACAAACAGCGCCAGCGCCCTTTTAAACGGCCGAAGGCACACTCCACAGTCATTCTGCAGCGGCTCAATCGGTAATTGAACCGCTCCTTGCTGCGATCAAGGTTCCCAGTGTAGGGTTTCATGAGCCATGGCATCAGTGGGTATGCTGGGTCTCCGAGGATGACTATGGGCATCTCCACCTCCCCCACTGTTATTTTTTGATCAGGGAAAAAGGTGCCCCCTTGCAGCTTCCGGTACAGACCAGTGTTCCTGAAAATGCGGGCATCATGCACCTTTCCCGACCACCCAGCATTGATGTCCGTGAAACGACCCTTGTGATCCACGAGTGCTTGCAGCACCATGGAGAAGTAGCCCTTCCTGTTTATGTACTCCATCGCGAGATGGTCTGGAGCCAAAATAGGGATGTGTGTGCCGTCTATGGCTCCCCCGCAGTTAGGGAATCCCATGGCAGCAAAGCCGTCCACAATCTCTCGAACATTGCCCAATGTCACTGTCCTCCGTAGCAGGATGCGATTGATGGCTTGGCACACTTGTGAGAGGGCTAATCCGACGGTGGTCCTCCCGACTCCAAACTGGTTTGCAACGGACCGATAGCAGTCGGGAGTCGCCATCTTCCATACAGCAATCGCAACATGCTTCTCCACAGTTAGGGCTGACCTCATGTTGGTGTCTTTCTGTCGCAGGGCAGGGGCCAACTCTGAGCACAGTTCCAGAAAGGTTGCTTTCCGCATTCGAAAGTTCTGTACCCACTGCTCGTCATCCCACAGCTGCATAACAATGCGATCCCACCACTCGGTGCTCGTCTCTCGCGACCAGAAACGGCGTTGCACCGTGTGCAGATGATCGGTGAAGGAGCTGAGCAACGCGGTGCTGTTGCTCTGCAGGGCATCGATCAGCCCCTGCTCCTCGGTGTCCTCATCTGACTCGGAGCTCATTGCGTACTGAGCAACAAGCCGAGATGTATTCAGAATGTTGAAGGCGACAATGGAGATCATAGCAGGATCCATGCTGTCGCTGTTGCGATTGATTGCAAGTGGTGCGTTGCGTCACTGCAATGTTGAAAATAGGCGCGAGTTGCTATTGGCAACGAGGAAGACGCTAGGGGAACACAAAGCACCATGGGAAACTGACACTTTACCCATGGCGCTTTGCGTTCCTTTCCTTCATCCCATGATTCATAGCGCCAACTTAGGGGAAAATGGAACGATGGGATAGGTGCCCAGAAGTCATTGCGCTCAACCGCGATAATGCGTGTAATTTTGTTGCGTTGCAGGGAGCAACGTGTGTACGCGTTGTCCCGCAATAAAGGTCACGTGAGTTTTGTAGCGCGATTGCCTTGTTGCGCTTTAATCTGATCGTGTGTACATAGCCTCAGTGTTAAAAAGAAGAATTTTTTTTTCTGTTTTATGGAGCTGGACAGATGACAGACAACTCTGAATTAACATTACATCTATATCATCTTTAAAAGCTCAAAATTTAAATAAGTATTGGCATAACAATTATTTCTGGTTAAGAATTTAAATCAAGGCATTGAATTCTTGCAAATCCTTCAGCAAACAATGTAATGTGAGTAGTATATTTGTCTAATCTTTTTTCTGAAAGAGATTGGAAAGAAAGTCCAAACATTTGAGTTCAAGAAGATGCTGCCTTTCTGACATATTTGGTGGCCTCCCACTTGCCACCCCATTTTCAACTATTCTAGGCTACAGCTTCACCAGCTTTGACCCATGCTACTTTGTCCCCAGGATGTGGTGTCTTCTTACTGTAGCCTGGCTATCTGGCATATTCCTAAATGTCATCTAACACCCAGACTGAAGAAATATAATTTCCCCCCAATCCATGTCTTATCGGGAAGAAACATTCACAGGAAATAAAAGACCAGCACCCATAAAAGGCCAGCGCCCAATCAGTAGACATCTGTGATCTGACCTCTCAAATGTGCCTCATATCATTGTGTCCGGAGAGAGTGATCCCCATCAAACTACCTCTAACATGGCAAATTAAAATCTCACCTTCTTTGCCACAAACTCTTTCAGACTGAGTATGTTGAAGACCCTAGATCGCATTCCTGTTCCAGAACCAGGGTTAGAAACCAGGATTCCTAATCACCCATGTTTCTACTGATGTGTCCCAAATTATTGAGAACTTACTAGCAATGTGTAAGTTGCATCCCCTTCTAGTAACTGATCCTCTCAGATGGGATAAATAAATAAAGTTCAAGCCATGTTGGCTAACTGGGGGGAGCGTCATGCACATGCTTTATAGTAATGAGAGGTGATCAGACTCCATGGATCAAAACACTTCACAAAGGTAGCTAAGTAACTTTATTTACAGTTTAGAGAAATAGAAAAGATAAGTGATTTGCTCACTGTCACACACAGAATAAGCAAGTCTGTCATGATGTCTTACTCTGTTTTTTGTGATCTACCTACTAAATCACGTTGCCTTCCTTGGTGCTAACTTTAACAGAGTTATTAAATGATAAATCTATAGAGCCTTTCTTACACTAAAGGGGAGGGCATTTGAACTAGTATTATGTTCATCAGGGGTGGTCTTAGGGTTTCTGGGGCCCGGGTCAAAGTCAAGGATGGGGCCCCCCCACACCACATGGGCGGCCCCATCCTTGACTTCTGCTCCCCCCCAGCCCTGCTATGGGCCCCCCCGATCTCCCTACCCTGGGCCCAGCCCTGCCGTCCTCCCTGCCCTCTCTTCTCCCCCCCCCCACTACCCCGGGGTTTCCCCCCCCCCCCCCGCCCCCCACCCCCCCCGCTCCCCCCCCCCCCCCCCCCTGGGGGGCCCCGCCCACCACCCCCCCCCCCCCCCCCAGACCCCACCACACCCTGCCGCCCCCGGTCACAGCCAGCATTGCCAGGGCCTTCCCAGCCCTGCTGCGGCCCCAGCCATGGCCCTCCACCAGCCCCTGCTGCCCTATCCCCATGAGGGCCCCCAGCACGGCTGTGGTCCCATGCCACCCCCACCCCTACCCCACTCTCCACCGTAGGCAGTCACAGCAGGTGGGACCCACGGCAGCCAGGCATGCAACGGGGCCCCATCCCCCTGCGGGGCTATGGGCAGCTGCCCTTACTGCTCCCCTGCTAAGATGGCCTGTGATTGTCATGATCTGTGCAGTGTTGTAAGAATTGGGGAGGCAGTGTATGGAACCTTTTCCTTATGCATATATGTAGCCTTCTCTGCTGCATGTTCTGACTTCCTCCTGATCCTCTCCATGGTTGTCTTTAGCAATTCCACTCTCTGCTTCTTTCTCATTTTATGCTGCATCTGTCTCTAATATATCTGGAAGATAGGGTCATGAGCACTTCAGAAATCAACATTACTATTTAGCTGCCTTAATATGGATTTAGAATTCTAGCCTATTTGTAAAAGAAACTCGGAAAAGATTTTAAAGGAATATTCAGTTTTTTAATTGCATTACTTTTGCACACGTGATCTTTCAGTCTTCCTGTTAAATTAGGTTTTGTATTTCATTTTCATGAGGGAAGTGTTGAACGTAAAAATGGGGGAAATGGAGAGAATTGGATGGAATAAAATGGAGGTACCCTTAACAGATGCAAGAAGCCTCAAGTGAAATGTCCTCAGCAAATTCCTCCTTAACAGAAGTATTTGTGCTGCAAAATTCATTACATAAGGCATTTTTCTCTCCACACACCATTCCAAACCATTGTACGATAAAAGCATAGCACACATGCACACAGAGCAGTATAAAATTAAATTTGAAGTTTCTAGTTTCAGTCATTCTGAATTATGTGAGTGGGAAAAAATTGAATTGGAAGCAGGGCTGGCCCTAGATCAAATGGCACCCCAGGTGAGAAGAGCCTTCAGTGCCACCCCGTCTATTTGTTAAACTTTTGAATACTGTATTTTTTTTATTGCATTTGTAGTCCATTTCACGACTTTGATGCACAATATGCACGCATGATTTATCCCTGTCATAGGAGATGATAAATTTTCATGCTGGAATCTGTAATCTGTATTTATTCATGCTATATATAAGCAAATAAAAATTAGTTTCCTCTAAGCTTAAAGAAACATTTTAATTTTAAAAATAACTGAAATGTATGAACATTCAAGAAATTGAATGGTGCATCAACATCGGGTGGATTGCTGGTAAATAATGTTAAGGTAGATGATAGCTTTAGAATGTTGATCTTAGTCCTTTTATGCAAAAAAAGATTTCTTTTCTCATCTTTGCCCTCGCAAACTGAAGCACTACCTTCTAGTAGATTCCAGGCAAATGTTGTTCTCAGAAAGTCTGGAAGATTCCACAAGATTCTACAAAGATACAGATTCTACAAAGATCCACAAAATTTTAGGAGGTTAGTGAAGAGGAGTGTACATGTGGATACCTGATACATTTTATTTCAAACATTCTGTTTTCCCTTTGTCACTAATAACAAAAAAAACCAGCACTCTGAGCACAGGGCCACCCAAGCTTGGCACTGCAGGTCGTCTGCACCTACACCCAGCCCTGAAATGTAACTTGTTTTACACTTACATAATCAAAAAATGACTAACCACTCTTACTCCAATTTTTCCAGACAGTTCACTTTGGATTACAGGAAAAGTCTGAAAAAAATCAGCCCAAAATGAATTTGTTTGCGAAAGTTATAAGTGAAATAGATTAGAGATAAACTTGAAATGTAATAATCTTTCCAGTATATGCAAATAATTTTGTATAGTTTTGTATTAAACTTTAAGGGCATGTACTTTGGGTGAGATTTAATAATTTTTTTTGTAATTATAGTGTATTTATAAATAGAAGCAATTACTATTATTATTATTATTTTATTTTAAACCACTATCACACCTGTGCTAATATTTCTAGCACCACAACAGAGAAGTAAAAACAGTAAAGTTAAATGTTGTAGTCTAAATCTCATGACATTTCTGAATACGTGTGGAGAAGGCAATGCACTATTCTGAAAGATAAGATTTAGTCATTTTTTCAATAGAATAATGTGCTTGTTTCAGAGATATTTTCAAGAGAAAAGCCACTTGAATCAAGTCACAAGTGCAGATAGCGGCACAAAACAAAACATACGTATTTGAATGTTGCAGCTGAATTCACAACAGCATGCTCACTGAATAAGGTGCTTGGCTGACGAAACCGGGAATGGGAATTCTGGGCTTAAATAAGCAATGCTCTGAAAAAGCGTCCCTGCTCTCTGCATTCTAGCAGAAGAGCACATTATGAAGTGCTCTTACCTCCTCAGTTTTCAACTTGCAGCCCTGGAATGTAATGATTATTTTTTTAAAATGAATATTAAATTAATGTATTTCAAAAGTAAAATATTGAGGTTTTCAAGTGCTTAGTGGGAAAACTTAAATTTTCACAAAGACTACTCCTGAAATACTACTGTGGCATTCTAAGCTGCATACTTGGCATGCAATTATTATGCAAATATTCTTGCTAGAGCAAATAACCACTGTCGTGAGTTGTGTTTATATTGGAGCACAGTTATTGAACGCTAAAAGTTTTTTAGGAGGTTTCTATGACAATGTTATACATAAGACCCAAAGACAAATTATTAATGGTAAAAGCCTTGGCAATTAATCTGACATTTTTCTTTGTATTAATTTTTTTTTAAATTAAGACATTCAGCAAAATATTTTAAATATATTTCTGAGGGGTTTGTGGTTTGGGATTTTATTTTTATTTATTTATTTTGAGAAATAAGGTTCCTATCGATAGAATCTCGTGAGAACTGTGATTGTGTCCAGCTGTCACTAGTAGAGTCTTGTAATGTTTAGAGATGCACTCCTGACCTGTCAGAGTTTTACAGTTCAGTGATGCATGTTGAAGTGTGAGGGACATAGTCTTCCTATGCTGCTAACAGTATAAATACAATGATGATACTTCACGATGAAATTTTGTTCCTGGTCAGTATAAAGGAGCTCATCTGTAGTGTTCAACAACTCATTTATTAATTGGCACATTTAAAAGCTAAACCCAATTTCCTAAAGGTGTCTATAATTTTCTTAACAGGTTCCTAAACATTTATGAGAAAAACAACAAACTTTGAAAACATTTAGAAACTTCTCACAATTTAAGAATGACTTTATTTGATCATCTGAAAATATTTCTTTTTTCAAAACTTTCAAAACTACACATGATAACATTAAGCCTTTGATTTTTACCTGAGGATTAGTCTTGCTGGCATTTGAAGATATAACTGAAGGAGTGACGTGGGAAGGGACATTAGGTGGGGTGGATTCTGAGTTATTATGGAGAGTTCTTTCTCATTTGTCTGGCTGGTGACACTTGCTCACATGCTCAGAGTTTAACTGATCGCCATATTTGGAGTCGGGAAAGAATTTTCCCTCGGGGCAGATTGACTAGGCCTCTGGGGATTTTTCTCCTTCCTCTGTAGCATGGGGCATGGCTCACTTGCTAGTGGATTCTCTGTACTTTAAAGTATATAAAACATGATTTGAGGACTTTAATAACTCAGTCATAGGTTAGAGGCTTATTTCAGGAGTGGGTGGGTGAGGTTCTGTGGCCTTCGTTGGGAAGGAGGTCAGACTAGATGATCGTACTGGTTCTTTTTTACCTTAGAGTCTGAGTCTGTGGGTGTCTCTGACTAATACTTATTCTAGTAATTTTTATAACGTTTTGGGAAAAATTAAAAATTGCTAGCTAAGTGATTATTGAAATCAAAGGAAAATATTATATAACTAACTCATTAGGTTTACTCTCCTGTTTTGCTAAAATGTGCAATTTTAGAGCTTTAATATCTCAAATGTTCTTCACTTACTTTGTGAATGCCATTTAAGCACATGCTAGGATAAGCCATTGCATTAGAACATTTTTATGAACTACTTTCTAGCTGTTAATTATCTTATAAAAATACCTAACTAAGTTATAGATGCGGAGTTATGGCATTATAGACCTAGCAACCTTTTCTCTTCCACACCATTTTCCTTGAAGAGCTACAGCATAAGACGAGGTGTGACCTATTGTATTGGTAATGGTGTGTTATAGGGTGCCTAGCGTGTTAGGTAGACATCTTTTTAGTTATTATCTGGATCTAAATAAATATCACATATTTCTACTGTCTTTTCTGATCCTATTGCTGCACAACATTAATATGAGCAGTAATTTATCTTATTTGAAAAGCTGCTCTTAGATCATATAATAGGAAAATTCCCTTGAAAAAAGCCATTTAATATAGAAATGTGCATAAAAATTGAGGGATAATAACTTAATGATAAAATCTTTAAATCACTGTAAGAATTATAAAAGTTTGTAGAGCCTTTATTCTTCTTTGATGAGTTATACTGAAACTTTCAGTGGTATGTGACATATGGAAGAAGATTTTTATAACAAAGTAGTGTAAATATTCAGAAAACTTCTAGGTAAAATCTTTCAATAGCTGTAAAGGGACCAATGCATTGGAGGCACTATTTTTTCATTGCAAGGCACCTTCAGGTTTTTAGCACATGTGGGGCCATTGGTGCCTGTTGAGGTCTGCACTGGTGCAAGCTTGCTGGATAATTTGGGGTGGTTTATCTCAGAATGATACTAGTGGTTCAAAAAGTTGCATCTTCTGCCTTTAACCATTTGATAGTTTTGATATTTCATTGTTTCCGTGGTCATGTCTACTGATGTGTGGTACTTAATCATAGATTACTGAATAATTTAAACCCATACCATATAATAATAGTATTTGGTTTAATGGTTTAATTCCTGTGTACTACTGTCCACACCTGATGCCATGCTTATTAAAGGCTGGCTCACTGTGGTTGTTTTACTATATGGTGTTAAAGGGAGTGGGGAGCAGTACTATAAAACCACATGGATATGAATTCCCTTAATGTGTAGTACCGTGCCTTTTATCTGAAGACCTGCAGTGAATGGCTCCTGTTACAACATAACTTAGTATCATCTTCTGGAAGATGCCTGTAGCAATTGCTGACATTAAAGTTGCAAAACCTTTTCATTATAACCTCTCCAAAATGTTCTACGCTCCCAGCTTTCCAAAACATTCATCTTTAGGGTGGATATTTCCTCCCATGGATGGAAAATTTGCAAGAGCTTAAAAAAGAGCTAAAAAAATTATTCAAGGTCTGAAAAAAAAACCCTGCTTTACTGTAGAGACTGAAGAAGCTCAATCTATTTAGCTTAGTAAAGAGATATTTAAGAGGTAACATGGTCATTTTCTATAAGTACTGGGAGAAGATTTCTGGTAGTAGATTACTCTTTAACGTATCAGACAAAGGCATGACAGGATTCAGTGGTTGGAAGCTGAGGCTAGGCAAATTCAGACAAGAAATAAGATGATTTTTTTTTAACACTGAGAGAGTAGAACATTAAAACAATTTACTTAGGGATGTGGTAGATTCTCCATCACTTGAAGTTTTTTAAAATTAAGATTGCAACTCCACCTCTATTTTAAGCAGAAGTTATGGTCTTGATGCAGGAACCATTCCATGTAACTCTATGGGCAGCGTTATACATAAAGTCAGACTATATGATCATAATGGTTTCTTCTGGCCTTAAAACTTAGGAATATATATATATATATATATATATATATATATATATATATATATATATGCCTTTTCACATCATGATGTAGCTGGTTTGCTACTCGCAGAGAGAGAAGAGTGGCCTCATCTTCTGAAGTGTACATAGATTTTCCATGATAAAATTCCTGTTTTGTCTCATCATTGTTCAGCTTGTGAGATATTATTGGTCTCAACACACGGCAGTATGACTGCAAAAAGATCTGTCTTACAGTTGCCTCTGATTATCTGAAAATAATTCCGGACACCATGTATTCATAGATATTTTTGCTTCCCAAACTCACAGCAAATAATTAGTCATTTACTATTTTTGATTTTTCATACAAAGTGAAGATTCCTCTGCTGTTCCCTTTTACTGTACCCATCAATAATCTATGCTGTAGTAAATGTAAAGGACTCATATAGTCATGTAGATGAGGAAAAAGTTATCCAAATACATTAGCAACAGATTGTCATGTGCTTGAGTTGATCCCATTTCAGTGATTGAGGTCTGTATTGACTGCTAGGTTATGTGTGTAACAGTTTAATTTTCACTGGTGTGACATAAAAGCCTGCCATGCAGTGACAATTACTGGGACTTATATGCCATAAAATGTACTTTAATTTTTTTTCCATAGCATTTAGTAGCAGCTTAGACTTTCTGAGCACTAGGAGATTTACACTGAAATTATACCACCAAGTGGGTTTTTTTTTAAAAGCAGAGATTGCAAATCTTTTACAGCATTTATTAGTAGCTGTGTCATATGCTGCAATTATCTTGCTATTACCTACACTTACCCTTCTCAATGGAAAAATTAAAAGAGTGGAATTTATAATTGGGAGACCGCAACACAGCTGTCAAAAAAAGCTTGGGATCAGTGTAAGTAGTCTCAAGGGATAATTTGAAAGGCAGATCTGAACTGTGAACTTCTGTGTCAGAATTTTGATTGTCAAGGACCCCTGTAGGTCACACAACAAGGGTAATGAGTGCTTCAGACTTAAATGCTCTTGGAGAAAAGTTTATCATAACCATGCATTGAAATAGCCCAAATATGTCACAGTAGATTCATAGTTATTACTGAAACAATGCATTAATGTTGGCAGTCACTTGAAATATGATATGTATATAATAGTTTCATTTAGTATCACTTAAAGGCCTGCACTGCAAGAAGCCATGACCTGTCACTGATGTCTGCTACTATCACAAACTATGAGAATTATCCCTTTCCTTTGAAGAATTTCAGATCCGTCATCTACTACAGAACTGCAGTGATACAGGTAAATTACAAAGGGGCCAGTTCACCACTTTGCTTGGTGTTTCTTGCTCTAGCACCTAAGAAAATAAATAAAGCCCAAAATAAAGAATAGAAGGAGATTAGCTTAATCAGCAGTTTAATAAAAGTAAGTGCATGCTTTGGTTATAATAAAAATGGAAAGGAGACATTGGGAGTACTTGCTTTTCTTAATCAAGAACCTTTACATGATATCCAAGGACTTAATTTATTTAGGGTGGCACCCTCAGATAAATTATAAGTTGGAAATGTCTGAGATAGTTATACCAAAAGAGAAACAGATATCTATTTAAAATAAACACAAAACAGTTGTGTTTTCTGCATGCACTGTGGTCATGGCAGTCCACAGGAGAACTAGCCACTTTCCTGGAAGAAAGCAGAGATTGGCTCTTCTGTTATTTTATATGGAAACAATCTTGGGGCTTGTTTAGCTTGTTTGTTTTTGTTACTGTGGAGCCAATGTGACTTAGTTTTCATGCTAACTTGCTTGTCACATCATGCCACTTGGGAAGCTAATGGATGGCACCAGTTCCCTAAAGGAATATGGAAATCCAGATTAGTGATTTTTTAAAGCTCAGTGAGTAACTTTGTCATTATAACTGCACGCTAAGGGGACGGTTAGTCATGTCTTACCATCATAAACTGATGGCAATCAAAATGAAAGCATGCCCAATGATTTGAAAGTTTCCAACGTAGTGCTTTTTAGCTAACTGCAGAAAGAGAGAAGCAAAAGGAGAAAATGGAGAATGATTTTGGAAATACAATTATTTACCTTAAAATGTAAAAGAACAAATCCAGTGCACCTAATAATCAAATGTGCAGAGTTGGACATTTTCTTTCATGAACTATATTAGCAAATGCAACTGTATTGAGAGGATTATTTAACTGTATAGTCCAGGATGCAACAAAACTATGAAAGAGGAGTTTAATAAGGTGGAACTGATTGGGTCAGACATTTGTATACCTCTGTGGATATTGTTTAATTGTCCATGAGATTGAGTTGTTAAATAAGCAGACTAATACAAACATAAAAAAGAGAACTAATAAGAGACAGCAAAAATAATTTTGCTTCTAATGTGTAGTTCTTAATTACAGTGTGTTACGGACAACACTGTACTTGAAAGCTTTGATATTGAATTTCATTTCTGTTTTGCAGGAAAAAAATAAATGTTTACCACTATCAGTATTTTAGATTTCTGTAAGGTATATTTAATTTATAGATTGTATAAGAGGACAAATTTATAAAACATGCAGTAATACATAGATTATTGGAAATGCAAATTGACATGTTGCTCATTACTTGCAAGTGTAATAGGAAAAGCTTCAGGGTATATTTATACTCTCAGACATACACAAACACATGCTTTCTTAGAAGCTGACTAATTATTAAATGTACAATGCCAGGAATGAATACACTAACCAGTATTCCCTTCTCATTGGTCTATGATGGGATCTTCTTAGCCTTTTTCATGAAGTGAAAACTCACGTGGGTTCCATATCATGAGAAGATCAAGATATTTCCCTAGGACAGCAGTTGGCATTTATTTTGTACTGAACTTTTTGTGAAGCAACATCTGCACGATGAGTGAGAGGCTTGGCCAGTGGGATGGACTGGTTTTCATTATTTTTTCTTAGCTGCTGTGTGAAGAGAGGCTAAGTTGACATTATATCGGATATTCCTGCTTTATAGGTGAGAGCGAGACAAAAGTAGGAGGGATTTTGCCTTGGTTTTGTCAGGACCTGTGTGTGGCAAGTGAAGCAGAATGGTGAATATAGAAGCAAAAGTGTGTTTGGGTCTGGGTTTAGTGCTTTGGGGTTTTACGGTGAGGGGTGTTGAAATGTGGCAATTCATCTAATATCTGTGACCCTTACTTTTTATTTTATCAGTTTCAGTGTAAAGAAGATGTGGTGGGGAGATAGCAGTGGAAGCCTAATTTACTACTTCATTCTTCTAACTTGCTAGCCAGCAAAACTTCCCTTCACAACTGCTGCAATATTTGACATAATTGGCAGTTTTTGCTCAAAAGATTAGATTGGAATAGCTGGTCATATTACAGGTCAGGAGTAAAGTCTGATGGCCAGCGTTTAGGATGGGAATCTCTGTGTGGACTATAATTGGGTAAAGCCACTGAAGCGAGATTAAGAGAAAGTGTTACCAGTGTGAAGAATCTAGTATGATAAAGAAACATGTATTATGTAGCATGGGATTTTAGTATTTTCATTTTTACATTACATTTTTTTTCCTGAGTTTCTTGTCTCTCACATGGTATGCTAGTGTCACAAGTGACACACTCCCATTGAAAGTGGGTATGACAGAGAGTGAGAAACAATTGGAAGTACTCAGTGGTTAAAGTATAATTGGATGGGCCTTGGAACCCTCCTAATCTCTGGGCCGCCTTCCCATTTTGTCTGGGCCCTCTTCATGCATGTGCGAGCCCTAGCCCAGGTAGGCATTTGCAGCCACTTCTCAGTATCATATGCATCAGTTATCGCTCCATAAACATATTTATAAATTTATATGGTGTTTATGTCTATGTCAATTATTGTCACAAACTAGCAAACACTGCATGACACAATAGGTATTGTGATTTTTATATTCCCGATATGCACATTTCACTTCATGAAATGCAATGCCAAACTTGGAACACAAAAATTTTATGTCACTTTCACCAAATTCCAGTGACAGCTCTGTAGTGAAACGTGATGGGTCAAGTGCTTCAACAGCACGGCTTAGACGTTTTTCTGAGTTTGGCAACAATCTAGCATTCATACAGTCCGCTAAGGCCTGGTAAAACTAAACATTTAGAAATTTCAATTTGCTTGCCAGCAATCACAGACATGTTTACACATGCACCTTTGAAGCAACCTGCAGCAATCGCCTCACAAGCCTCTTGGTAGAACTCTGAATCACACTCTCTACGAGCTATAAACACCTGAATTTGTCAACTTCTCAACTTACTTGCTGTAGATGATGTTACATCAGCTTTTTGCAACGCCAGGGATAGGTCTGCAAGTTCCTTCAGAGCATCAAGCATGAGACCCAAGTTTTTAACAAAAACTGGAATCTCCAGGTTTTCTGCCATGCCAACAGATTTTTCTTTATCTTTATCTTTCCCTTCTCATGAGAAATCAGTTGATTTTTTTCAAGAAGTGGCTATGGAGGGCTTGTACAGTGCAGCGGCTAGAGGCAACCCAACGTACATCAAGTACGCAACCAATCCTATTACGCTGGACTTCCAGATCACTCGCACATTCAGCCAATTATCTCAAGCACTTTGGCGACTGACTGTACAGAGCATACATTGAATCCACGAATGATTTAAAGTGATTAACTTCACTGCAGTGTTTGATAGCATTAGCCATGGCCAATTCCAACCTGTGATTAAAACAATGCCAACTTATCAAAAGTGGAAATCATGTCTTTAATTTTGCAGCAACACCAGCCTTACTGCCTAACATGACAGAGGCTCCAGCTACACCTAAACCAATCCAATTATCCTTGAGAAATTCCTCTGTGAACCCATGTGCTGTCAAACACTACAGCAAAGCTAATACTACGCCATCAGCATCATTGCTGCCTAGTTCAACCAGATCAAGAAAAAAATGTAACAGGACCAATTTTTGCATCAAAAGTTATGTGCAAGTAAATTACAAGACAAGAAAGTTTACTTAAACTTGTACTTTCATCAATTAAAACAGAAATTTGATATTGCTGAGAAACGACACTAGAACACAAACTATGTTTCATCTCCACAGATATGTGGTCTATTATGTCAGCACAAACAACACTGGTTTGCAAAACACGACCCGTATCAACACCATTTCACTGCTGTGAAGTAGTAAGGTCTGGATGGTGAATGACTGCCACCCTAATAAAAGATGTAAAATGCATGCTAACTTAATAACACTATCTAGGGCAGGGGTCTCAAACTCAAATCTCCACGAGGGCCACATGAGGACTAGGATATTGGCCTGAGGGCCACGTCACTGAAACCTTTACATACAAGGAATTATTAGAACTAGAGACAGCACGGCTGGATAGGCTTATGACATCTTTCTAGGGGCCTGAACAAAATACACGTTTACTTTTAGAATTACTTCCATTCAAGATCCAAAGGGGTAGCCGTGTTAGTCTAGGTCAGCCAAACAAACAAGGAGTCCTGTGGCACTTTTAAAGACTAACAAATTTACAAATTAACAAATACATTTGTTATTCTTTAGATGTGCCACAGGATTCTTTGGGGGTTTGGGTTTGTTTTTTTTTCCCCATTCAAGATAGTGGTACCATTAGAAAGACAAAGAGAAAGCAAATAAACAGGCTTAAAATTTTGCATTATAAATCAGTAGTTCCCAACCTTTTTCGTTGAGGGCCCAAAACCCAGATTTTAAAAACCTGAAGGGCCAGCAGTTTATTGGATTAAAATTTATTGTAATTAAAATTAATTTGGTTTAAATTTTAATTAATTAAATTTGAATTAATTTTAATTGAAATTTTTAAAAGGTTTTTAATTAAAATTAATTTTTTAAAGTTTTTTTTTTTAAATAAAAGAAAAAGAAAGAAAGGGCTGCATGTATCCCCAAGCCTGGAGAGGAGGCAAGCAGCCACAGCCCGGCTCCCAGCAGCACACCGGACTTAGCAGGAGATGGCTGGGCTGGGCTGGACCAGGCCCCCAGCACGGAGCCCCCTTGGGAACTCTCCCCACACCCCCAGTCCTCCTTAGGGTGGGAGATTTGAAAACTCCCCAGCCTGGCCTGTCCACTGCTCCCAGCTGACCGACCAGCAGCCAGGGCAGGGCAGAACATGCGCTCTGCTGGAGTTTTCTCTTCTTTTGGCCCCAGAATGCTGGCCCAGCAAATTTGTGGGCCCCGGAATGGCATTCTGGGGCGTTCCAGCATATTTTAACCCCTGGAAGCACTGATATAGTTATAACGATCTTGGCCTGTGTATCATTTTGCTCTTCATTGCCCATGATCAGTGGTGTATGAACTACACACAGAGTGATACTCATTTCAGCTCAGGGTGCATTCTCTTTATTGCATACAACTCCCCAGGAGCAAGGGCCAGATTCATCCCTGAAGGAATCACATTGAAATCTCTGCAAATTATCTTCCATGCTTCTTACACAACAGGATTTTCTTTCTCCAAAGTTTTTCACTTTTCTGAAACTTTCTCTTCTGACAAGACTCAAGGCTGCAATAGCAGCCACACACATTGCTTTCTTTCTAACGCGCCAAACAGGCTTCGGTGCCTCTCCCTTAAAAGGACAGAAGTCAGTAGGCTGCATATAGGACTGCTCTGCAATGTTTGGATATTTTAAGATCCCTGAAATAAGGAAGCCTGGAGAGAAAATCATTAAAAGTAGGCTAAAGCATTTTATTTAACATATTCAGGCTTCTGGAGTGCGCTACTGTATACTAGGATCTATAGCAGGTACACGAATGTAGGTATACAGTTAAAGAAGTGCACCTCGTCTCAAGAGCTAGACATGATATGAGGCATGGTTCAGGATATGCATTGCTTTGAAACAAATTTTACTTCACTGGTGGCCAAAGTGAGCGTGGGCAAAACAGCTGAAACATGGGGTGTGATTATCTGGTAAGCAGCATTAACCAAATCCTAGGATTCAAGATATTACTGGGTTTTTTATTATTACTTACCATATTTTGTATGCTCTGCTTACCGCAAGCTAACAAACGGAAGCAAAGTAAATTATATATGCCAAGCCTCAAGGCTTTTGCTATCACAGAAACTAAGTTGTAAAGTTAATGCTAACAATGTATTGCAAGTCAGATAAAAACTCAAGTTTCAGATCGTAAACTAATCTCTAATTATTATGATTTAGGACAAAACCAAAATATGGGGTACATAACCTAACCTTGGTCTACTAGCAGATTTCTTCCACCTTTCTCTGAAGCACCTGGTCCTGGCTATAGCCCTGCAACCCACCCCAAACCTTACAGGATCTAACTACAAGAGTCGCGTCTGAGTTGAGTGGGAAAACAACTAGATCCGCTCAGGTCAGATCAGTTCTCCTTCTCCTGCCTATACGGCTGAAACAGCACCAGCAGCAGCAGTAGTGTATCCTGCTCCTGCTGTCCGCTTTCACCTTTTGGTATGCTGTGGAATAAGTAGGCTGAGGTTTCAGAGCACCTCTCCCACCACAGTGTGTACTCTGTGCACCAGAGCACGCCACCTCTGTACCTCAGTTACTGTTGTACAAGCTCAGCTGAAGGAGGAGGAGGAGGAAAGCCAACGCCATGGACAGGGGTCAGTGGCACTGACTCTATTTTGGGGGGAAGGATTGGATCAGAAAACAAGATCCTCTCAGGCGTAGGTTGGGTGAGCTTGGGCCCAAATAGAGCCTAAATGTTCAGCCCAGGCAGACTTCTAGTCCTGACCACGGTTAGAGATAAGGGAAGATCATGGATCTGATCTGATCTGATCCAGTATGGCAATTCCCATGTTCCGGCCATCATTTTCCTGCCATTATGTAATCATTTCCCTAGTATAGTAAGCATTGGGAGCAATGTTACATCTTGGTTCCTCATATTCTCTCCCTGTGGCACACAATAATCTAGTCTTCTGTGAGATTCATTTACTTAGGTCTCATTTCTACTTTCCAGTTCTTCATGTGCAGGTGCTGGGTGGTTTTTAGAGGTCTGTGGTATAGAGGAAGTCAAACTAGATGATCTAGTGGTCCCTTCTGGCCTTAAACTCTGACTCATTGCTGTATATATGCACTTTCTTTTGTTCTGTAGAGATTATCAAGAAGCAATTTCATGTGTCTTCAGAAGGAATGGGGGAAAAGAAGTGACTCTTTTTTTCCCCGATAAAGCCATTTGTGCAGTGTTCACAAGAGCCTTCATTGCAGAAGAAGCCACTGGTGATTCACTGATAGTGCCTGTTGTTCTCATGTATGCTGTCCTCGTGTTTATCACTCAGGCTCCATACCCTTGCCGTCATATTTCACTTCTGTCATTCCTTCATCCATGACGTCTAAGACCTTGACACAGCTTGGTGGAACTTCACACGCCTCTCCAAAATAGTTCCTTTTCTTTCCATCCTGACTGCCAGAATAGTCTCTGCTCTTGCAATCTCTTATCTCCACTGTTACAGCCTCTCTGGTCTGTCCCTTACTTATAACTCTTTCCTCCCTTGCCAAGTTGATCCCAAACATGGTTTGTAGGATAATCTTTCTATGTGATTCAGTGATCTGCCATCATTTGTGATTGAGATTGAATTAATATAATTATTTTGTGCCCATCATTGTCATATCTGAGCATTCTCTTTAGGCTTGCTCATATTAGCAAAGGTTTGAAAAGGTCATAATAAAAAAATTCAGAAATCTCTCAAAAGGTCCTTTTTTTTGAGGTAACAAACACGAAAGCCATTCTCTTTAAGGTAGCTATACACTGTTAACTAATGTCCCCTTTCTAACTACCCTCATAAAGGCTTTGTCATACAGCAGCTGTTAATTGTCATTAGCATCATCTCATTTGAACTGCATTAGGAGCTCAGTGTCTTGTTATTGTGGGGGAAAATAACTGAATAGTGTACTATAAAATATTTATACAGTGTTTAGTCCTTCATAAGATAGTGAATAATTGCTGGCATAAAAAAATAATAACCTTCAGGTGAGGTACAGCATGAGCATAAAAAGCATGCTGCTCGGGTTCATGTCAAATACATTTTAAAAACTGCAAATTTCTACATAACTGTATTGATTAAATTTTTTCTTTTAAACAGTTTTATGGTAAAATATATAAGACGTGTTTTTAAAAGTTGTATAATACCTTGAAGTTATGCTAATACACAACGCAAGTCATCTGTCATATAAAGGTAGCCCACTGTATGAGAATTAACAGCTCCAAATCTCATCAGAAGAGTCCCTTTGCAATTTAACATACAGTTTGTGTAATTCAATTTCTAGTAATCAAGAAAACAGCTGTTCTATCAAATCATAAATTTAGAAACTTGCCAACATTATACCACATTCAGTAATAAAAAAGAGTATGCAAGTAGAAACCTTACAGGATTCGTGTTTCAGGCTAATGAAATATATATTGGGCCAGATATTGAAGTCAATAGACCTACGTCAGTGGACTCTGGATGAAGATGTGGCTCATTGTCTTGAATATTTTAATAATGTGATGTGAAAGAGAGGTTGATCCTTAATAGTCCCAACATGGATACAAAATGATCTTAAAATGTAGGCGGGTAGGCAGCAATTTTTGCCAAATCATAGTTAAAAATCAGATTATGATGGATTTAAATCATTTATTGATACATGAATACAATAGTGACATAGGTTAATTTTACTGTGATGCAAGATGTTATCCTGGGTGTATAATCTGTTATCAGGAATTAGTTTAGCCCGTGATGACTCTTTACACTTATTGGAATGGCTTATGGTACCATAATTTATCAAAAAAATCTCAGAATGAATTTGAGATTAATTTGAGTACCACAGAAATAAAATTTACTGTCATAAATAAATCATCCTGTACGATAGATGTTCAAAAGAAGGATTGGGGAGAGAGGGATTTGCTGTTCAGGTAAATTCTTCATCAGAATCCAATCTCTGGTAGTTTATATGCACACACATATACACATTTTCAGGATGCAAACTCAAGGGCACCCTGGAAACAAATATGTTCCAGGGAATAGTGGTGAAATATTTCTAGAAACAATACATGAATGAAATAATGTATAACTCTTGTTCCTCATCTTGCCATATTCTGTACCTGCTGAGTGCCACCAATGCTTACTGAAGTCAAAGGGGAGCTGTAGGAGATACGCTTCTGTCAGATTCAGGCCTCTAACTTCAGTGTCAATCACATTTAAAATGTATAAACCTAATATAATATTGACTTCAAAGAACTCTCTTGTGAGCTTGTGACAGGTGGTTCTTTATAAATAGGTGGTGTATAGTCTAACAATTACATCAATAACAATGTTCAGACTGCAACATGCTGTATATAGCTCTCTGTGGTTCACTTTTTACTTACATTTCTAAACATGAAAAAGAAAAAAAAATGTATTATTTGTACCATCATGCATTTTCTAAGATTTCCTATTTTTTTCAACTATGAGGATGGTTCACCCTGTGTTGTCAGAGCCACTGTCTGTACCAGTAGGGGGAATTATATGCCAAGGAGAATTCACTCTGACATAGTGAATTCTGTTTGTACCATCTGTCAGGGCCTGACATGGGAGGCAGCTTCAATCTCTGGTCAGGGCTCCAGAGGATCCCCATTTACTGAGGTTGCTCAGGTGAAACATAGAATTAGCAAATCCTGTGTCGCCATTCCTCCTTTCCAGCTACACCACACTTGTGCTTTTGCAACAATTCTGACTTCCCTCTGAAGCTCCAAGATCGACTGGTATAGGACACCAGAATAGCTATAATTGGTATAAACAAGAAGTCTTGTGGCACTTTTAAAGATGAACAAATTTATTTATTGTATGAGCTCTTGTGGGAGAAAATCCCATTTCGTCAGATGCTTGAAGATAGAGAATTTACAGAATGGGAGGAAAATAAATGCAGGGACGTGTAAGTCATAGGATCAGGTCAGACTGTTTCAGCAAATCAAAGCAGTTGTTTAGATTCATTGTGAAACAACATATTTGAAGGAGGGGAGGTAGAGAGAAGGCAAAATCACCTTTTCTAATAAGAAAGCCAAGATGATGATATCAAATTTGCATATGAATTTTAACTAGTTTCTCTTTGAAGCTTTGATTTGTAATCAGCTTGCTTAAATATAACAATGAACATATCTTCCATGGAAGGGCAGGGAAATTGAAATATTCCCCTATTGGTTTTTGAATGTTGTTATTTCTGATGTGAGATGTGATGAACACAAATGTGTAAAGTTCCATACATGCATAAGGATCCCAGGTTGCATATAGTTTCCCTCACACAACTCATCAAGCACCCTGTATTCTTGACTTGCGTTGGAAGAAAAGAAGGATCAGGCCCACTCAGGAGCAGAATGGGTGAATAGTGCCTTTAATCAAAACTATTTGTTCTGCCCTCCACATCCAACCTAGCAGGGTGTAGCCGTGTAAGGAAGCCCAGAATACAGGGTTCACAAGATATATATACCTTTCTAACATGCTAATATAATATACATAATGCAACAGGTGCATGCATAATATAACAGATTACATCCCTGCATGGTTTCACTATCTTTAATATTCAGATTCTAAAGGGGTAGCCGTGTTAGTCTATTGTAGAAAGACAACAGAGTCTTGTGGCACTTTTAAAGACTAACAGATTTATTAATCGCATGAGCTTTCGTGGGAGAAAATCCCACTTCGTCAGACACTTTATGCCATCATGTGCCGGAAATGCCCCTCTGCCTTATATATTGGACAGACAGGACAGTCTCTGCGCCAAAGAATCAATGGACACAAATCTGACATCAGAAACTGCAATACTGAAAAACCTGTAGGGGAACACTTCAATCTCCCTGCTCACTCCCTTAACGACTTGTTAATAGCTGTGTTGACACAGATGAATAACAAATCACAGCTTCAAAGAGAGTCTGCAGAGCTCGAACTTATATGCAAATTTGACTCAGTTGCCTTGGGGTTGAACAGGGACTATGGATTTTTCTCGCATTACATCAAGTGAATTGACCTCCCCCCTCCTCTATGTGCTGTTCCCCAGTGTTTTGAATCCTAACACCTACTTTGATTTGCTGTTACAGCCTGACCTGATGCTATGTCATACACTCCCCTGCATTTAATTTCCTCCCACTCTGTAACTTTCCTATCTTCAAAGCGTCTGACGAAGTGGGATTTTCTCCCACGAAAGCTCATGCGATTAATAAATCTGTTAGTCTTTAAAAGTGCCACAAGACTCTGTTGTCTTTAATATTCAGGTTACAAGACTGGATTACACTTTCAATGCAGCATATAATTAGCTCATCCTTGTTTGTTGTTTGAGTTTTTTGGTTACCAAATACAGTTCTGACCAATGAGGTGTTAAGGGCTCTTTTGTCTTCTCTGATCCCATGCCATAGACTTCCCTGCATTTTATTTCCTCTCATTCTATAAGTTCCCCATCTTCAAAGCACCTGACAGTATTGTTGTCTTGTAAATGAAGTATCAGTGCTCTTCTACCTCATAGTGATGAGGCTACATGAAAAAGTAGGGCAAATACAGACAGGAGGGAGCATTTCTGAGTTGCTTCCGTTTTCTGCAGTCTGTTGAGAATTGAATATTTAATTGCGCAGAGGACAATGTTATGATGTCTGATATCCAGAAATAAGCCTAGTATCCTGAAGAATGATTTTTTGGCCCTGATCGATGTCTGTTTCACTCAGACACCTCACACAGTAGGGAACTTTAAAGAAATATTGATTTTATATAATTCATCACCCAAGACTAAGAATCAATTTAAGAGATTGGTCCCTCTTCAGGATTCCATAGCAAGATTGATCTTTGAGTAAAGAACTTTGTGTATACTAATAATAAGATATAGTGTAGTGATTCAGCCTCTTTAGATGTGAAAACACCATTATGCTGTACTCAAAAAAAAGTATACATATATATGTAGAATTCCTCTAGCAAAGTGGATGATTTGATGAACAAGGAGTGAATAACTGATAGGATGGAGGTCCTGCCCCTTTTGGGAGAAACTAATTCCACTGTGGGCGGTGACTCAGAGCAGACAGACAACAATAGGTCCTGGCCTTTGTGTGGGGCATCTAAGAACCTTGTACTGATGACTTTAATATGTCCATTTCAAGTAATAAAACTGCTGTGTTTGCTTTGTAGCCTCTCTGTTGGGCTAAGTAAATCCAATCCTGTAATAACAATGGCTATGACTACACTTGTTAATTTAAGTCGACTTTAACTAAGTCGATTTAACTAAGTCAACTTTAAATTGACTTAGTTAAGTTGACTTAGTGCATCTACACTTAAAATTAAGGTCGACTTAAAGGGGAACTTACAAAGTTGACCTAGAGTGTCCACACTGGATGCCTAGGTTGACTTCTAGGGGCTTAGGGGGACCTAGGGAAGGTCCACGAGAGTAGGGGGAGCACCCCTTGCCCAATGCCAGGTGGCTTAGCCTTTGCCCCATTGTACATAGGTACAATGGGGCAAAGGGGGACAGGGACCCTGGCAGAGCATAGGGGCAGGATGGGCAGGGCTCTGCCCTGCCCTTTGGGGGGGCATGCCAGGCTCCCCCTGTGCCCCGCCTGCCAGGGAGGGCATTGAGGTAGTCGACTTAGGGCTACACCACGTCTACACTGGCTTAAGTCGACTCTAGGAAGTTGACTTAAGCACTAGGTCAAATTAAAATGAGGTTTAATAAAGTCGACTTAATTATAATTAAGTCGACTGAAGCAAGCTGCTTAAGTCGACTCAAGAAAAGTGTAGTGTAGATGCGGGGTAAATTAAGTTGACTTAAGCAAGCTTATGTCGACTTAATTTACAAGTGTAGACGCAGCCAATGGTGGGAAAAAGGGGGGGAAATAAACTTTATGCTTCATTCATAACTTACCCATAAATTGCTTGCTGGTATAGTATGCATATAGTGGGCATGACTTCTTTACATAAATGGGTTTAATTTTAATTGTGACTTCTCATTGCTACAATTTTCTGTAGAAATATTTCACAATAGTTTGTAGATTTTTTTTCTTCTTGCATCACAATTTGTTACTGAAGTAAAAAGGCAAAATAACACAAAATTGCATTGAGGAGTTGTACAGTAGCCAAAATGGCTTAGCTTCATTTAAAACATCAGCTGTCCCAGTAATTAGAATACTTGCACTTAATGGGGACCTGGCTGAAGCCATTTGGTTTTGGATTGTATGCTTTTTAAGCATCTGCCTGCGAATTAGGTTCTTTAATTTTTCAATATGTTCAAGCTGTGTTCTGCATATTTTCTTTCTATGATACTAATAAGTTAAAACCAGTGTTTTTCCTAAATATTTTTTCTATACACTGACAACATAAATATAAAACTTTCTTAACCTAAGAATGTTTTCTTTTCCTTGCTTTTCTTGCCTTTACCCTCACAAACTGAAGTATGGTGTCAGAGCAGGCATCAACAAAATTTGGCTCTCAGCTAGGTGCCAGCAGTTTTATTTTTGGTCACCAGAGGGCGCTCCTCCATTGCATTTCCACAGTGGAGCTAGGAGCCAGGCTACAAACCCTGGTCACCATGGCGACCTGGCACCTAGTTTTGTCAAGCCCTGTGTCAGAGAGATGCAAAGACTGGCCAATAACATTTTCAAGCAATAAAATAATAAGCAATGTCAGTCATCAGCCATTGTCAAGCAAAGATACATTTTAATGAGCCTGAGCTTTGAGAAGCTGTGCTCACCACTCATGACTGTGATAGGCAGCGTGAGTAGAACCCTCATGAGGAAAAGCATCCTTCACTTCTGTATCATGAATGAGTTGGAGAACTTGGATGGGAAAGTGCTTCCTGTATAGCAGAATATGATGGGTGTTGCCCAGTTCGACAAAGAGTTCTTTATCACTGACGCCTGAACATTCCCCACATACCAGCATCCATTGAACGTCTGTACAATTGTTCAAGTGTTTCCCTGTCTGCTGATAGCTTACAAAACTCCCCAGGTATTTTCATGGAGCTTCATTTGTCTGAACCTTTCTTCGATGGACACTTGACCAGTGTCACTGAGCGAGTAAAATCACTCAGGCAGTCCCCTGGGTTACGTGCCACTAAATCCAGCCCTGGATGCAGCAGCACAGTGGCACAGGTGTTGCTCCATTGAATTTACATACATCTGCAGAGAATCTGCAACAGATTTAGGGATGGCAAAACCTTTCTTGGAGAGATTTTTGTCAAAAATGGGGGTTTCATCAACAAATAAACCAAAAAAAATTTTTTTTTAATTTGACAACTTTTCAGAGGATTAAAAATAAATTTTTAATCAACATGCTTTGAAATAGTAGGAAAATTCCCATTCCCCAGCCCCCTTTTCTCCACTGGAAAAAGAGAGAAAATATTTTGTAATAAATTAGAAAAAGTCAGGGAAAAAACTTCTCTCTTTTTTTAATAATGTACTTATTTATTTACCATTTGGAAGAACTTGTGGAAAATAAAACATAAAAAAGAGGGAGAGAATGATGGGTAACACAGATTCAAAACATTTTTTTCCAAACACAAAAAATGTGGAAAAATTTTCAAATGAAATGAAAACTGGTTTCCTCAGAAAATATTCATGAAAAACTAGAATAAAAAGTACATCGTTTTTCTCCATTTAGATTTGTTGCTATATTATCATGAAGCAGATTCACAAAGGGGTAGACTTCGGAGGGCTGACCCACCCTCTGGCCACTACCACTTTACCAACATTTGGAACAAAATGGTGGGGCACTCTTTTCTTGCAGCACGTGTATCTCCTCTTGGCAACATACTATGTAGTGTAACTGCTTTCCACACACAAAATAACTTTCCTTTATGAGTAAGTTCTGAGGAAATAAATCTACAGAGAATGAAAATAATACAAAAAATCCATATGGAAATTTTCATCCAAAGCATTTTATTAAAATGGGTGGTGGTATTTTCATTTTACAAGAAACTGAGGCACAGAAAAGCAAACTGACCTGCCCAGATTCATATGCTGGGCTAATGGCAGAGTTGGGGATAGAACAGTGCCTTCCTGAGTCCCAGTCCTTAGCCTCTTCTAACCACTGCCAACCCTAACAGCATTTGTAAATGATAAAATTCAGCCAATAGAGTACCGTTAAAGAAACATAAACTCTAGATGTTAAATGAAAGTTTTCAAAATGGAAAATGACGTGCTTTGTTAAGAAAAAGTTACAAGGAAAAACCACTTAATTTCTTTTCACTAACATTTCATCTGTTAAAACATATTTAACAAATCCAAATTTTTATATGCAATATGCCATAATTACCATGATTTTTTTAATCTTTGCCAAATTATCATTGCTGTTCTCTGAGTGACTTCATCTAGACAGATTTTCCATTTCATGCTACACCGAAAGCAATTCATTAGTTCCTATAATGGTACTTGTATTCTATCAACCATATTAAGCAGTGACCTATTTACAGGATGGTTCAAAGGCTTAGAGGTACATATATTCAGATAGAGATGGACTTCTACTGTACTAAAAGTTAGACTTGCCATTTTATAGCTCCTCAAAATCATAATGGAACAATGACTTTAATTGACCACTGGTTAGTAAGCAAATAATATGTAGGAAATCCATATAATTTAGTAGTCTATTAAGCCTAATGGAGCAACTTTCCACATACTCAGGAATCTTTACCCATATCATATTTTAGATCAAGGCATTACCCCTTGCTTGAGTAGCTCATGCTCTTCTAATGGAACAAACTGAATAGTTAATACGAAATGGTTGTTAGCAATTTCCCGAACTAAGATATTTTTTTCCGCATGAGAAAAGTGTGTGTGTGTGTGTGTGTGTGTGTGTGTGTGTGTGTGTGTGTGTG
>ML685755.1:12261132-12472410 GCA_007922175.1 Pelusios castaneus
GTGTGTGTGTGTGTGTGTGTGTGTGTGTGTGTGTGTGTGTGTGTGTGTGTAAAAACATGTGGCATTATGTGGATTTAGACAATACTCCATTCTCTAATGAAAATACCTTTCTTTGTATGCGCTCTTTGTATATAGAGAGGGATACAATGACTGGCAAATGGGCATATTTCTAGTCCACTCCTGGATGCATTGTCCTGCACCATGTTTATTTTCTGTAGGCTAAAGTTAGTCTTTTTTTATTTGAAATGTTTTGCGTTTCATCATACACCCAGTACCATTTATATTGACAATACATTGTCACTGCAGTAGTTATGCATGCGGTTTGCTACGTGGCAATTTTCAGAAACCAAATGTTTCTCATAGTGTTTATTTAATTTGAATACATTGATGCACAATTATACCATCCTCTTTTATACAAACAGTATATTTTATCAACCATTGAAAGGCAAGATTATACAGTCTGCCCAGAGCAAAGGATTGTGTATAACCACCTTACCCCAGGGGTATAATAGACTTGCGAGTCAGGAGAACAGCAGTGCTGAGTCTTTTTTTAGTTACCACCTTGTTTCAAAGAGGGAATATTACACCAATTTACTCCCTTTCACAGCATTCTACAGTCAAGTCATAATCCTGCCCTGAGGGATTATCTCATTTCACAATAGTGTTTTCAGAGAATTCCTTTTAATATTTTAAAGGACTGATTTCACTATTTGCTTTTTATCAATGATATATTTATTGTGTTCTAAATATTTTGTGCTTCCTATACTGTAATGATCTCTAGATTGCTGCATAATTAAAGATAAAAATCCTTCCAAACTAAAAATTGGCAGGATTATATGCCAAGATATTGCAAAACAGTATTCTCCAGCTTCAACTCATGTTATACGGGGTAAAGCTCCTCCCACCACCCTCGTATCAGGGTCCGTAAGAGGGAAGGAGACACTGGACACTTAGTTACATTGTAACACTTTGCATCTAACTTTTATTTGTTACGCAACTTGACAGCTATTTAGGCAACTTAAAGCAGCAAGCAACCAGACAGAGGCAGAGAGAAAGAACCTCAGGCTCACATACTCATTCAGCCCTCCCAGTCCTTCTTACTTAAACTAACTAAAGGTGGCCAGCTGAAAGTCAGTTTAGATGTGAAGGTTTGGTGGGGTGGAAAAGCTGCTGTGCGCACAGACCCCAGATGCAGATGGATGGCAACTTCTTTCTCCAATTTTGGGACGTGTTACCTCTTATAGCTAAGCTGTGTATACGAACTGTATTTCGCGTTGCTCTCTCTCTCACTGGTCCCCGGAAAGCCCCCATGGTGTAATGGTGTGATGGTCATGGTGTGATGATTTTCAGTTGGTCAAAGGTCTTTAGGGTACATAATTGGTCCCAGGAGATTGCTTGCTTTTACCCATATTAGGGAGTCTGGCTGTCCATTACCATGCCTTGCTTTTCATCCTGTGTACTTACTTATTAATTATTACTACTAACTTACTAATTATATACTTATTTTCTCACTCATACACTCACCCATAGGTTCTCCTTTTGCTGCCAAATGACCGTGCATACCCTTGTGGAAACTAACTGAAAGAAAACATCTTGCATGACAGATCATTGTAAATAATGCTTTGGATACTATGTGGCAGAAACATTTAGTTAAAAGGATGCAAGTGATTTTAAAACATTTCTTGGAAAATTGTAAAATCAGGGGCTGACCATAATAATCTTAACAAAGTAATTTCTTTAGCCTTGGGTTACTGAGCCGGCCCATTTCCCTATCTGTCCAGGACAATCACTACTTTACTCATCATTACAGCACTTAGATATATTTATAGTGAAAAACAAGAATCAGTTTCAAAGGGGTAGCCATGTTAGTCTATTGCAAAGAAACAAACAAAAGCGTCTGACGAAGTGGGATTTTCTCCCATGAAAGCTCATGCGAAGAATAAGTTTATTATCAAGGAAATGAGATTCAAGTGATGAGTAATAATATGAGTTACATATAGATCAAAATCATAACATGCTTTCTATAGAAGAAATTTAATAAGTTACCCTCCTGTCTGAAGAAGCTTCCTGTGCAAGTTCCAGAGGGGTAGCTGTGTTAGTTTTTTCAGCAAAACAAACAGGGAGTCATGTGGCACTTTTAAAGACTAACAAATTTATTTATCACATGTGCTTTTGTCGGTATAATCCCACTTCATCAGATGCATGAAATGGAAACTGCACTATGTAGGTGAATATATACATGCAGAGAACGGTAAGTCACAAGGTCAGTTCAGACTTATTCAGCAAACCAAGCAAGTTGTTTTGAGACGGGTACCCAGAAGTGATTGCAAAGCCGCTGGCCATTATCTCTGAAAACTCGTGGCGAATGGGGGAGGTCCTGGAGGACTGAAAAAAGGCAACTATGGTACCTATCCTTAAGAAAGGGAAAAAGAAGGATCCGGGGAACTATAGACCAGTCAGCCACACCTCCATCCTTAGAAAAATCATGAAGCAAGTCCTCAAAGAATCCATCCTGAAAAATTTGGAGGAAAAATAGAGTGATCAGGAACAATCAGTATGGATTCACCAAGGGCAAATCATTCCTGGCCAACCTGATTGCCTTCTATGATGAGATGACTGGATTTGTGGATGCAGGAAGAGCCGTCGATGTGATATACCTTGACTTTAGCAAGGCTTTCAATACAGTTCCCCACAGCATTCTTGTCGGCAAGTTAAGGAAGTATGGGTAGGACGAGTGGACTGTAGGGTGGATAGAAAACTGGCTAGATCATCGGGCTCAGTGGGTCGGAATCAATGGTGCAATATCTAGTTGGCAAGCAGTAACAAGTGGAGTGCCCCAGGGGTCGGTCCTGGAGCCGGTTCTGTTCAACATCTTCATTAATGATCTGGAAGATGGGATCGACTGCGTGCTTAGTAAGTTCATGGATGACACCAAGCTGGGGGGAATGGTAGACACACTGGAGGGCCAGGACAGGATTCAGGGAGACCTAGCGAAATTGGAGCATTGGACCAAAAGAAATCTCATGAGGTTCAACAAGGACAAGTGCAAAGTCCTGCACTTAGGATGGAAAAATCCCATGTACTGCTACAGACTGGGGGCCGATCAGCTATATAGCAGCACTGTAGAAAAGGACCTGGGGGTGATGGTGGACGGGAAGATGGATATGAGTCAGTAGTGTGCTCTTGTTGCCAAAAAGGCCAATGACATATTGGGCTGCATCAGTAGGAGCATTGCCAACAGATCGAGCGATGTGATTATTCCCCTCTATTCTGCACTGGTGAGGCCGCATTTGGAATACTGTGTCCAATCTTGGGCTCCCCACTACCGATGTGGACAAGTTAGATAAAGTCCAGTGGAGGGCAACGAAAATGATCAGGGGGCACATGACATATGAGGAGAGACTGAAGGAAATAGGCTTATTTAGTCTGCAGAAGAGAAGACTGAGGGGGGATTTGATAGCAACCTTCAGTTACTTAAAGGGGTGCTCCAGAGAGGAGGGAGCTAGGCTGTTCTCAGTAGTAACAGAGGACAGAACAAGTAGCAATGGTTTCAAGTTGCAGGTGGGGAGGTCAAGGTTGGATATTAGGAAAAACTTTTTCACTAGGAGGGTGGTGAAGCTTTGGAATGGGTTGCCTAGGGAGATGGTGGAATCTCCGTCTTTGGAGATATTTAAGGCCTGGTTAGACAGTACCCTGGCTGGGGTGATTTAGTGGGAGTGGTCCTGCTTTTAGCAAGGGGTTGGACTAGATGACCTCATGAGGTCCCTTCCAACCCTATGATTCTAAGTCTACTATTACAGGACAAGCCTGTTATATGCCCCTCCTGCAATCTGAACTAGTGTGCTGCTGTGCCATCCCAATTCTCCACTCCAGGGGCCCTGACTTACTCTCACTAGTCACTCATGAGTTGGTCCTCCAGCAAACATCCCCAGTCCCAGAAGCAACCCCGGGAACTTCCATCTTGCAAGGTTTAGTGCATCCCCACTGGGCCTTGCAAGTTCATTTACACTTGTCCATGAGTTTAACAAAGAAGTTGATAAGCATCAGCTTTGCTTTCAGTCAGGCCTTTACACACACTTCCATTCAACATTGCACTGTTTTAGGTAAAACATATTGTGGCAAACGGACCGCTCTGCCCCCGTGGGTGTTGTGCTCCTCTGTCTTGTGGGCCCAAGGTAAGCTCTGCTTGCCCCAGTCTCTGGGCAGTGGAAGCCCTGGGTGCACAGAGAGGCAGGAGGGGGAAGGGGCCCGGGCCCTCCCTCTACTCCGAGCCCCAACCCAGGGGCCCTAGGTTTAGCAGCTGCATGCTGCTGAGGCTGCTGGTAGCAGCACTACCCTCCCCTGGGCTATCTCCCCCTCTCTCTGTGGTCTTCTTGCCCTTCTGGGACTTAGTATTGCTGTCTCTGTCTCTGTCTCTGCCTTTCTGTCTGTCTTTCTGTCTCTCCAACACTCCCCACTCTTACTTCCCTTCACTCTCCACTCCTACTTCCCCTCACTCTCCACACCCTCTGGCTGGAGCAAGGGCTTTTTACCAGCTGGCCTTAATTGGTCCCAGGTGACCCTAATTAAGGTGCAGCAGCCTTGCTCAGTCTGTGGGGAATAAAGCTTGGAGCATTCTAGGGCTTCTGTACCGGCCCTCCACCACTCTTCTGCTTCCCTCTGGCCCCGCTGTCTCACAATATGTACGTTTATTGACTACAATAAGATTTTAAGGGAATATAAGTCAAACGCATATCAAATCAATTAATCATTCAGTCAAGGAGATAACCACACTCAGATAAAAGAAAAGGTCACATTCTAAAATAAGATCACTGTTACAGTCTATGTTCAGCTTAACACACAGGTTTGACTGCGATGATCTTTAGCCAGACTCTGTCCTGTGGGTAGGTTATTTTGCTTGAAAGATGGAATCTGGTGAAGAGCCCCACACAGCTCAAAATGTCTCTTTTTCTTTCCAAACCCCCTCACTGTTCTCTTACCGCCCCGCTCCTCCCTCCCCTCCCCCCACCTGGGGTTAGGTGATTGTTCGTGTCCGGATCTTTCCTGAGCCAAGGTGCTTAAGCTGCATTGTTCTTGTATTCATGCTTCTGCTGGGTGTGTAAACACAGCTCTGTTTGTCTGCCTCTATTCGAACCATATGAGATACATTTGGGGACATGACGAGGCAGAATTTCTTACCTGCACACACACACACAATGTTGCAGGAAGCATGCTACCATAACAGTGATGTAGAGCATGTCATGAGTACTCCAAAAACACCTTACATGGCACACTTAGACATTGTAAGGGTGAATATGTATGATACAAGGATCACATGACAAAAGTGTATGTGAGGTGCAGCCTGTCACAATGCCCAACAAGGAAAACAACATAATGTCGCTGCTCATCACCTGCAGCCCCCCCAAGTCAAATCTCTCCAGCACATCATCAAGGATCTACATCATCTACAAGATGATCCCTCACTTTCTCAAGCCTTCAAAGGTAGGCCGCCCCTCGCTTACAGACAGCCTTCCAAACGTAAGCAAATACTCACCAGTACCTACACACCATACACCAGAAACATTAAGGCAGTACCTATCCCTGCAACAAACCCTGTTGCCAACTCCGCCCGCATATCTACTCAAGGGACAACATCATAGGACCTAACCAAATCAGCCACTCCATCGGGGCTCATTCACCTGCACATCTTCCAATGTTATATATGCCATCGTGTGCCAACAGTGTCCCTCTGCCTTATAAATTGGCCAAACTGGACTGTCTCTGTGCAAAAGAATAAATGGACACAAATCAGACATTAAGAATGCAAACATTCAAAAACCAGTAGGGGAACACTTCAACCTCCCTAGACATTCTGAAAAGATGTGACAATTACAGTGCTTCAGCAGAAAAACTGTAAATTCAAGCTTCAGTGTGAAACTGCAGAGCTGGAATTCCTGCAAATTTGACACCTTCAGACTAGATCTGAATAGGGACCTGGAATGGCTAACTTATTACCAAAGATAATTCACATTCTCATCTTCTCATCTATTGTTCCATACTGTTTGAATCAAAACAACTTGCTTGGTTTGCTGAAAAAGTTTGAAATGACCTTGTGACTTACCTTAAGTTTCCATTTCACACATCTTTCCATTTCATGCATCTAGTGAAGTGGGATTACACGCATGAAAGCTTATGTGATAACTAAATTTGTTAGTCTTTAAAAGTGCCAAAGGACTCCTTATTTGTTCTTCTTATGCAAAGTTCTCTCCTGCATTTTCAGCTGAGCCTGACTGAGACCCTTCTTCATGAAGGGAACATGCTACCTTTTTACTTCTGGGTGAAGAATGATGGGTGTCTTCTTTGTCCTGTGAATGTTTTCTGAGTATATTAGAGCAGAACTGTTTTCACAATATCCATATATGCCTTTTGCTATGATATTGATGAGTAGTGTGACAATCCCCTTTTTTCTTGAGCTGTCACATGTTGCTCTTTGGTGAACTAGAATGTGCATATCAGACCCAGGAGATTCCTGTACCCCTCTGCTCTCCCATGCCGGTTGGCACTGGAGATTTCCCTCTCACAGTGAGTTGGTGGTGGTGGAGGAGGTGAATGCTGATAATATGCATAAACACATCATAAAGATAAACTTCCACAGGCCTTTAGGTATAGAGTCAGTCTCTGAGAAGTGATATTTCAAAGCCACCTTCGAGATAGATTATCAATTTACATTCTGTCATAAGTCGACAGTAGCCCTTCTGTCCCAGGAGCAGACCAGCGGGCTTTCCCCTTCCTACCAAGGAAGAAGTAATCCATTACAGGTCTATATCAGAGAAACAGAGAAGTAATTTAAGCACTGAGGAGCATATTTTTCATTTGGGGAAGCACATAAGATGGGGCCCATCCAAATAAAATTGTTTTTTTTTTATAAATCTAGGCACAAAAAATGCAGACCATACCTACAGAATAGAGAAATGTGTCCTGGAAAACAGTGATTGTGAAAATGATTTGGGAGTCATAGATGACAAACATCTCAATTTAAGAGCCCAGTGAGGTGCTATGGAAAATGGGGTAACACGATCCTTGGATCTATAAAGAGAGTAGTGGTTAGAAGCAGGGAGGTAATTTTGCTGCTGTATATGGCATTAGAGTACTTCAGACAATTCTGGCATCCATATTTTACAAAAGCATGTTGAATAGTTGGAGCGCCACAAAAATGATTCAAAGGAGAGACTGAATGGCTTACAATGAGAGATTTAAAGAGCTCAATCAGTTTAGCTTGTCAAAAAGAAGATTGAGAAAAGATTTGATTAGTGTACAAATATCTTCATGGGGAGAAAGTACTAGGTACTAAAGCGTTCTTTAATCTAGTGAAGGAAGGCAAAGAATGAATGGTTGGGAGAAGGAGCCAGAAAAATTCCAATTGGAAACAAGATACAATTCTTTTAAGAGGTAGGACAAATAATCATTGGCACAAACTACCAGGTGAAGTGGTAAATTTTTGTCCATCTCTAGTTGTCTTTAAATCAAGACTGTCTGCCTTTCTGGGAGATGGGATTTAATCAAACCATATTAGTGGACTCAATATAGGGGTAACTGGATGAAATTTAATGGCCTGTGACATACAGAAGGTTAAAGTAAATGATCTTGTGGTCCCTTCTGAACTTAAACTCTATGACACCACTCCCCAATAGCCCATAAATACAAAATTAACATTGGGTCTTTACTAATCTTTATATCAACAATATTTCAGGATAAATAAAGAAACATACACAAAATCCTCACATATATCTTGATCACAGCTGCTAGAAAAGTCATTCTGCAGCATTGGGAGGCTTTCTCTCAACTAAATATTGATCACTGTATGCCTTCCATGCTTGTGATGCTCAAATTGAAAAGGGTATTCTCTTCAAAACATAATAGTAATACTATATAATAGCATTAATACTAATTCTATATAATAGTAATAATACTTCAAAACATTCATGAATTTATAGTCTCATATTAATGACTTTGTGAACAAAAATGGATGAGAGCAATATATTTTTAATCATATAGTTTCATGCTGTATATAATTTTACTATGCAAAGACAGCAACCTTGTATTGAAAAAGGTTGATAATTCTTCGCTTTTATAAGTCTGATTGTCATTCATCCGCCTTTCCCCCATCCTGCAGAAGATACATAACAAATGAGACTATCTACCTGAAGGAAGGGTGGGCAAAGAACAGAAAAAAGCAAAGGACGTATAAGGACAAACTCCATTGTCAGCCATTCAGTATTATTTGCCCTCACCTGGATGCAGACTCGATCTAGCCTTTGGTTCTTTGTTCTTTCCCTCTAGCACAGGGGTAGGCAACCCCCGGCACGTGTGCCGACAGTGGCATGTGAGCCCATTTGGAGCGGCACGCAGCACCTTCTGCAGCGCCCCTGAAATTGCTGCTTCTGCCACGAAAAGCCATTCTGGGCAACTGGGGCACGGGAGGCGTTCCCCAGGCACACTGCGGAAAGAATCCATCCAGGGCAGCTCCTCTCCACAGCATGCCACTGCTGAAAGGAGCCATTCCAGGTGGCTCCTTTCTGTGGCATGCCTGGGGACCCCCATCCCGGCTGCCATCAAAAGGAGCCTCTCCAGGCAGCTTCTTTTCACAGATCCCTGAGGACCCATAATTAGGCATGCCACTGAAAGAAGCTGCACATAGCAGTTTTATCAAATCCTTCTGACCTTAGTCCAAAAGAAATCACAAATATTATATATGTTAACATAGGGATAAGAAGAAGGCGACTCTACCTATTAATAAAGATCCTAGTCTCATTGGCTGTATGGTAATTTGCATTATAATAAAACACAATAACTAATTTATTTTCATTATGATCATCTTAAAAAAGTTGTTCCATGGCATATTTTTCCCTAATGATATTGTGAAAGAATAAACCACAGCAAGTATACAGATATAACATCTTTTATAGTTTTATCCGTACACCTTACATGTATTTTAGGGGGGGAAAGTGTGGTAACAATTGTAAAAGTAATACTTTTTTTTCTTTGTGAGCGGCATGGCTGTATCACATTTTAGGAAAATGGTTCTTATTTGAATTGCATCCCTTTCTGAATAACAGAAGACAAAATAATATCAATAGGTTAGTGGCTGTTGACTGCATCTGTTTCCATTACAACTGAAAAAGGAAGAAATATGGTAAAGGATCAGAGAACATCCTTTACATTAATTTATAGTGACTCTAAATATTGATGAACAAGAGTGCATTATTAGTTTTAAATCTGCTTTCATTATTTCAATTGTTGTTTTCAGTGTTCTTATAGCTATCTACAGTGTCAATACCAGGATATCAGAGACACTTAACATGGGTAATCTTTTATTGGACCAATTTCTGGGAAGAGTTCTGTGTAAGCTTGTCTCTTTCCCCCAACAAAAGTTGGTCCAATAGGAATTATTACCTTTGTTACTTTGTCTCTTCATTATTTCAAGCAATTTCCACTTTAGAAATCTCACAAAATGTAAGTTTTACTTTGACATGTATTATTTCATATAACTGAAGTGGATTGTTTCACAATTTTTTCCGCACGTCCATGAGAAAACAAATTTAAATGCATTAAAAGCAATGTAACTTCACACACATTGTTGCAGCTAACTACTGTTCTGTTCCTTTCTGGTCTGTAGATTTTGTACAATCTTGATTCATGCAAGATTTGTGCAATCTTGATTCATGTCAGTATTGATCTGATCAGCCAAAGACGGAGCTGCCATTCCAGTTTTATATAGTTGCTTTTGCATTTTAATTTTATTGTCTTATTTCTGTATGACAATCTCATATCATTTTATATATATCTATAGCTAATCTATGTCTATATAAAATTAGCAGCTTAAATGGTATTATTTATTGTTCAATTAAGGTTAACTGCAAATGAAATAAATGATTACCTGTTTTGTATATAATTTCTTAATAAGGCCTTTGAAGGTCGTTTGAAATACTGCACTAATTAATGTTTTATTTCCAGCCTTCCTTAATTATTCTTGCCAGATGGTCCTCTATTTATATTATTGCTTGGAGTTTCCAGCTGAGGTTGTTTGATTGTTGAAGAAAAATATGTGATGGCACCATAAGATAACTGTAATTGAATTGTTAGGTATGTTGGAACATTTGAGCCTTCTGTCTCTGCTTTAGTCACATCTGGGAAATAAGTTTGTTAACAAAGTGCTTTGGCACCTCATCTAATATTTGATGTGATGTATGGAAATATGTAGAGCAAACTTAATTAGGAAGAAGAGAATTCTGGTTGCTTTTCGTTTGTCTATAAATTACAAATGTCCTGAGTGAAAAGAAAAAGTGGTTAAAGATTGCCAATTTTTTTTCTAAGATGCTGGCACAATTACTGTTGACAAATATATTAAGAATATGCATTAAAAGTGGGCAAAATAATGCATGATAATAGCTTCTGAATACTCTGTATTCTTTGAGTGGCCTCAGCATATTCCCACTTGTGGACTTGGCACCTCCTGGTATTGAACTGTGGCATATTCTACAGGGTAATATCCCTGCAGACACAGCTGCCTAGAAAGATTCTCCCCTCAACACCAGGAGGCAACAGGACCCCAAGGGAGACTATAGAGATGCAAGACACATGCTGGAGAAAAAAGGCTTTGCTGTATGTAACCTGTCTTTCTGTTGTTGGTGATTATTTTTTATTGTATTAATGCTCAGAGGTCTCAGTTATGATCAGGGTTGCCACATTGTGCTAGGTGCTGTACCAAATACATCGACCTATTTTGTCCCTGCCCCAGAAGTTACTGTCTAAGAAGACAAGTGATATGTATGAAGGGTGGGAAAGATGCATTCAAATATAATAGTTTGGACAGACAGACAGACAGATAGATAATATTTTCCAGTATTCATCTGTCCTTGAATCTAGCCATCACTGGTTGGCCAGTTTCTTATGGTCAACAAGTAGGTAGCTCTTAAGTCAGAAGGTAGATCATAAGGTAATATGAACAGGAGAGGATAGTAGCCTTAGAGATCCATTAAATGAAGGACAGGATGTGTTGAGGAAGCCCTGTAAATTCCTGTTGAGATGTTTTTGTGAGAAGTTAATAATTAGGTGGACAAACTTGGCTTCATTCATAGAATGAATAAGATGGGATTGGTTGACATAAAAAATACAAGAGTGGGTAAGCAGGCAGGACTTTGTCTTGAATCTACGAGGCAAAAAATACAGATGTATTTTTAGCTCATCTCATAGTTTCATGGAAGACAGAAAGTTTAGTAAAATTTAGTAGAAAATAGATTAACTGTCTATCAGTTAGGTATTGGAAGCAAAAGCACTGCTGTAATGACAAATAATGATCGAGCTTGTGAATAAGAACTGTCCTTTAGAAAATGTTTTTCTCCGTTTTTTGCTTTTACAAATACTTTGGAAAATGGTCTGGAGGAAAATACTGTCACTTGAGTGTAGAAATGAGCTCTTTTAGCTGGTTGGCTGGATATGCTTTGTCAGATTTTGCAGGACCGTGATAACATTTTAAACTATTAAAATGTGGTGGGTGGGTGTGGGTGTGTGTAAAATTAAAGGGAAGAGTCTGATATAGGCTATGTCTACACTTGTTAATTTAAGTCAACTTAGCAAAATCGACTTTAAGTCGACTGTTAAGTCGACTGAGCATGTCTACACTTAAATTTTAAGTCAACTTTGGGGGGACCCTACAAAGTCGACCTAGAGCGTCCACACTGGATGCCTAGGTCGACTTGTAGGGGCTAGGTGGACCTTGGACTGGTCCACGGTGGGGGGGGCACCCCTTGCCAAGTGCCAGGGGGCTCAGCCTTTGCCCCATTGTACCTGGGTACAATGTGGCAAAGGGGGACAGGGACCTTGGCAGGGGGTGGGCAGGGCTCTGCCCTGCCCTGTGGGGGGCATGCCAGGCTCTCCCTGTGCCACCCACCCTGGCAGGAAGGGCAGTGGGGAGTCCTGGAGAGCCCTAAGTCAACTTAGAGTCGACTTATGGCTACTCCATGTCTACATTGGCTTAAGTCGACTTTAGAAAGTCGACTTAAGCCAAAAGTCGACTTAAAAGTAGGTTTAACAAACTCAAATTAATTTTCCTTAAGTCGACTTAAGCAGCTGCTTAAGTCGACTTAAGGAAAGTGTACTGTAGACCCAGAGTAAATTAAGTCGACTTAAGTAAGCTTAAGTCGACTTAATTTACAAGTGTAGACACATCCATATTTCCCTACCAAATCCTCCTGGTAAGGGTGAAATGCTCCCTCCCTCAGCCTCTGACACACATGCATTTTTTTTGGCTTGAGTCCTGTAAATGAAAATATATATTCAAATCATATAGAAGAGGAAAGGCAACTGCTGTCTCGGAGAATACAAACACAGTGTTTTAAATATACACTCTTCCATGAAACAGAATGGAACCCATGATACAATACAGATAAGCCAAATTGAGACTATGGGTGTTCACTACTTCCTCAGTAATTCAATCCTTGTGATTTGTTAACTTATTCTGATTTAAAAACATGATCAATATGTACTATCAGAATTACTACTCAGAAAATGGGACCCTAAGATTAGTTGTAACATCTCTGTAGAGATCTTTCCATTCATATTTAAATCCTAGTCCTTCTGCTAAAACAGAAATGCAGACCTTCAGCAATACTTACCCTCTACAGTTTTAAGCCTGCATATCTCTGGAACATAGGCAGAGCAGAAGAATGGGTCCATTTTAGGTCAGTTTCTGTTGGCTGTCAGAAGTGGTTGCCCATGAAGACAAGGACAAGGGAAACTGGAGACAGAAGTAATACAGGAAGGGTGACTTCTCCGTGCACTTCTCTGAGCTCTTATATCCTTTATTTGTCATTTCTCTTATGTCTTGTCATTCTCCTTCTCTCTCCCCTTCCTTTCATATAATACCACTTTATATGAAATTTCTTATGGAAGTGTTGCACGGTCCATTCCAAATCAAAGTTTAAGGCAAAATAAAATTATTACTCCCCTTTCCTGCTGTTCCATATCACTGCCAATTAGTTGTTGCACAATAAATTCCTGCCTGTTCATTCCTTCCTTTCCCACATCATATACCATGACTGCCTTGTTCCCTGCATACTCATCTGCCACTTTGGAAAGAGCATTTCTTTCAGTGTAGGACAAGAGGTTCATTTGGCAGTTCCCATTCAATTGGCTGAAAGAGAGGATGACCAGATGTGAAAGAAGATACATGATAGTAGATGATGTAACCTCTGTCTTTGATATTCATAGGGGTGGCAAGTTGGTCCAGGGACAATTTCTTAACACAGCATGATGACATCAAAATGTGAAATGCCAGCATAAAACTGCTAATTTTTCATGCTGATTAAGTGAACTATAAGTCTGTGCTTATCTTATATTTTGGAAGTCATCATAGTAATGATGTCTTGTTATGCAGACCAGGGATACTGACGTGTTAAGGTGACATTAAAATATGTCAGAGTAACTTAGCAGTCCTGTATTACTCAGCTGGTAAACTGGTTTAGGGATAGGGATTTATAAAATATCTGTGTGGGAAAAAATCCCCAGACAAAAAGTTAAGTATTTTTTAACCTTACTGTTCAAAACCTGGAACTTGTTTGGCATTATACATGTTTTTCCATAGCCTACAAGATCAATATTCGTGTTTCTTCTTGCCCGCAATATAAGATATATTACCCAGGATACATGACATGCTATCCAACCAAAAGTACCCACTGGGAGTCTTAGCTGGTGTCAGGTTACAAATGTTTTATCCCTGAGGCTAAACTTGCCCAAACCTTGGTTCTTTCTTTGCTGTTTTTTCCTCATTATACATTTGAGAGGGACAAATCATTCATCATTCTCAATTACTAGGCTATAATTCACTGCATGCAATGTGAGCTACAAACCAGATGCCTGGAAAATTCCTGCACTGACCAATAATCTTAGGTCCCAGTACACACTCTGTTTTTAATACAACAGTAACATGTTGTTTCCTATTGAATTATTTGTAAGAGATGTGTAGCCAGTCAAACTTAAGTTGGACAGGTGGTTAGCAGAATGGGACTCAATCTGGGAGACACAGAGCAATATAAACATGCTGAGCATTGTTCATTTTAACAGCCTATAAAAGGCCAATTATATTTAAAAAGAATAACGTGATTTTATTAAAGGAGCAGTATTATTCATATGTGCTCTGTTGGGTACAAGTCAGTAAAATGAGTTTCTATAAATAGTCTGAGAATGCTACATTTTACTGGAACTGCAAGTATTAGAAATCAAAATTACTTGTCTACTCCCACTGCTACATAAAGCATTCTGCAGTGTGTCAGAAGGTGGACTTTTACAGGCCCAAGAACAAGCACATTCCTAATATAAACAGACTATTCTCTCTCTGAGTTTTTGGTATTCAGTCTCCTCCTATGATCAGGGCAGTCTCTTCACCCTTATGGTCCCAGACTTCCTTTTATTGCCTGATGTATAAAGCAGCTGGGCCTGGTTTCTTGGGGACCTTCTAGACCTTGAAACTTTTCCTGCCTAGTCCTTAAATCCTGCCAAGAAACTCAGGAAATTGAAGGGACTTGTGGTTTGGGGTCTTAGTCCGAAGGCCCAGCCTGGAAATTTTTGCTGACTTAGAACCTGCTCCCCCCACCCTCCCCATACAGAAAGCAACAACTGTGTCATTTTGATAAAAGTCTCCCTTAGGTATTTGTCACGGGTGGATATGATGGTACAGAGTGGTACAAGGAGTCTGGTGGCACTTTTAAAGAGTAACAATTTATTTATTAAATTAGCTTCAAAACAACCTTTTGCGCAAGTGAAAAGGCCACAAAATGAGTTTAAGTTGTCAAAATAAGTTTGAAAGAAAAATGATCAAGGTTGATCAAATAAACAATTTATTTTAGAAGACAAAAAAATCCTAGTAATACAAACAGATTGTTTGACACAGTTTATTAATAAGGCGTATTACTTGAAGAATGTTGGCCTTGTGTTTTGTATGGATGAATACACAGATTATTAATTGACACAAAAGTTTAAAATAACATATTCATTGTAACAAGTATATACAGTTGCACACTATCATGCTACCAATGCACTAAGCCAATAGACTCCTTCACAGTGATGGACAATATGTGAGTATATATGTGTCTCGCCTTTTTAATATATTTGCCATATGCTGCACGTCTACGTCTGAACTATCTGTAGTCTCAGACTCATCTGAATCCACACTGGCAGCTTGGAGGATTATAAAGTTCACACCCCGAGTGCACAAGCAAGCCAGTATGCATGCCATGCTCTGTTTTTAACTACTGCAGTTGCACACACTTCTGGCTCTTTTACACCAATATGCAATACGTTCCAGAAGTGCTTCAAGGCAGGTGTTTGTGTCATTAGTGTTGGAGAAATGTGTCCATCCTTGTCATGATGCCAGCCATTTTCAACTGGGGAAAGGACATCAGGCTGAACCTCCTTGGCTTGATTCCAAATAAGGGTCTGGTAATTTGCACATTTGATATGCTGTAGAAGATTATCATCATTTGGGAGGTGAGCCTCATTCTGGACCTGTTTGCAACAGAAAAAGCTTCTATCACGTCATTTACATCTTCTGAGTTAGTCATTAGCTCATAGAGAAGGGTAGTAGGAAGTTTTAGTAATTTCAACTGTGAAAGAGGTGTATTCACTCGAGTACCACAAGTGGCAGCACTTGTAAATTTATGTGGATTCTTCCAGTCTAGCTCCTTTTGCTTTAGTTTGCCAACTCTTGAAAGGCTTCTGGTTAAATCATACCCAGATAGTGGGTGTGGTGCCAGCAGTATTCTGTATAGTTGTTGGTCAAGTTCAGCTGCTATTGTGTAGGTTGGTTTATCTTTAACACCAATACGAAACCAAAGTTATTTCCAATTTGTGAATAAAATGTACATAGATAATTGCAATATCAGTGTCTGAAGACCACATCCCTCCACAAGGATATTCTTGTGAAACTTGTGCAACATGGAATGGAAGCTAAATATCTGCTTCTTTGTGCAATAAGAATGGATCTTGTTGGTCTGCAAGTCCACCTGATGTGACCGTGTGAGAAATGAGGCCATCCTGCAATAATCACTTTCTGATCTGGGCCAAAAACTGTCCGCAATATCCTACCATGATTCTAATTTTTTTTTTAACCAGATATATTTTATTCTTGGGATTTCCAGTGGACTTATTCCACTGCATTGGGATGCATGTTTTCAGATCATGACTTTTGATTTCATTGCTTTGTAACGATTGCTTTCATGCACATTTGAAAACTGTAACTGAATCTTTGACAACATATCAATCAAAGACCGCAGCTCCCTTAACTCTGTAGAGGCTGGCATTCTATTCTGAAGCCCAGATTAACAAATTTTGCAAAATTAGCTGCACCTCCTTGCTCAATCATTTGTATAGCAGTCATGCCATCCACTAGCCAATCTGTGCACATTCTTGGATACTGGCAGTTAACACACTGACTCTCTCTTTATAATTCAGGCAATAGCTTACTCTTTGCGGCTTTGTTCAGGGGATTACTGGAGCGCACTAAAGCATGTAGACCTGTAGTAAACTCACTGGTCTCTCTTGTTTGTACAGCTAAGAGAAGATGGCTAACTAACTCTGTCTGCATTGATACTCACTGTCTTATCGCTACCGATTTTCAATTTGATCTTCTTTGCTTTCACATGCAAATGTCTTGATGTTGAGCTTGTGCAGTGGTTCAAAGAATCCAGCAGTATTTGAATTTAATATGGATTGCACAAATGTCTCATTGCTTTTATTCCTGTGTCATTAGCAATAAAAGCTTTGCGGCAATTTTGTCAATGCCATTTGCAATATAGGTGAGTGCTATCAAGTCATGGGCTTGTAATGTAATTGGTGAAGGCACATACAGCTTTACTCACACATCCTTCATCATGTTGCATGTGACGTGGTGCAGCTTCCTTGTGTTTTCCTCGTGTGCTATTGTGTGGAGTGCTCGTGAGCAGTGATGAACCATCTAACCAGGGCTCCTACTTTCAAAGTGAAACCCACTGAATCCTCTTTCACTTTACTATCACAGTTTACAGTTTGTTCAAGTACCACATCTGTTCAGACTTTGCTGAATTTATTTCTAGATGGAGCTACACCATTATTTCCTTGTACAAATCCCTTATGAACTCTGAGACATAATTTGGCAGAAGCTTCATATCACTGATGTGCATGGATATCCAAAGGGTTTATGTGTATAGTTAGTGCAGTCAAAGGCAAAAATTGTATCTTTACAACTGCCACAAGATGCAGGTTCCGGTTGCTTTCGTGTTCTACTCTAATGAAATGCATCAGTAGGGTAATAACCATTTTGATGTAATCATCCAACAATGGTTTGGGACGCTGCTATCCAAAATTATATCTGTGAAATACATCCTGTACATTCTTGAGGGCATCACTTAGCTGTGCTGCTGTTAGACTTGTCACATCATTGTTGGATACCACATTTTGACATTCCTTCAGCTTGCATTTGATGAGGTCTACACCAGTCAATCTCATTAGCTTGTACCTATTTCCAAAATGCCTGCCACTGCAATATGGACAGAGCCTCTATTTCAAGTTTGTGGGACTCTTGTGGGCCACAGTGTATGATTTGCCTTTCAGTAGATTGCTTGCTGTGCTGCTACCATACAGCTGTGATTCTGAGTAGCTGTCTTCCAGACCTGTTTTCATAGATCTTTCCAATTACAGCCAGAAATATCTATGCTATGTGGAAAACACACATTCTCAGAACTATTTTCTGAAATTCCATTAGGCATGTACCCTAGGTCTTTTTGTCCTCACAATTTATATAGCCTCATCAAAAGTCAGTATGCTGTAATCTTGGCCAAGAGTCCTAGACATTCTTTATTACAGTGAAATTTGCACTCCATTCAGTAGGCAGTGTTGACAGCATTCAGCAGGACCCAGATGTTCCTGTTGGGGTGGTATATGAAAGCATCACATTAAAAGCTCTGCACACTAGTTCTTGCTGAGCATCCACCTTTTCAAACTCAACCACAAATAGCTTGGCTGGAAAACATTTTAGAATTATTGATAGGAGAACAAGGTTGCTGGCTTGTCAGTAAGCCTCAACAACACTATGCCAAACAACAGAGTCCTGTGGCACTTTTAAAAGTGCCACAGAACTCTGTTGTTTTTCTACAATAGACTAACACGGCTACCCCTTTAGAACACTATGCCAGTCATTTGTTATTTTTCCCACAAGGTTGGGAGTAGGACAGCTATCATGAGGAATGTACTCCAGTATATTTTAGCACATTGTAGGAGTTTAAAGTATCATCTTCTCAGAGCTCTTTTCTTTTGAGACTGAATTGTGACTCTGCAAAAAGCTGCCTTCAGGAACTGAATGAGTCTGATATTGATACAGCATCATGGTTATGGCATGGGTTGTCTACTTTCCATCTAGCGTTTTCTCATTTATATCATTTTTGTCTTCAACAAACTGAACAAGGTCACCATCTGTATGTTTGATGGAATTATTATATTGTCCCTGGTAGCTTTTTCATGTAGATCCATTGCAATGCCTGTGTCATTTTTCTCTAGGGCTGTATAACTGTCACAGTTTGTGCACCATTCCTACTTCCTGTTCCTAGCCTGATATATAACGTATGGACACTGCAACCCTATCATGTTTAGGTGTAGGCTTTGCAGCTTTGGACACTATATGAATGAAATACTGACCAATTTATAAAGGACTGCTACAGGCTAATGACCAAGATTCCCTTGGGATACCCATTTCAGGAAGCTATACATGTTGTCAGGAATCACATCCAAATGCTGGTTCTAAATTGATAGAAGAGTTATCAGTTGCACTGATATTCACTCACTCCCACATTTGGAGTTCACCAAGCAAAACTAGTGCTTCATGAAACAGTTTATGTGCAGCTGAATAAATGTAAATGGAAAAGCAGAAAGTTACTTATATCTTTCTCCAGGTCTTGTATGCACATATGGGACTGGCCAGAATCTGATCCTAAACATATTCTTTTTCATATTTGTGGTTAATTTTGAACCAGGGATATTTCCCACAAAAAGCCACTTGAAATTATAATATTTCTGTCTGATTTTTTATATTAAGAGGTAGCCCCAGGACCCCATTGTGTAGGCACCATATATCTGCATAACAAAAAGTTGGTATCTGCCCCAAAGCACTCACGCAGTCACAATTAGACAAGAGATAACAAGTGGTCACCCACATATAGACAGATGGGAGGGGGGGGTCACACAAAAAATCAATAAGTCTGTATTGGTCACCATGAAGGACAGTGGTGAAAGACATTGAGGTAACTTTCTGGGTGTGAATGGGGAGCTCCTCCCAAGCATGAAGGAATGACATAGAAGAAAGCACAAAGATGCTTGCTTGAAAATGTGATGATTGGATGGTGAAGACTGGTATCAGCAATATCCACAGCCAACATCATGACAGCCTAAGGTAGGGATGGGCCTTGAAGGGCTTTGAAAATGAAAACAAGTAGGTTGTATCTGATGTGATGGAAAAAGCAGAATTGGTGGAAGGAAGCAGAGCAAGGACTGATGTGACCAAAACGATGACAGGAAAGTGAGCTTTACAGCCGTATTTTGAATGGATATGAGGGGTGCAATATTACATCGGCCACGCCTGAAGAGGAGGAGGTTGAAGTAGTCAAAATGTGAGATGATGAGGGTCTGGGTAAGCTGTGTGACTCTGAATGCTTGGACAATTATTTATAATTAAAAAAACAAGACTCAGTACAGACGGCTCACCCCTTTCAATCAGCAGTACTGCATAATCACTTATTACCATTTCCATCAGCCTGTACCTCAATCCATTACGTGTCTTTAAAGGCCAAGTAAGACAAATGGTCCCTTTATTATCAGCAGATTCAGGCTGTTTTGGATCAGGGGTGCAAAGTCCCACAACCCTTATGGAAAATACCAGGCGAGCTCAGCTGCCGCCTCTCCGTTATGTTGAGCGGAGGCTAGCATTTGCACCTCCACGGAGTGTAACTATGGGGAGTAATGGACTAGGTGGTGTCAGTACTGCTGAAAAGTAGCTGAGGTTACAATGGATCACAAACTGAATATGAGTTAACAAAGTGAAAAAGGCTAATATCCTGGGGTATATTAACAGGAGTCTTGTATGTAGGACATGGCGGTAATTGTCCCACTCTACTCAGCATTGTTGAGGCCTCCACTGGAGTACTGTGTCCAATTTTGGGCACCACACTTTAGGGAAGATGGGAGCAAACTGGAAAGAGTCCAGAGAAGAGCGACAAAAATGATAAAACATAGAAAACCTGATCTATGAGGAAAAGCAGTATGTTTAGTCTTGAGAAAAGACGACCCGATAACAGTTCTCAACTATGCTAAGGGCTTTTATAAAGAAGGCAGGGATCAATTGTTCTCTACGTCTATTGAAGGTAGGACAAGAATGTAGTTTAGATATTAGGAAAAGCGTAGTTAAGCTCTGGAATTGGCTTCCAATGGGAGATTGTAGAAATCCCATCACTGCAGAATTTTAAGAACAGCATGGACAGATGCCTGCCAGGTATAGGCTAGCTTTACATGGTACTGCTTTAGCACAGGGACTAGAATAAATAACCTGTTGAGTCCCTTTCAGCATCACATTTATATATTCTATGGCTGTATATTATTGGGAGGACCTATTAGGTAGGCTGCTCCCAAGCCACTTAGGGCTTTATAAGTCAAAACTAACACTTATTTGCCTAACTGCCTATTTAAATCTAATTTTAATATAGATAGAATATTTTAACATATAACACATAAAAAGAAAATATCTGTGATAAATGCAAAGACACGAAATGCCTAATATGGTTATCTGACATGTGTGAAGGGTATTAAATTAGATGTAATAGAACTTGAATAATTTCTACCATGACAGTATGTCATGTGACAAGTCAGCTCAATATTTAGTTTCCAATTGTCAGACTAAGACGATTATTTGCAGACAGCCCTTCTTCACTCTGGCCTGTATCGCTTTTGTCATTTGAGTACATAGCTTTTATTTCAAGAGTATTTACTCTAAATAAACAGCGTGTGGAACAACATAGCCTTTTTCCCCATCCTCCTGCTGCAGACTGTCCACATATTTTTCTGTCACAATTACATCTAAAACTTAATGGATTTCCAGAGGCAGTGCCAGAATGTCAGCAACAAATATGATGATGTAAATGCTGTCAAGATTGAATAGTTGATGGCTTAGTGAAAATAAAGTCATAACCTATTAAGATAGTGGGCTAGGATATTTAAAAAATTAAAAGTGATCTTTGGTTTTAAGTTACCTTCCACTCTCCCCTCACCCTACTGACTGTTCATACCATCTCTTCCTACCCAAAAGTGTCAGTGTAAATGATTTATAGAAAGAGTGCATTGTGCAAAATATTAGAAAGTGTACTGTGTAAATTTGTATGTTAAATTTCAACACCCACCATATTTACATGTAGGTTGTTATATAAGAATACTGTCATATTACTGACTTCAGTAGATCTCAGACTAAAGTTTCAAATTCTGTCTAAAGCTATAAACTTAACATATAAACAAGTTCTATTTGCATTTAACTGGTAAATTTACTGAATATTCTCTCTCTCTCTCTTTAATTGGCAACAGTTATTTTTTAACTTTCCAGGGCTGCTTATAACAGTGACTCTTTGTAAACAAAGGCCCAAATCCTGAGCTTGCAGGTGATTACAGTGGGAGTTTTGCAAGAACAAAGGCTGAGTCAAAACTGGGTAATGACTTCAAGGTTTCCCCCACAGAATCCATCTGTTCTGAAATGTAGTGAGCCACTAAAGAATTTTAGCTCCTGAATATACTAAATTTAATTCACATGGGGAGTTTTATTGCAAGATGTAGGAGCAAATTGTTGTATGATGGTATCTGTAACTCAGACTTGAACTGTGAACATTAACATATTTTCTCTTAACTTCTCTAATCCTAAAGCAAACTTAAATTTAGCCTGGGAGATGTTTGAAATGAAAAGGGAACATTGTTAAATTCATTTAAAAGTTCCAAAACTTTCCCAGCAGCCAGTATGAGTAAATTATTCAGTATGCATAATTTTAACTAGTTTAAATACTAATCCTAAATATTAAGTGACTTGCCCAAGGTCCTAAAGGAAGTTGTCGGCAGAGCAGAGACTTGAGGCTGGGGTCCCAAGTCTTAGGGCAATGTCCTAACCAAAGAAGACCATCTTGGCTCTCCTTCCTATTAACTCCCCTGTGGTCTCTGGTTGGGGTAGATGGTTTCATTCTAAAGACATTCCTTCTTTCTTGTCAGATATTCTAAGAGGTGGGTTTTTTTGGTAATTACATTTTTCCCCCAATGGATAATTTGAGGGGCTCCACAAGGCTCTATTGGTATACATCAGGTATGAGGTGTGAGTCACTAGGAAGAAGAGTGGGATCGTATGGGCTTCACTGTCTTTGGGATGCTGATGTCCTGTGACTCTTGTGATTTATGTTCATCCTATTTGAAGGGTGAAGTGCCTTTCCTCTCCCTACTCCTTCCCACCAGTGTCTGGCTGCAATTAGATCTGGATGATGAGGAGGTGGCTGAGGTTCAAACTAGATAAACCAGAGGTGATGCTGCTAGAGTGAGGAAATGTTTGTCATAAGAGGGATGATTCTTGGTCGTGTGTTTGAGGTGGCTTGTCCGTGAGGTTAACATCATGGTTAAGAGTTTGGCCTGTTCGTTGAACTCCAGATGACATTTTTGGCCAAGAACAACTTTATTTGTAGACAACTGATAACTTTGAGTTTTGAATAGGACCTTATCACACTAATCCATGCCTTTGTAACTATCAGATTAGATCATGGGAGCGGTCTGCTTATTCTTGAAGATTTAGAATCCATGCAGGTGCTGCTGCAACTGCAGAATACAACTGCTTGGCTATTAGACAGAATGAGCCACGGAGACAATATTACACTGATTCTTTAGGCAATCCATTGGCTTCCTGTTTATCTCCAGATGTAATTCATGGTGCTGACTTTGATCTATCAAGATTTATACATCTTAGATCCTGTCTCCTGAGGAAACTCCCACTCTCCCCTCTAGTCATCATTGTAAATCAGATTAATTGAGGTATTTGATCTAACAGGCACTTTAGTTAAATGTCTTGGGGCTAGAAGCTGAAAATTCTCAGGAAGGGTTAACAGAGGCCTACCCTCTTAACCTTTAGGATGTAAATCAGTGATCACTTTTCTCTGATCTCAAGTGATTGCCGGCGAGGTTTGTTTTAGGGAACGCCCTTCTCTTTTTCTTTAGAGGATGCAAAAATTACACCGCCTTAAATATTGTGCATATGTCCTGAGACAGGCAGGTTGGATACAGTTTATAACTAGACATAGTTTAATTGTATTTTGTAGTTCACACTATATAAATGCATTATTTTGTTATTAATTTAAACCTGAATCTGAATTGTGAGTTTTAAGAAACAGTTAGCGCTTTTGCTTTTTAATGAGGGTACTTGAATTCCCTTTGTTATAGGAATATTCTTTAATCTCACAGATGTTATATGGTAACACCTACAGAATGTCCTCATTATGGTTGTATGGCTATGTCTACACTTGCACTTTTAAGTCGACTTAACTAAGTCTACTTAAAGTCGACTTAGTGTGTCTACACTTAAAATTAAAGTCAACTTAAAGAGGAAGTTACAAAGTCGACCTAGAGCGTCCACACTGGATGCTCTAGGTCGACTTTGTGGGGCTAGGGGGACCTTGGGCAGGTCCACGGTGGTGGGGGGCACCCCCTTTGTGCAATGGGGCAAAGGAGGACAGGGACCTTGGCAGGGCAAAGCCCTGTGTGTGATGCTGTCTGGATTTAGGGAAGCATTTATGATATTATTTTCAATGGATATCTCATAAATGCTATAATCCATAGGAGCTATGTCATGTTTGGTATCAATAGAAAGGTAGTAATTTGCTGAGAATGATTATATAGTTTATGTCTAGGAATTCTATTTCAATTAGAAGTTAATTTAGTTAGGAATTTGGTGTTATATCTATACTTTAACTTGTGTGATTTTATGGAAATGTCTGAGAGAGGCGGGTGTGTAAAACCATTGTCTCCTTAATGTTAAGGAATCTGCCAGGTGATATGGTCCCAGGGAGTAAACTGATGAGCCATTGAGGACACAATGGTTGTATTCTTTATGTCCTTTATGGCTCATCAGGCTCTACTACTGTAGACACAGGGCAAATTAAGTCGACTTAAGCCAAGCTTAAGTCAACTTAATTTACCAGTGTAGATGCAGCCTATATGTTGAACTTACTTTAACTTATTTTCTTGGTGGGCCATGAGCTTACATTTATACTATGCCCACAACTGCGGTGATATTGATCCTTTGGGTCCTTTATGTAACCTTATATTTCACCCCAAAATACTTATTTTAAAAATAATTCTTTAAAATTTCAGTATGAAAAGGCAAATCATGGTGCTCTTTTTAACCACAACAAAGTTTGTATATTATTACTATTCTCATCTAAAGGTGTTTCCAGGGGAGGTAAAAACAGTATTATATTTGCATTTTAACCTTTTCACAGGCAGCAAAGTTGCTGTCAGGCAGGCAGATTTACATTTCATAGCAGGAACCGACACCACGTAGAAAGTATATTAGAAAGACAGTAAAATAATCTGTTCGATCATTTGTAAATAGTTTCTAAATCTCCACGAAATAAACCTTTCCAGTTTACAAAACTCAGTCTTTTGTTTCTAGCTCTTATCCTACTCAAATGAGAATAATAACAATACCCAATCTGTTCACCCTTTTATGGTCCAGAAGCTCATGGCTTGCCACATTGGTAGCAATGAGAGCCATTTCCATTGTTCTGCTATGATTTTTCTTTATATAGTATGACATCATGATCTTCTTTTTGGTGACCTGGCTGGGACACAAATGTATGGTTAGCACCATTTCAAAGTGGATGGTGCATTTCTTTTCAGATATATTCCCCAGTCAGGAAGATATTTAAGCAGTTGTGTAACTTTAAATGTATTAGTTAGTAGTCACACTAAAACCATGTACTTAAAAATGTTGACATATATTAAAGTACCTTGTTGAATCAGAGCTATAATCTTCCCTCATTGAAGCTAGACATAGTGAAGCCAGTGAGGCTCAATCTCACGCCAGGTCTACACTTAAAACTTAGGTCAATATAGCTATGGCAGACAGGAGTGTGAAATATCCACACCCCTGATCACTGTAGTTATGCCAACCTAACCCTAGTATAGACACAGCTAAGCTGATGGAAGAGTGCTACCGTCCTTCAAGCAGGTGGAGTTTCTATAGTGACAACAGAATTTCCTTCATTGCATTATCTACACAGTGGGCTTACAATGGCATAGCTATGGCACTGGACACATGGCTTCTTCTACCTGCATTGTCTATCATGAATGCACATGTTGCTGGGGATTGAAACAGCAAGATACTGAAGAAGTTATCTTATGTTACCAAGTAGAATTTGATTTTCACCTACAAATATAGATGTATATAAAATTAGGTACGGGAAATTCAAGGGGGAGGGGTTTGTTGGTGGGTGGAGATTTCCTTCTATTCCTGGAACCAGGTCAGGATGCAGGACACGTGTTACTGGGTCACAAAGGCACAGCAGGTTGGGAAGAGTAGAAACTAGGAGGTGCGCGCACCCTCCCCACCCTCGCCCAATACTAGGATAGTGATTGTAGCAATGAGAAATAAGTTTTTGGTCTTCCAGTGATAATAGATGCAGCCATAAGAAGCGTGAAAATCACCATCCACAGTGATAAAACTACCACATAACAGTGTGATTTAATTTACAGAAATCATATGACAACTTCTCAATGAATAGAGCAACCAGAACAGATTTATAGGATTGGACATCAGTGTAAATCCAGAGTGACTTCTTTCAAGCTAATGGAATTATCCTAATGTAAGACTGCTGTAAAAAAAGTGGAATCAGACCTCAATTTTAAATGTCCTATAATCCTTTAAGATCAATACTGTCCACCCATGTAGCATCAAAAGTTTCTAAAGTATATCCATTGAATGGTTATGGATCTTTAGAATATCCATGGACTCAAAGAAGATTGAAATGGTGAAGTAGTCAGAAAACTTGAGCTATAATGAAGGCTTTTTGTTCTTCAAGATGTACATATAATTCTGTTAGCAATTATAAAACAACTTCAGTCTGAAATAATTTGTCCCCTGACGTAACAATAATTATTTACAATAGCATGGTAGATTTACACAAATACCTCAATCAATTCTATATGATCTGATTAACCACGGTTATTTTCGGTATTTAAATTGCTACCATTTAAAATATGCCTGCTGTGGAGGAGAAATAACAGTGATGTTCTGGTTTAATGAACCTGAAAACTTCAGACTCTATTTAGGATGCTAGACATGTTTTTGATTTAAAGTGTTCCTTAAACAGGAGAGATGAATAAGGTGTGCAGAGACATGTTGATTTTCTGGAGTAAAAACAAACAAAAATGAGACACCTACTGCTACAAAAGACAGACACAGAAATTACAGTAATTTTAGTCACAGCCTGACCCCGTAATAGAAAGTTAAATTCTATTATACATTCAGCCACTTGGTGGCCCCATGTGTAACATACCTTTAATTCACAACAGCCATTCCTGGCAGGATGTCATGGAGGACACATTTCTTGTATCTCCCTCAATAAAAGAAGCTCAGTAGCCAGTCCATATCTGGTACGAGAGTCTGACCCATTGGCACCAGAACTGCAACATATTGTATATGAGAAGTATCTGACATGGTGTTAGAAGTAAATATAGCCTAATTGCTGCCACAGGACAGAGAAACAGATGGAAAAAAAGTACAAAAGTTGCTAACAGAGTTAAAAAAGGAACACGGGTTGCAGGATAATTCTCATCAACATATCACTCTTCAGTACCTCAGGGAACTTCAGATTTGATAAACCTTCAGAATGGATAGACTGGAAACAGTGTTTTGGAAGATTTCACATTGCCACAGAACTCCACCAGAAACTCCAGATATTTAGGTACCTCCTTTAATTTAAGCTACAGGGAAGCGGGCAGGGCATCTTTTAAAATCTTTTGCCTTTATCAAAGACAGTCACAAAGATGTCTGTGAAAGGGCTCTGGCTATGTTTGATGCACCCTTTATACCTCAGAGAAATTTTGGTTTATGAAAGAGCATTGTAGACAGTCCTTGCACCAACTCACTGGACTGGCACCTCCTGGTGATGAAATTGGGGAATTGCTTAAGTGGCCCTCCTATCCAGTGGTCCATGCTCCATCTTTCCCGCTCTCTAATCTGGACTTCAGCCCTCCAACTGAGTCCTTCTTTACTTTTCCGCTTCCAGGGTAGGGTCAAGACCTGTCCCACCCATTAGAGTCAGTGACCACCACTAGTCCAATATCCACCCACTGGCAGTTTGGGGAAAGCAGGGAGGGACTCAAGTCCGCCCCCTTCTCCGGGTCCCTGTCCAGGGACCCTATGCGCCGCTCTGACACTGCCTCCACCCCTACTCTAGTTCATTGGGTCCGCTGGGCCACAGCCTCACCACCCCCAGCTATCTTCTCTCCCTTGTATCAAGGATTGGGTTCTAGCCAAATCCTGGAAGTCTGCATGGAGCTGTCCCTGTCCTGCCTCCCGCACCCAGACAGTGCACCTTTTCTCCCCACAGGTCAGGGGAAGACCGTCCAGAGCAGAGGTTGCAGCCCTCTTACATACAGGCTCCTGGGCCCTGATTGGCTCTACAACTGCCACCTCTGATTGGCTGCCCCTCTCTCAGGGATTTTAACCCCTTTTCCACCCTAACAGGGGAAAATACCCCACTACAAGCATGTTTTCACAAAAAAATTCAAGAACCAAGAGAAGATGTTCCATCTTTTATGAGAGATCTGAATGCATTGATTAACAACTGACTTTTTACAATACATGAAAATATCAGAGACAGGCTAACAGGCAAAAGCCTCTCACAGCAACTGCAATTCTTCTATCAACCTAGCCACTACTTCTCAGCTGTGAATGTACTACAGTAGCAGGAAGTACTAAAGCTGTGCTGTAGTGATGCCACTGTAGCATTTCTAGTGTAAACATAGCCATAAATCTAGCATAGATAGCAGTATAAACTACTCAAACAGCAACACCAAATTCAGGGGCAACTTTAAAAATTATTTTAAAAACTGTAAATAGGAATAAATTGTCCTATGCATAAATCTGAACGAAAAGATTAATTTAAAGTGAAAAAATGTAGACAACTGTTTTTGTTCTCTTTCTGTCTTTGAGAAGGATGGGTATGAATGACACACATCAGAAACTCTTGAGCACTGGGGAAGGGAACACGCCCCTGACGCGAATGAAGCAGTGCACACGGCTCAGAGCTATATTTCCAGTCGGATATTCTTTCAGCTGAGAACATCTCATTGAAATGAATAGACCTTAATACCTCCCTGCACCTGCCATGCTGCTGATGGATGTGTCAATCCCCTTCCCTCCATTCTTCCTCTAATTTCAAACAGTTCTATACATACAATATAGCAGAACCGTAGTTCTGCATTATAGTTATAATGGAGCCAAAACTCTAACCGAGGTAAGATTGGGAAGCACTTCCTATTTAAAGCACACCCCTTCGAAGGGCTCTACAATCTGTGTGCTTACATGGATGGTCTTTAAATTTGCTACCCCTCATTGGGAGGCATAGTGTTAGTGATCCAAGTGTGGGGGTCATTTGATCACAGGATTCCAGAGATACAGTCCACCAAAAAAAAGTATCATTTAATTAAATTCATAAGTTCTAGCACCTTTGAAGTTTGAAGATGAACTATAAATAGTTGGGGGAAAATCTGCCTCTGTCAAGCAGAATACAGCTGAATATTGATCTGGGATGGGAGGAATGAAGGAAACACAAATTAAAACATCTGAAATCCAGAAAATTGTCAGCAAATTTGCCCTTATGTGGGGTGAGGGTAACTTGGTTTAGGAGAGTTGCAGAATAAAGGGTGCTTGGCTAAAGGGTCAGAGATCCCAGATGGGGATGGGTAGTAGGAGTGAGAAGGTCAGCTCAGTTTGCACATAACAAAGGTAAACTGTGGCCCCCGATAAATCTGCTACAAGAGATAAGTGTGTGCAACAGCATAGGGTAGGAGATAGCAAGGAGCAATTTCTTACATGTTAAAAGCTTCTGTAGTGTCAAATAATGGATTAATGAGATGGGGAGGGAAGGAAGAGATGGAAATGTTAGTGGCAAGGTACATGCTGCCAGGAATTGTGGGGCAGTGGGTGCAGAGTTACAGAGTTAACTTACTGTAACCACCATGAAATACAACCGTCAAGGTTTTGAGACATAAAAATCTCATTTGGTCTCTCACTGGCCTTGTTAGCAACTACACATTGCAAACATTTCAAAATGTACTATTGCCCTCTTTCACCTGTTACAAAATGTACAGGAGTGGGAAGGAGAACTGAAGAATCACATAGCAGTCATGCGACCTAATGAGAAGAAGTCTGGGATGGGCTATTCCTAGCTCTGCCACTGGTGTGCTGAATGACCCTGTGCAACTCACTTCACATTTATAAAATGTGGATAATGTTTACAGTGCTTTCTGATTTATTGATTTTAAAAAGCACTATATAAAAGGTAGATCTTTTAATTATTACTTAGCCACAATAGTATAATAACTTCAACTGTCTAAATAATCACCAGTTCCTTCAAACAAACATTCCCCTTTTCATTTAAAAACTAGGGAATTAAATGGCAAAACACTCTGTTAATGGAGAGTGAACATCATCTGGTGATAGCTTGAGCCCTTCCAGAATATCAAGTTCAGCAGAATTCAAACTTCTGAAAATCAGAAAATGCAGAGTTAAAATAAACACATATACACACACTCAGTTCTGCCCGCTTTGAGCAATGCCACAATACACCCATAACATGTACACTCCCAATCAAGAATTAGTTCCCATCAGAGCACCCCCTTTAGATGTCACATAGAAAGTGCACTCACACAAGTTCAGTCCTGCTAGTGGGAGCATTCCTTGTCAGTCTGGCAGGATTGGCTTTCATCCTTCAAGCCAGGATTATTTGACTATTTCTCCCTTTTTCAGAGTCTTAGGTGAAACAATCATTCCATAGTTAGGAAAAGAAGATAAAGGAAAAGGGAAACTAGACTGTATACCAGTGGTCTCCAACCTGTTGCCAGCAGATGGAGCAGCGGTGATAGGTTTTAACCGCAACTGGAGTTCAGAAGTAGATCACGATCTACAAGTTGGAGACCACTGCTGTACACAATTATAGCCAGGATATTGGCCTCTCTTTCTTCAGAGAGGCTCTGGAAAGTACAACATCCAGCCAGAGTCCTCTGGGTCTCAAGTTTAGGACACCATCTCTTTCACCTTTTACACAAAGAAGCTGTGTTTCCTCTTTGTGAGGTGCTGCTAACTATCAGGCCTCTTCGTGGGAGTACTTGTCACCTATTACTCTGCACTGGAACCCATATGGGGTATCATTAAACAATTACAAACCAGACTCAGTGGGGTCACATCCTGAAAGAAACCTTTCACAACCCACCTTTTCTTGCTTTCATATAGGCCACCAACTCAAAGTGGCACCAGATTCTGCAATAACAATATATGTGAAGCCTGCAGATAACACAACTTTCCAGATTCATGAGTCTTACACGTGCCTGTTACAGTTGGTGGTATACATCATCCATGTCACTAAATGTCCCAACAACATCAATGTAGGTGAAACAAGACAATCACTCTTTTCTCAAGTGAACTCAAGCAGAAAAATGATAAAAGACAAAATTTTTATCACCTGTGGATGAACAATTTTCCTCAAATGATCACTTCATATCTGATGTCTCAGTACTCATCCTCAAAGGAAATCTGCACATCATCTTCAAAAGATGAGCTTCAGAGCTTAAATTCATAACATTGTTAGACACTAATAGTCATAGTTTTAATAAATGCACTGGATTTGTGGCTCGTTACAACAATCTGTAAACCACTAACCCTCTTTTGTCCTATGACTGTACAATTGCTAACTGCCCCCTTTACCTTGAATGGTCTCTCGCAACATTTATTAACTGCTTGTGCTTAACAGTCAGTTTCACTTTGTATTTAGCTGTGATTCTGTAAATACCTTTCCCAGACCCGAAGAAGACATCTGTGTAAGCTTAAAAGCTTGTCTCTTTCAACTTTCAACACTAAAAGTTGGTCTAATATGAGATGCTGCCTCACCTATCTCTCTCTCTGTTAGGAAATCCTGACCTCTTGGAAGTCAATGGCAAAGCTCACATTTACTTCAGTAGAGCCAGTATATCAACTCATGTGGGTTTTTTTTCCTTTTAATGTATGTATATGGGTCGAATGCAGCAGTGGTATAACTCCCATTGTCTTCAGTGGGAACTATAACCACTTACATGAAGGTTAAAGTGGGCCATTTCTTAAATGAAAGCTTCTTGTTGTTTTTAATTGGGACACACCATCATTTACCAGGTGGATTCTAAGGCCTGGTCCACACTGTGAAGTTATGTCAACGTAAGCTGCAATGTATTGACTTAGTCATGTGTGTCTACACTTAAATTTGTCTCTCACTGGTGTAAATACCCCCTCAGTACTTCTACTGATTGCTAATAAACCAACTGCATTTCATCCATTTCATCATAAAATGTTGTAACTGGAATCCCAAAATATTTTTATTGCAGATTTTTAATAGGAAATACAGTTTGATTTGCAGCATTTAATTATTAAAAAAAAAAAAAAAAAAAAAAAAGCTACATATCGTACTTAAATAACACTTCACATTCAGATTCACTGTACCCTAGGATATTTCCTTTCACAAAATAATCTTATGGACTCAATATAAATTTAGGTTGTTTACCAGACAAGCATCAGTTTGTAATGATAATCTAGGGGCATACTTCCAGGCAGAACATCATTTGTTTATTCAGTAGAGCACAACAGCCTCTCAGTAATGCTGAAGATAAAATAGTTAGTCTTTTACTGTGATTGTGGTTGAACGCCCTTTGTACTGTATCTTTTGATATGAGTTCAGTTATTGTTGTTCCTCACATATTCTAGAGTATTGTATATATAGTGTCATGTTTTCAACCTGTGACTGATATTTGGCAATACTGAAAATGTAACTGAAGAGCAATGAAAGAAATCCCTTATAGTAATGATTTAAATGTTAACAAAGTTTTCCCGTCTATACACAGACTGCATATTTTGGGTGCCAGATTAGGATGCCAATGTTCTGACAGTCCAAAGTACTGAATATCTACGGTGCATGTTGAAATGAATGAAAGCTCAGCAGCTGTTAAAATTACGCTCCAGTCATGTCTCATTGTGCGTGATAAAATATCATAGAATCATAGAATAATAGGGTTGGAAGGGACCTCACAAGGTCATCTAGTCCAACCCCCTGCTAAAAAGCAGGACCACTCCCCCTAAATCACCCCAGCCAGGGTTTTGTCTAACCGAGGCTTAAAAATCTCCAAAGATGGAGATTCTACCACCTCCCTAGATAGCCCATTCCAATGCTTCACCACCCTCCTAGTGAGCAAGTTTTTCCTAATATCCAACCTTGACCTCCCCAGCTCTAATGTGAAACCATTGCTCCTTGTTCTGTCCTCTGTTACCCTCGAGAACAGCCTAGCTCCCTCCTCTTTGTAGCAACCCTTCAAGTAGTTGAAGGTTGCTATCAAATCTCCCCTCAGTCAGTGAACTCTTTTTTAAAAATACGGATCAAAGTGACTTTCTGGTGATCGCTGTAACAGAGTGGCCTGCCTGAGGATAGCCAGTGCTGGTTAATCAGCCCACCTGTGCCATAATTAACTAAATTTCAGTTAGCAGGACTAATTGGGGTCAGGTGACAGCCTGAAACACCTAGAGGTCTTTAAAGGGCTGACTCAAGAAGAGTGTTTGCAGAAGGAACCACAAGGGTCAGCTTAGGCATCTGTGGAAGATCCTGAAGTAGGTTTTAAAAGAGAAGCTGAATAACGAGGGGACTCCAGGGAAGGACTCTGGGGTCAGTGTTCTATCCCAGAGTTAGAGAGAGAGAATTAAAGGTAGTCCAGAAGGATCTGGTGATGTAGTCTAGAAGGTAGGCCAAGGAAGAATCCAAAGAGGGCGAAAGAACGTTTTGTTTCTGTGAACTTTTCTTTTGACTTTTGTTACCCTAGAAGGGGTCTAGATTAGACATAATTTAGTCAGAGGGCTAAATTGTGGACAGAAATATGTTGTTGGAGGTCCACAAAGGTGATCAAAAGGGGGTGCTTGGCCATGCTATATCATGATGCCATGGGGTGGTGAGTGGAATCACTTACAGTCACAAAGGAAATTGGTGGAACTTGGATCTCTGAACTCTTAGTCCTATATCTTAACTATATGATCATCCTTCTTCTCAAGGAACTCAAGTGATTATTTAGTGTGATTCAAAGGGGAATAACTAGAAGTAAAAAGATGAGGTTAAGTGAAGCGAAATTAAGACTAAATATTAGGAATAGTATCATTACATTAAAGTTAATTAGATTGACTGAAGTTCTCTTTGTTGGTGTCTATTTCCCTGTCTTTTTTTTTTTTTTAATAAGGTCAACTATCACTATGGAATCTAAGTATTTAGATACAAAGCATAACTGGGGTACATGATATTTAAAGGCAGTTTCCGTGACCATGATGTCTTGAAAGAGGATGCATCAGTTAGGACTCCATGTTTGTCTTTTTTTGTTTTCTTAATTGTGCCAGAGAATCATTTCAGCTCTCTGAAGAGTAAGTGAATAAAGTACTGTAGATCGTTATGTGAATAGTACACATTCTTTTAAGGACAGTAGTTGACTCTAAATTTATTTCTACCTCGCCATAGTGAGAAGATTACAAAATCTGAATCTTAAATAAACCAATAATGAAAGTCCAATGCTTTGGAGTTCAACCCAGTCTACTAAGGGGCAGACACCACATGCCCTGTAACACTGGGTGCTTCTGTGCTATGCAGCAGAGCTCCGTACCAGCAGTATGCTTACAGCACAATAGCCCCACCCTGGCTTCCACCAGTCTGGTTACTCCTTGCAAGATGGCACCAACACCCTCCCAACCAGGAGTTTCCCCAAAATAGTCTGCCCAGAATTGTCCAGTTCTTCTGACTGTAGCACTCACCTCCTTATTTGTTTGCTGCCACTTTAAAGAGACAGCACACATCACCAACATATTAAGTTAGCTGTGATCTCTGACTTTTCTTTAACATGGCTCTGATATTGTCTGTAGTATGTGATGGGATGTATAAACCCGTCACTGAAACTGAAGGGATTAAGGAGCAATGCCAGGTAACTCCACCCAGCTACATCTACAGAGCATTCTCCAGCTGGAGGTGGACCTTAAAAGGAAGCCAGGTGGGTAAGAAGGAACCTGACAGGGCAGAGAGAGAGATCTACCCTGAGGCCTCCTGGGGAAGAGTGCTGCAGAGATCTTATAGTGGAGAGAGAGAGCCTGCCTGCTGAGCCAGGGAGGCAGCCATAAGGCTATTGGGTGCAGGACATTGGTACCTCTTTACAGGGTACAGGTAAGGAGTGGGAGGGCCTGGGCTCCCTAACAAACCCTTCTTGTTAAGAGGGACATGAAAGCCCTCATTTCTAAACCCCCTGAGGAACACGGGGGTAAAGATCTTTGGAAACTCCCATCTGTGATTGGAGACCTGCAGGGGTCAATAGATATCCATATCTTCCATGGACTCCTGTCAGAGCTGGGAGAAGTAAGACTGATTGGTGACCAGATCAGAGAGTCAGGTTAATCCCCATCAAAAGGCAAACCCCAGAGGGCATGATGGTGGTCCAAAGGAGAGATTAGAGTCATGGTGAACAGACACCTTACACCTTAACCACTAAAAAAAAGTGTATTAACCAAGACTGTAGGATTAAAACATTCCTAATAAGAATGAAAGAGATGAAAAATTACAAATAAATGACACTTTCTAGTGACTAAATTTTACTCGAGTAAGTAATCGTCTTGTTCTAAGCAAGTTTCCCACCTATATTCAGTTTCCAGATACTTTCAACTCTGCTGTTTGAAAGGTTCCACTTTTCTCAAAAGTACAAGAGCTTCTTGTATCTGCCCAGTAATAGATGCCAAAATGGCCTTTTCTCCTTGCTTATGTCTTCCAAAGTCCAATGACCTTGCTTCTGGAAGGTTTCCTGGAGCTTTATCTTCTGTCACCCATTGAGAATGGCAAATGGCCATCTTCCACATAGGATTGCCTGATGGCTTTGTCTACCCTTAATGTAAATGTAATTTCATTACCCCTCCTTGCTTCATTTACTTTGGAGATGCAGTCAAGCGGATGGAACCACATTCCTTTATCTAGGGCAGGGTGACCTAAGCCTTGCCTGATGCACATTTTAAGAACGCATTTCCACCACACATTTATAATGCTTCATATATTGCCTGTGCATACACTACATAGTAACATTAATGATGATCATATTGCCAGTTTATGTGTGGTACTTTACATGGCACCTTTTAGATATAGAATATGGCAATAGTGAGTAGGGGACTGAGCATGTCATACCTGATATGAGTTATGTGATGGTGTACCCTCTGCCACTTTGCATTGCGGGCTCCCAGGGTCACAGACAGACAATATAGTGCTTGGATTAAAGTGTCTCACTTTAATATCTAAATAAAATGCTTCTTTGAAAGTAATAATACTTACATCTACTTCGTAACCAATTTTGATGAAAATGTCAAATCTTTATTTCCTAGTCTATAGGGGAGGATAAATATTTATTGTTCAGTTGTCTATTTACTGAGGCATAAATATGTAGAAATAATTTTGAGAATATACAGTACATTACAACTATTTAATAACATACTTTTGCCTTTACCTGACAGCATCCAATAAACCTATTTTTTAAAATTCTTTTAACAGATTACTATAGGTTTCTGAGAGAAACGTGTATACATTTTCTATCTGCTCTCCCATTGGTGCACAGAGATTTGCGTAGTACCTACTTATAAGGCAAATGGAGGGTTTCTTACAGTATTTCAAGAGGTAAATAAGCCAAGGGTATATCCTCCGTATTTGAAAACTTGTGGCCAATAAGAGAAGTGCAGGCTGGAGGATTTTCACCCTTATTTTCTCTCTCCCACAAAAATACTCAGAGGCCTTCCGCAACAAAAGGTGTGCGGGGCAGGGGACATTCCTTAATCCAGCACTGATACTGCTTGTTCTTCACATCCCACTAATGCAGACTACCAGATAGAGTCACATGAATTATAAACCAGTCACTTGGTAGTGAGTGTAGGGTTGGCTTTTTAAATGTATTTTTAATTGAAAAAATAATTGAGTTAAATTATCATCTTTCTTTTAGAGAGACGGGATGGATGAGGTAATACCTTTTATTGGACTAACTTCTGTTGGTGAAAGACAAGCTTTTGACCTTACAAAGGGTCACTGCTAAATACAAAGTTTGAACAGATTGGTTCGCCTGGGATAAGATCAAAAACTTGTGTTTCACCAATACAAGATCCAGTAAAAGATATTACCTCACCCGCTTAGTATCTCTGATAGCTTGGGACTATCATAGCTGCAACAACAGTTCATACAATCTTCCTTGTAAAATCTATGACCCTTTTTCTAGAAACACATTTCTCAAATTTGGGTAATGTATTTTAAGATATTTTGTTTAAAGAGGACTACAAGTAGGCAATTAATAACTATATACATGTTTTGGCCCAAATTTATTTAGAGATTGGATGTTTGTTTCTGTCCATATTCATACAAAATCTGTTATAATCTATGACTAAACTAGGAATGTGAGTCATTCTAAAAGCCCAACATGCAAAAGCCCAGCAATTGGAGTTGCCACAGCTAAGCTGTTGCATGGGATTGTTCCCCTTCCAGGTGAGAGGGATCTAAAGTACCCATCAGCTCAGGGCAGCTCTACTTGCTTCTCCCCTCTCTGAGCAACAGGGACTGGGCACTGTATATTTCCTCCTCCCATCAAACTCTCTGCAGAACCTAACCTGGGAAGAGGAAGATTAAGGCCGAAGAGGAGCTGTCCTGCCTCTGTCCAGAAGAAGAAGAGGGGACCCTACTACACCCTGTCAGGCCTGGGAGAGTGGGAGGGAGGACCCCAGGAAGAGTCAAGGGGAGATGAGGAGCTGAACAACTGAGATGGGAATAACGGGGGTGGTAGTAATGAAGGTGAGTATTGAACCGATAGGGTGAGGGCAGAATAAATTGCTAATCACAGAGCAAGGACCTATGGGGCTGAGAGCTCCTTCAGTAAAGGGCCTACAACATCTTATATAATAAATTTGGGAGTGAACAGTTCTGATTTTCTTTCTCTCATATACTCTGTCTCTCTGCATGGGCAGCAGGAGTTCAAAAATCAAAAGACAAATAAAAAAACCATAACATAGTCTTTAAAAAAAAACGCATGAATTCTTGTTCTGACTCATGAGTTTTTCTATAAGGAGAGCTGACTCATTTTGGAACTCTCGTGGTTGGCAATACCACTTCTGTTATATACCTTCTTAAAGACTTCATTGTTCAAAACTGAGAATGACATCCCTCAATATCTAACATTGTGAATTGTAAATTTATAATTGCACAACAACTAAATATATAGTAAGCATTAGACAATAAAGGATCTCCTGACAGAAACTGAAACACTAAATTAATACTTTATATGTATTAAATAAACCCTACCAGCTATCAGTTATTATTGCAATGTAAAGCATCTCCAGCACATAGTTATGGTTTGCCCATATGTCTACTTCCATTATTCTGAGCACTGTATCTTCTGCATGTTGGTTCAAATCATTAGAGACTTTAATGTTTTACTTTCATAGATGCTAAACATGGCTGCATGTGCTACGGTTTTTTACTTAAACAGGCTTAAATAACTCTCCCTTAGGCAACTATGATCAAAAGTACTTTGTTCTTTTAGTTATCAATAACTAAGACAGTTGCAATTTGAATCATTGCCTCAAGTCACATAGGAAATCTCTATCTTTAGAGATATTGGGAATTCCCCTATCACTTTGGACAATGTGTAAACACAGTACAATGTAATTATTAGCATCTGCATGTGATTGAGCCAGTGTATATAACTAGGGTTCAGTATAATGGTGAAAGTTCTTTGTGCTTTTCAATTTTTCCATGCTTGTTTGCTCTAATAAACTAGCTTTTGATGGATAAAATGAACAATGAGGCTCAGGAGTTAATGAGACTAGAGGAACATCTGTTAAAAGGACCTTCATTACCATATATTTCTAGGGAAATGAGAACATAAGGCAACACAGAAGCTGATGAAGAGTCTGTTTGGTTTAAGCAAATGAATAATGTGGCCCAGGATGGAGGATGAGCTTTTCAATTGGAAACTAATAAACATTGCATTGTTTTTGGTGCTTAACACCAAATGTTAATCTGCTGTCATCTACAATTTTTCTGTCCTTTCATGCCAGTGTAGATTATTCATCCTGGCAGCATCTGCCTTTTCCTTCATTCTTCTGAAGAACCAAAAATATATGCTTTATTTACTGGTTAAAAAATTTTGCCCCTTTCTTTAGAACATAAAATGTTCATAAATATATAATGTAATTATTTAAATCAACTTTACTCAATCCACTAAAGTTCAATGAATTAGCACAGAAATACTAATTTTTTTTCACCTAATCCATTTCTACCATCTTCAGGTTTTTTTAGTCCAGCAATCTTTTTTATTTTTAAAAAATTCCTTTTTGCCCATATCACATTGCCTAATCTGGAAAATTTCTGTGTAAGCAACTTATTCCCCAGTGAAGTTTATCTTAAGAGTATAAAGTAGTGTGCTTCAGTTATCCATCAGAGAACAGAAATCCCAGTATTATCATGTTGCTCTCATATGACTTTTAAATCTAAGAGTCAGTTTTGAAAATAATTCAGCCATTTTAAACACATTGGCAATGCTTCCTTCATTCCCCATACTTCTCTCCAATAATTCTGGTTCCTTTGTTTAGATAAATTATTTATTTGGGAATCTGATTACTGCTTTATAAGACAGTTCAAATCTACTATTATCTCTTCATTTAAACAGTGATGATTGCTTGTAACTTAGCATTTCCATTATAGCCATTCCATTATAATAAACAAAGCTGGTCTGCAGCTACTGTCAAGTCGCATAGTTTAATCTAAAATAATGTCTACCCTATGTTATCAGTGTTTTCAAGAGATAAAATAGGTTTAAAACGTCAGAATATGGAGCCTTGTGACTACATATTTTAGTTGATTGTGTTCCCAGTAAGATAGGAAATTATTTATATATGAGTAGATTGTATCTTGAATTTAGAGATACTCTATAGAAAAAGCAGATAAAATCTTACGGCAAAAGTGTTTCTAAGAGCTAAGCTACATTTGCCATGACAGTGATCCTTTGCTGTCACCTAAATAATCTTTATTTCCACAGTTAATACAAGGGTGCTGAAGCAAATTTTATGGTGGGGTTGCTGAGAGCCATTGACCCAAGCAGTAAATCGTGGATGTACCCCTAATTTCAGCACCTAGGTGTATATGTGAAGAAATGATGTTCTGATTTTCTATTCTTTTTAGTTACCTTGATTCCGACTCTGTACTAATCATAAATTTGACACACTTTATGTGGAAAAACTATTTTATTTCTTTCATTGTATTTATGTATAAGCTTCTCGATATTTTTTTCTTTAAGGCTACGTCTGCACTTGACGCCAGGGGTGCAATTCCCAGCTCCAGCAGACATATTTGTTCTCATCAAACAAGCATACTAAAAATAGTAGTATTGCCACTGTAGCTCAGGCAGTAATAGTGAGCTACAGCATAAGCCAGCCACCTCAAGTATAATCCCACCCAGACTGTGTGGGGAGGAGACAAAGTCACTCTTCTTAATGGGAACTGAATACCTATCAGTACGGAGGTCATCATGGTCACTGGAATTACCACTCGTTCCAGTACCACTTCATGTAACTCCTCGATTTGATGCTGTAAGTGAATGTGACACACAGCGTCACACTAAATTGACTCCCATACAACAAATATAAAAAATGCCTCGACCTTTTAGGCCTTAAGGCTCATGCATCTGTAACCTTACAATTCAGGACAGAAATTTATCAAGCTGTTTTGGTGAAGAAATTCATACCGATTACTCAAAATTCACCTCTTTGAATGAAAATCTTCTGAAGGAACATTGTATACAGTTCCAGGTTATCCTGGTGGAAAATCACTACAAGTCTCCTTAGATACAGCTAGTACAGCATCTGGATCCATATTCACTACTTGTCAGGATGCATTGGACATCTTAGTTTCAACTAACTGAATTTCCTAGGCAGGTTCAGATTACTGTGAAAGACCTTTCATTTCATGGGCTGAAACTCTTCACTAAGACAACTGATGAATTATTGCACACCTTGAAAGACTCCAGGACTACCTTGTGATCTCTTGGGATCTATGTGCTTGTGAGTTAATGAAGTTTTACTAGATCAAAAATGGTGCAGAGATCCCATCCATCCAAGGTTCCAAGACCTGTTGAGCTAAACAGTAAGAGATCTAGGTTGCAAAGAGCCTACCTTTTTTATGTGACCATCTTTGTTGACTAGGGATAAGTCTTTCTATTCCTCAGCCATTGGCTGTTCAAGGTCAGTCTTACAGCAAAGTTCTTTCAGCCATAAGGCATAATTGTCATTGTTTCTCAGGTTAGGTCCCCAGCTCAACATTGAAAAGTCCACTTTGAGACTAGTACAAAAGACAGAATTCACAGGAGCCTCCTTAGATGCAGTAATAGCCAGAGCATACCTCCCTCTCGAGGTGGATTTCTAGCTGTATTATTTCATGTTATGAATCTGATTATGAACAACCCCTTCCTAGGATGCAAGCTCATTCCACAAGGTCTCTGTTTAACTGTATGGTATTACTTAAACATGTTCCCATTGTTGAGATCTGCAAGGCTGTAACACGGCCTTCGAGTCATACTTTTTTCTAAGCATTATGCAGTGGTTCATTTTACCAATTAGATGCTCCCCTTGGGAAAGGCATCTTGTCTTTGGTAGTGGGCTCTGTCTGGAAGATCCCTCTGCATGGTAAGGATACTGCTTAGAAGTCACCAGAAGTATACACTACTCAAAAAAGGAGGAAAGGTTACTCACCTTGTGCAGTAACTGGAGTTCTCTGAGATGTGTGCCTTTAAGGGTAGCCACTACCCAACCTCCTGCTCCTCTGCTTTGCAATACCCCCTGCAGAACTTTATGGTAGAGAAGGAACTTGGTACAGGAAAAGTGGAGGTGTAGGGTTGCATGCAGAGGCTGAACAGGCACTCTGACCAAAAATCTTCAGTCACAAATGCATGGGATCATGCACACCTGAAATGGAGCATGTATGTTGAATAACTGCAGTTACTGCACACGGTGAATAGCCTCTTCCTCATGAAAAACATAATGTAATTAATTATTTCTGAATTTGTTTTTAGCCAGCCACATGCAAAGAAAAAGGATATTTGCTTACTGTAAGAGTAAAAAATAATGCAAACAAGAACAGTAGCTAGATTGATTTGATTGATTGATTGTAAGAGTAGAAAAGAATAATGCAAATAAGAACAGTAGCTAGCTTGATTTGATTTGATTGATTGATTGATTGATTGATTGATTGATTTGGCCAGAATAGAATTCATTAAAAAATTCTCTGTATTTTGTTTCCAGACATCTGTAGAAACAGAATAGTGTTTATAATTACTCATTCTGTTACATATGCTTTAGAAATCATAAATAAAAGCTTAGCATAATATTTTGCTTGACTAACATTAGTTATAGAGGACAACGTCCTTGTTATGGATGTTATTGTATATAGTCTCTGGGTGTTTTGTTGTCTACTGTATCTAGAATCAGATACCTTTTTATCTACGTGATATAACTCCTATTACATTAGTACTGGACCCAGTGCTTTTTTTCTAAAAAAAAAGGTACCGGAACTCCTATTGATGTCCGTCGTGTCATAAAGAAATAACACTGAAAATAGTGCAGTAAACAGTAAATTTTTGAATATATCAAAGAAATAAAAATACAAGGTAAAAACTGTTAAGTTTTATTAACTATGCAGGCCGCTAATATACTGAAAGACAACCTGTGAGGTCTTACAGCAGGGGTCCTCACACTTTTTAAATAGGGGGCCAGTTCACGGTCCCTCAGACTGTTGGGGGGCCGTATTATAATTAGAAAAAAACGTGAATGTGTAGCTATCACGTCTGCTGCTGGCCTGTGTTTCTGGGTACTGGGTGGCAGGCAGTAATGCATCCACACACTTTTTGTTGGTGCTGTGGGCTCCGGCCAGGCCCAGAGTGTGGGACTGACCGATGTTAGCCTGCTGGCCTGCTGTTGTGTACGCAACTAGTAGCCAATGTTCCCTCTAGGTTTGGTGGCTTGTGTGCAAAATTTTCAAGCCGTGTGAAAAACTTTTTCAGAATAAATTTTTGGGGAAAACTCACAAGACAGAAATTATAGGCATTAATTGAAGATAAAGTGATTGTAAATAGAATTAATTAATTAATTGTGTTTAATTAATTTAATTGGAATGAATTTGGAATTGAAATCTAATTTTAAGAAAGGTTTTTATTTAAAATTAATTTTTAAAAAGTTTTAAAAAAGAAGGGAGAGAAAGAAAAAAGAGAAGGAAGGAGGAGAAAAAGAAAAAAAGAAAGAAAGGAAGGAAGCAAAGACAGAAAGAGCAGGAAGGAAGGAAGACAAAGAAGAGAAAAAGAAAAAAGGAAAGGAAGGAAAGGAAGAAAGAAGAGAAAGGAAGGCAGGGAAGAGAAAGGAAGGCAGGGGAGAGGAAGAAAAGAAGAGAAAGGAAGGCAGGGAAGAGGAAGGAAGGCAGGGGAGAGGAAGACAAAGAAGAGGGGAAAAAAAGGAAAGGAAGGAAAGGAAGAGGAAGAGAAAAAAGAGAAAGGAAGCAGCCCCGGGGGTCTGGAGGGGGCGGTGGGGGCTGCCGGCCTGCGCGGGGGTCCCTCCTTGTCCCCACCCCCACCCCTCTAACCCGGGCCGTCTCCTTGTCCCCACCCCCACCCCTCTCCAGGCCTCCCTCCAGCGCCCCCTTACCTGGCCGGAGGCTGGGAACTACAGGGACGGCCGGCAGAGCTGCTTGCCGGCCAGGCCGCTCCCGCCCTGAGCACGCTGTATCTGCGCATGCTCAGGGCGGGAGATTTAAATCTCCCCAGCCCGGCCGCAGCCTGCACAGCTGGGAGGGAGCACCGGCGGGGACCGAACGCGGCCCCGGCAGGGCAGACAGACCCCGGCAACGGAGCCTGATCCTGGCCCCGTGCCGGGAGGCCGACGCAGTCGGGAGGTGCCGGAACGCCGTTCCGGTGCGTTCCGCCAGAAAAAAAGCACTGACTGGACCAAAATTCTCTCTTCTAAATGGGTATAGTTCCATTAACTTTGGTAAAATTTCACCTATTTACACCCCTGGAGAATGGGGGCTATTCTGAATAATCTGTTAATTGCAGCACTCAATACATTTGGTAAGTGAATCTTCTCAATATAGAACCATAACTGTAATAGGAGTTGCATCATGTAGATAAGTTATCTGACTGTGGATACGTCATTTCAGTCTGTCTTTTTCCCTGCATCACAAACAAAATGCAGGGTGGGAGAAACACCACTATCCAAGGATTATATCCAATAATAGGTTATAAAAAGATGTTTACCTCTATGACTACAAAGAAATATGAATCTATCAAAATATTAGTTATTTTTATTTTATTAGTTTTGTACTATATTTCTACTTCCTGAAATTTACCATGAAACTGTGCTTCTCCCTCTGGAGTCACATTCTGCTGTAGAGGCAGATTTTGTGGAAGACCACACTTGATAGTCCGTGGTGGACATCACCAGAAATTTGAACGTTTAAAAAGCTTACAGTGAGGTAGACAATGCTCATGTATTAATGGTGTCTTGGTCTGTTACACAATCTGTCTGCCACTGTACCAGTCACTCTAATTCTTTAAAAAGAGTTTCCCTGGTTCTGATTTTCTTTACACCAGTTTTGAACAGCACGTTGACTTAAATTAGTTGTTTTTGATTTACACATGTCTTACTTAGACTACGTCTTCACTGACGGTGGTGAATTTACTGCCATGAGATCGATTTACCCAGTTTGATTGAGCAGCAGTAAAGACGCATTCAGTCGATCTGGAAGTTGATCTAGTAAAACCACCTCCTCAGGTGGTGGTAGTGCTGCATCTATAGAAATGCATTTCACATTGCCACAGCACAGTGCAAATGGCTCATGGGACTGAAATTACAAAGTTGAGGGGAGTTATCCAAAGCTGCTCTGCATAGCTTGCATAATTCTCATCAACTTCTGCCTAATTTCACTGGCAGTATAGACTTGCATGAGATGAGAATTGGGCCCATTGTCTCCAAAGATCCACACTTACTCTTTCTCTGTCTCCAGTTCTTCAAAGTTACTGTTTTTCAGCCAGGTGGTTTGAAAGAGAGACCTATACAACTGTTTACAGATACATTGATAGATGCAATGAGCATCTCCTGAGATATCTAGGCCTTTCTTCTCGTTGCTGAAGCTATGCAGTTCTTTGTCTGCATGGCACTAAAATTATGAATCTATGGGGGCAATTTATGCAGAGAGCTCCATTGCTAAATATGGTCCAGTGGCTAGGGTGTTGGCTTAATTCCCTGCTCTAATGCAGACTTTGTCTGAACTTGGGCAAGTCGTTTAGTTTTTCTGTGCCTGAATTGTTCTTTAAAATGGAGATACTATCTCACATGGGTATTGTGAGATTAAATATATTAAAAATTGAGAGGTGCTCAGATACTATGGCAGGTGGGACCATATACGTTTGTATAGATACATTAAAAAGAAAAGATGTGGGAGAGGAATGAAAATGTAAGGATGCTATGCAGGATCAGCCTTGACCCATTCCTGGGCCTCTCTTCTATACCTCATACAGTGTACCCTCCTTGTAGGCATTCTTCTTTACATGATCGCCAGAGTCAGGAATAACACTGATCCCTTTGCAGTTGGTTCCCAGATTAAATGATTCCCAGCCTCTTCCCCTTCTTATACGGTGTCATCCACCTTAATTTTGGGTTCATCAACATCCAGAACCATGCCTCCCTGTGCCAGTTCCTCTGCACTTCCTACAACAGAGGCAGTTACTAGCCAATGACCTACTCAGGACAGAGTTTTAACCATCATCATGACTTTCCCCATGAGGTAGGGTCTGAACAAACCAGCAAAAGGGTTACTGGATTCAGTTCAGTTATATTACTGGCATTTTATTCTTTATTTCTGACAAGACTCCAAGTAACCACTTCCCTTGATGTACACACACAAACTCTTTTCATTTCTGTAACTACAGGAACTGATAAAAACCAGAAGAAAATGTTTCTTGTGTGTATATGAAAACACAATCATTTTACCATCCCCACAAGTGGCAAATTCTAGCCTTTATTTTCTGTGCTGCTGTAGCAGCTGTGGTCTTGCTAATAACATGTAGGATGCTAGTGGGAGGCAAAATCCCCCATTGGGATCTCACTCCTTTAAGGACTTCCCTGCAGCTAGAGCACAGAATTCGCAAAGCAAAATTACAAATAGGAGCTCAGAGGTAATCAGAAAAGAGCAAGATAGAGCAGCAACTTGCAGAATAAATTGCAGAACAGCACTAGCAGTGTGCTGAGTTGCCATGAAGAGCCAAGAACCCTGAATAAATGCTTTACAGCAGTGGTTTCTAACCTGTGGTCCGTGGACCACTGGTAGTCTGCGAGGGTACTGGAGGTGGTCTGTGGGGATGCGAGGGGGGGAGATAATGTAATAATAATATAATCCCGTGCACCTCTGATGTAACATATTTGATATAACATTAAAAAACAAACAAACCATGAGTCCTGTGGCACCTTTAAAAACTAACAGATTTCTTCGAGCATAGGCTTTCGTGGGCTCCAACCCACTTCATCAGATGTATGAAGTGGAAACTACGGTTGAGAGGTGTATATATACCAGGGTGAAGAAGGGCAAGTGTTAGCAAATGCATCATGCGTCTGACGAAGTGAGTTGGAGCCCACGAAAGCTTATGCCTGAAGAAATTAGTTAGTCTTTAAGGTGCCACAGGGCTCTCGTTGTTTTTGCTGTACACAGACTAACACAGCTACCCCTCTGGAAATGATGTAACATTGTTATTCACAATGTAATTTGCTTCACTAACATTCTTGTATGATATAACATTCTCTGAATTTAAATAGGGGTGCTTTTGTGTGACATCAGTGTGAGTTGACGCTCTTTGCACATTTGGCAGTTAGAACATGGTCCGCAAAAGCTTTCAATGATGATGTAGTGGTCTGCATAAAGAAAAAGTTTGGGAATTGCTGGTTTGCAGAATGATGTTATAGGCAAAGACCATTGTGTCATATATATGATCGTACATCTCCAATAGATTCCTCTGTACAGTAAGTGTTATATTGTAAATGGTAGTATCCGGTATGACAGTATGAAATCAGTGAGCAGATTTTATTCATCCAATAGTGTAGCGGTGAAGTTGCCTTGCTACAGCACCTACGAAGTTAACTGGTCCTGGAAGCGGCAGCCAATAGGGTGGTTGGGCTGCAGAGCTGCCCAATATATAAAGGGAGCTGCAGGGGCAGCAAGTCAGTCTGGCCTGGGTAGCCCAGGGAGCAGGTATGCTCTCTGGCTGGCTGTGGGAGCTAGCACCGTGGAGAGCTCACAGTGCAGCCACTCTGAGCTGACCAGCACTGGGGGAACGTGAAGGTAGCCAGAAGGGGCGAATGTCTGGAGCAGCAGTCCAGAGGCAATGAGGCCTGGAGGGACAGCGGCTGGGACTCCAGAATGACAGGCCAGAGCTAAAAGGCAACAGCCTATGGTGGAGCAGTCTATAGTGACCCAGACGTGAGGGTGTACAAGAGACTGGGGCTGTGGGGAAGCGACCCAGGAAATGGACTAAGTGTTGTGGTGTGGAGACTGGAAGGAGTCAGAGGTCTCAGTGGAGGCACATAGGGTCCCTGGGCAAGGGTCCTACAGAAGAGGGCGGGCCCAGGCCCCTCCCCGCTCCCTCAGAGTGCTAGAAGCAGCGCAGGTCTCCCCGCCCATTGACTGTGTATTGGCCAGGATGAGAGAGAGGACTATACCCTGGAAGGTGTGGACTTAGGGGCTTGGCCAGAGGGCTAAAACCCAAGAAGAGGGCTTGGAACAGGAGTTCGGTGTTAGAGAGCCCCAGTATGGACCACCTGAAGGGGGACTACTTGAGCCCATTCCCCAGTAACACCAGGATGCGCCCTCTAGGTGGGTCCAGTACTGCAGATGCCTACAAATAGAATTATACTTGTATCTGTTATCGGGCATACTCAGGGAAAACATGATCTGCTTGACTGGTAGTTTTATGTAGGAAGGAGTCTTGTGTTTTATATTGTTACTTGTAGAATCACATTTTTAGATAAATAAGCACCTGAAGTTCCTGTGTCTCACTACTTTGTTTATAAGCAATTTCTTTGACTTTACTCTGTGTGCTATTTTGATTTAACATGGAAGTGCTATGTGTATATACTTCACAGTTGTATTAATTGCTCTCAATCTGCTGGGAAAACCCAAATAATTTCAGTATTACAGCTAACAGGAAACCAAAATATTCTTTGAAAGGGCTAGCCCTGTCAGTCTAGTTCAGCAAAATGAACAAGAAGTCTTGTGGCACTTTTAAAGACTAACATCTTCTGATGAAGTGGGGGATTTTTTCCCAACCTGCCTAGGCAATTTATTCCAGTGGTTAATCACCCTGACACAGTTAGGAATTTTTTCCTAATGTCCAACCTATATCTCCCTTGCAGTAATTTAAGCCCATTGCTTCTTGTCCTACCATTGGTGGTTAAGGAGAACAATTTTTCTTCCTCCCCCTCATAACAACCTTTTAGGCACTTGAAAACTGTTATCATGTCCCCTCTCAGTCTCCTCTTTTCCAGACTGAACAAGCCCAGCTCTTTCAGTCTTTCCTCATAAATCAAGCATTCCAGAACTTTAATCATTCTTGTTGCTCTTCTCTGGACTGTCTCGAATTTCTCCACATCTTTCCTGAAATTAGGTGCCCAGAACTGTTGAAGCCTAATCAGTGTGGAGTAGAGTGGAAGAATTACTTCTCGTGTCTTTCTTACAATACTCCTGTACACAAATGCAAGGAGCCTGGGAAACAAGCAGGAAGAATTGGTAGTACTGGCACAGACAAGGAACTATGATATAATTGGAATAACAGAAACGTGGTGGGATAACTTGCATGACTGGAGCACTGCCATGGATGGATATAAATTGTTCAGGAAGGACAGGCAGGGAAGAAGGGGGGAGGAGTAGCACTATATGTAAAAGAGCTGTATGACTGCTTGGAGCTCCACTATGAAAGTGGAAACAAGCTGGTTGAAAGTCTGTAGGTTAAGTTTAGGGGAGAATGCAACAAGGGGGATGTCGTGTTGGGGTGATTTAGTGGGAATGGTCCTGCTTTTTAGCAGGGGGTTGGACTAGATGACCTCGTGAGGTCCCTTCCAACCCTATTATTCTATGATTCTATGTTAATACATCCTAGAATAGTGTTTGCTTTTTTGCAACACTGTTACACTGTTGACTCATATTTAGCTTCTGGTCCACTATAATACCCGGATCCTTTTCCGCAGTACTCCTTCCTAGTCAGTTATTGCCCATTTTGTATGTGTGCAATGGCTTGTTCTTTCCTAAGTGGAGTACTTTGCATTTGTCTTCATTGAATTTCATTCTGTTTACCTCGGATCTTTTCACCAGTTTGTCCAAATCATTTTGAATTGTGATCCTATCCTCCAAAGCACTTGCAGCTCCTTCCAGCTTATATCATCTGCACACTTTGAGTGTATTATTTATGCCATCATTTAAATCATTGATGAAAGTATTGAACAGAACTGGACCCAGAACTGATCCCTGTGATTCCCCGCCCATTATGCCCTTCCAGCCTGACGTGAATCATTGATAACTACTCTCTGGGAGCAGGTATCCAACAAGTTTTGCACCCAGCTCATGCAATTAATAAATTTGTTAGTCTTTAGAAGTGTCACAAGACTCCTTGTTTGTTTTGCAAAATATTCGTGTCTGTGCTGAGTTACTTCTTGTGGGGGAATGGGGATATTTTTACCATGAGTTTCAAACATTCTTTTGATATGCCTGCTGTACTGGTCGCTGGGAAATGTGGCTCAGTATTAAAATACAATATATTTGCATTGAAGATGTTTTCTGTTTCTGAATAGTTCATGAACAAGTCATGATTATTATGAATTTGTTCTTTATAGTCTGACAAAAAGTATGTGCTGATCACTTCACCTCTTCTCTTTTTGCTTTTCATGCCATTTTTTCTTGGTTGCCAAAATTGCATGCTATCATTTTCTCAACTGGATGTCCTACACTCCATGGACAAAAATTATCTGCCAATCTTTGTAATTGCCTGTGAAATCTGTTGTATTTAATAGAAAGAGATTTTCAAAAGAGCCTCTCCCCAACTGGAAAATACTCCTGTAAACACTTTTCCAAAGTAGATTTTCACTATGGTTTTGTTTTACACAAACGTTCTTGTGATTTCTGAAAAGGGGAAGTGTGTCCGTGAATTTCGTTCATAAGCATGTTAACGAATGACTTACCGCAATGTTACCACAATTCTGAACAGTTTGAAAATGTTTCCATTTCTTTTGGATCTGTAATGAATTTGATCAAGTTTCATACATTTCCTTAAGAGATATTATTTCCCTTTTGAATATTAATATAAAAGGTGTATTTGTGGTTAATTTTTATGTACTAAGTCTGACTTAAAAATCCAAACCCCAGCAAAGTCAGAAATAAGGCTGAAATGTCATCTTGAATGTAAACCACTTTGTTGTATCTCATTACTCCAGTGTTCTCACAACAGTGGGTGATCTTGCATATCATAATCTAATAATTATAACTCACCATGATGTGCCTGAGGCATAGTTTCAACCTTTCCTGATGTCACAAATAATATGCCACACTATGTTGCATTTAAAAAAATGTGGTAGCACAATATAAAGTAGCAAAGATTTATGGAAAGTCTGCAGATATTTTAGGAAAATCACACGCATCCCATAAATGGCAAATTTTGGCAAAGCTTTGAGTGAGTCTGCTATACAAAATGAAAATATGGTATAAATGTAGTTACTGCACAATAGCAGGGGGTATTTTCTACACAGCCCATATAAAGGTCTCTGGCTTTTGTGGGCTTGTCAATTTGTTAGAATTATTAAATCCATTTTTGCAACTCAGTAGATGCTGTGCCTAACAAATATGTTGGCTGGATTGGGCTGCGTGTGTTTTCCGTTCCTTTACTAAATGCATTTCCGTTAAGCGACTAAATGTTTCTTTTTAAATGCAGTTGACACAGTATCTTAACACATAACAAGGTTTTGTATAGAAGAGTAAATGCAGCATATGTCCAGTAGAGGAGACAGTAGATGTCTTTTTCACACACATGAATTGCACATCCAGCTATTGTTGCTGCTTCCCTAAAAATAAATGACATGCTCAGGGAGTGTTTGGATCTTATCACATCATAGTTTGATTCTTCTGAGCTGCTGTTGTGATTGCCAGTAGCAGCGAAGGTGACATTAAATGGTGCTGGTTCTGGAGCAATAGTGCCCCTGGAGAGGACAATGTGAGAGCTGCTTTGTACAGCTGAATCATGGCTGCAAATCTGGAGTTTCTGTGAAAAAGGAAATGGACCAGAACAAAGTTTAAAAATACAAGGTTAGCAGCACATTTAATAATAAATCAAGTGAGATACCGCTCATTCTTTGCCATGTATTAACCCTTATAATAAAAGAATAGCAATATAGGTTCAGTGTTTGCATTCTACTTGACATCTTGTGAGTCTGCATCTTGTGAGTCTGCATCTTGTGAGTCTGCATGGTTGTGATCTGCAGTACTTATTGGATCGATGAGTATCCAGGCTATTTCATTATTTGTACACAGAGAAGACTAAGCCCTGGCTGATTCAAAGAAAATGATGGGAAGTACTACTTGGCACATCCTATGTCAAAATTGCTATTATTTATTATTAGGGCTGGTCAAAATATTTTGAATTAAACATTAGCTCTTCAGAAAATGGGATTTTATCTAAATCAGAATGTTTGATGAGGGGAAATGGATTTCAGAATGATTTTGTGGTGGGGAAAATCCAATTAAAACCTTTTGTTTTGGGTCAGATCAACTTTAATCTCTGAGCTTTCGTGGGAGAAATCCCACTTTGTCAGATGCTTTTTCAAGTGTCTATTGAAGTGGGATTTCTCCCTCAAAAGTTCATGCGATAAATAAATTTTAGTCTTTAAAAGTGTCATAGGATTCCTTTTTTGTTTAGCTGAACCAGACTAACACAGCCACCCCTCTGGAATTTAATGTCTGAGTCTACTTGAGACACCATATTGCCTAATGGCAATTGTCATACCAGGTCGTCCGTGTCCCTGTTTCTCCTGTGGACCATACCACCCTGCTGGATTACAACTCCCGAGGTTCAATGCGATCTCTCCTGTTTCCTGTGTTGTTGCAGTGCCTCCTCAGACTCCCATGATGAGAAGAGCAAACTTTACTGCTTCTCACAATTTGAGCTGTGTACAATGCCAGTTAGCAGTGACTCCAGATAGCAGCAAACATACCAGCTGGCTGGAATGCTTGACATGTCTCCTACCCAGAACACTATGATAGAAGTGTCAAGGGGCTCATGCCCAGTTGGCCCTCCTTCCTAGTGTTCTCTTGAGCACCATATCATGATCTGGCCCTTTTATTTATGTAGGGGAGTTAGCTTCAAGGGCCTTCTTGTAGGTCAGAATTTTGTCCGCAGTGTGGTTCTTCAGACCAAGGATGGTCATGTTATATGAAGAATGGATATTCTGGCCTCCAACATATTAATTTCTCGGGGAACATTACAGTTACAGATCCCTACACAAGGGAATAAGTTGCATTCATTCTGTTAGAATGTTCATTTAGAACTCACCAAAAGAATTCAGTAAATGGAGCAACATCGGTTTAAGGCATGACCCTAAGTATGTGCACTGTGGAGCAGACTGGCCATTGGCATGGGCACTCAATATCCAAGTCAATGATAGCTACTTCTGCATGTGTCCAGGTTCAGAATTCAAGTCTAGACTTGAACCTCTCCTCATGCTAACTGCATTATTAGAGCCCTGCATGGCTCCACATCCGCTCTGCAGATATACATGGATTTGCATGGCTCTAGATACAAAATTTGTATACACATCCATTGGTGGTCTGCAATAACAGTCTGTGAATATCCGCATCTGCAGTAAAGCAGATAGCCGCAGATTTGCAGGGCTCTAAACATTATGCAACACAACCATGGTTGCCTTCCCTTAACAAGACATGAGATATTTCTCATTCCTTCACTGTGCATAAAGGGGAAAATTCAAGATGCAAAATGTATTTAATGGGGCAAAACCATACAAAAAATTGCATTTTTATTCCATTTGATTTAACTGTGTTTTTATTTATATTTTAAAGCTCTGAGTGTGCACCCAAGCAGATTCCTTGACTGGTTAAACATTTTTTAGCATGCTAATATGAAAGTGAAAGTGCCTTCAGCTGTAAAATAATCTCTGTAACTACACACAGTTTCAGTTGGCTATGGGAGATGGGGCAAAGAAAATGCTTTAAAAATTCCAAGTAATGTAAATACATAATAAAAGACAGGTCATGAAGATCCCTTAAAATGCTGTTTTTCAAATGGGGGCTTGCCCCCTTGTGAGAGGGTGGTCCAACAAGGATAAAGGTGACGCACCGGGCTGCAGCAGGCTGGGTGACTAGGCCAGGGCAGGGCAGTCTAGCCTCCTAATTTTGAAAATCTCAGTTTATATATCTTAAAAAAATGTTTTAATAGCATACATAATGGGGAATCCAGAATCAACTTGCATTGTGCACAAATAACATAAATAGATGAACAAATTGTTTAAATGACTGTATGCAGTTTGCACTCCATATAGTAAATGGAAAAAATATATTCAGCTTTGAACTGGTTATATGGTGCATACAGTGCCACAGTGAAAGAAAAGACCTTCATCTAGGACAATATTATCTTTTGCTAGCATAAACTCCTCTAATTGAATTGTGCATTTTCCAAGTAATTTAAAAAAAATCACTGATAATTTGTTTCTTTAAACCTCCACTGAATTAGGTCAAAATTTCCCTCAAACAAAGACTGAGAATGTAAAATGCCCAGAGCTTTGGATGCATGCATGTTAGTTTTAAAGGCCAGTGAAATATGCCTACCAGCAAGAAGTTATTTTTCAAATCATGAGACTAATTCTCAAGTATAGAAATGGAAGAAAATCAAAATGATGATAGATTGATTGTAGAGCAAATAATGCAAGTATTTTTTCATGATTATTGATTTTCATTTTTAAACAAGACTCCAGTTTTGGAGTTAATTATGTGCAGGTACAAGGAAGGTCTGAATGCAGTCAGCAAGTCAGGATCCAAATTTGGTACTGCTGTATTCGCCCACTATTCATGTTTCCTTAATGCAAATATTCTAGCAAGTGAAATTCCTGCCGTGAGCGTATGCCAAAACAGCAAATGTTAAATAAACATTTTGGGATATTTGTGCAAGCTGAATTTTAAATTTGTACTCATGAATATCTACAACTGTAATCTGATTCTAAGAGTACTACAAATCCAGTCAGGGAACAGAAGCATACCTTGGCACCAGTGTGACAAATCAAAACAGTTCCCATTTCAATTGTCCAGTGCGCATAATAAACTGATCAAGAATGAACTATAGGTCAAATATTTGTCTGTAAGTTTGGAATGAAATATATATTCAAGAAAATAATGTGGACAATTCACAAACATAGAAGAGACTAAATTATCTAACGTAATTATTTGGTATGAATTATTCATCCAACCATAGTGAATTGACAGAGAGATAGACAGATTTCCAAACTCTGTCAGCTCACAAGGAGCCTGTGGGACAGAGAGGAGTTACAGGAAAGAAATCTCCGTTACCAACCTCCATACCATCACAGCACCCAGAAAGAAGAGAGTCTCATATACATCTTTTGGCTGAATCAAAATCCCACCTCAGCTAGCAAGGGGGGATGTTATAGTAAACCTACTTTTTTTCCACAGAACATCTTCACCAGCTGTGTGTTGATTCCACTGCACAGGGTGGAAAAGACAGTGCAAACATCTAATCTGGGCACTGAGGAGATAAAGGTGGACAGGAAAGCTGTTCCGTGAAATCAGCTGTAACGGCTGAGGTATCCTCTGGAGCCCTAAAACTATTGGTATTGCATATGGCATATTCCATTGAATCATGGGCAATATGAAACTTAAATTATAGACCGAAGTATATGCAAGCTCATTTGAAGACTTCAGAGGACGAAATTCATCTCTTACTTTTCCATTCAAAGTCCTCTGCACATGTTAAGTCATGTATTAAAGCGTAGTGTCCAGTCTATGTACTTCAGTTTGAGTGCTGCAGAGATCAGTGGAAGTCAAGGGGAAGGAATCGAACTCAAAGGCAGAGGAGCAGAAATGGAGACATTCTTCCTAGATTATTCCTGCATATTGGTTGCATTGTCTTTCATGGCCTTTGCTCTTCTCCTCCTCTGTGAGTGTTGTGGGGTTTGGAGGAAAGGGGGAGAAAGAGGTAAAGACTAGAGAGTCACCTGACCTTCCCCTTGTCCCTCCTCCAAACATACACCCTACACGTCATCATGCAAAGAGCTTCCGCAGTGCTATTCTCAAGTAGCAGCTGAAGCAAGGACTGCTGCACTGTGGGAGGGAGTAACATGGGGCCCTTTCAGGAACACCCCAATCACTCTCCCCACTCTTGGGAAAACTGGAACCCAAGGGCGTTCCTCTGTGAATCTACCATGTGGCCTTGAGGAAAAATTGCAGAGAAGAATCAGCCAGGGATTCCAGCAGTGGGAGCAGCAGCAGAAACAAGCAAATCAGGGACCGTAGGACCTTCAGAAAACTTTCTACAGTTTCGAATGGCCTCTTGGAGCCCCGTTGTGATTATTTGCTCCAACCCGCTACCTCCTCCTCCCCCTACCTCACAGTCCCACCTCTGATTCACTCCACACCTGCATCTCTTACCCTTTCCTTCCCTGCCCTGTTCTCCTTACCCCATTTCCTTCGATGTTCCTCTTCCCTTCACCTCATGTAGCTTATCAGCTCCTACCTAAATCCACCCCACCCTTCCCACGCAATCATGGAGCTGTTATAACATTGCTCCCATCGTGTTCACTCTGTTAGTGTGTTCTACTCTTTCCCTACACTGTTCATCTTGTCTACTTTGAGTGTAAGCTCTTCCGGACAGGGGCTGTTTGTTGCTCTGCTTTGGGCAGCATCTAGCACAAGGGGCCCCCATTCTTGGTTTGCTCTTAGGACCTATCATGATAAACATGGCTTATTAGTTATCCACCTGTGATCATTAGGACTATATTGGTTCCAATGCCAGCAAGATCATCCACAGGGTCAAGATTTGCCTCTTAAAGTTTTAAATGGTGGGTAGAGTGATATAACCTCGTCCTGGGGTAAATTTTACCTTATAAACACAGTGTATCTTTGTATTTGCAAAATATATATCTTTAAATACAAATGTTTATTATAATTAAACTATCTTATTGCATACATTAAAGATCAGAACAAAAGTTAAAAAAAAAATTCTGTAGACTTTCGAGCACTCTGTATGATGGGAGCTTAAAACATAGGGCCCAGGTCTGTATGGGGATCCATTGGTGCATATACCTGTATCTGGGCAGAATTCATGCTTCTAAATGAGTGGAGGAAATCAATTAAACAGATCCTAACTGCTTTTATGTTTCAAAAAGCAGCAGTCCTAGCTTGCTTTACAGTGTCATAAATGCAGTTTTGCATATGTATATATATTTATATGGCACCTTTTGTTTTATAGATCATATCTTTCTTTCCTTTGTCTACCGTTTAAAGATGCTGTTTTTTCTTGGTAAATAAATTTCAATTAATGAAATTTTAGCTGTCTCATATATACAGTGGAGTAGATTCGAATGCATTTAGCAAATGCCCATATAAAAGCCATTAACACTTAGTAGGTTCTCTGACATTTGAAACCAATATGTTTCTACCTGGAACAGAAAACAGAAAACAAATCTACATTCTGAAAAAAATTATGACTGTCTAAAGCAGCTAGACAATTCCTATCCAAAACTAGGTACATGGTGAAGGATATAGAAATATTATACACATGACACCTCTCTGTACCAAAAATGGGGAAATTATGGATGCAGTTTTTGTTTTATTTTTTCCTTGTTTGCAAATAACTTTATGTAGTGTTGTAAATCTGTTATATTAACACCATGTGGGATTGCATATAAAAAGAACCCAATTAACATTTAATGGGAAAGAACATTGATGTTCTATATAGGTCTTAGCCACCGTTTATCACTGAGATCATGTGAAGGAATCTGAAAATAAGCAGTCCACCATTCCAATGATCTGCTAATTCTATAGATCTTTTAACCTTGTTGGATAAAAACAAGTTAGAAAAAGTCATCAAAGTGTCCATTGTAAACCCATTACTTGAGAATAGAATTAAATCCCTGCCAGCCAAGTTAAAATTTATGGTTAGTGTAAATCCTTGGTGTGTTAAATCCACTTTTTCCTTGGAAAGAGACCGTATTGGAGGAAACCAGGCAGAGAGCTGAAGCAGAACAGCATGGAAATCATTATGGAAGAATACAGAAACATGCTATACTTCTTGCTGCTTTCATTTCTTATGTATGAGAGTCAATTTGCTGTTCTAATGAAGTGATCATTTTTATTTCCATATCCTTAGGGCTTGTCTATCTGAATAGTTAGTGTGCAATCTTGGGGGTAAATCTGCCCTACACTAGCCTGCCATACACTAACTGTGGACCCCGCTGTCTCCCTAAAAGCTTCCTGATGAGCTTTAATATACACCCATTTCATAGAGGGGGAGACCAAATGTTTTGAGTCAATTTTAAATTATTTTTTTTCTCTTTCAAGTGTTTTTTCACCCTTCTTTTTGTTTTTTTTTAAACTGGCCAGATTTGAAATTGAAACTGCTTTTAATTAAAAAATGGAATGTTATGAAATAGTCAAAATTCTTGAAACTAAAATGTCATTCTGAAACATTTAAACTTTTTCAGAAATTTTTCAGTTGAAGTTATTATTTGTTGAATTTGGCCTCAATTTGACAAATAGTTTCTGCTCCCCACCACCAAAAAGTGCATTTTTCAAATAAAAGAAAAAAATCCAGCGAAAAACTTTCTCCCAGCACTAGTTTTCACTGTGATATAAGTTTAGTGCTGTGGCAAGATATAGAAATGATCGTGGCAAATGGCAAATTTTAAAGTCTATTAACTTACAATGACAACTTGTGGTAATGTATTGATAGTTTAGTTACTTTTAACTTAAATTTACTATGTCCTTTATGGCATATAGTTACAATGGCAGACCAATAAGGAGTCTATTTTAATGCCTTGAACGGTATTAGCTACCTCCTGTGTGATTTAGATATATGGACCATTATTTGGAAAAGGACAGTGACTGTACGACTGATAAAAAGATGTTTATCACTTCAGTACCTTAAACAAGGTTAAGGTTAAACCAGATTTAGTGAACTAATTGTGGTTGGTTTCAAACCAACCTGACGCTGCTGTCTGAAAAAACCCATCGTTCTTGTTAACGGCCGCTGCAGAGCTTCCCTATGACTGTGTCATTTCCACGGATCTGTACTTGGCTGTCCTTTCTGTTGTAAATTAGAATAGATGAAAGCTATTGAGCCAAACCAAAGATGAAGGCTAATTTGATGTGATATAATTGATGAACTGTACATCATTCCACTTTTTCCTCTTGAAACAGTCCGACTGGAGCTCAAAATGCCAGAATACTTTGATTTACACACTCTGTCATTTTGATATTGAACATCTGAGTGGCAGGAACTATGGATTAACTGTTTCAGAGACTCTTCCATATTTTGTAGCCTATGTTTACATATTAAGGTATACTGCAGCCTGGAGAAACAATGCCACTCAGTTTGGCATCCTTAGTTACTGCACCACAGTAGTCACAATGCTATCAGGATGAAGAACATAAGAAATTGGATGGCAAGGCAGTGATTCTTCTGTCTGTAGATGTTGCCTGTATTCTCTCTTGTAGTTAGATATGTTACTCTTTACTTTATCATTTGGATTAGGAGGAAATATTTACACATTTTGGAGCCCACTACTCAAATTCTGACTCTCCTTAGAAGCTTTCGGAGCCAAACTTTATGTGATTCTGTCAGGTTCTATTCCCCCCTCTTCGCGCCCCCCCCCCCCCCAAAAAAAAAAAAACTGCTGCTTTGTAGGTAAAGGACTGCCTCTTAAAATAATTCTTTTATTCGGACTACTGTGAGCTTCAGACAGCCCCTGTCCTTACCATTCATTATTTTTCAGGCTGGTTGAACCCAGCTCAATCTGATTTTATTTCCTGCTGAAGGTGTTTCTTCTTCAAAGGAAATAACTTTTCAGCTGCCTTGTTTCCTTGGTTCTAGGTTCAATGAAGGGAGTCAAAGTCTTTGAAACTGAAATAGTTCATCTCTATAGCCTGAGTAACCAGCATAAAAAGGTATAACATCTCACATCTATTTAAATCAATTATATCAAATCTAGTAAAGTTTGTAGAAATGAGACCCATTTTTATTCTGAATACTTTATTTCATGGCTCTGATTGGGTTGGAGAATTGCAGCGCCTTCAAAGCTTTCCAGTCCTCTGCACAAAAGTAGTTGACCATGGACAACTTTCCAGGCCTTTCCCACTAGATGACCTGAACATACTAGGTAATGGGGAAATTCAGACTTTCTCCAGATTAGCTAAAAGTATTGTGCCTGAAAACCTCAGGAGAACTTGGTGTCTTACAAAGTTTGTGGTACTTTTTACTTTTGTCTTATTGAGCAGAATTTTTTGGAGTATTTTGACTCTTTCTGATCCTGGCCAGAACTAAAAATAGAGTGTATCACATGAAGACTAATTGGTATGAGGGAAATGTTATGGATTTTGCTGAGGAGCTAAAGGAAAAGCTCTTGAGTGTGGGAAGGAGTCTCATTGTCCAGGAGGAAACTGTAAGGGTGAGGAAGAGCCTGAACTACTGAGAAGTGCTCATCTTCAGTCCCTTTTCGCAAGTCATTGAAAATGACTATAATTACGGTGTATTCTATGAGTTAAAATTTGCAAACATATAAAGGCATCCTTTAGGGATGGTGCATGGAAGATTTGCTTTCTTTGTGGAAAATTTGTGCCTTAAGTAGGTTGACAGCATCCCTTTAGAATACTCATAGATAATGAATAATGAGGCTGTGTTTAAAAGATTTTGTTTACATTTTGGCCTTATCAGTGTACAGTTCAGTTAACTAACAGGTGGTGATAAAGAACTACATGTAATGACGAAAGCAAACTTACCCTTTATTTAAATGTACCACAGTGTTTACACGATCAATATTTTGTGTTTAGATTCTCTGATCATTTTTCTTGTTCTCATCTTTGTGGATAGAAATGATTTGATCAATATAACTTTATGAAAGCTAATATAGTGAACAAGAACACAAGTGTAAATAACCTTTGGCATCATAATTAAATGAATAATTATTAGAGATATTGTGAGGAGCTGCCATTGTTACGTAAAGATATGGGGTGTTGCAGCAGAGTCCACAGGTCACTTTTCATATTGGAAAGTGGAGCTCCGGCCTGGAGGGGCAAACCAGACTATGACAGGCTGCAGTGAACAGCAGTTTCTCATGGTGGTTGTATATTTAATCTACTGCAGTGGTGTTTAAAGTAATAAGTTAACACAGTTTCTAATCCCTTCGAACATGATTTCAGAAGCCTTTTCTTGCTGTGATGCTTGTGTATATAAGGGAAAAGACATTACAAAGATTAGTTTGTCTCATCTAAGCTACATGAAGCTGTCTTTCACATTCTGAAATAATTAACTTAACCAATATTTTAATGCATTGATTTATAAATACCTGTCCTTTAGCAAACAGATTAGACAGTTTTATGTGGAAGCATTTTAAATTTGTGATTAGGGGATATTATTCTCTTTTATTTCCTTGTCTACAAAATTATTTTGTGAAATAAGTATTTTTAAAACATTCAGTTCTGAACAGAAAATGGTTTTATTGGCTAACTGCAAAATAATCACATTTTGCTGAAAGGAGTTTTTAAAAAAATCCATTTGAGTAAGAAGAAAAGTGAAGAAGGAAGACTTAAGTACCTCTTGAGGAACCTCTAAACTGATTATTGTTAAAATATATATATATATATACTAACCATGAACGCCAGTGCACTAAGTGAAAAACATAACTGGATTAGAACTCATTTGGAACTTCTTAAGTTAGAAGCCAGTGCAATGTGGTACAGAATTGAAGCTTGAACTTATTACTGATTCTTGGCGCACACAAAAAATATCTTTCTTTAGCAAATGAATTCTTGGGTGGTGGAGAGAAATCTACACAGGAATTGATCAGAGTTTTATTGTAACAAGAGCCTCCCGTCACAAAAGTACTGGGAGAAGGAGGAGAACTCAGTGTGTCATTCTTTTGCAATCAGCTGCTTTTCATCCACCCACTGTTTAAAGCTGACTTGATTGTATTGTGCACCTCTTGGATGTTAAAACAACAGCCTTAAATCTGCTCTGCTTTACCTACGGAAAACTAGATTAATATTTCCCTTATTTAAGAAATATTTATTTTATGTTGCTATAGTTAATGTTTTGCACAGTGTGACTAGAAGGTTATTTTAGAGGGCGAAGATTGTATTCCAAAATCTAAAAGGTATTAATAATCCTGAAGTTATGGTAGCTTCCCATTTTGTTCTTTTAGCAGTAACGTAAAGTACATTAAATGTCTGTTCCTTGGATCTAGCCACAAAATGACCTTTTCAGTGCTCATCCTTTTTACTCCTTTTGATTTGTTCAGAGGAAATTACAAGCAACTGCTATTTGATTTCCAAAAGGGATGCACATAAAGCTGACCTTTTGATACTGTTATTTTTTGGGATGTGTACACTGTACTCTAAGTATGTCTTAGCTGCTGTTTGCTGGACTACATATAGTTTAAATAACCCTTCATTTCATTCAGAGTAAAGCAAAGACTAGAAGTACAACTCCCCTGATTTTTTCCCATGACAGACTTTTGCACATGCCTCTGATAATACTTCTTTCTTCAGGCAATTTAAAAAGACAGTGGGATAGAATAGAAGAGGGCCTGAGATTTTAAGTCCTCCTGTTCTATTCTGTATAGATTCTTATACCATGTTTATCACTCTAATATCAGAGCACCTACGTATATAGCCCCTATTACTAGAGTATCCGAGCACCTCACAGTTTAATGTATTTGTTCTCATAAGATCCCTGTGAGATAAAGTGGTATTATGATCACATTTTATAGACTAGGAGCTGAGACACAAAGATTCAGTGTATGTCTGCACTGCAATTGGATACCCACAGCTGGCCTGTGCCAGCTGACTTGGGCTTGAGTGACATGGGCTACAGAGCTGGTTAACTGCAGTGTAGATATTCAGCTTCAGGATGCACCGGAGCTATTGGACTCTCCCATCTCGCAGGGTCCTGCAGTCTTGGCTCCAGCCCAAGCCCAAACGTTCACATCACAATTAAACAGCCCCATAGCCTGAGCCCTGTGAGCCTGAGTCAGCAAGCATGGGTCAGCCTGGGTTTTTAGTTGCACAAGTGTTTGCACAATGTCACAGAGGAAATCTGTAGTAGAGCAGGGACCAGTTGTAGGCTACCTCCTGAATCACTGGACCACCCTGCCTCCCAGCATCCCAGTGTAACTTTTTAAAATTCCCGTGTTTCACCTCAAAACACAAGAGTAAAGATTTATTCCACCTTAAAAGCAGCAGCAGATTTCAGTCGCTTAATGTGTATCTGCTGTTTTCTCCGTGACCACCTGACTTACCAAAATATTGGTTTGCAGGACTGTATGTGTGTCTTTTATATGCCCTCATGCAACATAAACAGCTGATTGGCCAGCTGAATCCTTTCCTGCCATGCGTCCTCCTAAAAGCTCTGCTGCTCCTGGCCACAGTAGGACGCTTCTCCTTATAAAATTCAGGTGCAGCAAACTCTCCTGGAGCGTCCTGCATCCTTACAGCCTCCACATAGAACTATGCATACAGGATGCTGGCATGCATGGAGTCTAGGATGCAGCTCCCCAGGCGGGAGGTGGTAAGTGAACACATAAGTTCCCCGTACAAAATGGCTGGGGCCTGATGGCCCTAACTTAGGAAGGAGAGGAGGCTAGGTTGCAAGTGCAGCAGATTGGAAGATTGGTGTTGAGTGAGCAGAAATGAGAGAAGGTGTAGATATGGGGATATGGGCATTATTCCCCACTTGTAAGAGCTGCCCCCAAACTCAGTGTTCCCTCCAGCTGCTACTGCCAGTTTCTAGAACAAGTTGCTGTTGACACCCTGTCTCTTAAGTGCTCAGAGTAAAGCTCTCTTATAGCTAGATGATCCAGATGTCAAAACTCCTCATACCTGACCTCCCATGATGAATCCCCCCCATTTGATTCTCCTCAACTGAGCCATTTAACACACACCCCCCTTCTCATTCGAGCCCACGATCATCGTTGTAAACTTCTTGCACAGTCTAGAACAGACACACCCATCCCAATTCACCTGCCAAAAGGCACAAAGACCAACAAGCAGCATGAAGTTCCTCAAATCTATTGCCTTATCTATCAAACCCTGCCACTGCTATTAGCACAAGTATACTCTCCAAGATGCAAAACAGTTCGATAATATGTGACGTTTTGTTTGCGTCAGTCAGCTAGGTACTTGTACAGCACCTGTTGATAAATATTTTAGTGTATGCAGTTAATCTACATGTTTTCAAAACTTCCTTGAGCTTCAAGACCAAGCCCTTGACCCTCCCTTGGTTGTAAGCTTCCTGCAAATTATTTCAAACTCTAATGGTAGTATTAAGAGTGATGTCAGAGTTTTCTGTTTCAAAATCCGGTGATCCTTGACTGTCAGTGAATATGCAACCAAGACAATTTATAGTTGTCTCACTCCAAATCATTTGTTAGAACTTATCAAAGTCTTCTGGTTAATAGTTTTCCATAAGAGTTGTAGTGGAAAGAAAAGTGCTAGCAAGAAAATGGAATTTCTGTTCCATGTGAAATTCCAACATTTAAAAAATGATTTTGAATATGAACAAAAAGTGAAAGTTTTGAAATTTCCTACAAAATGAAACTTCTGTAAAAATTCAGTTTGGGAGTATCAAAATGTTTTATGTTGACAATACAGAAAGATTATAATGCAAAATAATATAAAATAAATTACAGTTAAATTATTTTATCTAGTATAAATGTATAAATAAAGGAAATTATATGAATCAAAATGACAAAGTAGAAAATATATTTTACCTCATTGAAATAAGATATTTCAACATTATCAAAACATTGCAATATATGGAACCAAAAGGAGAAAATCTAAATGAATCCCCTTTTTTCTATCAAATTTTGTTTCACAAGAACCTGTCGTGTCAACATTCAAATTTGATAACATTGTATGTTTTGACAGAAAACTGTTCTGTCAAATTTTTCAATCAGCTCTAAAAATGAACTTATACTTTCCTAAATATCTTGTCCTTTCAAGTTATTAAAGGTTGAAAAACAGATACTATATCAAAGGTATTTGTGAAACTTTAATACCAAATCTCAAACTGTAGGAAAATAAATATGGGCCATAGTAATATAGGATCTATCCAGCCAAGAGATGGGAGCTAGAATTTGTATTTCATTGAATCACATCTTGATTGTGCTAGACATGATTGGTTTTGGACACGGTTCTGAAATTACATAGTGTTGGAAGTAATAAGAAGTTGGTGGCCTGGTTTTTGCACAATATAATCATCTTAATTTTCTTCATTAGTGAGTGTTCATTAATGAGGCTGTTGTCAGGTTCCAGAGGGGTAGCCATGTTAGTCTATTGCAGAGAAACAAACAAAGCTTTCTCCCACGAAAACTCATGTGATAGTCTTTGAAAGTGCCACAGGACTCTGTTTATTGAGCTATACCGTTACCAAAAAATGCTATGATTGTAGAATCTGAGTTAGTAACCATTAATTGGAGTTACTTCATAGTTTCTGCAAAATAATACAAATAAGAAATGAACTCCCTTTTGCCACTGGATTGGATTTACTGAGATTTAAAGTTTTGTACAAGTTTAAATCTACTGTGTTAGACAAACTGCTCTATGCAAATAGCAATCCACGGTTATTTTGTCAGTGAAACAATTGATCCTTGATGTTTTCAATTGCTTAAAGAGAGTATTTAAGAGTGTCCTGATTTCTGAATTTGATTTTTGTTTTTTTTAACTATTGAAAAAGGACATTAAAAATGTCATAGTACTCCACAGGAGTATGATACAGCTAATTTTCTTTTTTAAAGCAAATGTCCAGGATTATTGAAGACAGTTAGAATTTGGTTTATTAATCAGAAAATCCTGCACTGTTTCCTTGAGATGTAGAGAGCCCTCTGAAAGCAGAGCCAGGGCAGTCCCACTGCTTAATGTGCTTTCTGCCTGAGGAAGGACATCAGCATTGAGTCATCTCTTCCCTATGGTGAGAGGGGTATTTCTCATCTCTCTTGGCTGCTGGGAGGGAAGTCTTCTATGATTCTAAGTGAAAGACTGTTTCTCCATTTTTCTCCCTCTCATTGCTTGGAGGAAGTTCTCAGAGGGCTTCCTGCACTACTTCTCTGTTGATTTCTTTAAAATAAGTTCCTCTCAGGTATGTGAACTGGATGAGTGCTACATACAACTCTAGAGCCACACCTGAGAATTAGTGTATTAGGATCCTCTCATTTCGCTCTACTCTTTCCCCACATGTGGCTATCCTGCTTAATGCAATAATCTCATTCACGAGATATTCTTTACAAATGAGATTTTCCTTTATAAAGCATCTAGGTCCATGAAAAGTTGTACATGGCAGGAGTTAGTGAACATTTTCTATGCATAAAATAGTTTTAATCCATGAAAGGTCTCTTTCCCTACCACCACTGACCCTTTTTCGCTCTCTCTCCTTCTGCACGTTACTGGGATCTTTAAACACTGTGTTGGAAAATGTCTTTTTGAATAGAGCACACTCTATACTGCAGCATTTGGCTGTGTGTCTGCAGGGGAGGAAAGGAGAAGCAGTGGGGAGGAGACATCAGACATGTATCTTAGTGTGATACTCTGTCTCTGCACACATGTGGGGAGCAAGGCAGTGTAACTCAGTCAGAAAGACCCAGGAACTTCCAGAACATGGTGTGATCGTTACCAGTGATGCTCAATAGCTATTTTGAGGCTATTTAGGAAGATTTCATTGTGAGCAGATCATCTGGCAGTTTATATCCCTTGTTATTTACTGAAAGCTACACCAGTCAAAGGGCAGGAATGGTTATAAGTAGAGGAGATAAAAACAGCTCTGTGGACTCAGCACTTGATGGACGCAGGATCAAGAAACATGTTTGCTGTATGGGCTGGTTGTAGGTGAATGCTATTCCAGCTTTGTTTACCAGGAAAAGCATTCCATTCAGATAATGTTTGGTCCTGCAATGTGTATTATGGCACTAAGAGGAGAGGTGGGGGATAGAGCCCTGTGCGGATACAAATATGTGGATCTGCATCTGATCCACATCTGCAAGAAATGGTATGCGGACATCCGCGTATATAATGTAAATATCCGCAGATTTGCAAGACTCTACTGCGGGAAAGCATTTGTCAGCCCTAGAGACTACAGAGCCTGTTGAACTTACATTTAGCTAACTCCTCTGAATTGGGATTCTGTCTTAGATGAAAAGAGAGAATGAGGCAGCACTCAGTGGAGTAAGGATCTGTGAATTCTCTTCTGATTTATCTGGACTTATGAAGAGAAGATGGCATATAGAATGAGAACCCTCTAGAGATCCAGAAAATTGGTGTTTTATATGCTGATCCCAGTCCTTATATCACTGGATACAAGCTGCAGATGTCTGTTTCACACACAACACAGAGGACGAATCAGCTACTTAAGCCAAAGGCTGGAATGCTGCTAGCTGGGGAGACTCCTCTTTAACCTCACAGATAGTTTGCTGTTGGGGTTTTGAAGTGTTTAAAAGGACTGAGATGCTGCCATTTCTCAGACTCTGGTTACACACCCTACATGCCACGGTCACACTGTTTAATCCTGAGAAATCATCTTTGAGAGAAGATCAAAGGGGAATGTGTTTTGTGCACTAAAGTATAGAGGGGAATGTGCACTAAAGTATAGAAAATGTTATGTTGAAATCTTATATTTGAATGTTTGTAGTAGAAACAAAAGAGGGAAGTCTACCTGAGTAACTGCAGTGGATTTACTGTCTAATAACTTTTGTTTAAAAATTACTCATAATATTCCAAATAATGATTACAGTGTTTAATACTAATTATAATGTATTGAGTGTGTATTAAATCTTTGTGGTACTAAGAACACATATGGTATCTTTTCTTTGAAATTTATTGGGAACTGTTAACATCCATTTGTCAGTGTTTTCTGTATGATTGCCTCAAGCATTTAACCCCATGTAATACTTTTTGAGAAGTCCTGAAAAGATAAAACTCTGGCGTGTGGATTCAGCAGTCAAGCTGAGGTGCCAGTAAAGGGGAGTGTATTTGATTTGTAAAGAATATTGCATGAGCATCCCCTACCTTCCCCCATTACAGATTTTTCTTTGAAGGGGAGTGTGTGCTAGACTGCTCAACTCAACAGCATGTGATGGTCGGCTGAACGTTTTAAATGTTCAGCTTTGCTCAAAAAGCTACTTCAGCATCTTTTTAATACAGTTCTTAAATGACTTATAATAGGGTGTCCAAGTTACAAATATGGCCTCATGAATGAGGAGGCTTTATGGAACACAGGTCCTGGAGTAGAGGTGAAAAAAACTATAGTACTAAAATAATAATAATAATAATAATGATAATAATAATTCACAATAAAAAGCTTAATATAGTCTTTTCCTTAAAGACTGTACAAACCAAACCCTTTAAAGAAATCTTCTATATAGTTTGAAAATGGTTTCTTCCACCCTTTTAATTGTTTTTTTCCACACACGTTTATTTATACAAAATACAGCATATAACATTAACAATTTCAGCATTTACCAACGACAATCAAACCATTTTATGTAAGGTCCCAATTCTAGAATGAGCTCCATATAGTTATTCCCTCTCTGATTCCATCTCCGCCGCCCTCCTCCCCCCCAAAATATTTAGAATGGAGAATAACTGTTGACAGATGCTGGACTTTAATGATATTCTTGAAAGGTCACATATGTAAGGTACAGTAGATAAAATCCAATCCCTTACTTCCTGCTCTAAACAGTTTTTGTACAAATATAACTATTTTGCTTAGAGACATGATATTTACCAAAATAGTAATACTGGCACAACCCATAGTTATACTAGTCTAAAATGTAAGCCTGGCTTGACATGAGCAATCTCATTTCTTGGGAGACAGAATTGAGGAGATAAATAGATCAGAGGGCTGAAACAGAATGTCTGTGCTATTTAAGATAGATAAATGGATCCATAAGCTAAGAGACAGAATGTCTGTACTAGCTCAGATAAGAAGGAATACCTAGGGAACCATCTCCAATGGATAAGATAACAATGGATAAGATAAGTCAGAAACCTAAAGATGAGATGAGTAAGTTGTGCAAGGACTCTGCTGTACAGGGATTGGTCCCTGCAAAGTAATCAAGCCCATCCCAACATGTTTGATACAAGGTATTGTAAATTCAATGTGATGTGTACATGTACATAAAGGAATAGGGTTTCTTTATAACTGTGGATGTGTGGTATGCTCTGTACCCACTCCTTACACTTGAGCATGATGAATTCAGGTAGTCTGATTATATGCCAATAAAGAATCCTCACTGATGAGTTTGGTGTTGAGCTGAGTTCTTGGGCTATGTCTACACTTGTTAATTTAAGTCGACTTAGCATGTCCCCATTCAAAAATTAAGTTGACTTAAAGGGGACCCTGCCAAATTGACTTAGAGCTTCCACACTGGACGCCTGAGTCGACTTGTAGGGGCTAGGTGGACCTGGGACAGCAGGTGGACCTAGGTAGCAGGGGGGGGCACTTATTCTTTTGCGCAGAGACTGTCCTGTTTGTCCAATATATAGGTGGAGGGGAGGGAGCATTGCCAGCACATGATGGCATAAATCACATTGGTGGATGAGCAGGTGAATGAGCCCTTGATGAAGTAGCTGATTTGATTAGGTCCTGGGATGGTGTCTTTCATGCAGATATGTGGGAATATACTATATTGATTATAATAATTATTGCATGAGAACTTTCTGTTTGAGATCATTTTTAAATGAATTACTTGTCTTAATTTTTAATCATCTAGATATTAAAATATGCTTCTGTTCTGTCTGAATATATAGTATTTAGTTTCACCCATGGATTTATCAATTATTCAAAAAATATGACAAATGAGGGCCCCAATTCTGCAAATCCTTTGTACCAAGTACAATGCAGATTGTCAGGTTCAGAACTTAGGATCATACTGGTTATCAGTTAGGAGGCAATTGCGTTATTTTTATTTTAATATCAACAATGACATTTATATTTATAAGAAGAAAATTAAATACAAATTGAGAACAAAAATATATGAAAAATGTTATGACTGTACTTTGCAATTGTAACAGGCATTAAATCAAGAGCATTAAATAATAAGCTGCCTTCAGGTATTTGCTTGTATACCTTTTATTATCTCAAAGGGAATTTTATGACCAGTATGTCACAGTGCTGACAGCATTTACATTCAGAGGCCAATATCTATTAGTTTAAGCTTTGCCAAGAAATACTAAGGAGAAACCCCCCAAGAAAATGAAACCTAGACCTTTTCTAATAAATATTGTTGTGAGTATTTTGCTTTTTCTAGGTGCTGTCACATCCTCTTCATCTGATGGAGTACCTAACTTTAGTTGCACAACTTTAAATATTTTGATAGAGTTTTTATTAGTTGCACAGAACCAGAGAAGTAAACGTTGTAATATCTTGTTCTGGTCATCATTTTTATTCATCATGGTTTAATGAGTATTATAATTATAGTTTGAGGAAGAAATATAAATTAGCTTTGTGGTGTTGGTTGAGACTTATTTGCTCACTGGTTTGTGCACAAGGGACTACATAAGCATAAGTGAGTTTTTTCAGCATATTGTTGCAAGCTCCCCAATAACATGGTATTTTTCATATTTAAATAACTGGCGAAGAGCTGCTATATATAATTGTACATTCTGACACTAATAACTCCATCTGGCTTCCTTAAAAAGCATGGGGAATTTGAAGGCTGAATGGACTTGTTCTTGGCAAGTGTTTGTTCTCTGATTTATCAATGAAGTTAGACTTCATGTAACAATCTTTTCTTACCATTTCACATGGGGGATGTCACTGCCCTGAGAAAAGGCCCCAGGTCCCCGGCTGCAGTCAGGGCTGGATTCTGCCTCCGCTGGCCGCCGGCCTGGCCTCGGATCCCTGGCCGGGGACCAGAGTGGGCTCTTGCCGCCGCCGGCTGGCATCCCAGCCGCAGGTCCCTGGCCAGGGTCAGGGCTGGGTCCTGCTGCTGCTGGCTGGCAGACCAGCCCCGGGTCCTCAGCCAGACTCGGGGGACTGGTGCTGGGACTCGGGGCCTGTGCCCCTGTCTACCTGGCACCAGCTGCGCCCATGTTTTACATAATTGATTCCTGATTAGCGAAATGCGTCTGTTATTTTGGGTGGACGGTAACAGGGGCAGTTCTCTGGGGTCCATTTCAATAAACTTGAGGGGGGAAAGGCCATTTGTAAACAACAAATGCCGTCCCATTTCAGCCCTCCAATAAATATTGATAATGTTATAATTTCTATCTTTTACATTATAGACGTGACTACATGCATGCTACCTATATAGTTACATGGTAATTGGATGTAAAGTAACACAGATGAACACTATTGCTGGTTTTTAAATTGCTCTGTTAAAACATCATTTTTCCCCCATCAGCAACTTATGCGGGAGCGACAGCAGATGGCCAGCCGTCCCTTCGCTTCTGTCGATGTAGCACTGGAAGTGGGAGCTGAGCAAACAGACTTTCTACAAGGGCCATTAGAGGTAGGAACAGTAGTGCTGACAAGGGACTGTTGTGATTTGCATATTTATATTGCCGGGTCTCATCTGCATCTGCCTCTGAAACCAAGCTGAGTCTGATTAACCTGGAGCTGACAAGTCTCAGCTACATATGTTATGCCATTTTCAAGGAGAGTAATTTTAATAGTATGACATGAGCTGTAACAAAAGCCACTGGAGAATCTATTAGCCTAGGCCGGAGTGACAGTCAGCTCACCTGGCAGCCTTTTCTTGATGGATGACAGCTGAAGGAATTTAAGCTACAGTTATTAATGAGGAAACAAACCTTATGTTGAGTCCTTAGAGTACACAGTGCCCTCTAGTTAACAGTTCACATCTATCTTAATTAACAGATTTACTGTAAAAACAAAAAACAAACAAAAACCCCCCACCATCCAAAATGCGGAGTTGAATTTCAATATTGTTTTATTTGTGCAGTTTAAAGGACAGAATATATAGCGCATGTTTTCATTTGTGGTTAATGGCTATATTATTACATCTTTTTATTGTAAATGCAAAACACTGAAAGAGAAATCATAATATTCAAGGCAATGTAATGCTGGAATAGTGCAATAATGCATGAAATGGATTCTGGAAATTCCACCTGAAAATAGAGAGAGATTACAAGATGTGGATAATAATGAATATTTAATCAAGGCTGCCTTTTTGATAGAGTCTGGTATTCCTTTATATTTCTTTACAATATTATGTTCATGGTTATTACTTTATCTTATTTATGGAGAAACTTGGGAATAGGGAGGGATAACTGAAATTTTTTGAGATCATACTTTTCATTGTTGTAGTTCCTCTTAAATTCAGAGCATCTCTTGCTTTTCTAAGTGGAAGATTGAAAAGAGACTATCAGACCTAAGATTCTTGGAGGAGTGGACAATGTGAAAAGCAGAATCCCAGTATTTAAAAATAAATCATCTACTGATCACTTATAAAATTGAGATGCTCTCTCCTGGTACTAGCTAAGAGGCAATAGTAATTGTTTTTGCTGACAAAATTTGAGTACTTTGAATATGTAATGCATAAAAATTCACTATCCTTTCCAAGAAGCTTTGCGATTTTGTGACCAAACATTACATCATGCATCTTCAGCATATGCTTTTTCCCTCCTCTTGAAACAGAGGGAGCTTCCAGTTCCTGAGATTTAAGATTCCGGGTCACTGTGCTGTAGTTTAAAGTTAATTAACATTTTGAAGTTTCTGTCATTCTGTTTGAGAATATTTTAGCTCTGGTTTTTTGCGGGGGTGGGAAAAGAATGGGTGGAAGGTGGAGAGTCCTATCTTTTGTTATTTACATGCTGTGGATTTAATTAAAACTTCAGAAGTAAACATCAACAGTAATTTGCTATATTTTTTCTGACTTTTTTTATTTAGCAACTAATGGAGAGGGAAGCTGCAATACCGTGTGTGTGTGTGCGTGTGTGTGCACGCACGCGCGCGTTTTTCTAGCATTGACAATGATGCAATTTATCGATTGGCCCGTGGAGTCTACTGTGCAAGAAAGGGATATATTAAAATTACATTACAGATCTATCTTGAACATACAAAAGCAAGGTAATAAAAGTGACAGCTGCCACCCAGTTCTTGATTCTCACCTTTCTGTCACATTATAGGTGGATTTAGATAAGTAATGTATGTGGATAGCTGCAACTGCAGTACTTGATCACAAAAGGGCCCAATAAAAATATGTCAGCAACCATAGCTCCGTTTTCATTGGATAGACTTTAATTCCCAACATTATTTTCATATTGCTATGTTATTGGTGCACATTGTGTTCTTTTAACTTTATATATACTTTATTGATACTATAGTGGTTCATCAATATTAATGCACAGTACTCATGTAAATTCATATCATGTAAACTAGATTATATTAATGAGCAGTATTCAGCAGTGCAGTATAATAAATATAATGAGCAGTAGATATAAATGAAAAAATACACAGTAACTTCCCCCCAAAATGTTGTAACAGACTTGCATTGACACACTAAGAGCTCCCATTATAATGTCGATAACTGTGAGATGCTTCCCTTCCAACCTCTGCCCCAACCTTCTATTGACATTGTATCTGATTCACGGGTGTTTTGGACCAGATATAAAGTCAGTGACACAGTGACTATTGTTTTATTGACTCTGTAATAACTCCAACACTTCCAATGACATTGTATTGATCCCTTGGTCCTGTGGGCACAATATAATGTCAGTGGAACTATTACATACAATATGGCAGGTCTCCCACTCAAATTGCACAGTAAGACTACTGCTCATTAATATCATTTAGCTTACATGATGTGAATTTACATGAGTACTGTGCATTAATATTGATGATCCACTACAGTGTCAATAAACATGCCTGTGTATCTGTAGGACACATCACAGATCTTGCTGTGTGATATACAGTGAGATTTCATTGGCTCCTATCTTACTGTACAATTGCATTTAAAAACATGCCAATCAATGCAGTTGCTCCATTTTAAGGTTTTATTTTGCAAGATTAAAGCATTTTTATCTAGAATTTGGCAAAAACATGTCTTAAAATTTGTGACTTTGGATATTGTTTGGCCAGTCTCAGTACTTAAAATAAATAAGTGATTCAAATCACAAAAATAGAATTGCACAGACTTTGATAATCCTTGTGTCTTTTTTCATAGGGCAAGTCTACACTGCCTGCCCTTTTCAACGGCAGTCAAATGGAGATACACAAGTCCTTAAATAACTTGCATATCTGTGTTCTGACCTTTCTAGTCCTGACAAATCCACTGCGCTGAGTTGAAAGGAGTGGCCTCCCTTCAACTCAGCACTAACCCAGCTGCTGGGGTGGAGTTTAGAGATTGACTTCCTGATTGGCTGAGCAAGTGTTCACAGATCTTGCCCTGTCTCTCTGGCATTTCCTCTTGGGTCTCATCATCCCTTTAAACTGAACAGAGCCAAAACCAAACAACTTAACTTCCTTCTCACTCCCCTTAACTGTCAATGTTAACAACATCATCTTTCCCATCACACAGGTCCACAATCTGAGTGTTATTTTTTACTCCATACATCCAGGCCATTCCCAAATCCTGTTGCTTCTTGCTCCTCAGTGTATCCAAGATCCATCCTTTTATTTCCATCCCAAAGCTAAACCATTTAGGGATGCTTTATATTCTCAGCTCATTTGCCAGACCTTTCCTCCTCCCAGATACAAGTCCCTCTTGAGGACTCACTTCCACCAAGCTGCTTCAGTGATTCTAGTTGACATCAAGGAAGAAGAAAGGAAAGAAGTATAGAGTGTTTCCCATTCCCCATAACCTCTGTCCTTAGACCGTGTGCTTCATTTCTGTCTGGAGACCCCTTAGCACACAATGAGAACTATCATAAACAAACTATGTAGAATTATAATGAATAGGTCCCTAAATTGCTGTACCACTATGGGCCAAAGGAAGAAGCCTCATTGCCCAAGTATAAGAACTGCGTAAAAGTGAGTAAGGATTTGGTCTCTTTATAATAAAACATGCATCTGAGTTCTTCACTTCATAAACTGGACATAGTTTTTGACAAGTCGATGCCCCTTATTTATTACTACTGTATACATGTGGTAATCTTCTTAGTCACAACTCAATAGACTTGTTGAATTTCTAGTAGCCACTTAGGTCCAGATCCAGAAAGGTGCTTAAGTGCTTAAGTCTCAGGTTTAGGCACCTAACTCACAATTTTGACTCCACTGCAATCCACAAAAAACACAGTGAACCTGGAATTTGCTTAAAAGTACTCAGCACTTAAGTTTTCAAATTGAAATTCCCTGAACAGCTAAGTTTCAGCCTCTGAGCACATCTGACAAAGCGGGATTTTCTCCCACGAAAGCTCATGTGATAAATAAATTTGTTAGTCTTTAAAAGTGCCACAGGACTCCTTGTTTGTTTTGCTGTCTGTCCCTCCCCCCTACCCCCCAAAGGCATCTGGGTGCTTATCTCCAGCCTAAGCTTCAGAACGTTTCATAAACCAGGGGAAAATAGGCATTCATCTACTTAAGTCATATGTGGGGCCCGATCTGGCAGGTGTGGAGAAAGGTTGGGACTTCATCCCATTCAAAATCCATCTGGAACAGATGGTGGTGATGGTGGCTTCATGACTGTTCCACTTTGGATAAATACTTAGAGTAGTTAGACGAGCGAGAGAGAGAGGGGATACTGTGTAGTCTAGTGATTAGGGCACTGCCTGAGAGCTGAGAGACACTGGGTCTAGACCTCTTATCCACACAGGAATAACTTCATCCGGGAAGATCAAGGGAGCCTCACATCAGAATATCCCATAGCTTATTGGTAGCACATTCTCCTGAGAAGTGGGAGACATCTGTTAGAACGTTTTCTTCCCCTTCTGGCAGAGACGGGGGAATTGGATCTGGGTCTTCCACATCATGAGCCAGTGCTCTAACTATTGGGGCATACATTATAAGATGGGTGCAGCTGCATAGAGTGAGGCAAATGTCAAACTCATTCCCCCAAGAAACGGCTTAGGCACCTACTCTGTCTGACTCCACATGGCTGGTTTCCATTCCTGGCTTCCTGCAGCCTGGACCTAGGCACCTATTTCCATGAGAGGGATGGGGCTTAGTACACACCCCTCTGGCTGTCATCTCCCATTGGCTATCTTATACGGCTTCCCTCCTAAAGTTCTGGCTTTTATGGATCACATTCTCAGGGGCCTATCTCCCCTCATTCATTGAATCAGGAGTCTAGGTGTATAACTTGGCTTTGTGTATCCCAGTATTGTTGCTTTGATTTTTTTATCGGCCACCTTGCGCTCAGTGTTGCGAGGCCTAAATCCTTTGTAAACCCTTAATAACTAACTGAACACTTGTAGGCATTTCAGATTTCCATGTACATGTTTAATTACTTCTGTCAAGTTAAGGTGGGCTCAAGAATTATAGAATTAAAAGAACATCTAGTCTTATTTCCTTTATTAAGTAGTTAGAAGCTTTTACAGAACGCTGAATGTTTTTTCATTTCAAGGAGTTCTTGTAGGTCTAAGGCAAAGATCAAACTGTTGTTCCCCATTTAGTTCAATGGGAAAATTAGAATCCTTGTCTCCATTCCAGTGACTGTCATTTTGCCATAAGGGGTTATTAAAAAATCAGGCTGATTTGCTAAAGTACAATAAGATACTAAATAAGATGCTGAAGTACAAGAAGATCCAGTAGTTGGGCTTAGTGGTTTTTTTGGTAATTGAAGTTTATTCTAACAGGCTATTTATTGTTTTCCCCTGCCAATAAAGTGTCGGCACTTTTTAACTGGTTTTGTAAACAAATCCAGTTGAACTGGGTTTATTTTCTTGTTAAATTTGAATAATTTAATGAGCAATTTAAAAAGTGCAACCTAAGCATACTTGATTATTTTGTACAGTATTGAACTGGTAGCGTGCTTTATCAGCATTACACTTTATTTTGATGACTTGAGATTTGAAGCATTTGACAACAGGCTTTTTTCAACCTTCCTGTTACAGGTCAGCTCATTACCCCCATGACCTTCACTCCTCCCAAGTATAATCCCTAAATCAAAGGCCAAAATCACAGCTGGTGTAAGAAGATACAACTTCATTGAAAACAATAATGAATTTAAGTTCCAGAGGGTTAGCTGGTTTAGTCTGTATGTAGCAAAGACAATGGAAGTCCGGCGGCACCTTAAAGCCTACCAAATTACTTCGGGCATAAGCTTTCATGGGCTGCAACCCACATCTGATGAAGTGGGTTGCAGCCCACAAAAGCTTATGCCCAAAGAAATTTGTTGGTCTTTAATGATGAATTTGGCTGTAAGGCTTTAATCCTGTTAATGCAATAGATTGGTGTCTTGTTGCGTACTGACAAATCAAGTTAACTATACATCTGACCAAACGTAGTATTAAGGCCATTCCAGAGCTTTGATCTTCCCAGTTTTCTGGGTCAATTCAACCTAAAACATGGTAAATAGCTTTTAAAATGTCTTTCTCTAACAACTCTTGTGTAAGATCCTATGGGCTGAAGAAGCAGCCGTGGATTCCCCCTAACTACATTACCTTCTCAGCATGAAAGTGTATTAAGGGAGGTGGAGAGTCAGGTGCAGGGTGGGACTACTGCAATATAGTGTACACAGCATAGTGTACTGTAGCCACTAGGTTGCTCTAAAACGTTGGCAGGATCTGTATCAGCCCCCGGCAGGCCCAGGACTGGGAGAGCAGAAAGGTGTTTAGAGCCACCTTTCCTGCAACACTTTTTAAGCTACACTAAATCCAAACTCAGCACAGTTGAGAATCTAGCTTCATGTGATTTTTTATTTGTAAGAAAATTTTATCTTACCCCTCAGAAATCATTGGACAAGTATGGCCACTCTCAGCAAATAGCACAGAAGTAGTACTGGCAATCATAGATGATTGGAAGGGACCTCAGGAGGTCATCTAGTCCAATCTCCTGCTCAAAGCAGGACCAACCCCAACTAAATCCCAGCCAGGACTTAGTAAAACTGGGTCTTAAAAACCTCTAAGGATGGAGATTCCACTACTTGCCTAGGTAACTCATTCCAGTGTTTCCCCACCCTTCTAAGGGAAAAGATTTTTTTCCTACTATCCAAGCCAGACCTCACTCATTGCAACTTGAGGGCATTGCTCCTTGTTTGTCATCTGCCACCATTGAAAACAGTCTAGCTCCATCATCTTTAGAACCCACCTTCAGATAGTTGAAAGCTGCTATCAAATTCACCCCAGCCAACTCTTCTCTTCTGCAGACTAAATAAGCCCAGTTCCCTCAGCCTCTCTTCATAAGCCATGGACTTCAATCCCCTAATCATTTTCATTGCCCTCTGTTGGATTCTCTCCAATTTGTCCACATCTTTTCTGGAGGAGGGGCAAAACTGGGCACAGTACTCCAGATGTGGCCTCCCCAGTGCCAAATAGAGGGGAATAATCACTTCTCTTGATCTGCTGGCAAAATTCCCACTAATACACCCCAATATGTTGTTAGTCTTCTTTGCAAAAAGAACACGCTTTTGACTCGTATCCAGCTAATTGTTCTCTATAATCCTCAGGTTGTTTTATGAAGAACTGCTGCTTAGTCAAGCAGTGTCCAGCCTGCAGCAGTGCATGGGATTCTTTCATCCTAAGTGCAGGACTTTGCTTTCTATAGGTTGCTCTGAATCCTATTTCTAGCCTCCAGTATATCTACCATTTTCTCCAGTTTAGTCTCATCTGTGAACTTACTGAAGGTACAATCCATCCCAGATCGTTAATGAAGATGTTGAACAAAATTGGCCCCAGGACTGACCCCTGGGCACTCAATGCTTGATACCGGCTAGCAACTAGACATTGAGCCATTGATCACTATCCATTGAGTCTGAGAATTTAGCCAGCTTTCTATTGACATTATATTCCATTCATCCTTTCCATATATCTTTAACTTACTGACAAGAATACTGTGGGAGATTGTAACAAAAGCTTTGCTGAAGTGAAGGTATACCATGTCCACCACTTTCCCCACATCCACAGAGCAAGTCATCTTATCATAGAAGGCAGTTAAGTTGGTCAGGCATAACTTACCCTTGATGAATCCATGCTGACTGTTCCTGATCACCATCCTCTCCTCCAAGTGCCTCAAAATAGATTCCTGGAGGACCTGTTCCATTATTTTTCTGGTGTCTGAGATGAGGCTGATTGGTCTGTAGTTCTCTGAATCTTCCTCCTTCCCTAAATAAAAAAGTCATCCACAGTGCCCACTTGGTTTCACCCTGTCTTTGGCTATACCTACACTAGAAAAGTTAAGTCGACTTAATAAGGTTAACTTTAAGTTGACTTAAAGTCGACCTTATTAAGTTGACAACAAAATCAACTTAACTTTTCTAGTTCAGACATAGCCCCTTATTGACCTTATTAAGTCGACTTAACAAGATCGATTTAGGCGCTAATCCCCATCTACACTGGCTTGAAGTCGACTGAAGGAGTCGATTTAAGGCTTAAGTCGACCTAAAACAAGGTGTTACTAAGTCGACTTAAGCTTTCCTTAAGTCAACTTAAGGAAGTACTTAAGTTGACTTAAGAAAAGCCCAGTGTGGTCGTGGCTTTGTTTAGGTCGACTTAAGGCTCCTTAAGTCGATCTAACTTGCCAGTGTAGATGCACCCTTTGTGAGGAGGGGTGAACCAGCCACCCCTCTGCTGCTCAATTGCATTTATTTGTTAAACACTTACTAGCCTTCCATTCTAGATATACAACAAGACCCACCCTCTTTAAATCTTCTTGTATGTCCAACTCACCCTTCCTCACCACAGGTTCTCCTATAATTTATAATAATTCTAATTTATATAATTCTCCTATTATTTAAACAAACATTAATCTCAGCCCAGGTTACCCCTTAGTTTCCTCTGAGAACCATCCTTTACCTCCTCAGGCAAGAGCATCATGCCATACTTCATAACTGGAGGCCTTCCTTTGCCTGGACAAAGAACCCCAGATAAGTTACTTCCAGAATACTCCCTTACCGCCCCTGGATATTGGAGTCACCCAGACCTGCCTCCAAATTACTAGAAACCTTCTCTCAAACCCAGTATCATTCCCAGCCTCTAGCACTCTTCAGATCATTGGTGCTGGCTGTTGACTTTCCTTCTTGTGTGCTTTAATGGTGTTTCCAGAATTCTCCTCTTTCAATCCTCTTTCCCAGACCCAGTGCTTTTTTGTATTTTTTTTTTTAAAAAAGGTCCTGGTACTCAGCCAGCGATCAGGGTTGCTGGCGGTGGCGACAGGAGCTGGGGCCACATCTCTGTGAAAAAAAGGTACCAGTACTCAGTAACCCTGAGTACCACCATAAAAAAAAACCCTGCCCACACAAATCCATTTTCATCCCTTCGGGAGGATTATTTCTTCTTATCTCACTCCACTTTGGATTGCCCCATTGCTCTGTCATTGAACATCATGATCCTCATCATCAGATGAAGTGGGTTATAGCCCATGAAAGCTTATGCTGAAGAAAATCTGTTAGTCTATAAGGTGCCACAGGACTGTCGTTGTTTTTGCTGTACACAGACTAACACGGCTACCCTTCTGGAAATGATCCTCATTGTCTTCTGTTCTTCTTATACAACCTTACACTGCTTTGTAAATATTGTTGACTCACATAAACCCCTTTACCTTCCCAGACTTGGGTAACATGGCCACTCTGTAACTGAGAATCAGGCCATTGCTGTCGTCTTCAAGGATGATGCATAGCTAGTTTCTTCTTTGGACAATGTCTTTGTAAATGACTTCGAATTCTCCTTTTGGTGCACTTTTTTTTCCTGAATTTTCCATTTCTCACATTTTTTTTCTCTCTTGATAGTCCAGGCTACACCATAGTTTTCTACCATTGAATGTTTCACATTACCTCTTTATCCAATGGCACTCCTGCTATCATTTTGTCTGACTCATGCCCACATTTTTCTTGCAAGGTTACAAACTGTGGAGTCATCTTTGTCCCTGAACTTTGTTTTTTCTCTTTGGCTGTCAATCTGTTTAATGTCCTTTCTGTACCATGATGTATTTAGTTCTAACCTTGATATTTTTTCTGAAATCCTCATTCAGACCTTAATTATTCCTTGTCTTGACTATCGTAATACCGTATTTTGTAGTCTTTCTAAAGTCATGCAGTCTAAACTCCTGGGGTCAGTTGACATGTGTGCCACAGGAAAAAGCAAACTATATCCGCTTATTTTCTGTGGCTTTCGATCATATCCAAATCCAATTCAAAATTGCCCTTCTGCTTTACAGCACTTTCATTGATGTGTTTTTGACCTCTAATATGCTGTGCCTACTCCCCTGCCCATTTATTCTGTTCATCCAATTTTTGTTTTCTCCTTCTTTTTCCTGTGACTCTGCATGGCTAGAAGTCACCTTTCAATAGTGCTGCCTCATTTATATGGAAAACTTTTTGTCTGCCAGACTACTGAGTCACTTTGTTTTAAACTTTGCCTTAAAACTTTTTCTTTCTCCTTAGCTAATGACTGATTTTCTCTGAACAACTTTTTGTCATATATTGTATGAAGGATGTTATATAAAAAATAACTATATCTGTTCATTCTTTTATTATAGCAGAGCACTCACCTAGAAAAAGAACAATTTAGTCACTCGTATAACGCCTGCCTCATACTTGGTATTTTTCTATACAAAAGAAAAGCATACAAAGTGTTTGTATTAAAATTAAATTTAAGAGGTTTCACACTCTATTTATTTCCTGGTACAGTGGCCATGTAGAGTGATAGGGCTGGAAGGGACCACAAGAGTCATCTAATCTAATCATCTGCCAGGATACAGGATTTGTTGTGTCTAAAAGTACAGTAATATAATGCTGCTAAGACCTAATGACTTTACATTGGCATAAATGGTTTGCTGCTCTTTTTAGGTTTATAACTAGACATATATGAAAGTGCTGAGTCTATTGCTCAAAGCACAGAATTAATCCAGATACCATACAAACTGGTAACACAATTACAATGCCTCATATATCCTATGTACCACCTCTTTTCATCACAGAGTAGAAAAAGTGAGCCTGGAGTCTGGTCAACAATGTTTCAGATTTTAAAATGTTATTTTGCTTTTTTGGCATGTGAAAAATCTGTTAATAGTGAGTGTCTGCCTAGAAAAATGCTGTCTACATCCATCTTTAGAAACCTGCATCACCTTAAAATAGGACAATGTCATTGTGATTTTAGTTTTTGTTAAAAAAAAAAACTGCTTGTCTGGGAACCGGCACATGTCTTGATGCAGTTCATACTCCTAACTTCGGAAAAAGAAATTTACAATTTTATAATATATAATGTTCCAATATTAAGCCAGTTCCTAAGCCTGCAGAAAACACAGTTTTGAAACACAGGGACTTAGGGTCTGATTATTTATTTACCCCTAGATTGACTTTACACCACTGTGATAGGGTAGAGATACCTGACAAGAATGTATAATAGGCTTGAGTAAATGATAATTAAGCCCTAGTATTTTAATATTAATAGCAGCATAAAGCTGGCTTCATTTTAACTATATAGTCTATAAGATCAGTGAATTCATTTTCAGTTCTAAAAGTCTATTTCTGTTCAGATTGTTTCTCAAAAGGTGTCCTGCTGCCTCACAAAGTTTATTTTACACACACACTATATAATTGCTGCAAAAATTGCTTGACTGGAAATATAGGATTTGGGCTGAACAGAATTGCCAACAAATTTCATGCTTGATTGGAACCATTAGCAGAAATTTGGGTTGACTGATTAAATGTAGGTGTTTCAGCAATTTTGATATAGTATGAATAGAGTTTATTAATTAAATTATTGGTTTGTGGATATTTCTGAATTAACAGAATCAAAATATATAATCTGATTGTTTTCAAGCATAAGAAAACTGTTTGTGTCTCTGTGTGTATATGTAAACTTGGTGAATAAATGACATTGTAGGTGTCCTCTATTCACTAAAATTAATAAGTAGAATGCTGCCAACATCTTATTTCATTAGAAGATACAAGGTTCACTGAGTTCAATGCAAAGATATGTATCTCTACCTCCAGGACTGTTGCTATATAAATGAGAGATTTAACAAAGCATGTGCTTGGGAATCTTGCCTTGGGATATATAAAGTAAGTACATGGCAATGAGACTCCTCCAGGACAGTTTTAAACTGAACACACCAAAGTTTGAAAATAAATGATAACATAAGGGTAAAGAAAGAGTATGTCAGGTGAAATTCTCCTGCATCTACTGTGAAGTGTCTGCACATAACATCATAACCCTTGTCTGCACAGGCCATTATTTAATACAGGGGAATAGTCCATGAAAATACTTTCCTCAATCAGTAAAGTATTTTGTTAGATCAAGTGTGTGTCTATCATAATAATTTTTTGGGTAATGTACATCAGCTTTTTACAAATGAATGCGATATGATGAGGTTTAGGTTCTACTAACCTTGAACTAGGGAGTTTCCCTTTTTAAAAAGAGAGAAATGAAAATGACTTTCTTTCACTGTTTTCTCTCTTTCCGGGTGGTACTAGCTATTGTCCATTGTTGTCTGTTTCCTGGTGACTTGTAGTAGTTAATTACCCTCATGTGAGAGTGCTATGCCCTTTAATTACCTTTACTTCTATCTGAGTGCTATGCTTTCGCTCTGTACTTGAGTCTCTGCACTTCCTGTCAACAGCAATATACACTGAGATTACAGTGGACAGAAGCAACTGTTAGATCTCTTGTAGTTGTCATGTTATGACATTAAACCACCTGATAAAAATGAAGCCTCTTTTTAATTCTCCTCAAGTAACTTACCAACATGTATGCATTGGTAGATACTCTAATAGCTTCTGCCAGTTCTCACTGGAGTTTAAGCACTCCATAAACTGCTGTCAAGCTAAATTCAAGTCTGAAGCGAATGTGAGCTCATTGATGCTGGTGATGCAGACTTAGAAGCTTTGTGCACTGAATTAGTTTAACGGGTCAATATATTTTAGTGGTAAACCTGAGCAGCTGTCTATTATTTAAAAGGTCATAAAACTGTTAGAAGTTGGAAGAAAATCGACCAAACCAGAATTGAGGCACTAATGATATTGTTTTTCTATATTTTGTTTTTCAAAAGAGCAATCTGTGGGGTTTTCTGCTTGTGAAGCTGCTTGGGGGATCAAGGGATTTTGTGTACTATATACTGCATTAAGGTGTGTGTAATAAAGGCAATTGGACTCTGGTGGAGTTTGGAGGATCAGTTTATAGCTTTGTATTAGGGTTAGCTCTACTATTTTTTTTTCATTTTAAAAAAAGTATGTGTTCTGTGCTTGCTTCCAGTTCTAAATACAGTGTATTCACGAAGTCCATAGGTTTTAGAGACTGTAATACATTATTTTTCAGTGGTGTGAAACTGTACCTTTTTTTACTAAATATCTATGAAATAAGGCTTTCATTTAGTTCATCTATACTACATATTCTCTTTAGTTTGATAATAATAAAAAAAAAGGAATCAGCCTTCCAAGTGCTTTTCCATATACAGTATCCTTACATTATGACCTTGTGCATATATTTATTGTCCAACTATCAGAAAAAAACTGGAGGGAGGGGGATGGGACACCTATCGTGAGCTTGTATTCTCAGGAGCCCGTGCCTGTAAAATATATATTTTTAAGAGTAGATATTGAACCGGCGGTAGCTAATAAATCAGGTTATTGTTCTGAAAGTAAAAGCTAAACAGAAGTTTTTATAAAAGACTTAAATTATTTTAGTACCACAGACACCTTAATGTTTGCTGTGGCATTAAAGTCATCTTGCAGTAGGGGAAAAATAATATGGCAATGATTTATTTTGTAATAACTTCTAAAAATTCTTCGAAGCAAAGAGAATCAAAAGTAACCTCCTACCCAGTAACATACTGAGGTATCTGTTTGGTGCTAGATCAGAAAAAGTTGCCCATTGACACTCAAATACCATTTGGGATAAAACAAGTAAATAAGTGTGAGCTATTCTTTCACCATCTCCAGTATGTGAACCAAAAAGAGTCTGATTCAGCTTTACAAAAGACATTTTATGAGATCACAACCTTGGAGATATGGCTGCAGTTCAGTGTCTACACTTCATATTTTACATCAAGCAGATTTTCATCAGGTATTGAGAGATATTGTAAGTGGTTGTTTTGCTATTAATATAATATATATACACAATACATACATCCAGTATTTCAGGGATCTAACCTGGAGTAGGGAGTATTTCCTGTTCCCTCTTCACCATTTGGCAGACCCAGGAGCCTTGTTCTACCTTCCTAAAACTGTTTTCTCTCATCTTTAGTCAGCTTTGAGAACTGTTTGAATTTTCCAGTTTGTTTCTTCAATGAAATTTCCATGTGAGAGGACTGCTGCACTAGCAGTTCAATTTTGTGCTTCCCTGTTTTAATTGCTGGAGAGGACAATAATACAAGTTAAAAAGATACCTTGTTTAGAACAAACCTGTACTTCTAAAATAAAAGGCACTGATCATTGAAGTCACTGGTCCAGTGTCACACGTGGAGTCATTGTCAGAATTAGGAATAAAATCCAGGCCTCCTGACTCCCAGCCCTCTGCCTAATCCACCAGACCAAGACACTAAAGGATGTTTACATTGGAATTTTTAACCTTGAGGGTGTATAGCTACATTGTGAAAACTCCTAACATAGACATACAGCATAAACCATCACTTGCACTAACGTCAAATCTTCCCTTCCGATCTCTATTTAAACCTCCCTCTGTTTCTCCATCTGTACAATAGGGCATAATAATATTTAACTGTCATATTAGTGTTTTCTGACTTCTGTAAATTGTCAAAGGCATCCAAATACCATTGAAAGTCAATATCACTCTTATTTGATATCTCCTTTATGAAGATACTGCTTTAGCTATAGCAGTCTTTGTTGGCAACTACTATGCTGATGTCTATATGTCTGTCTTCCCTTTCCTTCCCTTTCTCAAGGAACCATAAGGGCATGTCTACACTGAGGGCAGCAAATTCACTGCTGTCAGTTCACTCTTTCGGATTCGATTGAGCGGTCAGTCAAGACACGCTCAATCAATCTAGAGCTTGACGCTGTGAACTCCAGCCTCATAAGTAGAGTAGCATTAAGTCGCCCGGATGGCATTTCCATTTGACTTAGCAGTGTGTACAGGGAGGTAAGTGGGAATTATTAAGGTGAAGGGAGATACGCAAGGTATTTTACGTACCTTGTGTAGCTCACTTCGACTGCTGCCAGTAGTTTGGAAATTCTTCTTAATTTTCTTTTAGATTTCCTGATGCTGCTGTGAAGTAAATTGGCCTACAGTATTTGAATAAGGCCTGATTACAAAAAATGGCCTACTTCTTGTTTTGGTGAACTTCTAATTTTGCCGTGTAAGTCAGCTTTATATTAATAGACTATGAGATAGTTTTGTTACTGGAAGGTGACCCAGCTAAAATTGTAAAATCTCCCTTTGTTGTCAGCAATGTCCTAGGATAGTTTTTAAAATGCAGAGAGTGAAAATACTTCTGATTGGAAGTGCAAGTGAAGAATAGTAATAGTAGATACTGTCAGAATCACATACAGACTCTTCACATGTCTAGAGGAACATGATCATCTCCTTAGTTAGTATCCCAAATGAATGTCTAAAACTGTATCCCTGGAATCCTCTCCCTCCTGACTCCATGTTTTTCATACCTAACGGTGACTTATAAAATCAAAGGGCTGCAAGAAAGGAACAGTAGTCTGACAGGGTTACTTGTGATAGCAGGGGTCAGCGCTCAACAACCCTGGAACTCCCTGCTAGTTTGTCTTATCAAACCTTGAAGTGTTTTATATCTTACCTTTAGGGTTCCAGCAGCCCACCTTCAGGGGTCAGGGAGAGATTCCACTATCTACCCTCCCATCTATTGTTTTTATTTATGTATCTCTTTATGTATTTATTATGTCCTTTCTCTGAAACATCAGGGATGGTCATGTCTGGAGATGGGACATAGGATGGGCAGGTCCCAGGCTCTGAGATGTTCCCAAGTATGCTTTTTCTTGCTCACGTGATTTCCATATGTGAGTTTGGGAGAGAATATCCCCCCCCCCCCCCGGTCAGATTATTAGTGACCTTCGAGATATCTCACTTAATAATTTCCATGCCATTGTGGTGGCCTCAGGCACTGGAGTGCCATGATCTTGTTCTCTGCCTGTGCACATAATAATAAAATCTCCTGTGGGTCTCATTTGCTTTGGTTTCATTTTATTTGTTGTGTTTAGTACATGGGTCCTGGGTGGCATTGGTGACCTCTGATGTACAGGAGAGTCACAGTAGATGATCTGGTGGTCCCTTATGGACTTAAACTCTATGACTCTGTAACAGTACTTGAGCTCATCTTTTATGTCTGATTGGACCATTATTTGGGGGTATCGGCTCTGTAGCCCCCTGATTTACTTGAAAGTTTTCCAGGCAGATGCTATGGGAGAGGAAAGTCAGAAATTGTAACTTTAGAGATCTTGGTAAATACAGAGGACGCTAAAATAAACAAGGAGTCTTGTGGCACTTTTAAAGACTAACACATTTATTTATCGCATGGATAAATAAATGTGTTAGGCTTTAAAAGTGCCACAAGACCCCTTGTTTGTTTTGCTGAACTAGACTAACATGGCTACTCCTCTGGAAGGACACTGTGATCCTTAGGCCACCACGACACCAAGAAGACAGTGTTCCTTCTGTACGGTGCCTGGCTGAAGGTGAGTGGAGAACAGGACTTCATAGGCTAAGCAAGCCTGTCTAGCCAAGAGCCCAGGGAAGCCGAGTAGCATAAGGTACCAACCACCTGACATCACCTGATCTTTGGACTGCTGGGTTGATCCTAACGCTATGGACCACAGAAGCCAAGGAGCCAACATTTTCCTTTAAAAAACATTTTCTCTTTCATGGAGAAGTCCACCATATAATGGATTTTTTTCCCTCTACACTTTTTAAGTTGTGAATGAGAACGAGAGTATGAGTGTCAGAAGAAATAGCATGTGCATATTTAGATTTTAGGGGAAAAAATGTTGCTTTGTCATAAAAGTAGAAGTCAGAACCTGTCACAATGAGTATACTGGGCAGAGAAAAAGAGCCAAGGGTGAAAGATTCATGGAAGTGCAGGAACTTTGAAAGGGCCTCATCACTGTTTCCAAGAGCTGGGAAGTAAATGATGCCTTAATAAGTTACCAGGAATGGTCTGTATAAGAATTGATCGTGTGTTATGCTAACTTCATCATTTAAAGTAAACTCCAGTCCATATTATTATTTGTTTATTAAATTAATCGCAATGGTAACTCTGATTTGATAATTATATTGCTTATTCTTAGGTAGTCAGTGAAATGTTTAATAGTTCAGTTTTAGGAAAAAGTTTAATTGATTTTCAATTTTTTTTTATTAGAAATTTGGTTCTTCTACTAAAATTGAATCAGTCCATTATCCTCACCTAGCGTTAAAGGTCAAAGGACCATTTCATAAATTATCACAGAGCCCCCTGGCTCTGTTCCTAAATGAATACCTTGATCCCTCACACTATTTAGTTCTTATGAAGTAAATAATGCTAATCTCTTTCAATGAAAAAGATAATCATGTATGAATCTATTAGTTAACTTACATTACTGTACAAGGTATGTTATGGTCAAGAAGATCTGTTTTACATTCACTGTCTGTTAACAGTACTTACATTACTTGTAAGTGTGCATACTACTAATAATTTTCACATCTGCTGCCACAAATTGCATGGAATTAATTACCCAAATATTTTCTTTTGGATGTGTTTGGGAGGAAAGAAGAGGGCTGAAGGAAAAATCTCATCACATATCTTCTGGCACCATGTCTTTGGGGACATGATAGCATTTGGGGAAAATATGTGATATCCTCCGTGCCTTGAGCCTTGTGTAGTTATTTATGCTTGTGCAGAGTAGGTTTAAAATCCTGCCCTTCCTATCTGGTACCTTTCGCTCTTTGCCAGCAACTTTGCACAGGGGTAAATGAATACACAAGCTACCCTCTTCACTTGCTTCTGAAGATGTGACCTATCAATATGAAGATGACATTGGGGGAAAGCTATTGTGTTCTCAATATATAACATGTGAACAATGTATGCTTTAGAGGGAAAATAAAGTAATTCACGTCTCTGTGCAACAATCTTCAAAGAACTGTAGAGACCTGCAGTCACATATCTTTATGTAAAAGTATATGTTTCCAAAGAACTGCTTCTGAATCTCCCAAGATGGGACATGTTAATTGACAAAAAATATATTGAAGAACATGTCACAGGATCAATGCCATAACCCCAAAAGGCTTGACTCAGACTTCTATCTTCAGATCCATTGTACACTCATTGATATTCTCCACAAGAACCAGCTGAACTACAGTACATTTAGGATAAGCAATACACACTGAACTTTGAGACTTATCTGCATCAGTCTTTCTTATAATTCATTAGCAAATGTTACTTAACTTTGATTGCAGAGAGTTGTGTAAATCCTAAATCATAGCTCTGTTTTGTTGAGAAAGTTAAGCTGTTGCTGGTTCTCAGAGGCACATTGGTTTCTAAGAATAATATTTAACACATTATAATATAAAGTGAACAATTTGTGAAGCATTTAGGTTTAAGTAGCAATAGTGCAATCTACAGTATATTTACAGTCTGTCTACATTTATTGTGTAAATAGCTTCATTCTCTTTGTATATACGGCTGCATCTCTTCTGTTTTTCATCACGGCAGTAAAACAGTGGGGTTGATCATTGTGCTGCGATGTATCTAGGAAGCTGCACCTGTGTACTGTTCTATTCTGTTCTGTTAAGTTTGTGGTGCTATGATGATGAGCGCAGAATCAGAGCACCTTCCAGTAGTAAGTTAAACAATACAACTAACATCCGTCACACGTTTGTTCTCTCTTCTCCTCCCCAGGAGGAGAAAAATTTGTAGTGGAGTATTTTCTTTTGGTAAGTGATTTTGTTATTGTTTTTAAATATATATGTTGCTATATGTTTTTAGTAGAGAAGGCAAATCAAAGAAATGCATCTTGTACTTAGAGCAAAAGGTAGTGAGGTTTGTGATGAATGGCTCTCAGCCTCAGTGGGATTTCATTCCATAGTTGTACATCTGTCTCCTGCACAAATGAGATTTTCCCTTATTATAGACGGTTGGAAAGTTCCATTGTGCCAGAAGAGTGGAGTTGTTGATGTTGATCATAGTCTTTATCAAAGAACTTTAGGTGGCCATTTAGGTATCCTAGGCCCTGTAGAATGACAGCAGATCCAAACTGAAGCTGAGTACAAGCATCCCAGCCTGGGTGATCAGACTTGCTCCAGCAATTGAGCTAGAGTTCTAAAATTAGTTGTGTGGACATTGTGGTTTCTTCTGGAGTTTTGCCTAGGGAGGTGGGCAAGCTTCAGAGCATGAGCTCCATCCAAGCTGCAGCATTCACGTTTCTATTTTTATTGCATTAACTTGAACCCCATTAGTGTGAGCCTGTCTACCCAGGCTGGAAGGCTCACACACTGCCTCAGTCATTGGCTGGTGCCTGAGTAAAGTTGATGTAAATTGCTTATGAAAATTGCAGGAGCCATGAGGCTGCTGTAATCACAAATGCAAATGAGCCAGACAGGAACCTCACATAGTGACAACATCTCACAGTATTGCATGGCTGTTCCTCCAGTTATATTCCCTGATGAGACAGGTGTCTCTTCTTGCTACCCTCCCTGCAGAACCTTTTCTGTGCAACATTTTAGCCTGGTAGGTGGACCATGGAAATAGCAATGTTTGATTTTCTCTAGTATGGAGAATTACTTTTACTTTTATATGTGTGTTGGAGCATGTGGTTACTGACTTTGGGGAACTTTACAGAGGCTTTCACATGGGTGTGAGAGTTGTTTGTTTTTTCAGTGGGGCATTTTTATGTGATTTATTCAGCATTTGCCTTTTGAACTGTTTGTGTCTATTTTCATATACAGCCAGTTGGGATCCTTTCCCTCTTTTGGTTCTCCCTAGGTTGGAATGATCAATTCAGGAATTACAATTCCTCTGCAGGCTCGTCTTCGCTGATGGCAGCAAAATCACTGCTGTCAGATCAACCTTCCTGATCAACTGATCAGGTCTGTGAAGACCCGCTCAGTCAATCGGGAAGCTGATGTAGTAAGACCACCCCGGCAATAGGAGTATCACTGAGTCAGAGGGAGGCCCCTCCCTTCAACTCAGTACAGTGGATGTGCCAGGTTTAGTGCGGTCGAACAGAGGTATGCAAATCATTTAAAGTAAGTTGTGTATCTCTTCAACTGCTGTCAAAAACGGTGAGCAGTGTAGATCTGCCCTGTGAATCACCTCTACAAAGAGGGAAAGGATGGATGGGGAAGGAGATGTGGCACACTTTTGGCTTTTCCCAGTACCCCAAGGAATATCTGTTTGCATTTGTGCATTTCGCGGAAGAATCAGACTAGTGTAATTTGGGCCCTGGTCCTGTAAACACTTTGAGTATGTCTACCCTAGAAAAAGTTAAGTCAACTTTGTTAAGTTGACTTAATTAGGTCAACTTTAAGTCGACTTAAAGTTGACCTTATTAAATCGACTTAACAGTGGTGCTACCTTTAAGTCGACCTTATTAAGTCGACTTAACATTGGACGTAGCTGTCCACACTGGCATTAAGTCGACTTAATAAAGTCGACTTAAGGGCTACTCTCTGTCCACACTGGCCTTAAGTCGACTTAAGGTTTAAGTCGACCTAAAGAGCGGAAGTTATTAAGTCTACTTAAGCTTTCATTATGTCAACTTAAGGAATTTCTTAAGTAGACTGAATGAAAGTCCAGTGTGGACGTGGAGTAATTTAGGTCGACTTAAGCGTCCTTGATCCAGGAAGATGATTTAATTTTCTATTTTAATAACTACTGCATATGCTCACTACATGGCCACTCCTCCGAGATTCCTGGAAAGAGGCAAAGATATTATTCCCTTTATCCAGGCCTAGTCAGGACACATTCAGAGTCCCTCTTCCATGTGTTTTTTCTGATGTTTTGTGAGGTCTGAGTTGTACGAGAAACTTTTCCCTCAGCTCAGGCATTTATAGGATCACTCCCCTGTGTGGATTCTCTGATGTGCAATAAGTTGTGAGCTCCAGCGAAAGCTTTTCCTGCAATCAGGACGTTGGTAGAGTTCTTCTCCTGTGTGGCTTCTCTGATGTGAAGTAAGGTGTGAGCACTAATCAAAGCATTTCTCGGACATAGATGGGATTTCTCTCTTCTGTAGCTACTCTGATGTTTAATAAGATTTGATTTCTGATCAAAGCTTTTCTCACATTCATGGCATTTATAGGCACTTTCTCCCATGTGGGTTCTTTGGTGTGAAATTAGGTATGAATTTTGGCAGAAGCTTTTCCCACACTCAGTACATGTATGGGGCCTCTCTCCTCTGTGGCTTCTCTGATGTGAAATCAGATACCAGCTCTGACTGAAGATTTTCCCACATTCATGGCATTTATAGGGCCTCTCTCCAGTGTGAATTCTCTCATGTCTAACAACAGATGAGCTGCTATTGAAGCTTTTTCCACATTCGGGACATTTATAGGGTCTTTCTCCTGTGTGGATTCTCTGATGCACAATCAGGTGGGATTTCTGGCTGAAGGTTTTCCCGCACTGGCTGCATTTGAAAGATCTCTCTCCCATGTGGATTATATGATGTGTACTAAGGTCTGAGCTGAGACGGAAGCTTTCCCCACACTTACTGCATTTGTAGAGTTTTTCTGTGTGTGTATTTTGTAATGTGCAATAAGGTTGGAGCACTGGCTGAAGTTTTTGTCACAGTCAGGGCACTTATAAGGTTCCTCTCCTGTGTGGATTCTCTGGTGAATAATAAGGACGGATCGCCAAGAAAAGCTTTTCCCACAGTCACCACACAGGTAGGGTCCCTTTCCAGTGGGGTTTCTCTGTTGAACAGTTTCTTTCCTTTTCTTGACCCTTCTGATCTTGTCAGTGGATTTTACTTCTCTTTCCTCTAGGTGGCTTCTCTGCTGTCTCTCTGGCTTACACTGATTTTCACAGGTTTCTGATTGCTCAGGTCTCAGGGAAACACCCCCCTCAGATCTTTCTGATGTCATCCAACCGGGATCAAACCCAGTAGGTAGACTGTTCAAAGAGGTTGTGCTGTAAATAATGGGAAATAATCACACCTGAATAAAAATGAGATTGTACTGGTTTATTAGAAGAGTATTTATACAGCTCGCTACAACGATATGAATTGTATAGACTCCGTATCAACTGTAAATTAAAAGAAAAGAAATCTCTCTTGGAACGAAGCTATTATTTGTGTTCTGATGTTAATAATACAGGTATCTGATCTGTTTCTATAGATTTTTTTTAAATCTCCACTGAATGCAGTCCTAGAAGTACTTAATCTTTATTGCTGTATTGGCACTGTTTTTCTCAGTGGGATGCTCCAATGAGGAAAGTGTGTAAACAGTTCTAATTAAGAGTCATATAGAGAACCTTTTTTAGGAAACTCACTTTCAACAGCTTAACAAAGAGATCATAAGCAATTTGAAATCAGTGAGACATAAGGAATGATACCCAATTGTCTGTTGGTCTCTAATAAACCGCAGTAATTGAGAAAGTAACCTTGACATCTTTCAGCTGAGGTACAGATATCCACAGTTTATTATGTTTCAGACAGTATCCATTACCACAGATGTAGGGCTAAATTAACTCTAATGTTGCACTCTTCACAAGACATTCTGTAGCTAGCAATAACATTAAGATGATGCTCTTAAAATAAGAATTTCAATTATGAGGCAGATGAAGCTATGAAAAAAATGACAGCTTTAATGAGCAGTTGGAGCTAGTATTCATTTTGATAAAGAACAGAGTTATCATAGATACTAGGAGGAAACCAAAGAGTGTGTGCTGCCTTTTCCTGTTCTGTCAGGTTGCCTACTGATGATGACAGAATGGAGTTCAAGTTAATTTCAGTTCACTTCCTCAGTGATCCCAGGATGTTAATACCAGAAAGAAGTCTTCTCTTTTATAAAGGGAAAAACTGAAAATATAATAATATTTAGCTTTCCTAAAGCACTTTACTTTGCTTCTTTCAGAGGCTGGTAAGTGTCACCACTCTGCAATGGGGAATTATACCCATCCAGGATGTCTGATGCCTCTGGGCAGTTGGACTGAGGCCTTCCAGCAAGAGTAAAGATCTTGTAAGGTCTGCAGTAGGCTGAAATCAAACAGAAATTGAACACAGAGGCTATGTCTACACTGGTAAGTTAGTTCGAATTAAGGAAGCTTAATTTGAACTAACTAAAGCCATGGCTACACTAAGCTTTCATTAGTTTGAATTAAGGGCTTCCTTAATTCGAACTAATAAATTCGAATAGGCTATTCGAACTAAGGGTTAATTCGAACTAGTTAGTATGAATTAACCAATGTGGCCATGTTAGTTCGAACTAATTGCTTAGTTCAAACTAACCGGCCCATTGAACTCAATGCAATTCACTAATTCGAACTAAGCAAGTGCCATGAATGGCACTAAAATTAGTTTGAATTAGTTAGTTCAAATTAACTAATTTGAACTAATTTTAGGAAGTGTAGACATAGCCAGGGAGAATAAATGCAGCTGGAGCTAGACAACCTACTGGGACCCATAGGGACAGAAAGGAATGGCTAGTTTCAGAAGAAGAGATTTTTTTTCTCCCACCTGGGCCCCAGAAACGGGCGGGAGGGCACTTTTGTTTGGGCTTTGATCATAACCTCAAAAGGGGAGGAATGGAAGGTTTTATGTTCTGTTTTCGTCACAGCACTGAGTTGGAGATGCCCTGCTTTGCAGATTCGTAGATTTTATGAATAAAATCATCTTAGAGAAGAAAATTAACCCCAAGCACATTTAGTTTTCAGTGATCTTAGGCCTTGTACACACTACAAAGTTATTGCGCGATAAAGCCCTTTAATGCGCAATAACAAACAGAGCGTACACACACAACTTACAGTTATTCCGCGTTAAGTCCCTTCTTTTTGCGCAAAATGTAAACCACCTAAACGAGCGTGGTTGCTGCTAACGCGGAATAGTTGTTGCGCGATGGCCAGTGTGTGTACGCTTATCGCGCAATGTGAATATAACGGAAATGGCCCACAATTCAAATTCCATCCCTTCTGCACTTCCGCCTGTACTCTATCGTCGTGACGTCATTTTTCCCGACCTCCTCTTCTGTCCCGCGAATTTTTGAATTCACCACTCTCCCTTCTGCCTCGCTGTTCGGTGCTGCTGCCTCTGTGTGCTTCGCTCGCAATGTCGTCGCGCCGCAGCAAACGAGCTCCAGCCTGGACAGCAGCAGAGGTGATGGACTTGATCGGCATCTGGGGAGAGTCCGCCGTGCAGTCACAGTTACGTGGCAGCCGGAGGAATTTTGACATTTTCGGTCAAATATCCAAAGCCATGACCGAAAAGGGGTACGAGCGAGACACCCTGCAGTGCCGGGCAAAGGTGAAGGAGCTGCGGATAACATTTCACAGAGCCAGAGAGGCTAACCGGCGCTCTGGCTCCGCGCCAGCAACGTGCAAGTACTATAAGGAGCTGGAGGCGATCCTGGGCGGCGATCCCACAACCACCCCGAACTGCACGGTAGACACCTCGGAGACTGCACCCCAGACAGAGAAGGAAGCAGAAGGCGACGAGGCAATTGTGGACGAGGAATCAGAAGAAGAAGACTACGAGGACGGAGAGAACGGAGCCACTGACCCGGGGAGCCAGGAGTTATTTTCCACCCAGCCAGAAACAAGCTCCACTGATTCCTTCTCCACGCCTACCCAGGAATCATCAGAAGGCAGCTCTGGTAAGTCCCGTTCGCAATGTCCTCTATTCTAGGTGCTACAGCTCAGCGTAGACATGGTTTTTTTGCAAGGGGTTTTTGTTTTCGGTGTCCTCAGTTCTGTTCCTTACAGAACTGTAAAGGTGTTACTAGCATTACTTAAAAACGTCATCGATGTATGCCTCGATTTCCAAGTAGTCGTTCCCTTTCAACTCACTGAACGCGTCATCCAAATATTTCCAGAGTCTTCTCTTCAAATTACATGGTAGAGCATTCCTTTGCACTCCACCATTCAGGGACACTCTTCCTTTCAGACTCGCAAGCACTCCTGCGGGCAACATTGCTGCGCACAGTCCTGCAGCGTAAGGTCCCGGCTTGAAGTCGGCAACATGAAGGAGATGCATTCTCGCTTGCAGAGGCACTCTAAGCAGTGTGAGATCTGCCTCTATTTCAGCCATCTCGGGCACGGGATCAGAACTTGGTGTGGCAATAGTCAACTCTCCGTTGTACTAGCTCTGCAACCCGTACCAAGCTTTGGGAAATCTGTTACCGCCCCCCCATAGGTCCCCTCTTGTGTATTGAAGGAATGTGTGGGGAGAACAACATCATTTGCTCCTGACCGTGGCGAGAACAATAGCGGCATTCTACATTTTTCATATCTGAACAGGAATGACCTTCGGTGGACAGTCTACAGCTGCAGCTGAGCGTCTGAGGAGGATAAGGCGGAGGCCTCGCAGGAGCAAGGAAGACGTCTTCCAGGAGCTCATGCAGTTCCATGAGGCCTCTGCGAGGGAGACAAGGCAATGGAGGAGGCAGTGCAGGCAGGACAGGAGACAGAGCAGTGCGAGGAGAGAGCAGCAGAAGGATGCCCTGATAGGCATCATGCAGGAGCAGACCAACCTCCTCAAGACCATGGTCGGTCTGCTACAGGCTCGCACCCCCCATCATCAGCCTCATATGCCTTTCAGTGCATCCACGCCACATTCCCCCCCCAGACAGTTTTTAGACCACCATGGACATCCATGGTGTAACCCTAACAGAACCCCTCCCCCAACATATGTAGTTGAGTCCCGCACCTACACCCACCTTTAGTCCCTACTCCCCTCAAACCCGAGTTTTGATCAATGTTAATTAAATAAAGTTGAATCCTTGTTAAACTTAATCAGACTTTCTTTATTTGTTTCATTAATTTAACATTAACGGTTTTTGATTCAATGAATGTTTACAGGGGAAAAACACAAAATTTCTAAAGCTTAATTTTTAACAGTTGAAACATATAGGAAATGGTTAGTAACTATATTCAAAGGTACAATTTTAACCAACAGTACTAAAATGGGTTTTTAACGCATCCCTTATGCGAACTGCCCTTAGCTGCGCCCCCCGGATACCCCTCGTGTCTGGTTGCTGGTAGGCATTTTCCAGACGTTGTGCCTCAGTGGTCCAAGAGTTCCTGAATCTCTCCCCCCGGCTTTCACATATATTGTGAAGAACACAGCAAGCCGAAATAACTAATGGGATCCTGTCCTCGTGGAGATCTAGCCTGCCATACAGCGCTCTCCAGCGCGCTTTTAAACGGCCAAAGGCACACTCCACAACCATTCTGCATCTACTTAACCGGTAATTGAAACGCTCCTTGTCAGGATCCAACTTCCCGGTGTACGGCTTCATGAGCCATGGCATCAGTGGGTAGGCGGGGTCCCCAAGTATCACCACTGGCATCTCTACACCGCCCACAATTATTTTCTCGTCTGGAAAAAATGTGCCAGCATCTAGCCTTCTGAATAGTCCAGAGTTTCTAAAGATGCGTGCATCGTGCACCTTTCCAGACCAGCCAGCATTAATGTCCATAAAGCGACCACGGTGGTCCACCAGTGCCTGTAGAACCATCGAAAAGTATCCTTTCCTGTTGATGTATTCAGAGGCAAGGTGGTCGGGAGCGAGAATAGGGATGTGAGTCCCATCTATTGCACCCCCACAGTTCGGGAAGCCCAACTCATTAAATCCTGCGATGATCTCCCTCACGTTTCCCGGGGTCACCATCCTCCTGAGCAGAATACGGTTGATGGCTCTGCATACTTGTGACAGTGCCACTCCAACGGTCGAGCGTCCAACCCCAAACTGGTTTGCGACCGAGCGGTAGCAGTCTGGAGTCGCCAGTTTCCAAAGTGCGATAGCCACACGCTTCTCCACGGTCATGGCGGGTCTCATCCTCGTGTCCTTGCATCGAAGGGCAGGGGCAAGCTCCTGGCATAGCTCCATAAATGTGGCTTTCCGCATTCTAAAGTTCTGTTGCCACTGATCATCATCCCACAGCTGAAGGACGATTCGTTCCCACCAGTCTGTGCTCGTCTGCCGGGACCAAACACGGCGGTTCAGGCTGTGTTGCTGGTCCGCGAAACTGATCAGAATGTCCGTTTGGTTTTCAATGCTGTCATCATCCGAGACCGAGTCATCCGTGTCATGCTCCGAATCATATCCAAAGGCAAACCGCAACAGAATCTGGGCTGTGTTCACAATGCTGAAGGCAGCATTCAAGATCACAGCTGAATCCATGTCGATTCTGAAAAGGCAGTGCCGAGAAGAAGGTTGCTTCAATTTGAAATTCGCGCTCGTTGCTATTGGCAACCGCTGGGTAGCGTCAGTAGCGGAATGCACCACGGGAGATGATACTGGGGACTCTGGGATACGTACCCACAATCCCCTTCGCTTTCCTGGAGGACTGCGCTCAGAAGGGGGGGGGCTTTGTTCCGTTAGAGCAAGCATAGTGTGTACGCGATCTCGCGCAACAACAGCCACGGGAGAATTAATGCGGAAGAGGATTATTGCGCGTTAAAAATGGTAGTGTGTACATAGCCTTAGTTGTATGCTACCCACTACCTATGACAGCAAAGTGTGCCACGCTGGGAACTGTGTCTGTGTATGGAATTGGTCAGAGCAGTAGCTCTTCCATGTTCTGCCTTGTCACAAACACTGCAGAAAGCCCCTCGGTGCAGCTTGGTGGGAAACATTTTTTCTGTATATCTCTGATATTGTTTCCCCAGGTTGCATATCTGTCCTTGTTTACCATGACTTACAGTACCAGTTTTTCTGAATACTGGCAGATACATCTCCATTTCAACAGAACATTTCCTTGCAACCTCTTGGATCGCAATCTCAAAAGAAGTTTTAGTATAAATATACCTGCTCTGTGTAGCATAATACGAAAAATATAGTCAACCTATTCTGTGTTGTTGTATTAACAATAATCTAGAATATAATACATGCTATTAAAAGATTTGTTCACTATATAACTCCAGACTTTTCTAGGAGGAGGAAAATCAGTGTTTTCCTTCTTAAGATGCTTCAGCCTGCACTGATGATGTGACTTTGCTAATGATACTAAAAAGGATTAATAGACTAATTGTGGGGGAAAGAATTGATCCTTATTAAGTTGTATTTGCATAAAGATAGTTCATAGAGTCTTTTCCAGGATTAGATCCGTCTTGTAAAAAGGAACACATGGAATTTGTTATTCACTTGATTTAATAAATTTCTGCCATGCTGTTAAAACAGAAACACTGTACACATCGCAGAGGTCCTCACCCAGACTGGGATTAGAGGTCAAAGGGTTCTGCAGCCAGGGATTGGTGCATCCTCAACAGAACGAGAAAGAAGCATTGGCAATTCAAACAAGAAGTATACTCACTTTTTAGGGAGGCACCATCAAGACCCAACACCATCCTGTTTGCAAAACCTGTCTCCATCTTTGTATGTAAAGAGAAAATATATGATTCTTTAGTAATGCTTGCAGCAGAATCCATAGGATTAGTATATGCTGGGTGACCAAATTAGTTAATATTGCAAATAGGAAAGTTATATAATAAAAGGACTGGTCACTGTTAAAAGCAACGAAGTCAAAAGAAAATAAAATTTGCTTTCTTTGTTATAATAGAGTAAGTCCTGTCATTATATACTACTGTGTACAAAGTGGACTGTTGCTGTTTGCCTATTCAGACAATTTCTGCTATTCTTGGCACGTCTTTCCTTAACTGTGACATTATTTAAGTTTAAAAATGCTGACAAAATTTCTGTTAGATTTTAGCTTCACAAATGAAGAAGTGTGCTTCTTTCAGTGTTGTCAACGAGTAATCATATACTCTTATGTAGCTAAATGTTATTAACATGTAATAGAGAACCATAATATAGACGATTTACTATACTTTTCCATTATTTAAGTACAGAATGTTATATAACACAGATATAGGAGATTCAGTGCTGGTTTTTGTTAGAAAACAAATACTTTAAAACTTTAATTTATAATTCTTTGATACTAATTTTAATATAATAGCCTGTCTAAACTGACTTTATAATAACACACAAGATGTGTGAGATACAGGGAAAGAGACAAGATTTTGATTTTTGTTTCTTATTATTTCTTTAACCAACAGAAGTTGATCTGATAAAAGATGTTACATCACTCATGTTTTGTTTCTCAAATCAACCAACTTGACTACAACAACGTTTACAATAACGAGCACTTATATAATGCTTTTCATAAATAGATTTCAAAGTGCTTTTAAAAGATTGGTACATAATCCACCCCATTTGACATACAGCAAACGGAGAGAGAAAAAGATTAACTGATTTGCATGAAGTGACACAGTGTGTCAGTCTCAGAATGAGAAACACGACTCAAGTCTTCTGTCCTCTCTCCTGGACTAATACTGAACAGTAACGAGTGTACTTATAAATGTGTGTTTTCATAGACTTATGCACTTTAAGAATACGAAGAGTTGATGTAATTATCTAGTTTCATCTCCTTGAACAACACTGCCCATAGAATTAAGCCTAGTGTTTTCCATCAATACTCAGACCTCTTTGTATGGGGTCTAATTAGTCTTCTCTTTGTGTGGCTATCTGAATACATAATATTTCTTGCATAAATTTGAATTAACAGGCATGCTGTTTTATTACAGATCTAAGCAACACCTTCCATGGACGTGCATTAACATGTAAATGAAAATAGGCAATTTCCACTGAGCGTAACTTAACTGTGGCACAAATATAGGTACAAAGATCAGAAAGAGATATCACAGTAATAATAATTTAATAAATCAAAACAATTTAAGATCAGACAAGTTGGCTACCACTAAAATACTCCAGGAAAGAGAGAAGAGAGTTCCTAGATTTTTTTCTAGTGAAAGAGAAAGTTTCATATTTTTTCTGCTTTGCAGTTAAAAATAAAATATATGTACACTTAATTTTAATTTTTGCTTAGAATCTAAGATATGTTAATAAATAGCCAACAATGCCAGTGTAGTGATGGTAACATATAATTCTACTTTTAACTACGTGTAGTGATGGTAACATATAATTCTACTTTTAACTACGTTGGTCAATATCTTCATTTGGTTTGCATTTGTTTCCCCATGGAAAGCTCAGCTTGTTAGCTTTAGGATAGGCTCAGTCAATGGATTCTTTTTTTGCTAAGAGAAGGGATCCACGGGACTCCCATGAGGAGAAAAGTCCTGAGAAAACACAGACAGCCTTTCATGATATAAAAAGCAGAGCCTAGGAAGTTGATATCTGACCTATATTGAGGTGGTGTTTCAAAGACTTTGCAGTTTGAGCTTCTTTTTCTTTTTAAATCAATTCATATTGTCAAAAGGAAGTTGAAAATGATAGCAAAATCTTGTAGTTTAATAGAAGTACTTCTTTGCCATTAAAATTGTTGGTGTTTTTAGAGCTTTGTATCATAAATCGTAAGTAAATATTTTCAGAATAAGTCAATACAAACATAGATTCTGAGCTGTCGACTTCATGGGACCATGAGGTAGTCCTATTATTGACTCAGTGAAACTATGCCAAGTAGTGTTTTCAACGTGGGACATTTAAGCAGTAATAGATTCTGAATGGTGTTGGGGAGTGCCTGAAAGAAATTACATAAAGTACATTTTGTAAAGCTATGTCTAAGCCATTAATTGGCAATCTAATAACTTTCTGTTAGTCGTTAGTTGATCTGAATTTTGATATATAAATAGTAATACTAAGCATAAAATTTCACAGGTAAACATGAATCATTTTCTGGTAGGGCACAAGGAACTTTCCCTCACATTGCACACCTACCAGAAGCGGGCCAGCTGATGGCACAAAGATTGCCAGCACAGAGGAGGAGCATACCTACTGCACATTACCCACCTCTCCATGACCAGTCAGGAAACTGCCCTTTATTTGGGCGGCTTGCAACACAAAGTCCCCACACTTGCAGACAGGTCCCCACACTGAGAGGATGCAGTTTCTAGGGATAGCCAATACTTATTGCCCTTATACAGAGGCCAGTGACAATTTGAGCCTACTCTCAGATGTCAGCTGGGAAAAGTGGAAGATATTTCTACATGAAAAGGAATCAGCATGCACTGCAGTTTGCAGCCAGGCCCAAGTTTTCACCAGCACAACATCCTGCACTGCTTTCTAGCAATGGAGTCCTTTGCTTGCTCTCCATTTTGGTGGTGATGCTATTTATCTAGCCACTAACCAGGCTAGTAACATGGATTTCTCAAGAAATAAAGCTAGCTCAGTAACCTGAACACATGCATTAGGATATTTCATTTACCCAAAATGTTTAGTAGGGAAAAAATGCTATTTTTATTCACAAATTTCTTAACTTTCCCGAGTGATACAGTTTTTGTTCCCTCTTATTACCCAGTGGATGGTATTTGTCTGAAATGTATCAGAAATGGGGGAATGAAGGCAGGAATCAAGCACGCGTTTCACCTCCCCTGTCCACTAGACAGCAGAATCCCACTTTGTTTTCTATTGAGGTTTTTGTACAATGACCATAACCATGGTATGTGAGCACCAGAACTGGCCAGATGTCCTGGAAAGAGGATATTGTCTTCTCTTCAAATGTGGTGTAATTGTAGGAGGAAATTTGACTGAGTCAACTAACTGCGGTGTGGCCTTTCTGCTTCTCTCCCAGTGCATCTCATTGCACCTAGTACACAGTTTTAACTTATATCAGCATGGGATATTTGGAACAAAACATGCTTCTTTGGGTTTCTGAATGTTACAGAAGAGAAATAAATAATATTCTCTAAGCACTGAATGGCAAAACTGAGGTATAGTTTATCTTAAATTACCTACGGTAGAATCGAAATTTGCAGATTTATTAAAACAAAGTTTCTTCTTTCAGAAATATTGGATTTCTTCAAAATGCAATACTAATGCTCAAGTGAGTTATCACGGTTAACAGTCTGCAATGAAACTGGGTAATAAACGTTCAGTTTTAAGTCCTCGAAATCAGTATTCACAACAATAAGTTTAAATATTTACTTGAAGCCATTGTATGTGGTACTTTGTAATGTGGCAGTGGTTAAGAGTTTATATTGACAGACATTATTGAATATAATTTCTCAACAAGAACCAGTTAATTAATTCATTAATCGTAGTTTAACTCAACTTTATTTTTCTGCTGCTCTGTCATTCAGAAAATTAACCATTAACGTTTTTCCCAATTATTATATCTTGTATTTTCAGTGACTGAATTACTGAACTTATTCTAATGAAATAAGTATTAAAGCATTCTGAATTAGTAACAGAATTGAAAACTAAATATGGAAAATTGCAAAACACTCAGCAAATCCAATACATTTGCTACTGTACAAAATAATTTCAGCAAAAAGTGCCCAGTATTAAACTAATGTTTGAAAATTGCAGAGGTGCACATGGAAAGACAGTTAAGAATCTAACCATCTCTCAAAGACATGAGGTTCCATACCATTAAAGAAAGCATTTTCTCCTGCAAATCAAAATAAATTTGTCTCTTTGATACTACTCCATATAGAGATAAAATAAATGTTTAAAATTTTCTTCACATTTAAATAATATTTCTTTTTTAAAAGCCAGACTTGCCAATTATGAACCCAGCTGTGCATTTGATTGGTGTGGGCAGACCATTGAAACTCTGGATTTCCATTCACATCAGTGAGTCTTCAGTGGGTACTAGGGATCCACCTGCATGGAGCCTCATTGACTTCTCGGGTGCAGAGGTTTCCTCATAAGGATCCAGTTGCACTATGGGAGCCCACTTTATTTAATTTTTATTTGCCTTGACATAAATTAAATTACACAATATGAAAACATTAAAATTTCATAAGAGGGACTATATCTCTTTCATCAGTAAATGCCCATATGGTTCCTGGCATGGAGCTCTGCTTTTACTGTATTTAATCAGCATTCCCATCATGCATTAGCAGAACCACCATAACCAGCTCCATTTGAATAAATACTGGAAAAATTGGAACTATGGAAAGGGGAACTTAAAAAATGCCATGTAATCAGATACGGAATATGTTTATGTCAGTATTAAATCAAATATTCAGGCAAATGTTTTGAAATGCAAATTAGGTAATATTTTATTTATGCTGTGAAATTCTTTTATGTCTTCTCTTTCTAACATAGTATAGCATAATTTAAGAGATTCCAGTCATTCTGTGGTCTAAGGTTTTATTTGGCAAGTGGAAATCTTAACAGAATAGAAGGAGGCTAAATCAGAGTTGTGCTAATACAACTGGTTAATTGGACTTCTGTATAAATGATAGCTTTACAAAAATGCTAAAGGTAATATTTTGAAAAACTGAATAATTTTTTTCCTGAATAGTTTTCAAGACAAAAGAATGTAGTAATATAAGCAGTGTTCCATATTATGGTAAATCCCTATATAAAGAGTACACGGGGAGCATTACTACTCTGCCTCATGTTATAAAAATCTCTGTTTATGCAGCCCAAAAATACGTTGGCCATATTGTACAAAGAATTAGTTGTCCACTACCATCCCTATAACTTTTACTGCTGCTTTTCAAGCTTCTCATTCTCACTGACTGTCTCTGTTTTGGATTATTTTTCCCTAAAGTAATATCTTGAAGTTAAAAATGTGAATCCCCAACCTGTCCGTTCCATAAATCAAAGTTGCAAGGAAGTGGAGCAGATCCCCTTCAAGTCCTCTGACACTTGAAAATAAAATAGTGACCCAAAAAAAAAAAAAATCCCGGAAGGGATCTTCTGTCTTTCTTCCTTTCATACTAGACCTGGCTCATTTTTTAAAACGTGCCACCACTTGTCAATAGGTCCAAGATTTTTTGTATGAGGATTATAGGGCCTGACAATATGTACCCTACAATGCTCCAGGAGCTGAATCAGAAGATATCTGAGCTATTGGCTATTATCTTTCAAAAATCATGGAAGACTGGAGAGATCCCAAAAGACTGGAAAAGAGCAAATATAGTGCCCATCTATAAAAAAGGAAATAAGGACAACCCAGGGAATTATAGACCAGTCAGCTTAACCTCTATACCAGGAAAAATAATGGAGCAAATAAGTAAGGAATCAATTAGCAAACTTCTAGAAGAGAATAAGGGATTCAGATGGTGGCATAGAGAGTACACTTATAAAGTCTGCAGATGATACCAAGCTGGGAGGGGTTGCAGTTGCTTTAGAAAATAGGATCACAATTCAAAATGATTTCAACAAACTGTGAAATGGTCTGAGGTAAATAGAATGAACTTCAATAAAGACAAATGCAAAGTACTGCACTTAGGAAAGAAAAATCCATAGCAGACATACAAATTGGGCAATGACTGCTTAGGAAGGAGTACTGCGGAAAGAGATCGGGGTTCGTAGTGGACCACAAGATAAATATTAGTCAACAGTATAACATTGTTGCAAAAAAAGCAAACAGCATTCTGGGATGTGTTAACAGGAGTATTGTAGGTAAGACACGAGAAGTAATTCTTCTGATCTACTCAGGCCTCAACTGGAGTATTGTGTCCAGTTCTGGGCACCTCATTTCAGGAAAGATGTGGACAAATTGGAGAAAGTTCAGAGAATAGCAACAAGAATTATTAAAGATCTGGAACACTTGACTTACGAGACAAGATTGAAAGAGCTGGGTTTATTTAGTCTGGGAAAGAGGAGACTAAGAGGGGACATCATAACAGTTTTCAAATATCTAAAAGATCGTTACGAGGAGGAGGAAGAAAAATTGTTCTCCTTATCCACCAATGGTAGGACAAGAAGCAATGGGCTTAAATTACAGCAACGGAGGTTTAAGTTGGACATTAGAAAAAAAAAAAATCCTAACCATCAAGATGATTAACCATTGGGATAAGTTGCCTAGGGAGGTTGTGGAATCTCCATTGGAAGTTTTTAAGAGCAGGTTAGATAAACATGGGTCAGGGACGGTTTAAGAGGGTACTTGGTCCTGCCATTAGTACAAGGGACTAGACTTGATGACCTCTCACAGTCCCTTCTAGTCTCTATGGTTATGTCTACACTGGCAAGTTAGGTCGACTTAAGGAGGCTTAAGTCAACCTAACTCAAGCCCTGTCCACACTAGGCTTTCATTAGGTCGACTTAAGAAAATCCTTAAGTCGACCTAATGAAAGCTTAGGTCAACTTAGTAAGGGCCATTCATTAGATTGAACTAAGCCTCCTTAGGTTGACCAACCCTTGCTTAGGTTGACCTAAGCCCAGTGTGGACACATAAGTCCACTTTCTTAGGTCAACCTAAAGGAAGTTAGGTCAAATTCAAAAGTCGCAGTTAAGACTTTGTTAAGTCGACCTATAAGGTCAACATTAGGTCGACTTAAAGTCGACCTAACTTTTCCTAGTGCAGACATAACCTATGATTCTGTTACTCTTCAAAATAATTGCCTCTTGATACCACTTTATTCAAATATATGTCTTTTTGTCATTCTCACTTGACAATCAAGGAAGATAATCTAAAATATCAAACTGAAAATAAAGCCCTGGTAAAAAGAAAAACAGTATTGTTGCTCAAAAATACTTATTTAAAATTATAATAATACAATGATCAAATTACTGTATTTACAGCACATTGTACAGTGCAAAAATGCTAAACTTGAAATTATATCTTACTTTGAAAACATTTTTATTTAGCGCCACATTGCCATTAAGGTGCATTTTTAACCATGATTATCTCTTGTATGACAAAAAGGACTGTCACTTTTCCAGTTTGTCTTGAACCCCAAGCAAAAAATTGTTTGCAAAAAAGAATCTGACAAGCTGTTATCTCATGCAGTTCAGTTATACTTCTAAGTACTAGATGAATATTGTACAAGACAATGAAGATAACAAAGGTCTGTAGGGAGGACCATCTCTTGATGTACTTACAAAACAAGAGATTTTCAATCTACAATATAGAAAATTTAGTAGAGATAGGGTGATTGTTTTTTTCCATTTTGTAAAAGAGATTATTTTATTCTGTGTCAGGGTATGTTGAAATAATCCAAATTCTTCAACTTTTCTTTCTTCATATTTTGAGGGTGAGGGATTGGGGGCTAGATTGTTGCTTTAGGCACAGCCTTGAGCAAGAAGTGGTGTGTAAACTGTATGTATACCACTTTAAGAGTAGTACCAAGATGCTCCATACAACTGAGGCATGATTCCCTTCCTCCTTCCCCTTTGCTTCAGAAGAGGATTAATTTGCTATTTGCCTAAACTGCCAGGTCAGCTGCCCATTCCTTGTGTATCTGATTTGGATTGAAAAAGAAATTGGAAAATGCCATTTTATTCTTGTGGACAATGATCCAAAGTCCAGTAGCCCAAGCAAAGAGATTGTGGGGGACTGGTGTTTTTCCCCCTTCCTTTCCTAGGCAGGCATCTAGTCAAGTCAAACCTCAAGTGCCAGTGAGATGAACTATTAATATAAACTGTTTTTCTGTACAGTTCTTCTAAACTTTTAAAACATGAAAGAATTTGGATGTAATAAATCAGTTTAGATACCAGATAATTTGATTGAAATGCTCAGTTTTACTATAACTGTATAATCTGAAATGTTATCTGAAATGCTCATTCCATCTCAGTTCTTTTCTACTGTTCCAAAATTGTTCATAACAAGTACAATCTTTAAAAATGGGATATTTCACACAGCTTAATGATGTGATGTGGCACAAAATAACTGTTGCCTAAGAATAGCTGCAGCCATCTAAGCAGAAGGCTGAATGTACTGAACAGGTGAATATTGTATAAGTTGCTCTTTAGATATGAAAAGAAAGAAACTTCAGCCATTAAATGAACTCTGTGGGTAGAAGAGAGTCCCACACTAATCGACACCTGTAGTTTGTGAAAAGAATACACAGATAAGAAAGAGTTTGAAAGTTCATCTCAGTCCATCTTTCCTGATAAGTTAAAATCCTTTTTTCTGCAGAAGAGCAAAGTTTAGTCTGCAGAAAAGATGAATGAGGGGGGATTTGGTAGCAGTCTTTAACTATCTGAAAGGTGATTCCAGGAAGGGTGAAGCTAGGCTCTTCTCAGTGGTAGTAGATGACAGAACTAGGAGCAATGGTCTCAAGTTGCAGTAGGAGAGGTGTAGGTTGTATATTAGGAAAAACTTTTTCACTAGAGGGTGGTGAAGCACTGGAATGGGTTACCTAGGAAGTTGGTGGAATCTCCATCCTTGGAGGCTTTTAAAATATAGCTTGACAAAGCCCTGGCTAGGATGATTTAGTTGGGGTTGGTCCTGCTTTGAGTAGGAGATTGGACTAGATGACCTTCTGAGTTCCCTTCTAACCCTAATCTTCTTGATTTTATGATTGCGAATATGCTTGATATCACAATGCACTTTATTTTCCTTTCAATATATTATCGATGCACCTCCGGTGTTTTACACAATTTAAATTTCTAATCCAACTGAGTTCATTTGAAGAAAGATTTTTTTGTGTAAAGTTTTCCTGTAATTAATTTCTCTCTGTGGGTGCATCTACACTTGTGAATTAAGTCGACTTAAGCCTGCTTAAGTCAACTTAATTTACTCTGCATCTACACTACAATTTCCTTAAGTCGATTTAAGGAAATTTTAAGTTGACTTTATTAAACCTACTTTAAAGTCGACTTTACTGGCTAAGTCAACTTTATTAAGTCGACTTAGCCAGTGTAGACGCAGATTAGCCCTAAATCGACTTAAAGGGCTCCAGGGCTCCCCCGCTGACCTGCCTGCCAGGGTGGCTGGCACAGCCAGAGCCTTGCGTGCCCACCCACAGGGCAGGATGCAGCCCTGCCCATCCCGCTCCTATACCCTGTCCCTGTCCTGCTCAGCCCCCATTGCACCAGGGTACAATGGGGCAAATGCTGAGCCCTCTGGCATTTTGGAGGGGGCCCCCCCCCCCCCCGCCACCATGGACCAGTCCCAGATCCACCTGGCCTCTAGAAGTCGACTTAGGCGTCCAGTGTGGATGCTCTAAGTCAATTTGGCAAGGTCCACTTTAAGTCGACTTAATTTTATAGTGTAGACATGCTAAGTCGACTTATTTTGACAAGTGTAGACATAGCCTAAGTTACCAACTCCAGCAAAATAGTTCCCTGAAATATGCATGTAAATATGCATTTTACAATACTCAGTCTGCTATGAATACTTAACTTGCTCTGTTTGTAATTGTAATTTATTAGTGATTCAGTGTGATCATTAATTGTTTCAATGTGATTACTTTAAGAAATACAATACTGTGCAACATGAATAAAAGTAGCAGTGTCGGGCCCTTTAATTTAGTAATCTCAGAGAATGGAATACATAGCAGATGTGGGATTTTTCATTTGTTTGGCAAAAAGATGACAACTGGCTTTTAAAATCCATGCCTGTTCATTGTCACCATAATTAGAATAATACATCAAATCTTGTGTGGTTCTTTCCTTGAAAAATACACTGGAGGTGGTAGGATGAGGAGAAAATATTTCCATAGAAGACTGAGATTTATTCCTCTCCCTTGAAGAAAGAGGAAGCCCTAAAACCAGTTGATGGCAAAAATTCTGTTTGCAGGCACAATGCTGTCTCCTGAACTCCTGCAGTTCTTCCCAGCTTCCTGTATGCACAGTTCTGGTGGCATCCTATTGGCAGATCTTCTTTTGCCAGTTTCTGCTTCTGAAAACATTCCAAAAGGAGGTTCCACAAAGCCAGAGGGGATTCAATCCAAGATTAATACAGCCTGTGACTGAGCAGATTGCCCTGCTTTGGGGAGGGGATGATGCATTCCATCCAATGCCATTCTCCTTATGGATTGTTCCAAGAAGGAATGCAGAAAGCCTGGACACTAGGATCAGGGGAAAGGAAGACAGTGCTACAGTTGAAGCTGCTCCCTTTGGAAACCCCTCTAGGTGAATGACACATATCGTGTGCAGAAACCCCATGAGAAGCAGGGAAGGGGAAGAAGTAGACTACTAATCGAGCTTCTTGAGGTCCAAACTAAGATTACACCTCTCCCTAAACTATGGGCAAACTTTGCAATCAGAGGTGTCCATGCCTTTGCTACTGAAATCAATGGGTACGTGAAAAGGCAGAATTTAGATCTATATGTACCCCTTCTGCCAAATGGTTAATGGCAACAGAAAGGGCCACGTTCAATATATTTAAGAGTCCCTCTTGATAAATGACTAAACGAGCTTGCGCCCCAACTCAGAAACCTGAGAGAACTAAATGCATTCTGCCTTAACAGGCAGAGCTGTCCAGCTCACAAACACACCAGGATTGTGTAGAAACAAGGAAGAATGTATTAGGAAAAGGGATGGGCATAAATCTGGGAAACCACAGCAAAAGAACATGTGTGCATTAAAGAGTAAAATAGCCCCCATTTCAGTAACTTTGGCACTAGTCTGGCTAACTGCCTTTTTTTCCCCAGTGAGACTATCGTACCTTGGGTGCACCATCTCGCATATCTGCTCACCAAACCATAAAAGTAGTCCAGGTGTCTCTTTGCAGGTCCCCAGTCCCAAAGGAGAGGCTCCTCTGGTCCTATCAGGAGGTGCCACCACCTGACCTAGCTTAGGGACTCAGCTTTAATTGATGTATTGGATAGGTGGGAGCTCAATGGAGTTCACTCAACTCTGCTGCTGTCCCTTGCATTGTGTCTCACATAAAATTCCTCAGCCTGTGCCACTTCCTACAGTGAAGTCCCCATGGGAGAGGAGCAGAGTTCTGGGGCTGCTTGGAAATGAGATTTTTCCCCATCTCTTAACTTCTCTGAGACACCATTCTCTTGAAGCAGACACACCAGCCCGTAGATACAAATATTTTCTCTTTAAAAATAGCACCCCACTTAGCAGGGAATGGGTAAAGTTCAGAGTCTAACACACTGCATTGAGCAAATGAGCCCTCCATCCAGATTACCATGAGAAGTGATCACACTAGATAAAGCAGGAAGTACTAGCGGTTGTCCAAGAGGCAACTAGAGAAAGGGTATCAGCTTTAATAACTGATGTTTACAAGGAACTGCAGGCATTCAAATATAGGAAATAACTGACATTGTTGAACACAGGTTTAGGGGCAAGGAAGGCTGGCTGTAAGCATAAGGGCTGCTCTATGTTACAGGGATCACTCTGCCGGTCATTGATTGTAGAATGCTCTCTGCCAGTGTTTACCAAATTAATCTGGTCACAGAACACTTTTGGGCTTGGGATATATAGAGGGAACACATACAAGCTGGTTGGGGGGGGTGAAGCTTATACCAAAAAAGCTGCACGTATGGCTTAAAAGTTAATTTAAAAGAGTTAATTTTGGGGGGATGTCTTTTATTTGACAAAGAGCAAAAAATAATAAAGAGGGAAGAACAAAGGAAATATTTTAGAAAGAAAAATATCACTAACATAAAAAATTTTTCACGGAGCAACCTATTCACATCGCGCAGAACATGAGCATTCCACGGAACAGAGTTTGGGAAACACTGCTCTATGCCTTCCTATTCAAGAATGGCCTGTGCCTGGCTAAGGAGGAAGCAGGTGAGATGGAGCCTGTAATTTTTTTATGCCCCTCAGAAATTCTTTTTATTTCAGGACAAAGACCTTCAGCCCCTTTGTGCTAAAGCCAGAGGCCAGGATTTATCCTAATTTTTCACCTAGCTTCAGTGGAGATTGAATTTTCTTGCAAAGTGCAACATACACTGTTATTCATTTCTCTTCTTTCATATGATTTAACCATAATCCTGTCAGGCTGTAGGATTACTTTCTGTTCTTCCTGTAAAGTTTTGTTTTTTGACCTTTTGTTGACACATCGATGTAATTAATGTAGTATAATTAAATCCCACTGCTGGCAAAAAGCTGCAGTGTTTTGTTTCCTTGTATTAGTCAGGGCCAATTATCTCTAAATAAAGTCACTCTTCTGACTTTTTGTGGTTTCACTCATCTGCCTATGCACAGTAAATAAAGCCATTCTTTCACAAAAAGCTGCTTTCCCTACAGTTACACACATGCTCAAATGAATGTAAAAGAACAGTGTTCTTTTTTTCATGCTGAGTTGCATTCGTAAGCGTTAAGTTGACTTAATAAGGTCGAAAAGGGGCTATTCTACACTAGAAAAGTTGTCGACTTTTGTTAAGTCAACTTAATAAGGCCGACTTTAAGTTGACTTAACTTTTCTAGTGTAGACCTAGCCAAAGAGAGAGGTATCTCGCGGAGCACAATTTTGCACTCTGCGATGCTGGGAGAGTGCTGTAGTATTTTGATTTATGGTATGCATGGCCCACTTGAAGTACATTTAAGTCAAATCCGGTCCACCAAAGCAAATTAATTTGACACCCCCGCCCTAAAGCATCCCAATCTCTGTGTCTCATTGCCTGTCACATTCACTGCACCTGAGGAGAGAAGGGAAGCAGTTGCTGGACTCTGAGAGAGAGGCCCTCATCTGAGCATTGGGCCAGTAAAAATGTGGTGAGAAATTGCTTGAATCTTATATGGGTTGTTAAGTCAGGCAGTAGAAAACATTTCATCTTTATTTTTCTAGTAGCCATTTCTGACTTTTATGCCTCATTACTTGTACTTACTTAAAACCTATCTCTTTGAAGTTCATAGACTTGTTTTACTGTTTTATTTAATCCATTGTGTTTAAATTGAAGGATCTGAATAATTATTTGAAATATTAAAATAGCATATTCCCTTTAAAGAATGATAGACTTAAAATATTTGTGATATCTAAGAGAGGGCTGGGCAGTACAGGATTTACATTTCTGGACAGAAAATCTGACAGTGGGGGTGTGCTGGAATCACCCTGCAGTATAACCGAGGTTGGTGAGAACCAGAGTGTAACCTAAGTATGGCTGTCAGGCAACATCCAGAGGGGTAGCCGTGTTAGTCTATTGCAGAAAAAATGGGTCCTGTGGCACTCTTAAAGACCGATAGATTTATTTATCGCATGTGCTGTGCTGAAACAGATGAATAACAAATCACAGCTTCAAAGAGAAACTGCAGAACTCAGTTGCCTTGGGGTTAAATAGGGACTACAGATTTTTTCTCATTACAAAAGCTGATTTGACCTCACCTTCCTCTCTCTATGTTCTGTTCCCCAGTGTTTGAATCGCAACATCTATTTTAATTTGCCGTTACAGCCTGACGTGATCCTATGTCATACACTTCCCTGCATTTAATTTCCTCCCATTCTGTAAATTCCCCATCTTCAAAGCATCTGACGAAGTGGGATTTTCTCCCACGAAAGCTCATGTAATAAATAAATCTGTTTGTCTTTAAAAGTGCCACAGGACTCTGTCTGTTCGTCAGGCAATAGTTACAAGGGTATGGCTTGCATGCTGGAAGGCTGTTTGTAGCTACTTCCGCAAGGTACTGTAAGGCACCCCTGGTTACAAGGTTGCAGGGTAAGGGTGACACTTTCTTCCCTCCCCCCCCTCCCCAACATTGGTCTGGACTGTACCTGCTATTTCACAGCACGTGTGTGTAAAAATTAAAAGATTTTCATTTTCTGTCTGAATTGGAAATTATATTCAGCCTCAGAAATCAAAAGACTTTGACCAATATATTTTGAACCATCTCTTTCTACAAATACGATCTTTTGGGGGGTACGGGGTTTCTGTCTGAATTGGAAATCATATTCAGCCTCGGAAATCAGAAAACGTTGACCAATATATTTTGAACCATCTCTTTCTACAAATATGATCTTTTGGGGAGTACAGGGGGTAGTGGTTAGAAAAGAGCAGTACTTTTCTTCAAGGTAATTCAGCTAGAAGACAATGCATAAGTGAAATTGTGTTCATTTTCAAGGTACAATTTACTTGTAAAATGTGTCTTGTTCTCTAACAGATCATCTTGACTTTCTGAATCAGTCTGCCCTCCATCTAAAGAGAAAACCTCAGTGTAAGGAGTAGGTAACTCACTGTACCATTTTATATTGTTAGATTATCCTTCCTCCTTGGGCACCTTTATAAGATTTTGCAGCCATTCTAGCTTTAAATTCACCATCTCCCTTTTAAAACACTATAACATACATGTGAAGTTAGGAAGCTGTAAGAAGAGAAGAGAAAACTGTAGGTGAAGAAAAAGCGTGAACTGTGAAGCAAGTCACCGACATGAGAGAGACAGTAAGACGTCTTTCAAAATAAATGAACGTATAATAGTATATCTGTACTTTGTTCAGGGCAAAATGTTGAACTCCAAGAATGGAGAAGGAACTGTAGCTTCAGGTAAGTAAATTTTAATGAAGGAGCTGAGATACTATATGCTTGACAGTTGAGGAATATTGCAGGTATGTTGGATTTGTAACAGGTGTTTCCAATCAGTTGTAGATCAGTTTGTGACCTACTCAGACGCTAAGTAGAGCCATGAACACAGCATAGCATCCATCTGTGAAATAAAGACAGTAAATTCAGGAATGGAATGCAATCTAGTGAGTAAATGCAGTGTTTCTGTACATCTCAAATAAAACAAGACAGTATAATGTGACTACACCTAAGATCTATACCCCTATTCCCACAACAGCAGATGACAGCATAAAAGGTTTTTATGGCCAGTATACTTAATTGGATTATTGTAAAAACTTTATATCAATGAACAGGCAACAGTCTGCACCTCATCAACAAAATAAACAGGTGGAATCTTGACTCTTTCAGGATCCAGCTCTAAAATATTTGAGGGCCCATCTCACACAAGAACAATTGTTATTGGGGCTCCGCTTAAATGATACAATACAGCTATGGTTACTTGGCTGAAACATAATGTGAGCTCTTGCTAATAAGCGTCATGGTCTTCCCAGTAATAGTCCTGAAACTAGCTTGATATGGGAGTCATATTTCTCTTGCGTTCTCGCTCTCCTTATCTTTTTAATATTTATGCTGAGATGGCATTGTGAATATAGCTGAATGCGATGAGTATGGAGAGCAGATTAGTATCAGGAAATTCAGTAATATGAGCTATGCAAATAATACGATTTCCTCTATGGCCCACTATGTCTTGTGGAAAAAGTAATTAAAGCTTATACCCACAGCAGCCCTTAAGTGAACATGACAACAGGCAAATGTCCCATCCCAGCAAATATTAGAGTCGAAGCTGAGGCCCTGGAGCAGGTCAATTACTTCAATTATCTGGAATTCATGATGAATAAGAGCAGCAGCAGCTTTAAGGAAATACGCATGAGTCTGGCAATTCCTTGATTAGTTATAATAGTCACTGCCAAAAAACATGTCCTATCAGGTGTCCTTTATTGAGGGAAAGGCTTGGAACAGGTGGATTACTTCAGTGACAGAGGCTCCATTATGGACGTACAAGACAGTTCTCAAGAGATCTAAAAGGATACATTGCTTGATTAAGTAGGACGTCACTGGCAAATATCACAAGAAAGCACGTAATCACAGTACAGCCAGAGAGACAGAACATGGAGCAGATGGATTGTTTCAATTATTTGGGCCCATTGATGAATAAGAATTCTAACTGCCATCAGCAGATCCTGTGGCAGGCTAGTAATAACTGCATTTCTGTGACATCATTTAAAAATCTGGGGTGGCTTAAGTCTTTCAACAGCTGTAAATCTTGGATTTTTCTTAGCATTGACATGACCCACAGCTAATTTTAGCAGTGAAAATGGAGCAACAACAGCATAGGCTGAGTATCATTCTAAATCTTTTGATCTGTGACATGTCACAGTCCATTTTCACCAGCACCTAACTCAGTGAAACTGCAGTTCTCGGTGCAATCAGCATTCTTTACAAAGATCAGCAGAGGAATCTGGCTTCTTCTGCCAGGTGTCAGAGCAGAAAGTAACAGTTTAGATGTGTTTATGAACAATTTTGAAAATGGCTGAATACCCAGAAAAAGATATCTAGTTATATAAAAGCCTTAGATCCAAGAACTGCGTGGTCTCAAAGTTTGTCAGCTATAGATGGTCTAGAGAACAGTTGTTCATTTTGTCTTCTGTTGTCCTCTGAGTCATGGATGAAACCAACAATCTATATTAATTTCTGTTCTTTATTTGCTTTGACATTAAAAAACAAACCTTGCATATACAGGTCTGACAAGAAAATACACATAAGATTTTTATCACAATTCCACTTTAATTAAAAACGTCTTGTTCATTGACATGATGTATAGAAATACAGTTTACATATATAAGCTAAGGAACACAGAGCATGGTAAAGAATTAATAATGTCTAAATCCTATAGCTATTATTTTATCAAGCAAATCTCTGTATGAGTCTTGTTTTATCAGAGGGTACGTTTGGTCAGTCTTCAAAGGAAGAATGGAGGTTTAGTAGAAAGCTCCTATTTTAAATGTATCTATTGGTTAACACCTGTTAAAAGTCAATGTTATAAAAACATAAACAAAAGCTATTACACTGCAGGATTCAGAGATCTGTCATCAGTGTTTTAACTAACCTGTGCACTCAATGTACATAGAACTATTTTAATGGACATTTATCCTAGTTATGGTAATTGGGTGATGAGAAAGGAAATCAATTATAGTGTTAGATCAAATGTAAGACAGGTGTCAAACCCAAAATCCTAATTCTTTTCCCACCCTCTCTTTGAAAAATCAGACATAATTGCAAAAGAAGGCAGTTTAATTATATTTCTTCTAGGAGATATGCAACACAGAAGTTCATATTAAAGACTTTGTATAGGTTATAGGTTAGAGTAGAAAATCTTTACTTTCTGTATCAAATTTCTTTGAACCCAATTAAGGAAGGGTATTCTTTTCTGGGATGTAAAACAATCCCCCTTATTAGCATCCTGTATCTAACCAATATATTTCCTGTTACAGGTAGCAGCCTCTATTTTCAAATTCAGAAATGCCTTTTCATAAGACTGGATGCCTCATGAAATTAATTAGAGGATGTGAAGTCTTTTAATCATTAGGCCGCTAGTTTAAAATATACCCAGACTGGTAAGAAGTCAAGAACTTAAAAAAAAAAAAATCATTGTCATTGAATGGAGGTGATATTGACATGAAATGAGTTGGTGATCTCAGAATTCCAGTGAATACTTTCATTTATTTTAAAAAAAGTAAGTTTCTAACCACATGTTCAGTATTGCCAACCCAAAACATTCAAAAATCTGAGCTAGGCCCCCAAAAGTCACAAAATAGGCTTAATAATTGTGAAACCTTTTTTAAAAGATAGTAAATGTTGAGTTCTTTTTATTTCCTTCTTGTTTCTGAATAATTAGGGAACACTGGGGTCATGTTTCATGTTTTTCTTTGCAATCATGAGAAATAGAAACTTACTTTTTAAAAACTGAAAGCTGAGATTTTCATTTATTCATATCACTCCAGGACTGGGAACTTTAAGAGAAAAAACCCCAATTTTTACTGCTGTGATAAATTCATGGGATTTGACAACATTGCATGGTTCTAGACAAAAGCTTGAAAGCATGAACCCTAAAGCTCAAAAACCAAAAAAGGAATAACAATAAAACAAAATGTATTATTTGTTAAAGACTTGTGATTTTTTTTTCATTTCTAAGGTAGTCCTTTCTTGACAGGCTTGAAACAGGGTGTTGTGAAGGAGCTGTTGCTGACTGTCCTCTACCAATAGGTGTAATTAATGTTTAGGGAGCATGGGTTACATCTCCCTTCAACTTCCAGGCAACAGTGGGCAGTTCTTCACTGACAGTGGCAAATTCACCGCCATCAGTTCAAACTTTCTGATTGACTACTCAGGTCTGTGAAGACCCACTCAGCCACTCAGGAAATTCAGTCCTACAACATCACACTGGCAACCAGGTAGCGCTGGTTCAAAGGGAGGCTCCCTTCCTTCGAACCAGTGCAGTGTGTGTGCAGGGAAGAGAAGCCAAATGGAGATACACAAGTTATTTTAGGTAACCTGCATATCTACATTCAATTGCTGCTGAAAAGTGCGAGCACTGTGGACTTGCCCAATGTCTTTCTTCCCCCAACTTTGGCCTTCTACAGAGAAAGGACTGGAAGGGGTATCAAATATTGCATCACCTCCTCCCCACTGCAGTCCAAATAGCTGATGGACTCAACGAGGAAATGGAAGCTGCAGGGAAATCTCTTGCCCCTAGGAACCACTCTGATGTGCCACTCTATGTACTGTTGATAACCTACTTGACAGAGTTTTTCTCCTAATCTGTTCCTTCTTTTGAGAGAGGCAGCTAAGAGAGGAGCATATTCAGATCTGGGTCCTCACCCCAATGCGGCATTGGCTTCCTCCATCCTTTCACATCTAAAAAGGAGGAAGAGAAAAGTACAAAGGAAATTTGGGGGCTCGAGGCAACCAAGCTGGAGGAGCACATAGGAGGAGGGGACAGAATTAAGGAAGCTATGGGGGGAGAGACAGACCATGAAGAGCACAGGGGAGTTGGTAGGCACCGAGCTAATGGTGAAGCAGACACCTTGCAATAATGAAAGCTAAGTTGTGACAGGTTAGGAGAGAAGGAGGTGACAGAAATATGGGGAGGGCACTGAAAGCATCAAAGGCTCTTGAAGTGCAGAAGCTGGGGGAATGATGGCACCTGTCAGTGACAGAAGCTGAGAACACAGGTCAAAAGTGAGTGAGACAGAAGCTTTGTGGTGTTACAGGCTAAAAAAGGGATGTGGAGAGAGATGAGGGGAGTAGTGAAAAGCTGATGCTAGGAGGGATAACAGGCAGCTGTACAGAGAAAGTTGAGCAGCCGAGGGAGACTGAGAATGAAAGGGATCTGAGAAAACTGGAGGTGGCAAAGACTGTGGGGATAGATTGTGGAACGAGGTGGGAAGAGGAAGAGGAGAGATGGAGACTAGGAGCACTGGGAGGCTGGTGAAATGACAGCGGAAGGGGACATAGTGGAAGCAGAGGATGAGGGAAGGAGTAGAATGTGGACATTTGGGAAAAAGGGAGAGCAGAGAGTGAAGGGGTTATGGGAAGGGAGAAGGATAGAGTGAGGGACTTGAGGGAAGTGGAATAGAGTGAGAGGAGAGGGCTTGGAAGAGGAAGAAGAGACTGAGAAAACCAAGGTGGTTTTGGGAAGAGGGAAGATAGCCTGTGGTATTGATGGGGAGGTAGGAGAGTGAGATTAGTTTTGGCAGGCTATAGGAGACAGAGGGAGACTTGGTGGAGAGAGAAAAGAGTGATGGATTTTTAGGAGAGGTAGAAATATAGGACATTTAAGAGAGTGATAGAGAGGAAGGGAAGAATGGGAGGGATTTTACAGAGTGAGGGAAAAAAATGGAGGATTGTATGGGGGAAGAGAGCCTAGGAGAGTAATAGCATCAATCAAAGTTTGCTGTTGAGGAAGCCTTTAGAAGTACAGGTGAGTCTGAAGGAGGCGAAAGCAGGACAATTGGGATCAAAGTAAATTCAGGGTGTCCTTTGGTAGGAGATGGCAAAAGGAGATGAGAGTGTAATTTTAAATGCTGGGAATTTCATGGGGTCAGGTCTCTGTGATATCATGGGGAAATTTTTTGTTCCCTTTCTAACTCTGTGTACAAAATTACTTCATTCTCTGCACCTATTTCTGGATAAATAATCCATGACAACTTCCAGAAATATCATTGACTCACAATCACCTTTTGGGTGAAATGGCAAACCAAGTTCTGGGTCACTTAAGTTCATTAAAGATATCACAGCCTTTGTAGGAAAGTAAGGGTGCGTCTACACTTGTAAATTAAGTCGACTTAAGCTTGCTTAAATCGACTTAATTTACTCTGCGTCTACACTACACTTTCCTTAAGTCGACTTAAGCAACTGCTTAAGTCGATTTAAGGAAAAATTAAGTCGACTTTGTTAAACCTCCTTTTAAGTCGACTTTCTAAAGTCAGCTTAAGCCACTGTAGATGTGGAGTATCCCTAAGTCGACTCTAAGTCAACTTAGGGCCTCCAGGGCTTCCCCACTGCCCTCTCTGTCAGGGTGGCTGGCACAGGGAGAGCCTGTCATGCCCCCCCACAGGGCAGGGCAGAGCCCTGCCCACCCAGCCCCTATGCCCTGCCAGGTACAATGGGGCAAAGGCTGAGCCCCCTGGCACTTTGGAAGGGGTGCCGCCCCTGCCACCGTGGACCAGTCCCAGGTCCACCTAGCCCCTACAAGTTAACCTAGGCGTCCAGTGTGGACACTATAGGTCGACTTTGTAGGTCCCCTCAAAGTCGATTTAAAATTTAAGTGTGGACATGCTAAGTCGACTTAAATTAATAAGTGTAGACATAGCCTAAGGTATTACCTCTGTATCCTGGCCCATTTACTCTTTGGGCAAGTACCAATGGCAGTTCATCACTTCCTGTCCTAAATTATGTTGTAGTATTCTGATGCAATGTTAAATTGCTGTTCTGTTTCATCATGGCAGTGACTCTGTTAATGTGTTTATGCACCCTTTGTCACTTAAGCAATTAAAGTGGATACAGTAATCTCATGAGATTCTGGAAAATTGGAGAGGGTTTTTTTTGTTTTGTTTTGTTTTTTCAGAACCCTTCATAATGCTGAAATATACGGAGAACCTTATGCCAGGAAATAATAATCCAGAGAAAATAACATACTCTTTTTTTAATGGCCACCAGCACAAGAACACAAATGTGTTCAGATACATGGATTTCTAGATTCTGTTTCATTTAAGCAGCCTTTATTATCTATAGAATGGACAAAAATACTGTAAATAATAGCGAGGTGGTTCAAGGTGCTGTGCTCTTTAACTGACATAGCTCTTTGGGCCAGTCACCATTCCATATCTATGATAGAATACTCTTAATACAGTGGCCCTAAACACCAAACATTTCAACATTGTATTTTAAGGAGTGAAGGCAGTCTTCACTTTATCAGTGTTTTGGGATCTTCCAATGAAGACTGAATGGTGCTCCCAAAGAAATATATTGAAAGAAAGATGAGTAAGCAAAGAATCTTTTTACAACATTGTAAACGTTTTGCCCTGGACAATGAGGAATGCATATGAATGAAATCAGGATGAAAGATTTTGTCTTCGCTTTTCACCATTCGTCTGAATTTCAAATTTCTGAGGAACAAAGGGAACAAAGATTCACACTGGAATTTTTAATGGGTGCAGAAATGCCATTGGAACTCAGCCAATACGCCTCATCACTTGTATGCAGTTGTCCTTACAAGTGCCCAAGATGCATTCCCCCCAAAAAGCTTTTACACACATTTTTATTATTTTGAATTGTTTTCCCTGTTTTACGCATGCAATGATAATAGCATTTACAATTCATACAGTTTATATAGTGATATTGGCACTTCGAGGATTTATTTATGTGTATCTTATATATACACACCCATGCCATACGCATGAAAATGAGAATGTTGCTGAGGTAAATGCAAAAAATTATGTATTAGGTTTGGTTTGCTCTATTAATACCATGTCTTTGCCCGCAGCTGAACAAGTAGTTAAATAATAATCTTTGTTTTTCTTCATAGTTAATGACTTGCCCAAGTTTAAAATGCCAAGAGTTCATTAACTGATTCAGTGAACTGACATTCAAGATATGGTCAGTCATCTTTACCTGGGCATTCAGATGGATTTGTTACTGTAACACATTGAATTACAATCAAGTCAATATGAAAACTCCTGGTGATTTTTAAGTTTCCTTATAAAGAATTCCATAGACATACAACTTGTATGTAAATAAATAGATTTCTGTTTTTGAAGTTCCAAAGGGGCAGCCGTGTTAGTCTACTGCAGAAAAACAACAGAGTCCTGTGGCACTTTTAAAGACTAAGAGATTTATTTATCGCATGAGCTTTCGTGGGAGAAAATCCCACTTCGTCAGACTGTTTTTGAAGTATCCTTATTTTCAGTATTGTTTTCTGACACAACTCTTTTAGATGTTTGGATTTTTACACTATTATCTGAAATGTAGGTTTCACACACCAATTTATACTGTGGCTGATCTTGACATTACATCTATACTTTGTCTTCTTGTTAAATTAATAATCTGAAAATTATGTTGGCCACATGGCAGTTGCCATGGAAACTCACAAGATAACTCATCACAGTTACAGGACTAGCTGTCCCTCTGTCCCTCTCAGGTCTTACAAAAGAGTCACTGGTCTGGAATAAAGAATTTTTCTTACAGAGGGATGAGAATCAATTTCTCAACCTTTGATGGGACTACAAATACATGAGACTGCTGAGGTATGGGACCTTTCATGTAAGAACATGATGGAGGAAGCAGAGATTAGCTGCAGCGTCTTTCAAAATGCCTGTTGTGTTATGAAGTCAGCAACCTTTTTTGCCTGCATACCCACACTGCTCAAATTCCTGCTGTAAGGTATTCAGCACTGGCAAGTAGGATCCAAGCTGTGAGAGGAGATTTAAGGATGCGTCATTCATTAGATCCCAACAGTGGTGGAACTATTGTGGTTCCAGCTAAGTTACCTCTTGTTGTCCTATCTAATCTTTTCCTAGGTGTCGCAGAAATGGAAATGGGAGGTAGGAAGGGGAAGTAAAACCACATTTCCCTATCTTAATCCTGCAATAATGCATCTGTTCCCAGAGCCTGGTCCTGAAATCTTTAAATGGAAATGGAAAATTGTATACATTAGTACAAAAACATCTCTGGATCTGTTGTCATATGATAAAGAGAATATTCATGCCGTGATAGTGCTTCAGTTGATTCCAATGAATTTCATGAAGGAAAGCAACTGGAGCACTACTTCTTTTAATCATCAGAAAGATTTTCCTTCATTTTAGAGGATTGTTGAGTGCCTTTTGCATTCCACAAAGATGTCTTAACACCACTCATGACTATAACAGAAGTCTTTTTTTTTTTTATGGTCTGTAAAGTCGGTAAACATGGTAGACTTAGGTAACTCATGGCGGTAACAAGGTATAGCTTACACAATCAATACAAAGTAATAGTCACCAATGATTCCGTCTCAACCTTTCCCCTCTCCCTCCTCCCCCCCCCCCAAGAAAGAAAGAAAAAACCAAGGCATCTCCATAAAGGGCACTAGAATAGTCCATAGGGTACACTAGATTCCTAGGCTGTTGTAGTCACCACCATCTATCATAAATGCTTCTCAGGGCAACCTAATCTTATAGCATTGTTAGTTAGTATAAAGGAACTTTCATGATATAATGTCTAGTTATAAACCAAAAAGGAACTGACTTCCTATACATTCCCATTTTGAATTAATGTAGTCATCAGATGTGAGTGGAAAGATTATTCATGTCTGCACACCATGGGCCACCTCCTATCATGTGAAGCTGCTACTTTTCTGGGTTCGCACAATGTATGCACCACATCGCTTTCAGATATCTCTAGCATTTCTGGATACAAAAAGCAGTACTTGATGCCTCTCAGCCAGCCCTGCACCCCTTCCCAAATCCCCTTTACTGCCCCAAATGTAAGCTCTGCACAATTGAGGATCTAGCCCTTTATCTCCTAGGCACTTTTTGATTTGAACATATGCAGTTTTTCTTTTTCTAATTAAGAAGCAAAGTCTTGAAACATAAATACCTTTACCTTCCATATTTTCACCCATCTTATCTCAACACTGCTTCCAGGATATTTATCTGTCTGAGACGTTGTGGAACCATAATATAACAGCTCTTGATCTTTTGCTATCTAGCAGATGAAGAATTAATGCATGGTTTGAAAGGTCAATGTTAGTGCAGTTAAATTACAGATTTCAAAGGGAGCTGTATTTCAAAAAGATTGTGGAATGGGATTTCAGCTCCCTCCTAGAAAACCCCAGTGCACAGACTCTTTCCCCATCTCCCAGGCTCTGTCCCAGTTTTGCCTCTTCTTGTTGGAGCTGTTTTATACTTTTGTAAAATTGCAGTCTATCATTCTCTTGTTTACAGATCCTTTCCTTTGCACCCTTCATTCACTACATGCATTCCGTAAGTTTTATTGTGTAAATGAAGCAGCAGGAATGTATCATAAAGTCTTATTACCTTTGCAGCTTCTTGGGTATGAGCTGTATCATTTTGCTCTGCTGGATCTTCTTGTAAATTTAATGAACATCACCACCTTTGAAATATTTCTTCCTCTTTTTCTCAAGTGTTGTCCAAATTTCCCCATTTTGGGAAGTCAATATAGTTCTAAGGATATACTACCCTTGATTATTATTTCCTTTTCTCAGTTGTCACCTAACTCAAGTAAAAATAATTTTAACAGGGTACACGAAATGGGATTTGTATTACGAAGCACTTAACTTCTTGTCATGTGCCCCTCTTAATTTGAGAAAATACCAGAAGTTGACAAGAGCAGAAAACTCAGTCCTGTAAAGGCGTGCTCTGTCTCTCTCCCTGCTTCACCTTGCTTTCGTGCCCATCGTATATTTGAGCACCCCCTTGATCCTGGGTCTTGTTAATCCTGATGCTGCTGTCTATATGTTATGATTGGGGAGCAAGTAGAATAGAACAGACCATCATAATTCCTACTTCAGTGAGATGGCTAAGGGCACCTCTCCCCAAATTTAGTGCCAAGTCAAGAAACCTGAGGTTCAGGTTCCTCTTCTAACAAATTATTGATTTAAGATGAGGGCCTGGATTTGGAGGTTTTAGCCAAGAAGAAATCACCTCAGAAGCACTGTACCTTAAAAGAACCAGAGAAAATTAAATAATAAAAAAAAGTTGAACCTTGAAAAGTCTCTTTCCTAGCTTGGACATTGCTGGGACAGAAGGGAAATGCCTGTTCCTACTTTGCCATGCAACCTGACTTCGCTCTTGTCTTTCAGTTGCATTCATGATTGATATTCTGCAAGGCTGGAGAATTTAAGCTTGCTGGGTATTTCTCTTAAGCCTCAATTTTGTGGGGATATTTTCATATTAGTGAGCCTATTGTTTAAACAATGTAGCCTTTTGCAGCAAAGGAAGACTCTCCGCCTGGATGTCAAACAAGTTCTGAAGTTTAATCCATCACGCACACTGCTTTAGAAATGTTACCGTTTCATGGGCCATATCTGCAACTGGTGTATTTCAGCATAGTTCTGTTGAAGTCACTGCATCTAGGCCCCATGTATTTTGAAAATATATGCTAGAGATAGATGGTCATCAAGAAGACAGTGGCTAACATATTGTATCCCATTAAACAACATGAGATTGCAAAGCTCCCCCTCAACATGGCCAGATAACAGTCATCTCCCTTAGTGAAATAGGCCTTGAGTAAATCTGTACCTCTTTGGAAGAGTCTTTTTCTTCCCCCGCCCCCACCATCTCTTGGCTATCGTGGTCCAGGTGTGCCTTGGTCTGAGAGGATCTAGCACCCCTCTACCCCACAGAGTGGGTAAGTCAGTAACTCTGTGTTTCCTGGACCCCAGACAGTACCTTTTCTTGGCTTGTCCAGCCAAGTTGTAGCTGTGGTGGTATTGTGCTGGGGCAGGGCAACCTTAGTCTCTCCTCCCAATCTATTGCTGAGTCTTCTCCTGCTCTCCTCCTGGGAAGAAGCACTCTTCTCCTGGTTTGGGGAAGTCTCTCCTCCTACTCCTGCAAGCCTTTGGTAGCTTGTGTCTCTCTCCATTCCCTCTAGTCTCAAGTGTTGCTAATTGAGCTGCACTCAGTCCCCCCTGCTTGCAGGGAAAAGGGCATTTATCATTCTACGGCTGATATATCTACCCTCAAGTACCCTTTTGTAGCCCTCCAGCCTGACTTTATCACAATGGTTACATCCCAAATTATTTAATGCCATTATGTTAGAGAAATGGGGACTTCCTGGGCAAGGAGTCAGAAGTATCAGCCCCTGTAATTTTGTAGTTGCCACCTGATCATCTCCTCACTCCTTCCTATGGCATTAGCTGATGGATCAGTTCTTTTCTACTAGTGGCTCCAAGTGCCACTATTAGGTAAGCCCTACTTCCATAGCCCGCTTCTTGTCGCATTGGCTCTCAGTAATTTCTGTTGCTGGGTAGAATGGGATTAGAAAGATCTATAAGAAGGTGATAATTACTCAGGGATAACTTTGTTAATCATAGTCCTCTTTTCTTCCATTCTACCTCCTGCCTATTTCCCTTTGAGGTGTGTTGCTTAGAATATTTTCCCCCCTTTGGCCTTATTATTTATGACATAGTTCTGAAAGTCTCCAACTACAAATGAAGTGGGAAGATTGGTGCTTATACATTAGCTTTTACTGATAGATGTTTAGCATTCTTACTTCTGGTAGGAGGAATGCTACATAATGCTTTCAGTAACTGCAATTACTTAGTGAGTTTAGAGAAGAGAAAACTATAGCAAACAAATTGCCGATGAGTAATTTTCCCTTAAGAAACATGAAATGATTTGCCTTAATCTTAACAAAGTTTTGAGGACCACATAAATTGGTTTTCTTCAGTGAAAGTAAGAGCTATGAAATGATTTTGACACCACCAGTATAAATGTCAATTTTGTCACTTTCATTGTCCCCTTGGTTGCATGTCCTATATCTAGATTGCTTGTCACAAACAGATCTGAAACGTAGTTCCTTCAGGGTAAATGACACAGCTGCTCTTCTGGAAATAGTTTTGTAATTCTTCTATGGTGGTGTATTTCCTAAAGACCTACCCTATTTTTCCTTCAGAGAATTGTCAGATTTTGAGACTATTTCTTTATATGAACTTTCATATTCCATTGATCTTCCATTGCACTTCAAAAAAATACATGCCTCAGAGCCTAATGGATGAGTTATTTCACAAGTTTATTGCTATAGTAATGATGCTACTCAACAGGATGGGTAGTGTAATATCAAGACTGCTAGAGTTTCATGTTTAAAAAGCCTGTGACTGTGCTATCTGAAAGCTTAGTCTCAGATTTTCAGAGGGGCCGAAGGGAGTTAGGCATCCAAATAGTAGGTGTTGACACATTATTCTCATTTATAAAGATCCATATATTTTCATTGTACCATTTTTGTTTGTTTGGGGGCTTTTTGTTTTGTTTTTCTTTTTGGTTTATTTTATTTTATTTTTTTAAGGAAGGGTTCCTTTCTCCTCTTCCCTCCCTCCTCCCCCATGGCTTTATTTTCTGCTATTCACTCTGCAAATGTATCCATGAGAAGAAAAGAGGGGGTAGAAGTGGTAGTCAAGTGATATGCTTTATTTTATACAAAGTCAAACAATTTAGCTTTCAGATAACAAGAAAATAAAATGTAATGTACGTTGTCAGAAAGCTGACACTCTAAACACCAGAAAATATTAAAATCTATTGTCAAGAAAAATAAAAAGCATGAATCACTCCATCTCATGACACATTTCAAAACTGCTATACGCAGCACAAATTATAGTGCATTTGATGGTACCAGAGATAATAGTACTTGAGTTCCTCTCTGAGCACCCTGTATTACTACTAAAAGGGTTGAATTGTCTCAGCTTAGAATATATAGGTGCACAGAAAAGATTATGGTTCTGTAAGGTCATGATAGCTAAAAATAAAAACAGATGAAAGAACGAATTATTGTTAATAACTTCAGTTGAAGAAAAAATAATTTCACGTTTCATATTTTGTACCCTTGCTGCAATCACATTGTATATACTTGTCAAGTGTTTTTATTTTTTTAGTGTCTTCTGGAATCTGTCCAACATGCTGTCTAGTTGTTGTTCACTAATGAACAACTATAATATGTTATATTTTAACTTCATACATTTTTTAGTCTTCAAAAGCAAATAATGAGAGTTTCCATTGCTATATAGAAAATTCATATAGATAAAAGACACACGAGTCAGAAATCATCTTTGTGATATTATTCAAATCATTATTGGCTGAGCATCCTTTCCACTTTAGGTGTATGTGCACCAGAGCAGAAGATTTTTTCCTTATCAATACTTGTCGGGGCGGCACAGACACCCACCCTCTGCTGCCTCATGTTGCTACACAATGGTATAAAGGGCAAAACTATCCGAGACTCTCGCTGATTTTCTTCTTACCACCCATGATTGGTATTCAGAGCTCTTTAGTTTGCTACTGAAAGTTTCTCTCTTTAGAGAGAAATTATCTTTCTTACTGAAAATAGTGGCATTCATAAGTGGATTAGTATAGGTTTTCTTTGTTATTTCTATTTTTTGTTCTTAGAGCTTCAGTTCACTCTTATTTTGGGGGTTCCAATGTCTGGTACCAGGGTATGCCTCTGTGATGGTGCATCCACCTCACACTTGCCTCTGGTGGGTTAATGTAGGCTTAGATGGGGGCTATTAGCCAAACAGGTCACAGCTGAGGGGAATCAGGTGGTTGAAGTAATCCCTGGACTGTAGGAGGGAGCCCAGCTAAGAAGAAACAAGCTGTATGGGGTTTATAAAGGCAGAAAGCTGATGGCAGATGGTAGCTGAAGGGAAGTAAGTTGCAGTTACTCCCTGGAAGAAGGGAGGTGTGTTTGGGGGCACGTGGGGTAGGGGCTACAGAGGCAAGTTGCTACAATTATTCCCAGGGAGGAGGGAGTTGTGAGTCAGGCAAACCCAGAGAAGGTGGGAGAGCCAGAAGTTAAAGAAAGGGCTCAAAGGCAGTAAGGTCCAGGAAGGAACAGGCCTCGCTAGTGACTAGAGGTTCCCTGAGCTGGAACCTAGAGTAGTGGGTGGGCCTGGATTCCCCTTCCAGCCACTGTGGAAGTGGCATCATCAGGGCAGTGCATGAGAAGACTGCCTAAAACAGTCATTGTGGAAGGACTTTGATACCCTGGAAGGGGAAAACACGCTTAGTGACCTAGCCATCAGACTGAATCATGAAGAAAGAGCACCCAAAGGTCAAGAGACTAAGAGAAAGAGTGACAGTTGGCGAATGCAGTGAACAACAGAATGGGGCCTTGGACTTAGAAAAAGCTAATTCCCCAGAGCAGTGGGTGCCACCTGTTGACCTGTTGTGAGTGGATCTCACAATGGCCTCATTCTCCAGGTTTTAAGACTTGTCCCAGCTGCAAGAAATCTATGCTGTTAAGTGTCCTTCATTCCTCTCATCCTAGGGCCTGGGCAATTGTCACATTAGAAACCATTATTGGATTTGCAGGGACTTCAAGCCCCAGAAAGAAAAGTACAAAGAGGTGAGAAACGGTGCCACGTCCTCCTGATGCCACACTGCGTTCATCTTCAGAATAGAACCTTCCCACTCAAGGCAAGCATGGAGTAATTCAGCATTGCTGAGGAGTGTCCCTCTGGTCATTGCTTCTGAGCCTTGTCATCAATCCCTTTCTCTGGTGCTGAATGAGAAAATGGGCAGATTCATCCAAGAATCCAAGACTTAGTTCCACTAGATGATCTAGTTCTTTGATAGCATCCACTAGTAAGCACTCAAAAGGAAAGGGCAGGGTGTACTTTGGAAGAAGATGCTTTCTGATTTTAACCTCTTCTCATCAGGGGTCTTCAACTCTGATTCTGAGGCTCAGGCCAACCCCTGCTACAATACTGACTACTTCTGTGCAACAGCAGCACAATGAAAATCTCTCAATACTAATGATGCCAGAAGCCTATGCAGCAGCTCAAGACATACTTTGCTTCACCATGTCAGACTTCCTGGTAGTTCAGGAAACAAACCAGTCAAGACTGGTAGAGTCTCAGACCTTTGCCATGGACTTACCTCACAATTTGGGATCAGCCCTAGTGAATTATGATCAGCATAGGGGAGGTAGGTCAACAGAATGTTCAACACTTTCTCAACTTGTGTAGTCCTGAGGCAAACATAGCACGATGTCCCTGGCATTAATACCTCAGCAGCAAAGCTTTCAGACTGTGGCACCACCTGGCATAGCACCATTGTGTTCAGGTGAATCGGGACTCTGAGGTAGGCTCTTGTGCCCCTCACTCCTTGGAGAAAAGGAAAGTCTCCCTTTCTCTTTTGTTAAGGGAGTTCCCATTAGTAGTAGCCACTGGATGTCCAGAGACTGGGACCCTTGGAACAGTTGTATGGGGGAGCCTATGCCATGCTCATGGCCCTACTGAAACTCATGGGCATACCAACTTCCAGATCCTCCCTGGTCTCCCTTTCAAATCCCCTCACAGCTGATTTGCTTGCTTATATAAGGATGTCCAGGAATCTACTGTCAGTACCAACCAGTTAAAGACACAAACACTATTAGTACTTTTTTTTTTTAAGTACATCAAAATCAAGAAGTCTGCTAAACAATCAGTGGGGCTACTGGACAATCGAGACTTTAAAGAAGCACTGAAGAAAGACCAGGCTGTTGCAGAGGAGCTAAGTATTCTGTGTATGGCTCTTCACTGCAAAGGATGCTAGGCAGATTCCCACATCTGAGCCATTCTTTTCAAGTGACAAATATGGGGAACTGTACCAGATTGAGGTGTCAGTAGAGGAGGTATTGGAACAAATGGATAGCTAATGTAATGCTCATTTTTTTTAAAAGGCTTCAGAGTTGATCCTGGCAATTTCAGGCCAGTAAGCCTAACTTCAGTACCAGGCAGACTGGTTGAAACTACAGTAAAGAACAAAATTATCAGACACATAGATGAATACAATGTGTTGGGAAAGCATCAATGTGGCTTTTATAAAGGGAAATGATGCTTTACCAGTCTATTAGAATTCTTTCCATGTGTCAACAAACTATCGCACCGCATAAGAACATTAGGGAGTATAGCAACTTGGCAAGAGATCACCTTGGCTGAACCAGGATTCTTCAATGATGTCAAATTAAAAAATGAGGCCTACAAAAAGTAGAAACTAAGCCAAATTACGTAGGATGATCCAAACAAACAATATAAGCATGTAGGGGCAAAATTATGAAGGCCAAGGCACAAAACAAGCTTAAACTAGCTAGAGACATAAAGGGTAACAAGAAAAAAAATCTTCAAATACAAAAGCTAAAGGAAGACTGAGCACAAGGCGGGCCCATTATTCAATAAGGGGGGAAGACAATAACAGAAAATGTGGAGATGGCAGTCGTACCAATGACTTAGGGAGATTTGAATCTTAAAGCCTTCCGCTTTCCCCATGTACAGAACAGTTTGGCAGATTATGAAGAGATTATGAGTGGTCTCTCAGGCTGGAGAGTCATTTTTCAAACCTGGGTAGTGGGTCCTCTTGTTTTCTTGTTACCCTTTATGGCTATGTCTACACTGGCAAGTTAGTTCGAATTAAGGAGGCTTAATTCGAACTAACTTAAGCCATGGCTACACTAGGCTTTCATTAGTTCGAATAAAGGGCTTCCTTAATTCGAACTAATAAATTAAAATATGCTATTCGAACTAAGGGTTAATTCGAACTAGTTAGTTTGAATTAACCAATGTGGCCAACTAATTGCTTAGTTCGAACTAACCGGCCCATTGAACTCAATGCAATTTGCTAATTCGAACTAAGTTAATTAACTAACTAAAATTAGTTCGAATTAGTTAGTTCGAATTAACTAATTCGAACTAACTTTAGTACGTGTAGACATAGCCTATGTGCCTAGCCAGTTTAATCTCATTTGTCATCCCAGCAGAAAGTGCCAGTTCTCTTGCTCCAGGGCAAGGCGCAGTCAGGGATCTCAGATGGATGCTTTCCTCCAGTCTTGGAAAGGCATTCTTATGTATGCTGCCATCCCATTCCACTCCTTTGCCAGGTGTTGCCGTAGCTCAAGCAGGATCATGCTTGCTTGATTCTGCATTCTGGCATGGCCTCACCATGAACCTTACCATCGTTCATTTCTGAGCCTTGTTCTCACAGTGATGATGAAAGGCTCCATACTTTGGATGTTAGAAATTGTGCTAGCCTTTCACTTAGATGTTGGTAGGTCTTTTAGGTCATCATCTGAGCAGGGGTGTACTGACCTAGGGTGTGGGGGGGTGGGGACTAGGCTGTGGGAGTGTACTAATCTAGGGCGTGGGTGTGGGGGGAATAGACTGTGGGAGTGTACTGACCTAGGGCGTGGGCATGGGGGTGGAATAGGCTGTGGGAGTGTACTGATCTAGGGCATGGGGGGGAGGGAGAATAGGCTGTGGGAGTGTACTGACCTAGGGCGTGGGCATGGGAGCGGAATAGGCTGTGGGAGTGTACTGATCTAGGGTGGGGGTGGGGAATAGGCTGTGGGAGTGTACTGACCTAGGGCTGTGGAGGAGAGATGCAGGAGGCTCTGAGAGGTGCGCAGCCTCCTGTGTTGGGAGGGGTTGGCTCAGTGCCTCCCCTCCATCAGAGCCAGTGCCAGGCTGGAGCGGTGGCAGAGAAGTGCGGGGGGGAGCCACTGGGCCAGGCTAGGCTGGGCTGGCACTTCATGGAGAGGGCAGATGATACAGGAAGCACTGAGAGGGACCCTCAGCACCCCTTGGTGTCATGACATCCCCTCCCCTCCTCTCCTCTGGCGCTCAGCGGCTGGAGAGTGAAGCTGCCCTGTTCCAGCCAGGGCTAGGCTGGAGCAGCGCGGGGTAAGTGTTGGGGGTGGTGGGCCGAGAATGCAGGAGGTGCTGACCCGGCCCCCCTTCCCTCCCCAGGCAGGGGGGTGAGGCTGTCCTGTCCCAGCCGGGGCTGTGATGTGGGACTGGTGCAGCCTCATGTCCTCCCCCCACCCAGGTACAGACACCCTCCCTGGTACAGGTGGGGGGTGGGACTGGGACCCCTCCTGCCCTGTGCGGGAGTGAGGAGCCATGAGGCATGGGGTGTGGGCTTGGTGCCCAGGCGCCAGACACCCTCAGTACACCACTGCATCCCAGCTGTTCATGTCAGCTGTGAACAAAATGAAAGGCCTTTCAGTCTTGACTCAGAGGACTGTGTCCTGTATTTCATCCTGCATACACCTGTGCTATGACTTTGCAAATGTACATCCTCCAGCCAGGGTGGTTGCTCACTCCACATGATCTTGTGCAGATTACCCAGCTCTAATACCTCTAAAAGACATTTGGTCATCACTGAGACCTGTCTGTTCTTTGGCTAGCCCACCTAAACTACCAAGGTCAGGGCAGGCTGCAAAAGGAGAGCTGATTCCCCCAAACTGGTGGCTATAAGTGCAGTTAATGTCACGAACAGTGCTTCTGTTCCCCTGCACTGGTTATCAAGAAGTTACACAGCACCCTTTATTGCATTTCAGTCTCTGGCCCCTACTTAGCAACTAGGTCCAGTAAATAGATAAATTATTAAAACTCGTTTCGCTTTTTCAAAAATGTTCTCCTGATCCCCAAAGAGTCAGCCACATTACCAGACAAATGTAAGTTTGGATTTTACCCAGCATACAAGTCTGCCAGCCAGTCCTTCAGTAACTAAACTAAAGGTTTATTGTAAAGGAAAGAAACAAATACAAAGAAAGATGTTTAATAATTAAAGCAAACAGATGCACACAAATGACTTCAAAGTCCATATATATCAGATTCTCAGAATTGTGGAGTTTGCAGGCTTGCACAGGTCATTTGCTGTACATCCTGTACCTGGATGGGTCTCAGTCCTTTGTTTCACAGCTTCATTTGTAGATGAGTTGATCCAGAAGTAGGAAGCAGGAATGAAGAGAAGATGGGGATGGTGCTCTTGCCTTTTATGTCTATTTGTTATGCGGCTTGTCTGAAACGCAGCCACACAGCACATGGCATGGGAAAGCCTCAGAGTCCCCTGTCCCTAGGCATGTTCTTGCATGTCCTGGTGACTCCTAAGGTGTAGCCCTGGGGTTCTTTCCCTGGATTCCTTGTAACTTTGAGTTCCCTTGATGGGCCATTAATCAAGTTTAGTGCTGCTGCCATCCTATCTGGGGTCTCACCCAGAAACATAGCATAAGTTGAAATACAAATATAAGATACATATTTAGAATTTATAATATAAAATTGATCCATGCATATAAATGTGCTTATCAATCTTAGCAAATTATGACTTTTCTAATGGTACCTGACTTGGCATATCTCACATGAATTATTGTAATTTTGCAATATTGGTATCGATATTATAAAACGTGGTCACCTCTAATTCAGACAGCATCACAATTGGTACATACTTTTATTACTCATTATGGTATATCTGAGCATTCCAGACATGATGCCAAGTTTGGACAAGTGGTTCTTCATCCTTGTTTAGGTAGATTCTGAATCCCACCTCCAGTTTGAACGGCTCATGAGTCACACAAAGTGGAATGGAAATGTGCCACCACTCAAAGAAAATATGGTTATTAACCTGTACTGTGGCTGTTGTTTTTTGAGATGTGTTACACATGTCCATTCCAAGAACCACCCACCTCCCACTCTATAGTGGTGTCTGTCTGGTAAAAGGGAACTGAGGGAGGGCCTGGGACAGCCTGCCCTTTATTCCATTGTGAAGCGGCACAAGGCAATAGAGGGTGCTTTCCCAATCCCAGTTAGTTACCACTAAGGGAAAAAAATCTATGATTCTAGTGCACTGGATGCATGCATACCTGAAGTAGAATAGACATGTGCCACATCTCAACAAACAACCCTTAGAGAACAGGTTAGTAACTGTTCTGGTTTTTTCTAGTTGTGCACATGCGTTTGAGAGTGAATGCAAAGGTACCTCCAATCCTGACAGATGTAGACAAACTGACAGTAATTGGAACAATAACAGTGAGTAAAGAGCTGAAGAGATTGTTTTAGAGTTTGATCTTTCAGGCGGCTGAGTGCACTGGACCCTAACCAGCAAAATACTTACGCACAACTTTAAGCATGGGAGCAGTCCCCCTAAACTTAATAGAGGACTCGCATGCCTAAGTAAGCACATGATTAAGTGTCTTGCAGAACTGAGCCCTTGGGAGGAAAAATTAAAGAGCTGATCGGGCCCTAAGGTACATGTATAACTTGCCAAAAATGACTATAATGGATATGGGAGTGTATTGCTCCATATTCCAGCATCATTTTATGAACTAAATTTTGGTCTGTTAGCCAGGAGCATCCTAATTCCCAGCCCTTATCTGTTAGCACATGCTGGTGCATAAATTATTCTCCATCTGAGGAACTCATGAAGAGATTGCCTTCTCTCTAAAACTGACTGTCATCTCCCATTATCCTCAGAGATCCTGAGAACATAAGCTGATGCCTTCTTTCAAAAAGGTCATCACTTCCATTTGTTTACAATGAGTTTAGCCATGCTGTCCTCAACTGGTGATCCCCTAGGCTGTCTGGAGGTGGAAGAAAACACTCAGTTCTACTGAGAACAATGAGAGGTAGATAGTCTTCTCAAAATTGCCACCTGAAGGTAGCCTGTGACTTCATTTCCATTGAGGACAAATGGAGATGGCAGCCATTTAGGTTGAGGGTAGTTCTTCATGGAATTCTCTGTAGCCCTACGGAGAAGAAACTTTCAGTTGTGAGAAATAATAATGGGAAATTATCAATAATTGTAAAGAAAAATTTTCAAAAGTAACATTGTGACAGGCTGCTCTCAGATCTGGTCTGGTGTGCCACTGTGACACCCCCCCCCCCCAGTTTTCCACTCCTGAATCCAGATTCACTCTGCTTTGCCAGGTAACCACTCACTCCTGAGTCAGTCCACCCCGGCCTCCTGCATGTAATTGATCCCAGGCAGTGAGTGCACACCCTCTGGCCACTCAGACAATGGTCCCCAAGTGAGCACCCCCAGCCCCATATACCACAGTGGGAACTTCTGTCTTACAGGGATTGGGATCCTTCTCCAATCATGATATACTCATGTCCGTCCATTTAACATTGAAATGGGTCATGCCCAGCCTCCCTCACTCAGTTCACAGAGCTTTAGATAAAACAAATACTAGTTTATTGATTAGGATATGATTTTAAGTACCTATATAGCAAATCAATGCACAAGCATTTAATAAAGGAGTCAGAAGTTACCACAGTCCAAAAATAAAGGATATAAATGGCGTACTATCTAGCCACACTACTACAATTATGCTCATCTCACTAATCAAGTCTGACTGTGATGGTTTGCAGCCGTTCTCTGCCTGTTTTGGACAGAGCACAGTCCTTCTTATAGATGTTTCAAAATGGACTGTCTCAGGCAAAAAGCCAGCAGCTTCTCCCCTGCTGAAAATGTCTGTGTTTTTCAAACTCCTGTCAGTCCCTCCCCCTTTTCCTGGGCCCAGGTGCCCAGGCACCTAGCTAATTTCATTGTCTTTTTCAGGTATTCTCCAGCCTCTGTGCTAGAGATAGTCCCGAGGGTCTGTACAGTGTAAATGCTTTACGTCTGTACACATGCATGATCCTGCAGGAAACATGATACCATAAAGTAATCATGTAGAATATGTTATGAGCATTCATAAAGGAACCTTGCATGGCATATTGGGCATGAAACCACACAACTACATGGCAAAAGTGAACAGGGAAGTTACATAGATCGTAACCTATGGGTGCATGGATGTGCAGCCCGTGACAAGCCTACACCCAAGATTCCATTAATTTTAAACATCTCTGTTATTGAGACCATTCAGAACAAAATGAAACCCTGACATTAGGTGGAAAACTTTTAAAGGATCTCATCTTTAATTAATTCTAACTACGAAGCTAATTAACACATTTACTTGTAAATTCTCAGAAAAATAATATTATACTCAAAGCAAGTGCTGTATTTTGGGGACAGTATGCTGTGTGGTGTGGTGTATTTTTGTTTGTTTGTTTGTGGTACATAATGAAGAGGATGAATCTTTACTTTCAATGAAAAACTTAATCTTAGCTATGGAGCTGCAACTTGTGCCTCCATAGTGACATGTTTGGTAAATACTTTGTCTATGGAATGTGATTGCACCCATGCGTGCTTGAGTGATAACATACACTGCGTATCAGTAAAAGAAGGGAGGCATAGGCAGAAAGATGTGTGGGCCCATTGAGGTGGAAGAAGAAAGAAATTAATGGCTACTAAAAACAGAAGTAAAGAGGATACATAGATAAATCAGTTGGGACTTACAATATGTGTCCCGGGATATTTAGGTGTAAAAGGTGATTCTTTTTTCAACAGATCTGCTTCCCATATGTATTCAGACTATTATCTGCTAACTTTATTGGCACAATGTATATTGCTGTTTATTCATATTTTGTTCTGTAGTTTTTATGTCTCCCTCTTCACCGTCTGAGATGTCTGCCAGTTGTGCGTTAAGCAGCGTAACTAACAACTGTCACATGTGCTTTCTTCTTTTAGCCTTGCATATAAAATGATAGGTGCAAGTGGTTTTAATGCCTACAGTGTAATTTCTGAGGGCGGCTCACAAAGGGTACAAGTGGCATTTTGTGTGCTAAATATTGCTGATTACAAAAGAGGCACATTGGTAGAAATGGCCCCAAAATGTGGTCTCTAAGAAATCTTTAAATGCAAATGTCTCAGGAACAAATCAGTCACATCAAAGACTATGCTTGTAACTGTCAACAGAAGTTGAATAGTCCACACTCCTGCTTCACTGCCTCATTAACACAGCTCTTTTACAGCCAAAGACAAATGTTTACCATTTCTGGCTGCACGACACATCATGAGTAAAATGCTTCTTTTATAACTAGACGTATCTCAGGATCTAAGTGGAGGAGGAAAAAAATGAGGAAGAGGAGAGCCAGATTCTCCTCTGACAGAGGGAATATTCTCTGCCCCCTTCACTATCCCTTTGTACAACATTTCCCTTAATGGGTAATTCCCTAGGGGGCACTGAACAGGTATAGCCAGCTTGTACTGCACCATCCCCATACCACCTTGCCGTGGGGAAGTATCAGAGACATGGTGGGAAAAGTGGGGTACAGGAGTGGGAAGCATTGCCAACTGAAGCAATTTAGAGCAAGCCCCTCAGCTGTTTTAACCTCTACACTAGCCCTCAAGCAGACAATCAGGGAGATTTAATTGACTCCACTTTCTGAGGCGTGGTCTACATTTAAAAATGAGGGGCTGTGAAAAATGTCATGCCTCAAGCACTCAAATTGCACTAAGCTGGGAGGGGAAGAAGCAGCACAGAGAGGTGGAGTTATCTGGCCAAAATCACCCAATAGATATTTAACAGAGCTGGGGATATAATATAACTCAAGTTTTCTGACATCCAGTCTAGTGCTTCTTCCCCCAGCCATCACTGCACAGAACATCTCTCTTTCTAGTTAGAGATCGGCTGGCAGTTGCCAACCACATTTGAGAGCTCCTATAGCTGTGCACTGGTGCTTCACTTTTGGTAGTCAAAAGGAGAAAACAGTTCCTTGACTCCTCCCCCACTTCCAAGTTTCTCTTCTATTAACAATTGCTCCTAATCATTTGTATGTACACAATTGCTCAGTTCAGTATTTAAAGCTACAATGTGGTAATGATCTTCTCCTTTCTATACTGGCCCTTTCTCGGAGCTGTGAGTCTTAACTGGAAAACAGATTATATTGTCCTTCCCTCCCATAATATTAATGAAACTTAAATAAGGGCACACTATATCTCAAAGACCGGGGGTCGGCAACCTTTGCCAACCCCTGTGCTGGCCCCTCCTCTTCAACCCTCAGCTGGTGCAGATGCCCCACTCATGGAAAGAAGCCACCTGGAGTGGCTCCTCTCGGCAGCGTGACTGAGGACCCCTATCCCCAGGCACACATGGAAAGGAGTTGCCTGGAGTGACCCCTTTTGGTGGCACACCACAGAGAGGAGCCGCTCTGGACGGCTTCTTTACATGGTCTGCCTGGGGCCTGGACATGGCAGGGACCTCTGCACTGCAGCCACCCCTGAAAGAAGCCACTTGGAGTGTCCTTTGGTGGCGGGAGTGTCAATTTCTGTGGCGCCACAGAGGATGCTGAGTGCTGCTCTGAATGGGCTCGTGTGCCACTGTTCCACAAAATCTCACCCAGCCATTCCTGTAATAAACCTCTAACCTATCACTGAGTTGTTAAAGTCCTCAAATAATGGTTTAAAGACTTTAAGGTACAGAGAATCCACCAACAAGTGAGCCATGTCCCATGCTACAGAGGAAGGCAAAAAACGACCAGAGTCTTTGCCAATCTGTCCAGGAGGAAAATTCCTTCCCGATCCCAAATATGGTGAGTAGTTAAACCCTGCGCATGTGGGCAAGGCTCACCTGCCAGACAACCAAGAAAGAATTCTCTGTAATGACTCAGAACCCACCCTATCTAACATCCCATCACAGGCCATTGGCATATCCACCACCAGTCGTCACGGTTCGGTCAGTTGCCAAAGTCGACTGTCCCATCATACCATCCCCTCCATAAATGTATCTCACAACTCCTTTGGAAATTTTCTTATTAAAACACAAGCAATATTTTAAAGCATGTATTTATTTCCTCCTTTTGCTACTCTGAAATTTGATACTGCATGCCTGACAAAAAAATCACTTCATTAGTGTAATTTATTGGAAATGGAGATTGAATTGTACTAGTTAGTAATTTCAGTCAATATTGAATCTTAGGAAGGATTTATACTTTTAAGATACATGGTTTTTTTCTTCAAAAAAGCAGTGCGATTGTTATGATATGTGGACTTGTCCATTATTTATTTTTAGTATGGTGCTCAAATATTAGAAGCTAGAACTAAGTGATTATTTGAACAGATTCCAAAAACTACTGTGACAAAGTCAGCCCAGGTGGATAACAAAAGGGCCTGTATGTCAGTCCTAGAATGTTTAAAGTCTTTTTTCCCACAAGATGGGAGAGGGCTACTCCAGATTAATCAGAGACACCTGTTCTTGAGCCCAGTCAAGGGCTACTTGAGACCACTTAAAACCACATCTCTGAGGGGGTGGAGGGAGACACAAGTTGCTGCAAGGCTTGTGACTATAGGGAGATAAATTTCTCCAACATGGGAAACTGTGCTCCTGCCCGCAACAGGAGAGACAACAAAACCTGGGTACCAAATTGAGAGGAGGACTGACACTGTCTCCCTCCCAAAGTGCCACACCAATTCCAGCTCCACTGAGGGGCTAGAGAAATTGAATTAATTTAATACCTCCTCCTACCCTTTCTGGTGCATTGGAGGGGCACTCCTTGCCCTGGAACCAAGGCCTACCCCAAGCACTCTGAGCCAAAAGATCTTCCCCAGGTCCATCCCACCAGAGGAGAGAGCCCTAACCTGGCAAGACTGAGTGAGCATCCCACCACAGTATTAAAGTATAGTGTCCACACTCATTAAACTCCTTTTCCTAATCCATGTTACTCGTTTATAGTCTGATCCACTATCTCTACTCTTGCTTTGGATCTGACATCTTAAATACTCAGCAGTACATCCTGTTTTTTGCACAGTGTCATGGAATTGTATGCAGATGACTGCAGAACTCTTCATTTCATCTTCCTTTAGACGGTACATATGTCTAAATAATGGCCACATTAATTGGAGGTGGAATAAAATACATCTTGTTTTGAAAGGGTTGTATCCCATTAGAAATATAGTGATATTAGGCACTTGAAATGAAATTTGAAATGAGAAGTCCTTATAATACAGGCAATGCCAAGTGAACACTTGGCATTTGGCACACTCTTCTCTTAGATGACAAGAGCCAAATCTTTGATCGTTCAGAGCAAATCCCTGTTCTCTTCAATCATCTCTGTAGAAAAACATGCCAAAAGGAGTTGAGCACATATTGAAAAAAACATTATTTTTAAGACTGTAGTCCATCCAGATACACATTTTTGTCTAAAACTGTCCCTTTAAATCTGAATTTTCTCATATTTTCCCATATTCAGTTCCTCAAATTTGTGGAAAATGTATAGGATAACTACTTGATTAGAAAGTGGAGCCATTGCAGTTTGATTAAATATTGAGATATTCCAAATTACCTCAATCATTTGTTTGCAAATTTTCAGATTGGTCTTCCATACTGATATAGTGACAAGTGACATTTTGAAACTGCAATGGTTGAATGGAGTTATTGGCTTATAAACTGGCATAATCAGTGTAATTCACTAGAAATTAAATTTGTTCCAATTCTAAAGAGTGGAATCTTACCCAGAGTCCTTATGTGAAAATAGTGAACTTTACTGTCATTTTTGCAAGAACCAGAAATGTTTCTTGTGGTTGGTATATTGACACATTAGTATGAAATGTGTATGGGAGGGAAAAGATAATTAATTTAAAAGTAACATACATCCACATCACTAAATAAATCAAATGCATAAAAAATAGCATAGACAGATGTGTTGTGATGATATTCTGTCCATCATAAATTGATGCAGTTCACATTGTCATATTAGGTAGCAGTATTGTAAACACTGCTTGAACCAGATTTTGTGATATATGGAGGTGAAGCCAAGTATCATAGCTGACATTCTCGCATTCTGTTTGACCTTCCTAGAAGAACAGAAGTATTTCTGTGTATTTCAGCCCACTTTCCACTGCCAGAAGATCTGGTAACATTTTGAATGACCAGTCTCCCTCCTTCTGATCCCATGTGGAGATGGGGAGAAGAACTGCTGTGGAGCTAGGCACTTCGTATGGCCACAGAAATGGTATTAAAGGGTTCTTATCTCCATGAGGACAAGAGAAGTATGCACCAGAGGGGAGAGAGTGAAGAGAACAGCCTATATATGGCAGGGCCTATCAGCCCTTTTCTGCTCCATGCTGGAAGCATATTTGCCCTGACAGCTCCCTCCTCAAGGAGAACCTTCTTGGACCATGCAACTAACAAGATGGTCCTCCAGAGGCCTAGAAGGGCCAAGAGGAGACACTGACCAATTGGGAGTCAATTAGCCTGTTAAAAAGGCTTGCTTGCTGCTTCTCAGGGGCAGAGCAGGATGAAACCGAGATGGAGGAGAAGCTCCAAAGTAATTGCCCAGAACCCCATGGCAATATCAAGGCCTTGCCCTCAAGCACTACAACAAAGTGCCTTGGAAGTCGATTTATTTGTTTTAGTTTGAAAGCAGAAAAATACAAATTCTGAGCTTTTTTCATTTTTAGGGAACTGTTGAGAGACGGATGCTGAGCTTGCTTCAGGCAGGTGGACACACATTTGTGGATTAAAAGAGAGTCCCTGCAGCACCTCTTTTGGCCCTGTAGAGGATGCTGTGGAACAGCCTTCCCCACTCCCTAGAAACTACATATATTCATGTTACTTAGTAAGTGTTTTTCAATCTCCAGTCAGTGCCAGGTCAGCCTACTATGTGTAGATTGTCAAAAATTATCAGTAACATGTAAATTCTGATTCAGAGTGATTCATTATCAGTAACATGTAAATTCTGATTCAGAGAGATTCACTACTCACAGCACCCCTGAAGAGCAGCTTTATGGGATTTAAACAAAAAACCTATCTTACAGTTGATGTACTGTGCTCCCAGAAACAGTCTTATTTATTTGAGGTCAATGCTGTCAGCTGAAAAGTGAAGCAAACTTGTGAGTATCTGCACGACAGGCTTGAAAAGCATCTACATAGCTTTGGAAACCTCACAAAGAATTCCTGAAATTTCATAGCATCGTATCAACAGCACTATGGGGATCCCGTACCTCACTGACAGCTCTGTAACTTCATCTATGTGTATAATAGTCCTGGAACCTTATAAAAATGCAAAGTGCATCCTAGCGAGCAAATCTAGGATGTTTTGTGTAGTTATATTTACTCCCTATTTGCCTGCAAGGATTTTTATCAAAGTGGATTTATAATGTTGATGGGGTGGGGGGGAGAGGGCAAATCATTTGTAGTCAGTGTAAGTTTAGTGAAATCAAAACATGGTCAAAAATCTTTATAAATCAGATACATTTGAAGTTGTACTCTGCAGTTTATTAAATTTGTTGTCTCAGGATCAGACACCTGAAATTCACTGTGTTGGTAAGTGATTCTTATTCTGCAAGGAGTATATTAAAAACCAGTAATATTTATGATAGCAACATAAGGGGAAAATAATTGACTGTATCTTGCCTTATGGGAAATGGTTTATAATCTAACTCAAAATCAAACATAATGATGTTCATCCATATGAGTTGTTTGTTGGCTGTCAAAAATTAAGTCATAGGAGTATTAAACTAGTTCATGAATCAGTAAATGAAATTAAATAAATTGGTAAGACCTTTTAAAATGCATGTAAAGAGCTTTTGTCCCCTTTCTCGTCTATATCTTTCTCTTTGCCCTTTTAGAATAGTTCCTCCAACAGTTAAATATTTAGTAAGAGAAATGTATAAAATGTACGATTTACAGGAGCTACTGACATTTATTGTATTTTTTATTAACAATTTTATTAGACTTGTCAGAAAAATAATTCATTATTTTAAGGAGTTTTGATAGTTTTCTAAAATCCTGATGTGCTCATCAAATAGATCAGGGCATGTAATAAAAGCCATACAGCCACTAGTAGAACATACTGTCATATAACCTACTAAGAGCAAAAATGTTGGAGCAAAAAGTATTTTTAATCACTTGACATTGCTTGAAGTGCTTTCTGAGAGTAGAAAGGTGCTGATTTATTTATCTACCATACTTCCCTAAATTAATTTGTATAGAACTACTTTGGTCTTAATCCTCTTACAGTGAAATTTATGTTAATATTTTACAATAGTGCATCATTTTGTCTGAAGGATGTACTTTATTGCAATGACACTACTTTGAAAACTGTTATTTAAAAAACAAAACAAAAAAAAAACCCACTTAAATGAACTAGACTCTAAAATGTCATCGAGGACTGCAGTCTTACCTGGACTGCATTCATAGTTTTTACAAGCGACTTTGCAGGAAGCTATAGACTCTCAGTAAAATAATAACATTTGTTAGCATGCTAACAATCAATAAAATGAATGTGGCCAGTGAGTTTGTATATCTAATAGTTGTTAGCTTTTCCTTTTGAATTTTATATCTGCTCTGGGAACTTGGTATTGCATCCTCTTTCTCCCTTTTTGCACAGGGTCCCCTAAGTATGGTCAATTACTTGCTTTGTCTGACCTTGACTCTAGATGAGATCCTCCACTTTACCCCACCCATTATTCAGTTATATCATCCTCCAAAATCACTTTTTAGCTAGAGAGTATAGGAGGAAGTAGTATTGCTGGAACATCACAGATATCCTAATAAGCAAAAGTTTGAATCATTGCTGGTGAACGTCAACCCTCTGATTTCACAGTCATCCTACCCTCAGCCATCTCTCACTCTGCTTTGCCTGCTTCTCTATCCCTCAGCAGACTCTTTTCCTTTCCCTTATTCCAATCACCCCAGTGGCTGGCAAACAGCTTCTTCAGGTTAGCAGGTAGCATATTGCCCAATCTTCTTCCCCTCACTAGCCAAGGTACAGCTTATCCTAGCCTACCACCTGCATTCCCCCCATCTCCTGAATGCCTCACTGAGTTCCTACCATGTCTTCATATCTCTCCTGATACTCCTTGCTCTCACATATCTGTCCAACTCTGTTCCATCACTACTCTCCTGTCCCTAACCAGTAGCTAGGTATTTTGCCATACCCATCCTTGTGATATCTGAGCACAGAATCATAGGGTTGGAAGGGACCTCATGAGATCATCTAGACCAACCCCCGGCTAAAAGCAGGACCACTCCCACTAAAACATCCCAGCCAGTGTATTGTCTAACCGGGCCTTAAATGTTTCCAAAGATGGAGATTCCACCACCTACCTAGGTAACCCATTCCAATGCTTCACACCCTCCTAGTGAGAAAAATTTTCCTAATATCCAACCTCGACCTTCCCAGCTGCAACTTGAAACCATTGCTCCTTGTTCTGTCCTCTGTTACTACTGAGTACAGCCTAGCTCCCTCCTCTTTGGAACACCCCTTCAAGTATTTGAAAGTTGCTATCAAATCCCCCCTCAGTCTTCTCTTCTGCAGACTAAATAAGCCTAGTTCTTTCAGTTTCTGCTTGTAAGTCATGTGCTCCAGCCCCCTAATCATTTTCCTTGCTCTCCACTGGACTCTTTCTAATTTGTCCACATCCTTCCTGTAGTGGGGAGCCCAAAACTGGACACAGTATTCCAGATGCGGCCTCACCAGTGCCAAATAGAGGGGAATAATCACATCCCTCGATCTGCTGGTAACACTCCTATTGATGCAGCCCAATATGCCATTGGCCTTTTTGGCAACAAGGGCACACTGTTGATTCATATCCAGCTTCCCGTCCATCATAACCCTCAGATCCTTTTCTACAGTGCTGCTACTTAGCCAATCGGTCCCCAGCCTGTAGCAGAGCATGGGATTTTTCCATTCTAAATGCAGTACTTTGCACTTGTCCTTGTTGAACCTCATGAGATTTCTTTTGGCCCAATGCTCCAATTTGGCTAGGTCTCCCTGAATGCTGTCCCTGCCCTCCAGCATGTGTACCATTCCTCCCAGCTTGGTGTCATTCGCGAACTTACTGAGCATGCAATCTATCCCATCATACAAATCATTAATGAAGTTGTTGAACAGAACCGCCTGGGGCTCTCCACTCATTACTGGTTGCCAGCTAGACATTGAGCCATTGATTCCCATCCGCTGATCCCGATGATCTAGCCAGTTTTCTAGCCACCTTACTATCCATTCATCCAACCCATACTTCCTTAACTTGCCAATAAGAATGCTGTGGGAAATCATATCAAAATCTTTGCTGAAGTCAAGGTATAGCACGTCAACAGCTACTCCCACATCCACAATCCAGTCATCTCATCATAGAGGGCAATCAGGTTGGTCAGGAATGATTTGCCCTTGGTGAATCCATGTTGACTGTTCCTGATCACTCTGTTTTCTTCCAAGTGTTAAAGAATGGATTCTTTGAGGACCTGCTCCATGATTTTTCCAGGGATTGAGGTGAGGGTGATTGGTCTGTAGTTCCCCAGATCCTCCTTTTTCCCTTTCTTGAAAAGAGGTACTAGATTTGCCTTTTTCCAATCATCTGGGACCTCCCTCATTTGCCACAAGTTTTCAAAGATCATGGCCAGCAGCTCTGCAATCACATCGGCCAACTCCCTCAGTACCCTCGGATGCAGTTCGTCCGGCCCCATCGATTTGTGCACATCCAACTTCTCTACGTAGTCCCTAACCTGACCTTCCATCACCAATGGCCGCTCTCCTTCTCCCCATTCTGTGTTGCCCAGTGCAGTAGCCTGGGAGCTGATCCTGCCTGTGAAGACTGAGGTAAAAAAAGCATTGAGTATTTCAGCCTTTTCCACATCACTTCAGCCTTTTCTGCATCAACTTCAGCCTTTTCCGCATCAACTTCAGCCTTTTCCACATCGTGTCCTCTTTCTAGTGTCAGTACCATTCTAACTTCACACACCAATCACCTTACCTACATAGTCTACCACTTTACTAAGTCTTGTAAACCAAAGCAGCACTCAGATTTAAGCATTATCTTTTGACTTCTTTCAACTTGGGTTGAAAATGGTTGCATACAACTGAAAGTCATTTGGTCTCCATCGAATCTTAATCACAGTGGCTGTGTCTACATTGGTAAATTAAGTCGACTTAAGCTTGCTTAAGTCGACTTAATTTACCCTGCGTCTACACTACAGTTTCCTCAAGTCGACTTAAGCAGCTTGCTTAAGTCGACTTAAGGAACATAAAGTCGACTTAATTAAAATTAAGTCGACTTTATAACACCACCTTCCTATTAGACCTAAGGCTTAAGTCGACTCCCTAGAGTCAACTTAAGCCAGTGTAGACATGGGGTAGCCCTAAGTCGACTTAGGGCTACCCCAGGGCTACACGAATGCCTTCCTTGCCGGGGGGTGGGGCACAGGGGGAGCCTGGCATGCCCCCCCACAGGGCAGGGCAGAGCCCTGCCCACCCTGCCCCTATGCCCTGCCAGGGTCCCTGACCAACTTTGCACCATTATACCTATGTACAATGGGGCAAAGACTGAGCCCCCTGGCATTGGGCAAGGGGTACCCCCCCTGCCCCTGTGGACCTCCCCTAGGTCCCCCTAAGTCCCTAGAAGTCAACCTAGGTGTCCAGTGTGGACGCTCTAGGTCGACTTTTTAAGTTCCCCTTTCAGTTGACTTTATTTTCAAGTGTAGACACACTAAGACGACTTAACTAAGTTAAAGTCGACTTAAATTAACAAGTGTAGACATAGCCCGTTTGTCTTATTGGTACAAAACCATCATACTGTGCTTTCTCCAAAAAAGCTAATGTATGCTCAGGAGAAGCTCAAAACTATATCAGTTCAGGGTTATGTTTATGTGCAATGAGAGTGCTGTGTAAGAGTCACAAAATCTTTGCCAATTCTATGCTTGTCTCTGGCTATTATTTTCATCATTCCTTTTTCATAAGCACCAAATTGAAATAAAAATACATCCTAAATTAAAAATATATGACTCACAAAGGCTGTGAATATACCTATATACTTTGTCACTGAGATTCATGGGTTATATGTGTAATTAATCTAGTCTAACTACATGATTTTCCTCCACAAGCTTCCTGTTTTTCAAAATGTTAACATTTTTCTTTTTGGAAACAATGCATAAATAAGTAACATATTTTATTTCATCCCAAAGAGAATGTGTTGTGTATTTTTCCCCCTGCTGACTGCTGCTTGTGAAGCTGATTACACAATGAAAATTTCATTCACAAACATTTGGGTAATTTAAACAGGGCTGGATTATTGAAGGCGCTAAAGGGGCTGAAGCCCCAGGCCCCGACTGAAATGGGGGCCCAGAGCTCCAGTCCCTAAAACTCCTACCTGATCTACCCCTTCACCCCACTCAGAACCATCAGGACTTGGGGGGAGCACTGAAAGTGCTCCTGCCTAGCCAGCACTAGGAGGGGCCTAGAGCCAGAGGCCAGGTTTTGTGCTCCTGCCCTGCCCCTGGGCTAGCTGGTCTGCCCCAGGGACAGGCTAGCACCTGTTTGCTCCACCCGGGGGCTGGGGCTGACTGGCAAACAGTGCAGCCTTCACTCCGGTACAGCCTTTCAGGGCCCATGGCCCTGGGGGGGGGCTGCAGCAGGCAACACATGATGCATCAGCCTCCCCCTCCCGTCCCCTTCTGGGTGCAGACTGGCCAGAGCAGGGCCGGGGTGGGAGCGCTTTCTGGCCCCCCAGCAACAGCCCACCTGCAGGTGCCATGTTGGGGAGTGGGGGCCCCAGGTGGGAGGGACCCGTGGTGTGGGACAGCTTGGGGCCCTGAATTTGGAGCGGTGTGAGGAGAGAGGAAACTTTTGCAGAATTTCACAGTATTTGTTATTTTTAAAAAAGTGAAATCTTCCCCATTGGTCAATTTTTCTACAGTTGCTGTCAAATTTTCTTAATATATGTCATATATATATAATATATGTCAGATATATAATAAATAAATAAAAATCCGATTCTAGAAGAATGGATTGTTGAAATACCTGCTGATGAAACATATCTTTTGCTCACCTCTTCTGACCTAGTCCAAGTCAGCACTGAATGCAATTTGTTTGGATTTTATGGCAGTTTAATGTCATATATAAAATAAACCATTGTAGCAAGTTAATGAAACCAGCACCACAGTGGCACTAACTGGGACCGTGGAGTATGTCTACACTGGAGGCTTTGTTAAGCCGATTTAGAGAGTCCGCAGCCGTGTGTCCACACTGGCAGGTGCTAGGTCGACGGAGGAGTGGCCAGGAACTCTGCGAGGGGGCCTGGAGGCCAATTAGGTCGACTTAAGCACTATCTCCCGTCTACACTGGCTTAAGTAGACTTAATAAGGTCGACTTAAGCCTTAGGTCGACCTTAAGAGGTGGTGTTATTAAGTCTACTTAATAAGCGCCCAGTGTGGACGCAGTGGTCTGTAGGTTGACTTAACCATCCTTAAGTCAACGTAAGGTTCCAGTGTGGACGTACCCCAGGTTAGTAGTTTCAGCCGTTGGACTGAGGGGACATAGATGAAGATGTGGGGAATGTGATGTGTTGTTTTCCTGTACATAGGCAGCAAAACATGTATTTATTTCTCAGTCTAATGGACTCTTATTTCAGAGCAGTACATGTTAAGGGAAACAGCAGACAGAGGAAGAATTGTCGTAAAGTCTCTATGAAAGAAGGAGAACAGAGACTTTAGGATAGGTCCACACGATAAATGCTACAGAGGTGCAGCTACAGCTATGTTGTTATAATGCTGTAGTGTACTTGCCAGAGTGACAGATGCTTTTAACCTTTAAACATCATTTTCTACTGGCTGATGTTAAAACAAACCCAGTGGGAAAATATATAGTTTTATAAATAAAGCACTTACAGAATCTTTCCTCAGGAAACTGTTTCCAGGGTTCCTTAGTTGATGTGAGATTAACAGAATAGTGCAAACTGCACAGATAGATATCCTTGAGATAAGATTAAAAGTTGGGAAATATGCATTCAGGGGAAGATTTTTTTTTTAAAGGCACCTACTGTTATGGGAAGAAATCTTGTTGACAAGAGGAAGAGCTACCAGGAGCATAAGAGGGGGGAAAAAAGGAATTTTGGAATAATTACTACTACTATCTTTGCTCATTCCAAAGGGGTAGCCGTGTTAGTCTATTGTAGAAAGACAACAGTGGGATTTTCTCCCACGAAAGCTCATGCGATAAATAAATCTCTTAGTCTTTAAAAGTGCCACAGGACTCTGTTGTCTATCTTTGCTCATGTTCTATTTGATGCACTCAGCACATACTTTCCTAATATTTTAAACATATATTTTACCTTTTTTAAAAAAAAAAAACTAGTAAGAACTCATAATTTCTGCTGTATTATACCATTGTGTGTCCAGATAAATGAAATCAAGATTTGATCTTAGACTTAGACAATAGTTTTCATATCTATTTGGGGGAAAAAAATAGAGAAACAGAATAATGCAGACCACTTCCCATCATCCATTTTCTGCAACAAAAATCTTTTAATGTTAATATTGGTTGAAAGTATCTTCTTACTTCAGTTTCAAAAGCAATGTTAAATAATTAGCTTAATTTTTCCATGTAATAAGATAGAAAAGAAAACAATTGCAGTGGACATCATCCAGTTTACATGTTTTACCATTTCCAGTGACTTTTGTTTCTCACTGAAGACTATGAAGAATTTCTTATTGTGAACTGATGTGCAGAGCCACTGTTTTAATGTTGTGTGTTACTAAAAGCGTTAGTTGTGCTGCTGTGAGGACTGGCATAGAAAAGCTTGGTTTCCTTGGCTATGTCTACACTAGTTAAGTTAAGTCCACTTAGAGTGGCCATACTGGAAATTTAAGTCGACTGCCCGTGTCCACACTGGCAGGTGCTAGGTCGACAGAGGAGAGCTGTGGCTGGGGAGATCGGGCAGGGGAGGCCCCTTCTACCCAGCCGCAGCTCTCCCTTCTCCCCTGCCCGATCCCCCAGCCGCAGCTCTCCCTTCTCCCCAGCCCATCCCCCAGCCTGGAGGCCAATTAGTTCAATTTAGGGCGTCCACACCGGCTGCCAGTCAACTTAATAAGGTCGAATTAGGCATTAAATCAACCTTCAGAGGTGGAGTTATTAAGTCGACTTAAGGAAGCACCCAGTCTGGACGCAGCATTCTGTAGGTCGACTTAAGCGTCGTTAAGTCAACTTAAGTGCAAGTGTAGACATACCCCTTGTTATTACAAAAATTGGAGGTTAGGGAAGGTACTAACTGGAAATGATGTTTGGATACTGAATTCTACTTTCTTCATGGAAACTGACATCAGCGGAAGACTAGGAACCAAATTTGCTACTTTCTTGTGACAAGCAAAATTGTAACCGTTTTGTTGCTCACAGAGATCTGTGTCTACAAAATGGGTTAGGGCTGGATTAAATTTTAAATTTAAATTTTAAAATTATCTGTCATAATTTTGTGATCCTTTGTTCTCGTATTATGGGAAGCAAAATTTCTCACTAAGATTTCCCTCTTGCCTAAACTCCCTTCATCCCTCTTCAAGTTTTCCTTACTGTGAAGCTGAGATTACAGAGATGAAATTCAATCTCTGAAAACACAGAATACCAAGTGTCATTACTGTTTGACTTTTGACAATCCCTCCTTTCTGGTGTGTTACATACATTTTGTTCAGACTTCCACAAAGTGACGATTCCCTTGTAAAAAAATACTGTGTACTTGCATGACCATGAATAACAATTAACCTGTGAAAAGTAGTTTTCTTTTTACCTTCTGTGAAACCTAGTGAAAGGAAAAACTCTTTTTTATTTTTTAAATACAACACTTTTCACTCTGCTCCTCCTATCTCTTAATTACCTAAAGAATGAGCGACTGTATTTTTACACATTATGTGTATAGAAGCTGGTCTCATATATTCCTTGTAATTTCCATTTGGCCTTTGAACATGATACACCATATTTCTCATTTACTTCTCATTTATAACTTCATGTATCTTCAGCTTTCACACTTGCACTAGATATATATTTTTCAATTTGTCTCAGAATTTACAGGACATTTGACAGATTTGTCAGAACCTTTTATTGAAATGGATTCTAAAAATCACTTTAATGATAACCTGCTAAGTTTTAAGAAAATGTTCATTATGCAGGAATGGACTTGTTACAGCCTGCGATTATGTGCATTTTTCGTGGCATGCTACCTGCTAGCTTAACATTTAATACCAAATACAACTATAAATTATCCTGTAAGATCTACAGCTATCTGAAACATTTAAAAGTTTCTTACATTAGTATATATTAAAGTTTGCTAACCATTATATATTATTAATAGAGTAGTTAGTATAGCTTTTTGCTTTATTGATTACAGGGTAATCTATATAGAGAAAAATATAGCAGAATGATGTGACAGTCAGACTCTAAAGAAAAGCCAAATAACTTATTTTGATACTTCTATGATTTCTTATATATTTCACTTGTGAGTCTCTACAAAGAAATGGTCAGAAGTTGAACTTCTTTACTCAGACTTCAAGAGAAATTTCTTAAAGAAGGATATAGATTTTAATGCATAAATTTTGTAGTATGACTATTGAAGTTGAAACTTCATTTCAAGAAGCACTGGGCTTTGTTTAACTATATTTTGAGTATCCAGAGTTATTGAACCAGACTTTGCTTAATTAATAACTATAGGATGTGAGGCAGTTCCAGTGCTGCTTTTTCTATTAACTTGCAATTTCCTTTAGGAAATGAATAAACTTGGGGGGAGGAGGAGGGTATGGCTGCTGAGAATAAATGTGGTACAACTGTACGTTGCCAAAATTCATTTGAATGAATTAACAAACATGGCTTATAAATTGACTAAACGTTAATTCCCTAACTCTTATGGGACATTTTGTAGAGGGGAAATAAGGCAGATACATTTTTAAAGTGCTAAATACAGTATGAGAATAAGAAAGCAAGAAAATCATTTCATTAAAAATAAGTATATTACTATTGTATTTCTAGTGAATAGTTCCTTCCTATCCTAAGCATATTTATATAAGGCTTTGAGACTTTGTTCCAAATTATGTTCTTTATTACTCTGGCGAAAAGTCATGAACCTCCATGCAATTGTGCTGTTGTCACTGAGAGCAGCATCTGGAACTCTTTATTACTGTTAGAGTTTGCTACATTTTGTGCTGGATTTTGAAGTGAATTACCTGTCATTCTGAACTGAAAAATCTGAGACACTTAAAAGTCTGTCAGTCTGTACTTGCAGTCTTGCTGCAGACAGCGCCCATTGTCCTCATTTGATGCATTCACTGTCGTCCAAGAAAAGAACTCTTGATTGTCATATGACGGAATCTGGTTTAATACTTGATAAATTATTTTATTGCTAAGAGCTGATCATCCACATATTCATTTTTAGATCAAGCCACCAAACTTAGCTTCTTAAAAATTGTTCAAAAAAGTATTTAAATTTCTCTAGACCATTTTTTCTTTAAAAACTTGAATTTAAGATAAGTAGAGCTTCAGAAACTATCCATCCACATGTTTGGTTGTCATGTGCATTATAAATAAAGAGAAGAAATCTCATTCACATAAGTATACCTACTGTCTACCTGGGTTTGTGCTTTAAATTCTCTAGTTTCGGGGGTATATCACTCATCCATAAAACATCGTAGAAATGTGGGGACATATGTTATTTAAAGTAAAATATTTTCATTTCAGTTATCATCAGGGAACAGGATTACCACTAAAATGAAGGTTTCATGGGCTTGGATGCTTGTTTGCACTATTGTAACTCAAAGTTGTTTTGTTTCGTTGTTAACGAATTATTGCAGGACATAGAGCAGAAGTCTAGTTTTTGGGGGGAAATGGGAGAATGACCATCTTATTGTTTCCAGAAAAACAGCTATTGAACATGTACAATAACTTGTTTACAGCTTCTTGATACTTAATTCATTTATTTCACGTGCGCAGCAAATAGGTTGTTTCTCCAAAGGGGACACTTAAGGTTGCCACCCATCCAGTTCTCACCCGGACAATCCAGATTTCAGCTTGTATATCCAGGAGCCATTTGAGAACTCCTGCTATCTGTTTTTTTTAAATTAGTGGCAACCCTAAGTGGAAGGAAGAACGCAGTGCAGTAACAGCAGCCACTACCACCAGGGACAGGCTACTCGTGCGGCTCACTACGGTGTGTGGCATTCAGGGATGGGGCCTCAGAGGAAGAGGTAGGAAAGGGGTGGGGCCTTAGGCAGGGTTTAAGGGAAGAGGCTGGGCAGGGACAGAGCCTCAGGGGTCCTGTTATCAGCCATTAGAAAGATGGCCACCATAGGGTAACTCAAAGGCATCGCTGTGAAGTAACTGGTCAGAAACAGTAGTGCTTACTAAGGCCTTCTATATGGAGTCGCAAAATAGGCTATCATAGCTCTCTCAGAGCACAGCTAAATAATGTACTCTGCAAATTGAAAAAAGAAAAAAAAGAACAAAATAAGCTTTTGCATTATCAAATTGAAATGCTAGCCAATGGGCTTAACTCCTTGTACTCCCGTATCTTGCATGCTGTTAGAGTTGGACATTGATTCTTAATTTCAGTTTTCCTGTTATATAAAAACAAGCGTTCATCATGGAACCAACATTGCTTCCAATTTTTAGTAATTAGAAACATGTAGTTTATGGTCCTTAATGTCATGGAGTCATCATTTATCAGGGTAGCAGTGTAAAATATATTTGTCTTTTGTTTAATTTTGGCAGTGTATAAGCACCTAAGCATTTATATACCTGAAATTAGTTCTTGTTCTTGATTAACATGTGTTAGTGAGTTCATTTGAGTGTGTCTTGTTATTAAGGCTGCTTTATTAAAGTCACCTTTTAATTTCCTGAGTTAATTAAAGGTTTCTGTTATTTTTACAATCTCCTTGGTTCTCTGATGGCAGGCATAGCACCTTTTACTCATTTGGTTTCTTGTAATTTATCACGGCTGTCAGTGGAGTTGTTGAACTATTCCTTTGCATTTAAGTAGTAGTATTGAGTGCCTGAAACAAATGTTGTTATAATGGTGAACATCTCTATTTGTAAATGGTATGAAAGGGTTATCTTAAATTCACTTTTTTCCATGGATATTGAAACGAGTCGCAACATTTCATATGTAAGGCTTTTATCAGGGATACTCTATGAAGGAAAATTCAATTTAGATTTCATTTGGTTAATGCTGCATTGCTAATTGTGTTTCTCTACCCATTATGATTTTCAGGTAGTTCTTTTGTTCTGTGTATAGTCTGTACTGATGCTACCGTAGTTCCCCTCTAATTTCTGTTGGTTTCCAACATACAGTTTAGATCAAATTGTCTAAAGACTACCTGTCTATTTGCCGGTGCAATTTTCGCATGCCTTTTTGTATCTTCAGTTGAATTGCAAGAGCAAATCTGTCTACACACACCTTTTACTACCTGACTACAGGTGCAAATTATGTAGTTAGGGGTAAAAGTTCTCTAATAGCACTTGAAATCCATTTTGTGGGCTCAAAAATGGGACTGTAAATTTTATAGGTGGAAATTGAACATGCCAAATGCCTTTCGAAAATGTTACCAGAGTATATTTACGCTAAAATCTAATCTAAAGCACCTCTCGTTGGGATATATAAGCATACTGATAAAGGATGTTTCAGATGATTTTAACTAAAAGGCATTAAAATAAGTTTTGATGCCATCATTTGCAATAAATGACCTAGATTAATTTTATTATATTAATCCATGAAATAATTTATTTTCTGTATTTCTATTCACACTCTGTTATACAAATCAATGCTGGATTAATTAAAGCACTCACCATGTGGAACCCCCACTCCATGTAATCAGATCCTCAGCTCAGTGACAGGGGTTACAGAGTCAGACTTGTGGATGTGAAGCAAGAGAAGGGTGAAGAGACAGGAGGGAGCATCAATCAAGCAGTATTTGGAGTAGACAACGTGTATAGTTTTAGCGCATAACCCCAGAGCTGGCAGTACATCACTGGCTGAGATCTGTGAGTTTTAGGGCAAATTCTAGTTCAATGGAGTGAATAGCATCTATGCCATACTTTGTGGAGCACTCTAGTGGAATCTGCAGATATGAGAGGAGCCGGCAAGGAATGAAGTGAGAAGAACCTGGGCAACTCTCATCTAATACTTAGTGTTTGGTTTGGTTTGTTTGAATTTTAGTCTCAGCAAACAGTCCATTTAAATGCGAGCCACCTCTGGGCATTTCCAGAGTCCTGTGGTGTTGACTGGGTAGATCAAATATGTCTTCAATCTTGAATAGGCAGTCTTCAGATCAGCTTGGTTACTCAGGCCGCTATCTAGTAAAGAACTTCAGCACAAGTTTACTTGCATGGGTAAAGTTAAGCCCAAGTGCCTTGCAAATCACGGACTTGCTCCTTATGTGGTCTGGAGAAGGATTGAAGATTAAACATGACCATAATGTTATCTTCTTGTGAGGCCTCTCCCACTGGAGATGTCACAGACTTTCATACTAATGCTCCTAATAATAATAAAATGGATAAAGTATTTAACAGATAGAACTCTAACGCGCTGTCTCATCTCTGAAGGGAAGAAGTCTACTGAAGAAATTGAAACAAAAAATGTTACAATAAGAACTATTTCACTGAACTTTTAAATTTGTCTGTTTAAAATAATCTTGAGTAACAAACAGTTTACCTTGGTTTCATGAGGCTAATGCTTTCTCAGTTAATTCCTTTGACAAACCATGCTGCCTAAAAAGGAGAAGCTTCCTGAAATGCCAATTATTTACTTCTTCAGTTGACTTAGAACTGCGATTATCATTCTCATAAAAATGAATATAGAAAGTTACTCATACCTTAGATTTTCGAGAAAGGGAAAATGACACGCTGTAAGATGCTGAATAAATTAGGCTGATACACAACTTGCTTATTGAGCATCACATCAGTACTATATCAAACAGTTGAGTCATCTAAAATTCAGTGTAGCAGACCCAGTTCAATCATTTGTTTCAAGTTGGGAAGGTAGCATTAAATTGTAATTAGCTGTATTAGTTCATATTATTTTCTCGAACTCTGAACGAAATTCCATGGGTCAAATCTGAGTCAAAGCTATGGATGCAATGCAATTCTTTGGGTGACAATTGGCCTGCAAACTCTTTGACTGTTAGGGTCCTGGTGTGTGATAGGACTACAACCTATCATGCTGACCAGTACTGTCTCATTTTTTTCATGTATTTCTCCTCCCATTCGTCTGTATCCATCTGTTGCCTTTTGACTTAGAAGATTATAAACTGTTTAGGGCAGGAACCATACTTCCGTTTTGTCTTTATATAGCTCCAAACACAATGGGATCTGGTCCATGACTGGGACTCCTCAGTACTACGGTAATATAAATAAATAAATACATACACAAATACAATAATAATGAAATAAACCCCACTAGCTCTTTGATTGTAAAATTGCTTTTTAAAAAAATTGAAATTATTTCTCCAAACATTTTCAAAATATATGGTTTGAAGAAGCTAAAAGTGCTAAAGACAGTTTAGAGAAGTTTACAAAGCAGATATTAAACAGTATTGATATTATTTCTAAAAAAATAGAAAGAGTCTTCAGTTTATTGTTGGAAATAGCATTTCCCATCCAATGTATAGATATGTTGCTTTCTACAGAGTAAATGTCATTAACACAACAAATATTGGGCTGTATGAATATTGGGCCAGGCATTGTCTTTACAGTAGAAGGATACAAGAAATGGTGCCATGAGTTTAAAAAAAATTGGTGAAATGCTCCTACGTTAGTCCTTTTGTAAAATATGTAGCAATTCAAAATACTTGTTACTTGTTCAGGGTAATCTGCGTGACTCACTCGTATCTTTGCCACATAAGAATAAAGTGGCTTTCACAAACGAATGCTGGCGTATTGTTTGTGAAAGGATACAAGATATGGTCCAAATACTTATTAAAAAAATCTTGAAACATTTCTACATCAGTTTTTCTTTGTCAAAAGTGAAATAGTTGTATATATCATAATGCTATGAAATTCATAGCAGGTACCTTCACCACATATGAGGAATCAAAGAAAGTTTGTATTTCATGAAATAACTTTTCTTTTTAATTTGTATGAAAAGGCACAGGGTTACCAATAGAGGGAAACTTCCAAAGTAAGATACAGTTTCAAGAATTACTTGGGTTTGGAAACTGGAAATTTAGAAAGAAGAATTTAGCTTGTGCCATGGAATCTTTTACAATTGGCAGAAAATGGAGTGTATCATAATACTGCTGTGTGTTTAGGAACCCTGTTAAATCAGAGAAGAGGGGAAACCCAGTATACAAATTGTCTATCTTCTACAGATAGACCTCCACTTTGTGCGTGTTTTTTTTTTTCTTCATAGCTATCTTTCAGCCTTTGAGGACTAAGAATGTAATTCTGTGAACCCTCGGCACCTAATGATTGTACAGTATGGGGCTAATTATGTAAAACACAAGTGTTGTCCAGAAACCGTTTCCAGGAATTACAGTCTCAGGGACCAAATGAAGCACTTTCAATCATAAAGAAACCAAAGTTATCCCACACTGAAATGTCAGTGGAAAACAGGAAACATCATTATCATCACTGAAATGCAGTGATTTAAAATTACAAATACGGTTGTCCCTGCCAAGCTACATAGACCCTATGTTTTTGTGGTCGAACAACATGATCTACAAATTCCCCCTTTGCTTCTGCAAGGATAGCTGACCTGCTGTATCCTGTAGCTGTATGTCTGATGTCACCCCTGGCAGTGGCACAGTACTTGAAGTAACTAATGTGGTGAATCTGTGGAACATCTGATAGGAGCAGCTGGACAGAAATGTGAGTGTGAGGAGGAGGGGGTGTCTAGGTGGGTAGGAGAGGACAGAATGCAACCGAGAGATTTACTGAGGTAGGGGTTTGGAAATGAGTCAGGTAGGGTAGTGGATATTAAGGGTAGTGGGCTGGACCGGAATCAACTTCATCACCTGTCAGCAACTTCCTTCATCAGACACAGAGGCAGAGACCGTGGATAAGGACATCAGATCTGGGGACATGCAATCAGCTGCATGTACGTGTTGTGTACAGGTGCAGGAGTTAAGATTTCAGAATAGCACTACAAACACTATTCTGTATGGAAGACTGCAACAGTGGGAAGATGGGTAAAAGGCAGAAGGTGGTATTTATAGTTTTGAGTAATTAAATTCAGATTCTGAACTAGATTTGGGAAGAACTGGGAATTACTGTACCTCTTTGAGAGTTACAGTATACTCCAAAGGGATTAAACCCGCCCACGCTCTGAGAGTGACTTCTGACCTGCCACTGTGTAGCACAGAGAAATGATATAGGATGTGCCAGTGGGAAGAAAAACAGCAAAGACTGTTCCCTCCTTTGTTTCAAATTGTTCTTAATAAAACAGTAACTTACTACCATGTTTTAAATATAGAGCTGTAGATTGTGCTCAGCACTTAGTCACTTGTATGACAGTTGCAGGAACTAGCCGTAAGTGTTGTAGGCGGGAGTACCAGGAATGCCGTTATAAGAATCAAGAAGAATAAAAGGTTTTGAAAGCACATCAGCTCATAAAAAGAAAATTAAATGACAAAGATTTTGTAAGAAGGCTCCAAGGTGTGTACATAGTAATTTCTGTTGAATGATCGTCCGTTTTTACAATCCCAGGAAGATTAGGCTCTTATTATAGGCCACCTGTATCTTTCAGCAGGCATGGGATGTAAAATATCTTTTTGAGGAAAATAACAATGAATTACAAATAGTTTTTTATATGCAAAAGATATTTTCTTTCATTATTTTCCATCATAGGGCTGTATTATTTCATTATCTTTACTTACAATAGCCACAGAATGTATGTATCACAGGCTGTGGTAAGTGCTTAGCAAGAAGAGGCACCAGCATGCCTCAGATTTGTGATGTCCTTCTATAATAACAATGTCTTTGAATAAATTAAATAGAATCCTGTAATCCATATTTGACTGTGGGTTTCTTGTTTTTCTCAAATTACTCTCTGGGAAAATTGGATCGAAAAGTCTAGAGTAGCAGCATAAGGGTATGACTAAGCTTTCTAAATCACAGTAAAAGAAACTGATGTGACCAACAATTGTGTGTTTACAGCTGGTTAATTAAAGACTTAGCTGAATCTGACTTTTAAAAGGACAGATGTAAATTGATTAACACCTATACCCATCTACAGAAGTAGCCATTAATAAGAAGCTCCTACCAAAAAAAAATAGTAATATATCCAATTAACATCTGTAGCTTGCTCAGCACTTCACTGAAGAATGTACAGCAGATTAGGAAACTCTCAAAGGACCAAAAATAGAACGAACGGTGGAAAACTACAGCTTTGTGAAGAGACATTTATGTAGCTACTAAAGCAGCTCCTATGGATCTATAAATAGAGCTTGTATGTGAAAGTCAGCGGGGGCTGAAAAGACTGAGATGATCACATGGCTGAAATGACAACTCAACCATTTATTGTGTAATTATTATTTCAGATAACTCAAAAATAAAAGATGGTGAAATATTTCTGAAACTCAGTACAAGAAAATTTTTGTCTACTTTCCAGACTTTACTATTATGCCTCTCATGGAAAAGGTCTATAGGTTTCCAGAGGGATGAAAGCAGCAAAAGTCTATGGAAAAAAAAGAATACACAGAATCTCATGCAGAATAATCCCCTTTTTACAGATTTTCTTTTTAAAAAAATATTCAATGAAAATCAGTGGATTTAACTTTATTAAATCTGCATACAGATTCTATGGAAGATAACAGAGTCTTGTGGCACTTTTAAAGACTAACAGGTTTATTAATTGCATGAGCTTTCGTGGGAGAAAATCCCACTTCGTCAGACGCTTTGAAGATAGGAAAGTTACAGAGTGGGAGGAAATTAAATGCAGGGGAGTGTATGACATAGCATCAGGTCAGGCTGTAACAGCAAATCAAAGTAGGTGTCAGGATTCAAAACACTGGGGAACAGCACATAGAGGAGGGGGGAGGTCAATTCACTTGATGTAATGCGAGAAAAATCCATAGTCCCTGTTTAACCCCAAGGCAACTGAGTCAAATTTGCATATAAGTTCGAGTTCTGCAGACTCTCTTTGAAGAATGTACAGCATTGAAGCTGTGATTTGTTATTCATCTGTGTCAACACAGCTATTAACAAGTCGTTAAGAGAGTGAGCAGGGAGGTTGAAGTGTTCCCCTACAGGTTTTGCAGTATTGCAGTTTCTGATGTCAGATTTGTGTCCATTGATTCTTTGGCGCAGAGACTGTCCTGTCTGTCCAATATATAAGGCAGAGGGGCATTTCCGGCACATGATGGCATAAATCACATTGGTGGATGAGCAGGTGAACGAGCCCTTGATGGAGTAGGTGGCATGATTAGGCCCTGTGATGGTGTCATCAGTGTAGATATGAGGGCAAAGTTGGCAGCGTGGTCTGCTGCAGGGCTGTGTTCCTGCTTTAGTGTTTCTGCTCTGTGATCTGTAGTTGCTGGTAAGTATCCTTTTAAGATTAGGGGGCTGTCTGAAAGCAAGGAGAGGTCTGTCTCCCAAGGCTTGAGAGAGTGAGGGATCATCTTGTAAAATAGGCTGTAGATATTTGATGATGTGTTGAAGAGGTCTGGCTTGGGGGTTGTAGGTGACGACCAGTGGCGTTCTGTTGTTGTTTTTCATGGGCTTCTCCTGCAGTAGTTGACTTCTGGGTACCCGTCTGGCTCTATCAATTTGTTTCTTCACTTCTGTGGGTTTGTACTGTAGTTTTAAGAATGCCTGGTAGAGATCCTGAAGGTGTCTGTCTCTGTCTAAAGGGTCAGAGCAAATGCGGTTATATCTTAGGGCTTGACTGTACACAATGGATCGTGTGGTGTGTCGAGGATGGAAGCTCGAGGGATGTAGGTAACTATACCGATCAGTAGGTTTGCGGTATAGGGAGGTCTTTATGTGCCCATCGCTAATTTGCACTGTAGTGTCCAGAAAGTGGATCTCTTGTGTGGAGTGTTCCAGGCTAAGTTTGATTGTGTTGTGGAAATTGTTGAAATCTCTGTGGAATTCTTCAAGGGCATCTTTACCATGGGTCCAGATGATGAAGATGTCATCAATATAGCGTAGGTAAAGTAGGGGTGCTTTGGGATGAGACGTGAGGAAACGTTCTAAATCAGCCATAAAGATGTTGGCATATTGTGGGGCCATGCGGGTACCCATGGCAGTGCCACTGACTTGAAGGTATAGATCATCTTCAAATCTGAAATGGTTGTGGGTGAGTACAAAGTCACAGAGGTCAGCCACAAGTTTAGCTGTGTCATCATCCTGGATGGTTCTTCTAATAGCTTGTAATCCATCCTTGTGGGGAATGTTAGTGTAAAGAGCCTCTACAGCCATAGTGGCTAGGATGGTATTTTCTGGAAGACCATCAATGGATTGGATTTTTCTCAGGAAATCTGTAGTGTCTCTCAGATAGCTAGGTGTGTTGATAGCATAGGTCTTAGGAGAGAGTCCACATAGCCAGATAATCCTGCTGTAAGCGTGCCAATGCCTATGTCATACACTCCCCTGCATTTAATTTCCTCCCACTCTGTAACTTTCCTATCTTCAAAGCGTCTGACGAAGTAGGATTTTCTCCCACGAAAGCTCATGCAATTAATAAATCTGTTAGTCTTTAAAAGTGCAACAAGACTCTGTTGTCTTTCTACAATAGACTAACACGGCTACCCCTTTGGAAAAAGATTCTATGGAAGTTTTCCACGAGGTTCAGTATTTCACAATGCCTGCTATAAATTGCTGCCAGTCATTAGACACTTTACCTCCAACCTCTGCATTTCCTTACGCTTAGCAGGGTGTAGTTTCCATCTGTGCATAATAATAATACCTAAGTCTTACACAATACTTTCCATCAGAAGCGCTTTACAAAGGAAGTGAGCACCATTATCACCATTTTCCAGATGAGAAAACAGAAGCACAGAGCAGTGAAGTGGTTGTATCACCGAGCAGGCCAGCTGCAGAACTAGGGACAGAATTCAGGTCTCCTGGCTGCCAATCTAGTGATCTAGCCACTAAGCAATACTACCTCTCTCACCTGGGTACTGTAACTTGCACTGACTTCTGGATTACTTCAAGTTCGGTATAAAAAGTTGGATTTGACCAGTGAAGCCATAAATGGGTTGGATCCTGGTAATTTGATGCATTTATGATCACATAGTCTATCTGATCCCATACTGCATGATTTAAACAAGTTTGATCCCAAGACACTCTCTGGCTATGTCTACACTTGTAAATTTAGGTCAACTTTAGCTAATTTGACTTAACTAAGTCGACTTTAAGTCGACTTAGTTAAGTCGACTTAGCATGTCTGCACCTAAATTTTAAGTCGACTTAGGGGGGACCTTACAAAGTCAACATAGAGCGTCCACACTGGACACCTAGGTTGACTTCTAGGGGCTAGGGAGACCTTGGGCAGGTCCATGGTGGCAGGGGGGCAGTGCCAGGGGGCTCAGCCTTTGCCCCATTGTTCCTGGGTACAATGGGGCAAAGGGGGACAGGGACAGGACATGCCAGGCTCCCCCTGTGTGCCCCCCCCCAGCAGGGAGGGCAGTGGGGGAGTCCTGGAGAGCCCTAAGTCGACTATTAGTCAATTTAGGGCTACTCCAGGTCTACACTGGCTTAAGTCGAATTAAAAGGTGGTTTAATAAAGTCGACTTAATTTTCCTTAAGTTGACTTAAGGAGCTTGCTTAAGTTGACTTAAGGAAAGTGTAGTGTAGATGCAGAGTAAATTAAGTCGATTTAAGCAAGCTTAAGTCGACTTAATTTACAAGTGTAGACGCACCCTCTGAGAGGGACCTTTGGCTTTAGAATTTATTTTATCTACCCATTTTGGTCCACTAAAGCCTGTGTTTGATGGTCTTGAGAATCTGCTAGACGGCTAACCTGTTTTCACAGGCTTTTTCTGGAAGTGACAGGAATTAAGGGAAACAGTTTTGCCTGGGATTGCGAACATTTTTCAGGAGCTTTGTTTTTTAATGTCTTTGACATAATTTTGATTGTTAGGTTTTTGTCTGTTTGTTTTTTCCCTTGAAACTGTGCATAAAGGATTTGGATATGCACAACCAAAAATAATCCTTATTATATATGTATTTCTATTTATTTCTGTGTAGGTGGAAATAAATTCGTTCCTAGTTGGCCATTGGTCAAGAAAGCATAGGATACTTCACTAAGATATAGGATCAGTAATGTGTCACTGAGAAAGTTGAAATTTATTTTTCATTATCACGTTGGCGTGCCTCAGTTTAGCTACTATTTTTGGTGCATTGAGATTGGATTCTTTGTACACCAATATCCAGGCCGTACTACTACCAGGGAACCCCAAATTTCCAAACAATGGGTGGCAGGGGACATAAAATGGCTTCATTAGGGAAGCATGATGAAATATGCAAAACAATGAGAGACCTGTGGCAACTTAAAGACTAACAAATTATTTCGGGCATAGCCCAGGAAAGCTTCTGCCTGAAGAAATGTGTTAGTCTTTAAGGTGCCACAGGACTCTCATTGTATTTGATGTATACAGACTAACATGGCTACCTCTCTGGAACTTGTCATTATGAGATACGGCTTTTCTTGGCAAGGATGAGAGAAGAATGGTTCTCTTTCTTTCCATAGTAGGAATGAGAGGTTTATTTGGGTGATTGTAAACATGTCTAGCTCTCTGGATCTATTTGAATTAACATTGTGTCCCACCCTTCTCTGTGTCTATATATTTACAGCTAACATGCTATATTTTCCATTTCATGCATCTGATGAAGTAGGATTGTGCCACGAAAGCTCATGCGATAAATACATTTGTTAGTCTTTAAAAGTACTCCAGGACTCCTTGTTTGTTTTCATGTCCATTTCATATCCAGTAGTCTTTAATTGTGCCTTTTCGGGGGGTAGGCAGAGAATATTTGTGTTCCACAATGACATTATAATCTGTTTTGAGATTCTGAGTGTGGATGACCATTAGGGTGATTGTCTGTCCCTAGCTGGGTGGGATAGTCCTGAAAAGTATATATCAAGTCTCAGTCCCAGCCTAAGTGACTCTGGGACAGCTTAGGGACAACACCAGCCTCTTCCCGGTGGGGGGAGGGTTAGCTGGACTTTAGCCCACCATTGCCACTGCCCCGTTTGTTCTTCCTCTTTCCCCAGAGGCCTTGCCCCTAGCCAGGTCTGAAGCTGGAGCAGGCAGTAATAAGAGCCACCCAGAGAGCGTAGATCTCTGTGGGGAATCCTAGAGTCCTGGACCCTCCACCTGGCCCAAGCAGCGCACCCTGGGGAGTGGGTACGCAAGCTGGAGACTGCACTTGGCTAGGGTTGCCAGTTGTACGCTTTTTGATCTGAAAGTCTGATAAAAAAGGGGACCCGGTGACCAGACACCAAAACTCTGTTTACTGCAATTGGCCTCCTCCACTGCCACGGATGGAGCTGGGGCAGGAAGAGCTGTTGGAGAGAAGTTCTGTGAGGAACTGGCTGGTTCCTGGGGAGAGGCACCACAAGGGAGGGAAACCATGTTTGAAATAGGATTGGGACTGGCCGCTCACCACCCAGGATAGCCCATCACCGTCTCAACTTCCTGCTGTCCCAACCCTTCTGGTCCCCAGTTGCCACTGACCCCTCATTAGACCTGGGTGTCTGAAAACAATGCAGCACATCACTGGACATTGTCAGTGATTCCTGAACTGGCTGGTGCTTTGTTGTCCGTTATCTCTTTCTTTGATAGGAATTTAACTTGGAAAACCCCAGAGGGTGCAGAGTAGAGAAGGTGGAAGGAGAGACTTTTAGCTTTCACTTACATGTACTATGCAAAGCTGGTTAACTTTTCCTTTCAGCTGCCTAGAAATTCACCTAATGGAAAAATGGTTTTTTCCCTCCCTCCCCCTCACCCCCCAAAAATGTGTTACGATTTTAATGGATGCAAAAGCAGAATAATTCTGTAGTCAAAAAGACAAGTTTCCTCCTTTCTTTTCCACAAAGATCTATTTATTACCCAGGTAACTTCTTATTTATTATTTGTAGTAACTATATTTTCACATTTTAATAACATACTGTAAAGGTGTTGGAGTTCTTTAGGCATCCCTCAGTTATTTTGGGGTGGTGGGAGTGAACAAGAGACTCTAGGTTAATTACATTTGCCTTACTTTATGTGACCATTTTTTGGTCATTAATCTCAAAACTCTAAATAAGATTTTCAAAACCCAGCATGAAAATGATGTTCACTCCCACAATTGTGATTTAATTGTCCAAATAACTGACATCTTGAAACATGATCTAATTTTAAAATTCTATTAAAAACGATGTCATTATATAGGGGCAATATTTTAAAAGGATTCAGCAGCATATCTGTTATTGTTATTCAGCATTCTGCCTCAAGTTCTAACAAAGGGAGTAGACAATGGACAAGTTAGTGTTCATGGGTATTTCAAACAAAAAGGCATTTACTCTGAAACAAGTAATCTTGTTGACACCTAATTGACTATCTAATACCGTGTATCAGTCCATCAAAGTCTTGCTGAATAAACCTGTTAGCATTTCCGGGTGGGGGGGACAGTGAGCATTTCAAGCAGTGATCAATTTTCTTTCAGCTATACTTACATGCTCTCCTCCCACCCCCTGTGAGTTAGCTACCAGTCTGGCTCTGTAGGAAGCAGGTGAGTCCTTCGGGTAGAGGGGTTTTAGTATCTGGTTTTAAAACACTGGAAAGTTGGCAACCCTTGATTCCACTCCCCTCCCGTTCATTTGCCCAGTCAGAGTGGCCCAGCTCTTACCATTACCTGGCTCTAGCTTTTCTCTTTGCCAGAGGGCGGATCCTTTGGGAAAGAGGAGGAGCAAGAGATAGGGTCACAGAGAGGCAGGAATCATGCATGTGTCCCATTTTTGCATTTTGAAAAGATAATCATTCTATAGCCTCTCTTCTTTGTACCCTTACACCTTTGGAATCTTAATTATAGTAACTGGCAGTTGCTAAAATATTTGCCCCAAAGATGTCTATGTTATGGAAGTTTAGTAGAATTGTTCCTCTCTAGTTTCTCAGAGAAAGGACACAAAATGATCCATATAAGGAGAAAAATGATATTTCCAAATGTCCACACAGTTTCAGTTCTCTTTTAAACTTACATCTGAGCCAATTTTCTCACATGGTCTTATGCAAGAGCACAACCGTCTCTTCCGTAGAGTATAATACTGAACCACCTAAGATACACTGCTTAATCTCATGCACTTAATTTAAAGATAATCGTATCATTACAAAATGACAGAATTTTGCCATTTCTCTTTGGGTTTCTACATGGCTAGTTTATTTGTAACTACAAATAATGAAGGGTGGGAATATACTTTTCACTTGAAATCTTTCATAGTAGTCAGGGGCAAAACTCTCCTTGATTTCAGAGGGGTCAGCATGTTACCCAACCAAGAAATAAACAAACTCATTAAAAAATTATTGATGGAATGTAACAAGTCAGTTTGAAGATTTTTTTTGACTGACTCATGTGTTTCACAGAGGCTACTGAAAAAGAAGTATGGTTTAATTGCTGAAGAGGCTGGAACTGACATTTAGTAACCACTGTTGTCTTACTGTTGATCTAACCACAGGAATTAACAGTGGGTTTCTGTTTTTCACTGTTGTGGAACAGGGAATCACTGATTTGAGTGGCTGCTGACAGGAGGGGGAAATGAAAGAAGCTAGATTTTAGTGTTGAATGAGTACAGTATGTGTCACATAATGGATGACTGGTATTGGCGGTGGAACAGTATCTTACAAGACCTATAGACATGCTGTCTTGCAGTTACCATTGAAAGCAAAATAGCTAGAAGGAAAATATGCAAGACTGATCATTTTATGGGGTGTACAGTATAAAGCAGAATATTGTGGTTGTTAATAAAGGAGTATTTGTTGAGAATATTTTACAATGCTTGGTTTCTATAGTAACTATCATCATGACTTCCTTCAATTTCACAAATAACATCAGTTTGATGATTGATCTCACATCTCAACCCTTGTTTTAGTAAATAAGATCCGGCTCCTTCTGCTGATTGTATTAGCCAGTGACATTTGATATGTGGCATTTACTTCCATGAAAAAAACAGTGCTGAGTACCACAAGCCCAGGGAGATGAATGAAAGAATGTTTTGTAGAAACTGGAAGACTTGCTACATTTGTATAATGTTAGTAATTTCCAAAATAAATTAAATTAAATATACAGTAATACAAATCTAGAGTGTGTGCTGGTGGTAATTACAATAGACCATAACCATTCACTAGTTATGCTACTGGCAATGGATCCATGTTAGGCGCAGATATAGGGGGAAGGAAAGCATTTTAGTTACCAGTGGGAAGAATATATGTAATTAAATGCAAAACTACTTGAAATGTAATTAATCACTGCAAACTCAAATATGGGCATTTTCACACAAAAATCCTCTCTATGTGTGTTGAAAAATCAGTCAGTACTTGAACAAAAATGGGCAATCTATAATAAAAATGAGCCCATTTTTGCAGAATTATTTCTTGTGCATCAAAGCCCTATAAAATGCTTGTTTCCATAGAGTTTCAATGTGATCATATTTGCAGCATACAATTTAGGCTGAGGAAAATTACATGAAATGGAATGACAAATTTTTGCTATACAGCCATTTAATGAAAGCAAAATTGTGAGTGTTGCACTGCTCTTATTGTAGCAAATCCTTTTTCTTTTCTTTTTTTCTCTCCTTCAGTACTGGTGGTTTAGTTTATCTGCTACACTACCTTATGAAAAAAAAGTCTAAACATCCAGATGTGTGTAATGGATCACACCTAGTGGCATAAGGTTCCTCAAAGGCTTAATCAATTAGATAATGATTAGCAGGCCCCAACTGGGAGTTAATAAAGGAGTGCAAGTATAATCAGACTAAAGGGATCATTTCCCAGGCACTGATCATTAATTTTTAGTGGCACTGAAAAAGAAATCTGAGCTAACTGCATGCCCAGCTGGGACACAGTTAAATGCTGCACTTTCTAAAGAAAGTTCTGACACTGAGGTAAGATTTGCTTATTTGATTACATACTGCATGTGGCCTCAAAGTATATGTATGCAAAAAATAAAGTTTTTTCCCCCCTGATTTCCAAAAGAACTTGATTGTAAATGAGAATGAGGCCCAAAATGTGCTGGTCAATACCAACTATCTTCATTTCGTAAAACAAATTCTGCAGTTATTTTTTATAGTTTTACACAGTAACTGTGGCAATATGGTAAAAATGATGCTAAATTTGTAGTACTTACTGAAAAGGAGTGCTTGTATTTTTCAAATTTTTGTATTCAACTCCCTTGTCTCAAACACACACACACTTACACAAAAATCACCAAGTATCACATCAAACTGAGTATTAATGGAATCGAATGTCTTGCTAATGTTACCATCTTCCTAGCATGTATTATTTCTTCATTTCTCTGTCATGTGTCTTATTTGGAGCTCAATACTGCAAACACTCAGGCACATGAGTAACTTCATCCATGTGGGTAATCCTGTTTGTTTCAATGGGACAACTCATGTGAGTACTTACTCGAGCACCTAAATGTTTTCCAGGATTAGGTTCTTTAGGGCAGGGATTTATCTCCTGTGTATTTTCTGTGAAATGTCTTGTGAGCAGTGGAAAATAATAAACAATAATAAAATTCAGAGAAGTAACATCCTTTGAAAGCAACATTAATTGATGGTACTTGAATTTAGGTATTTGCAGGATTTCCAGTAAAATTGTTTGACACAAATTATATATTGTTAAGATTCACAGTTGCTCTATGTTTGCGTGACTCCTTTGATATGAATGAAGTTGACAGGTGATTTTCACCGGCTGAAATCTGGCCCTTACAGTTGTGTCTTCTATCGCTACCTTACAATTTAAGGTATTTTTTAAATATTTGAGTTAAATCCTGTGATACAGGAAATATTAGATTCCATTTATACCTCCAAGGAGGCAGAATGACTCCAGAGGTGCTGGAGAAAGGACAGCGAGGGCTAGTCATCACTGACAGCGGCAACTTCGTTGCCATTAGTTGAACTTCCTGAGCAGCTGCTCAGGTCTGTGAAGACCCACTCAGCCGATCAAGAAGTCAGACCCCGAACACCACCCCGGCAACTGGGATAGCACTGAGTCGAAAGGAGGCCCCTCCTTTCGACTCAACGCAGTGGAGGTGCCGGGTATAGGGAAGTTGAAGTAAGATACACAAGTTATTTTAAGCAACTTGCGTATCGCCGTTCAACTGCCGCTGAAAAAGTCAGGCAGCCTAGACCTGCCCTGAGAGATGCCTCTCGTTAGACTTCTAAAAGATTTAACCGGTGTTCCCCGTAGTCCTGCCCTGCCCCCATTTAGACATGCTGCCTCTAAAGCTGCTTGGGCTACCCACAATGCTAGTCAGGTTCATACATGCTGCTGTTACTAGAGCATGCTGCGCATTTATGACTCCTCTTGCCCCCATCACAGACCTTTTTCCTTGGGATTGAAAAGTCTTATTGTGTCCTCCTCCTCTCCATCTGCAATGAAGCAGCCATGATTTGGCCCATTGTATTCAAGCACACACATTCACTTGGAAAGTATTATGCACTACTATTTTGAAATATGATCTGAGCTCATAAATTTTTCTTTCACCTACTGGGAAGAATTACTTCAGAATAGTTTGGGTAGCAAAATATAAAATTTACATCTGCCCCTGAGAACAGGGCAAGGGCAATCAGAATAAAAGCAACCTCATGCCTTCAGAGTTTTGGTCCATGTCTTCCATACAGTCAGTAGACTGATCTGTATAGCAGTCATGGCAGAAAGTCATTTGTTATGCTCATGCCATTAGCATTTTCTTCTGCATTAAGAATATTGCCAAGTTTGCACTTTATTCTTTTCTGCTGACCGTTCGCTTTCCCAATGCGTCTTGATTTAGTCCTCTTTTTTTATTATTACAGTCCCAGGTATAAATGTTTTAATTTGTCATTCACCAGGCATACTCCATGTGGTCAGGAGGTTACAAACACTGCAGTAGAAAAGTTAACTGAAAGTCTGTTTTGGATGAGTTATGGGCGGCATACCGCATTTCCTTTCCAATTTTGCAAGCAATGAAAAAGTAGCCAGATGAGTCGAGGACATTTGCTTCTCCATCTTTGAATCTGGCATAGATTTTCTAAATACTGATAAAATTTTACTCACTTTGTAGTGTGAAGTCTGCCTCTAGTGATTAGAGCAGGAGACCATTAGTTAGGGCATCTGTTTTTTGTTTTCTCCCTATGGGCTCGATCATCACTTTATGATCTGACCAAGGGACAGCAGCAAGTGTATGTTGCTTCAGGAGCAGCCCAGAAATCAGTGTGTGACTCAAAATCACAATCTGCCTCACAGTCCACCCACTACTTCAGGAAAGAAGTAAAATATTATGGGCCTATACCTGGAACAGCATGCATCACATGGCATGCAGGCATAATTATGCATGCTAGCAAGTTGGATAGGATGGAGCCAATATCTACCTCTTCCTTTTGTGCACCTCTGATGGGACTTTGCAAGCAGTGGCTTCCCTTTCTGCTCTGTAACCCAGTGGTTCTCAACCACTGTGTCGGGACACATTACTATGTCACCACGCAGCAAGCAGTTAGTGTGTTGTGGTGAGCTGGGGAGATGGCTGGATTCAGCCTGGAAGAGGTGGGCTGGTGTGTCCTATAGGGTCGCAGTACACCACCAAACGTGTCGCGACCTGCAAAAGGTTGGGAACCACTGCGTAACCTGTGGCATAGAGAGTAACAGAGTGCCAGTGATGATCGGTGTGATGATGAGCAAATTATCTATGCCTCAGGGCAAATCATCTTTAAAACAAAGGCTGCCAAGGTGTTAACAAGAGGCTACGATAAAAGTTAATTCTCTTTGCCTGTGCTAAAACCTGTAGAGCAATGATGCATGAGCCTCACAAAAGAAAGGATGAGGGACAAAGAAATGCATGTGTGTTTATTTTCCTATTTTAATGAAAAATCTTTTTCCATAACCCAGGAAAGAGTGGCTAACCAAACACCACTTGGCAAACAAACATATATTCGTATCATTTCACCTCATAGCACAATTTTCAACTTGTGGAATTTGAAATGGGGGGAAAGGCCTCTTTGGAAAGTGTCTGGGAATTGTTTTCTTTTATTTTGTTTCAAAGGTGGCATTCACCGTATGGAAAAGTCCTATAGACTTCATTGATAAATTATAATATCTCTATGCATATTTTGAATCAAATTAAACAATGTAATACAGAATTATATCCTTGCTAAAAGAAAGCTACTGAATGGTTCAAAAAACACATATAGAAAGGATATCATTCTCTGTTAAATTCTCCAGTGTGGGCTTTAGAGTAAATTTTTCAGAGTCCCATTATATTTCTATATACTCCGTTGGCTTAATCCCTATTTGATACCATAGGACTTTTCCATAAGGGCAAATTGGGCCATTCTGAAGGCAAAAATGTGCTTCTCAAAAGTATTTTTATGAGCCCCAGAGATAAATTGTCTCTGGCAGGGGTGACTAAGTTGCAGAGGCAGAGAAATTATCTCAGTTCTTCCTTTAGTTTATAAGAAGCTCTAGAGAATTTCCCCTAGCACGTCTGCTTTAAAATGGGTAATAATACTTACCTACCACACAGGGGTTAGTTGAGCTTAATTAATTAAAGCTGTAAATCACTGAGAAATCCTCAGCCGAACAAAGCCACAGTACAGAATTACAAGTCAGGCTCAGTGCCATTCTAGTAAGTTAGTCTGAAAGAAGGCGTTCCATTGGCTAACAGCATAAAGAAGAAACTGCATTTCATGGATTAAAGGGAAATCATTAGTGGATACTTGGAATTAGAATGGAATCCCAGTGGCCTACAGAGATTTGTTATTGATTCCTATGCCAGTCCCCAAAACATTGCCCAGACTTTGTCCTTTCTTAAGTATTCTGTGGCAGTATTTTCCCAAGAACATTCCTCCTGGTGCATAGGTCGTGTTTAATGAAAGCTTTTTTGTAATAGTTTCATTGCCATAAATTATTCATTTTGCATTTTTTTTTTTTTTGAGAAACAAAACTGAGTCAGAACTTTTGATGGGCAGGAGAATATTAAAGAAGTAAATAATTGTATGAACATTCATATACAACTGACAATTGGAATGGTAATCTGTAGTCATATGGGCATTCTGAGAAAACAGAATCTACTCACTCTGTTTTGGTTTTCAACCGTAGACGTTATTCCCCTTTGTCTCAGTTTTTCAGCTGCCACCCTCCTCTGTGGCTGTGATTGCTTCTATGGCAGTTCAGTTGGCCTAGGAGGTGTACTGCAGACAGGAGGGTTTCATATTGGGAGGGGAACACAAGAGGTGTTTCTTTATTCTCGTGGCACAGAGTATACCATTGTGGGGTATCTTTGCATAACAGCATGCAGAAAGTCAACTGGGGCAGGGCAGAGGCAGGCCATTGGATGTGGTCTGTTGTGACAACTGGGCCTACAAATTTCCCTGAGTTATGAACTCAACTGTAAAAAGTGTGTAAAAGTTCATAAAATGCTACAATAACCTACAATAACAAATGCTGATGGGAAAAGTTATGAAAGGGTCACAGAATAACTGCATCCGTCTAAACAAGGCCAAATTAATCCCATCCAAACCCTGTTAAAATTATGCTTGTTAAGCAGAACACATAATCCAGAAGTTAATGAAGCAAAATTGGTATGTCCAATATTGGGCTTAATGGGTGGACAAAATAATGAAAGACTGTGCTGTTCCACCCATTACTCCTTAAAGAAAGAGACCTTCTGGGGCAGATAGGAAAGAGGAAAAAAAAGAACAGATGAAAAGCACAGACAGTGGCTGCTAGAGCAAGCTTAACTCCTGGCTGCACCTCTTCCATTTCCGGGGCCCTAGACTTCTTCATCTTGATCCTAAAAGGTGCCCTGACAAAAACAGACCAAAAAAAAGGGGCCAAATAATGTTGTCACCCCTACCAGCTCTAGCTAAATCCAAAACACCACCTGAAATAACAGTTATTACCATCTTCAATACCACCTAAAAGCTGTCAGACAAGAGGGCCTTTCATTCTAAAATGAAACTTGGGCAGCAGCAGCTGGAAAAAAAATGAAAAAAATAGAGTTTACTGACACAAGCGTCAACATGATGACTGCTAGCCCTACCATTTCCTACAACCCTGCGCCTTCATCTTACTGATCTTCACAGGTGTCCTTACCAAAACAGGCTAAAGAGAGAGGGACCCAAATGACATCGCTACTAATTTAACAGCAGCAGCAGCAACATCATCTCAACTAACTTTTTTTCCCCCAAAGGAGTTATTACGATGTCATAGCACAGAAAAGACTATCAAACAGGGGAACTGTCCTTCTAAAACGTGTGCACAGCTAAAGAGAAAGAGAATAAAAATGTTAAAATACAGATCTTATTTATTACTTTACATTTCCAATGCTTTAATTGTTATTTCTTCTTTTCTGTATCTTTCATAAAAGGTTGAAAAGATTTTTTAATAGTATGGTTCCCAAGATACTAAGTAGGGGGAAGGTCTCTGTATACTCGGCCCTGGACTTTGTTTAATACTGTTTCGTGTTAAACAGCTATTCAGTTATGTTAACACTGTAAGCCCATATCATCTGTCTAAATTTATATACAACAGGTGCCTCATCCAACTCCCAATGTGATGGAACCATTTAACGGATGCTCAGGGCTACTTCAATAATGAAGCTGATGTAGCCTCTGTATAATGGCTTTGCAGCCAATCTATGAACTTGAGAGGAGGATGCCTTTTCCATTTCCCTCTTGCATCATCCAGTAGCCAGCTAGTCAGCTGGATATGGTCTGAAGATATGTCCCTCAATGCATTTTACTCCCACTTTGTAAATATAAGCCTTGGTACCTTACTAATGGAACGGGGATATCACAGTTATGGGCACAGGATCAGAACTTAGATATAATAGAAAATAAAAAGATGAATTCCAATTTTGCCCTGTTCCTCCTGTCCCGTATCACTTAATTCTTCAAAAAGAGTGCAGAAAAGATTCTTTTTCTTAATGCCCGTCTCCCTCTAAATCTTGCACATTTAACTCCAGGATGTAGCTGCTGAGATTTTGATTCCCAATGTTAGTTCTCTCATCTCAGCACAGTTGATTGCTTATTTGCCAAACCATCATGCTTACTTCATTTGGTGTTCATCAGATTAATTTAGTCGTAATGATATGATTAAAAGCTAAGTTTTACATCAGTATAAATTATCATTAAACTGCAAAGAATAAGTTATTTAAGCTATTAGAGCCTCATTTACAGTTATAGATTCATTCTGATAACAATGGCATTAAAATTGTTTTAGTAAAGATACATTAGTGATTGATGTATAGTTGTTTGCATTTCTAATACTTCAGTCATATATCAGATCAGTATTTGTGCATACTGTCAAACTTTATTCTGTTCTTGTCAAAATAATTATTACTGCTGACAGATATAACATACCCACATTAATCCTTAATTCCTTGCTTCAATTTTCTAATTGCTTTTTTGGCATCAGATTGCAGCCATTTAGTCTTACGTGAGCTATTTGTCTTATGTTATAATAATGCACTTTTAAAAATTAGATGCACCTACTTAAAATGCCTGAACAGAAAAAAATATTACCAAGTATTGAAAAATTCAGGTCCTACAGCACTTAGATAAGAAATCTCTTTTTGGAATGTAGATTGATCCAAAACCTTCTTCACATTCTATTTTTCATGGCTTTGTAAGAATAGCAAATACAATGTCATTGATAATCAAATTGGAATCTATGGGTATTATTCAGAGATCCTCCCGATTCTTCCAGCAGATCCATATATCTTCCCCACTGTCACCACATTCTTATCCTTAATCCTTTCATTCCTTCAAGTCTACTGTCTTTTGCTAGCCCCAAAGGATGCCTGATGCAACTACTTCAGAAGTCAAACAACACTGCCACTGGGATGGCCAGAGGGGTCAGTGCTGAGCATCATATGACTGAGTTCACTTGTCGCTGTCAAGTTACTAGTCCCTTACTATGCTGGAATCTTTAAATGCTAATTCCTGTGAAGCAGCTTATTTGTATGATTACCAAACAGAGTTAGGTTTTATATTAAAATATATCTGAAATTGTATCAAATATGTCATCCTATCTTCATCATAAAGCAGATTGTTCCAAGATATTTAAAAGCTAATATATTTAGTAGGATTAGATTTATCTCTTTCCAAACTGATATTTGTCAGCTCTCCTTTTTCCTGGAAATAAAGAATTTTCTCAGAATGTTGTGTAATAAACATTAGGAGAGCACAGAGAATCCACCTACCACCCATTATTCCCTCTCAGACTCTAGCCAATTTATAGAAGGGAATCTAGGACAAAATTTTGTGGAGGTTTAAGAAAGTTTGGTTAAGCAGACAGCTCTTCCTCGGGGTGAAATGGAGAAAGATCCATTCCCAGCTAAAGCGCCTTCTAATATTAATTCTGTGAGTGAATAGCTGTTTGAACTCATGTTTATAATTTATGCTGTCTCTTTTTTATTCTACCCATGCCTCGTTCCATTTATCCCCCTTTCCTGTCTGTCTTCATACATTATCACCTCTTCGCCACCATTTGCTCTCTCTCTTTCACTCACTTTTCCTTTTATTTTCCTTTCCCCGTCTCACACCTTTCTTGTCTCCCACAGGCTTGTACTCTCACTTGCACCATGTGTGTGAGAGGTGAGCAACATGTCTCACATTACTATCACATGTTAGTTTCAAACTCCTACATCAGGGAAAGGGCAGAGTCCTGGTGCCCCTTTTACCTGTATCAGGAAAAGTGCTGGGGGGAAAGTTGGAGTTCTGGAATCACATGGGTATGGAAAGAGATGAGTTTTTACACCGGGAGCAATGTGGTTCTGACTTAAGGTTGCAAACTTTCCATGGATAAACCACAGTGTTTGGACAACTGCTTTGAAGACTATTCACTCATTTGTTTATATGAAGAGCAGTGTATTTGCAAGCATCAGGGACAGAATAAAATTAAAGTAAGACTTTTTGCACCCTAATTAAAAATTAGGACAAACTTGTAAAATAAAAATGAAATAGTTTTAACATGATCATTGTTTTTAAAAAATAGTCTAAAATCACGGAAAACATTGATTAGCAAGAGAACTGTATGCTGCTTATATTTTCCAGGGTTAATATTTTATTAACTCTGATTCTCGTTGCTACTTTTTGGCACAACATAACAGTTGCTTCTTTTTGTATAAAATATGACAAGTCCAGTAAATAAATCACAGAAGCTAAGTGCTTTGGGCAAACAAACACGTGCCTTATCTCTTCCAGAGAAGCTGTGGAAAATGTATGATAAATTGCACATTTCAGAGAACATGTTATGTCACTGCGAAATAACTTTGATTCATGATTATGTATTTATCTTTAAACAACTGACAAACCTCAAGGTATCTAAATTATCATCATTTGCGCTACGCTTCTGTAGGTTTTTTGCAAGAGATGCTGAATGGCTGCTTTCCTAGTCTTAACATTCCATAAAATATTAATCATTTTGGGGGCAAAATAGTAAATTCCCACTGAATTTGATTTTGCATAAACTTTTGTTAAAAATAGTTAATAATATCATTTGAACAAATGATGTTTTGAAACGAACTAGTGCAAACTTCAAACAGAAAAGGAAATGCTTGTTTTATGGAGGGTTTTATAGTACAATAATAGAAAATATATCAGTTTTGACATAATTATTAAAAGGCATAATGCTAAATTTGTTCCTTTGAATTTTTTCAAAGGGATGGCCATGTTAGTCTAGTTCAGCAAAACAAACAAGGAGTCTGGTGGCACATTGTTAGTCTTTAAAAGTGCCACCAGACTCCTTATTTGTTCTCCTTTGAATTGTGTGTCTGCATACAACTACTTTTGCAGATAAAGATTTTCCTTTCATTGTCTTAATAAGGGGAATAATATTGTTATTATTTAGTTTGTAACAAATAAGAGGGAAGGCCAGGTGAAGTGGCTTACACCAATTGGTATTAATAGTGGTTTTGTTTGTGTTACGTGAAGGCCCATTGTGTTACATGCAGAACAGGTATGTATTAAGACAGTCCATGCCCAGAAATACTTATCATTAATTAGTTTTTAGTTTTATTTACTTTTTGTATTTCAATAGCACCTAGAAACAATAATTGAGCTTGTACTAGCATATAGTGAAAGATATTCCCTGACCATATGATTTTGCAATCTAAATAGATAAAGCAGACAAAGGGTAAAAGGAGAAACAAGCGCAGAGAGGTGAAGACCTTGCCAAGGTCATATAATAGCCTATAGACAAGGCCTATAGAATTCAAGTTTTCTGAATCTGGATCCGGTGACTGATCTGCTACACCACATTGCTTCCCATTAGCTTACATTCTAATTCCACACTTGCCCCTCTTACCCTCTTCTTACCTTCTCATTCCCCTTTTCTTTCAGTGTCTCCTCTCCCTTCACTTTGTCCATTTAGCTCATCCATTCCTAACTAAACCTAGTCCTGCAAATAAAAATGATTGTATAAACATGATTGTAATGGGGTATGCTGGCCCTTTAAGCCTAAGGAGGACAAGTAGATCCTATCGCAGGGATATCAGTAGGAACGCAGGCTCAGGAACTGGCCAAAACTTGAAGGGAAAAAGTAATCCTGGGGAGTTAGCAATAGAATGGGAAGATACCAGTATACTGTTACTTTAAGGGTCCTGGTGCTGGAGCTCTGTAGTGTAGGGTGATGCAGGACTTCCCTCTCTGCTAGCCAATCAGGAAGAGCTAGAAGGAACCTTTCCTTTCAGAACCAGGTGCATGCTGTCAGAGGAAAAAAGACATAGCTTGAAGGCCAGGATTCTGCTGGGCCGAATAAAGGCAACGTAGTTGGCAGAAGCATGAGAGATGGTCACCAGCTATGCTGGTGTTATGGTGGATCTTTTGTTTGGAACACTGAGAACTATCTTGAATTACTTTTGGCTGTTGACCTAGTCTCAGGGAAGCACTGATGATTATCCTGAGAAAGTCTACCTGAAACTCCTAAGAGGGCAGACAGAGGGTCAGCTAGAAGAGGGAGCCAGAGGAGCCATGTCCTTGCTACAGTGAATACTTCTGGAGAAATTGTGCACCACTGTGCACATGAAGATTCATTTCCCCTGCAGCTTTTTTTCAATGCAGAAAACAGATTCTCCCAGACAGATGCTGTTTTCCCCCGCCACCGTGGACCTGCCCAAGGTCCCCCTAGCCCCACAAAGTTGACCTAGAGCATCACACACAGGGCTCTGCCCTGCCAGGGTCCCTGTCCCGCTTTGCCCCATTGCAAATTCCCCTTTAAGTCGACTTTAATTTTAAGTGTAGACACACTAAGTCAACTTAGTTAAAGTCGACTTAAAAGTGCAAGTGTAGACATAGCCATAGAGAGCCTGGGCACCTGACTTGGTTTTTGAAAGTCACCTGGGGTCAGGATGCCTAAACATTAGTTCCTGTACTACAGAATCTTTGTGGGTTTAGCCCAATACTTGGGATGGCAATAGATTTGTGTAGTTATAAAGCTTTTTCCTGTTGTTAGCCTCATAAATCTATTCCTTTAAAATGAACTATCGGAATAAATGGCTGCAGCTATATTCTTCGTGAGTTACAAAGCCTCTAGCGGCTGAAAGAACACAGAGCAGCACACAAAACCAAAAAAGAGATAAGGTTCTAAAATGAGCATTTACAATTAGTCACGTTACCATATTTTGTGCTTGCTAAGTGATATGCGTTTCCCATTTCAGAGCTTAAATGTTTAATCAAGCACTGAAGATATTTCTGAAAATGTTAGGTCAAAATCAGCATAAGTTTTCATTTCTCTTTTTTGTCTGTAAATATTTAGAGAGTAAGTCTGTCGTGCTGCAAAGCAAGAGAGAGAAATCTGAATGTTTTGATTTCAGATTCAAAGCCATTAAACTTTTCCATTTACATGCAAAATGCAAAATACATATAAATGTCAACTGGTTCAAATATACTAAGAGGAATGATAGTTTAGCCAAGTTAAATATGCTGCAAACTACTGTGTATAAAGAGAAGAAAACAAATTCCCTTCCAACATGAAAAGCAATTATTAGTTTCTATTTAACTACCTCCAAGTGACCAACATTTATTACAGTTCAGTGGAGAAAAGAATAGAGAGCAAACTGCAGTAAATTTAAACAATAAATAAATATATTATTTTCAATAGATGAGTGGCAAATATTTGAGAGGTAGATGTATTTAAGTTTAATCTAGTTTAATGGCATAATCTAGTGGAGAACAAATCAAGATGTATTAAAATCCATCACATCTGATTAATCTCCCACCCAAAGAAACCCACACCTTAAGAACAGTTATGATTTTCGTTGCATCAACAAAAGGAATGTTGATAAAATTCATCCATTACACCAGTGAAGTTCCATATGAGATCTCTGTCATGCTGAGGCTTTTTGTTGGTCCTTTGAACAGGGGTCCAAGAACAGCTGATAAGAAATAGAGCCAGATCCTCAGCTTTTGTAAACTGGTGTAACTCCACTGACTTCAGTTGGAAAATGATTATAAACACCAGCCAAACATCTGGCCTCTTATTTCTAGAGTTCTGGAATCCTTTATGACAAAAAAAGATGTAAAAGAAAAATAAAGGAGCCATTTTAATGTTAGCCTCACTGGATTCACATCCACAAAAGAAATACCAGTTTGTTATTGTAAAAGTTGTCTTAAAATTTCTACGGTTGTAAGAAAAAATTTATTTTAAAAGTTTCTACAACTGCATTTCAAATTAAGGGAATAATATAAAAACTACAAGAGTAGTTACTGTTATAATAATAATCAATATTTACTTGAATAATGCCTAAAGACCAACAAACAAATCGGCCACTTTGTGGAAGGCTCTGTACAAATAAAGTGACAGACAATTCCTGCCCAAAGAGTTTAATGACTAAATAGACAGACAGGCATAGGGTTTTATTGAAATACCTGAGAGAGACAGGTGTGTAAAACCATTGTCTCCTTAATGTTTAGGAATTTTCCAGGTAGAATGGTCCCAGGGAATATCCTGATGAGCCATTAAGGACACAATGCTTGTATTCCTTATGTCCTTAATGGCTCATCAGGTTACTCTCTGGGACCATTCTACCTGAAAAATTCCTAAACATTAAGGAGACAATGGTTGGTGACATCCTGTCTGGGGCGTTCCCATAAAATCACACAAGTTAAAGTATAGATAGAACACCAAATTCCTAACTTCTAATCGAAATAGAATTCCTAGACATAAACTATATAATCATTCCCAGCAAATTACTACCTTTCTATTCATACCAAACATGACATAGTTCCTATGGATTATAGCATTTATGAGATATCCATTGAAAATAATATCATAAATGCTTCCCTAAATCCAGATAGTGTCACACCCTGCCCACATGCCCTGCCCTTTGGGGGGCATGCCAGGCTCCCCCTGTACCCCCCCCCCGGCAGGGAGGGCATTGGTGTAGTCCTGGGGTAGCCCTAAGTCGATTTAGGACTACCCCAGGGCTACACTGGCTTAATTCGACTTTAAAAAGTCGAATTAAGCCTTAAGTCTACTTAAATCTAGGTTTAATAAAGTCGACTTAATTTTCCTTAAGTCGACTTAATTTTCCTTAAGTCGACTTAAGCAAGCTGCTTAAGTCGACTTAAGGAAACTGTAGTGTAGACGCAGGGTAAATTAAGTCGACTTAAGCAAGCTTAAGTCGACTTAATTTACCAGTGTAGACACAGCCTATGTGATGCATTAGGAGAGCTCCAAGCACAAGACTGGGGTTTATTAAAGCCAATGTGCTTGGAGTGGAGCTGCCTACTAAGCTAGCCAAGAGGAAATGCTGCCACGGATTTGACCTATTCCCTGCCCTCAAAGGGAGTTAGGTACTTAACTAGGCCAGGGTCAGGTGCCACCCTCCACTTAGGGTTCATAGACATGAACTCTTGCCTGGATATAGGTGCCAGCTCAGCCTCTTGGTGCTCATGCCTTTATGCCCAACAGAACCATTTTTATTCTTTTGTCCAGTAGCTGTAATGCAACAAGTAGGGCATTCACCTGGCGGATGGGAGACACGGGTCAAGTTCCTGATCGAAACCAGATAGAATGAGGATTTGAACCCAAGTCACCCACATCCCTGATGAATGCTCTAACCATTGGACTCTTGGGTATAAGGGGCCTGCTGCCTCTGGCTGTATTTTATGCATGGTCTAATCCCATAAATGGCCTCTGGGAACACTTACTTGATCAGGCCTGCAGGCAAAGTAGACAGGGGAACTCCTACTTTGAGGATTTTGTCTGAATTATGCACTGGGAAGCTCAGTTGCATCAGGATTGAGGCATTATTGCACATGCCCACTGGCAGAATTTTACACATCTGGAAATCTAAGTGCCTAGGTACTTTACACACCTGCAGGGTTAAGTAACATCTGAGTTGGGGTCAGGGGCCGGATTGATGATCTCATTTTGGATTTAGGTGCCTATATCCAGAGGTGAGGCGTTGGAGAAGGGCACGCAGGTCACATGGCTCCCCAGATGTGGTTTGTACTGAGCATATTCACATGGACTGAGCATACTCAGTAAACACTGCTGTTGCCGACAGTGCGCTCTGCCTACTCACAATGTGCTTCTATTCCCTTGTGGATCAAATCCATTGCAGTTTTAGTTTCGTATGAAAGAAAGCATATTAAGGGGTCAGCTACAAAACCAGCATTTGCCAGTAGTTATTACGCTTATTATTTAAGTGTTGACACTGAGCTCACTGTTGTGTCTAACATGAAATCTGGGGAATCCCTGTCCCAAGAGCTTACATGCTAACCAAAGAAGACAGAGGAGACTGGGTGTTCTGGGATATCCAAAAGGGAATGACGCGATTTATATATGTATGTTGACTGACTTGTTTATTTATGACTATGTTTTTATCTTTCCATTATTTATTTATTGAGTCACTTCTTGTGATCATAATTATAGAAGAGAGTCTTTTGAAGGGATAGGAATAAATAATCATTGGTTGATAGGCAGGCCAGAAAAGGAGGGCATTCCATGGTTGGCATAGAAAAAGATAATGGATAGAGTTATCATAGATGGGTCATCAATACCATTGTGAAGTGGCACACACTGGGGTGACATATAATGAGAGTAGATTAGAGAGGCATGCAGAGTTAGAGTTGTTTCACAACTTTTCTTACTCTGAAAATATGGAAAAATTGTATTGTCTCTCACATGCCACTGTACCGTGTCTGAGCAAAAGCTGCTGTTTTCTATGACTAATAAGTTCATGTCACTAAATTCGTTGAGAAACAAATGGGTAAATACAATTTTCTGGTGTTTCTGATCATTTTTTCCATTTAATTAAATGCAGTGTTTTCTAAGAAAGCCCTTATTTAAGTCCAAATAAAATGGGAGGAGACAGTGTAAATGTGAGGGACTAGTTGAGAAAAGTAGCTGTTGGCCAGCATGATGGGCCTCAGATTAAAGTTTTATAAGTAGAAATGGAAAATAGGCTATATCACACTTTACAGAATAATCTTCTTTTTCAGGGTGCTCCTAAACCAATTGCCATTGAGCCTTGTTCTGGAAACAAAGCAGGAGTTCTTACTGTATTTTTGTGTCTACCAAGAGGATCATCAGGAATCCCACCCCCTGGTCAATCAGGTAAGATTCACATTAGTAATCATTAAGACTCTGATTTTACAAAGCAGTCTGCCTGGGAAGAATCCTAATTAAATAGACTCAATATTTGGACAGAAGGGTCTACCCAGACAAGTTGGCTTTAGGATCAGGATCAATAGATAATGGGTAGTTTATTATACTAACTGATAATTTTTCATTATTAAGGTCCCGGTTTAAATTTAATGTGACATCTCAAAGGTCATGTATTTTTCATACCAGTGATGAGCATTTTCCATTCAGCAATTGAGCACATCAGTTTCTTTTCAAGTTGCTTTGAACCGAGAGAAATAAAACAACCCCGACATTACAGAATCTGTAGAGTTTGCTTTGTTTTTTCCGTTAGGACTGTCAGCCTCTTTCCGTTAGAATGCTATCATTTCCCAGAATGGCAGCCAAATGAATGCAAGGTGTGTGTGAGTGTGCATATCTGCTTCGTTAGTGAGGTGTTCACTTTGGAAATCATCCCAGCTCACTTTAAATTGGCATTTCCATTACCAGGGATTATTTCCCATAGTAATCCACCTCATCTGATTTGTGCCAGAGTGTTCTACAGAACTGTGTTGTATCAGTTCTTACAAAATGGCCTTGAACAGAAAATAGCTGTGACTGCTCCATTAATCTTTTGACTACTAAGTATAATATATATTATATTGTATTACATAGAAAATGGTCATGAGAAAAGAGTTGTTAGAGTAATCTGGCACAGGTCAGATCAGGCAAATTAATATAGCACTTGCTGCCAGGTAATGGAACTGCTGTTTCAAAATTCACTGGGGTGGTTTCCAAAATGAATACTTCTGTAACGAAAAGTGAGCTGTAGAGTATGTGCGCAGATACTGCTATATGCTAGACAATGAGGGTTATGGGTAATTTGTGCTCTTAAATAGCCAAAATTAGAGCATTTTAACCTTCAGAAGTCCATCTGAGATTAAAAAATATTGAATAGTGATAATGAGCAGAATTGGTTGCTAGGTGAAGAAATCAGCCAGACCAATAGTCATTTCTTCCCCCTTTGGGCTGATCTGTTACATTAAAAATTGCTTTCTGTTCTGTAGCAGTGGGATGAGGACTTAGTATTTCAAATGCTGCTGCTTTTGTGTTGGAATGTAATTTCTGGAAGTATTATCTTAATAGGGTGATACTGTAAGGAATAGTGATCAGAGAGAAGGGTGCCTCTAGTTCACAGTTTAACAAAAATAAAGCAAAGATATAATCATAATTAAAGCTCTTATTTTTCTTCTTAAAACAGAAATCTATGACAATAAAAATCAAAAGTAACTTCTGAAACCTTAGATTCTGATGTTTCTACGTTGTTTTGCTTTTATTTATATACCCTTAGTCTTTATCTATAGTAAATACAGTATTTGGCAAGTTACTTTTGAATCAACTTTTCTTCCTCTTTTGCTGATTCAAAGAATAATCACCACACTGTGCTATGTCTCTCTGGTCACAAAAAGAATGTAATTTCCAAAGTAAGAATTAGGTTTAAAAGTGTGGGTGCACCATTTTGAACATTTGAAAATATATGGTTTAGAGCATTTATGTTTTAACAGTTGAAAAATGCCCTTGTCTCCTGCTTCTGCTTTATTTTATTACTTATTTTACCTTCCACCAGATTTCCAAGCAAATAATTCAACAACATTCCTTAGTTTATTATTGGATCCTTTGTCAGCCTTTTAATGTTTATAAATCTGTGAAAATTTTAAATCCCTTTTGCAGCTTTCATTTCATTCAGGGTCAAAAGAGAGCAAAACTGCTCAATGTTTGCAACTGTGCTGATTCATCCATTAGATTATATTGCTGTAATCTTTTATCTTAAGTTAATACATTTTGGTACTCGCGGACTGTTATTACTGTACGTAATCATGCATAGGCTGAGCAGAAGCTATTATGCAAGTTTCTTGGCATACCTGTAGCTCTGCTAATTCATTTCATTCCTGTCCTGCAGCAGTACCTGCTGTTTTCATTCTTGGGCTTCCTGGGAGCAGACACTGCCAACTGTTCCAAGGTGTTTGAAATAATATGGAGCTTTGTGCTGTTAATAAATGTTTGCTGTGTAGTCAATTTCCCTTAAGACTAGGTTAAAACAGTGATGTTTAGGTTGAGAGAAATAATATATTCAATAATTACACAATGCCAAATAATCTTAGATTACCAGTTTACTTGTATATAGCCTCCCCAGACTTCTTTACAAGCATTTTAGGATAAAACTGCCACTGAAGCAAATATATTTTTAAAAATGATAAAATAAGACAATAGTGTTAGTTCTCATTTAATAACAGATGATTTGGGGGTTTCTTACTTATGATCTTATGGCTGGAAAACGTTGGAAGAGAGGACCTAATTATGTTCCCAGTTACCCACGTAAAGTTCTTATTGAAGTTGCTGGAGTTGTACCCTGTCTTTGAATGCAGAATTTGGTCCAGAGGCAACGTTTCACTCCTTTCCATGTCTTTTTGCAAATGTTTTGTAGTAAAGTGGGCCTGTTTGGATAATTTAAAAATATGACTTAGTATAAATGAAGTAATGTTTGTGGTATAAGTTATCAACATCATAATCAGCCATCAGAGAAACCACTAAAAAAAATTGGGCTAGATTGGCTTAGGCCCAGAGATTATACAAAGTCAAAAAAAAAAACCCACTCCCACGACTTCCCTGGGGGACACTATGACCCTCAGTTGGAAGTTGGGTGCACTCAACTCCGTGCCGGAAATTCTCCGAACTTCACAAGAGCAGAATATCCTTGTTACCACATAGAGCTGTGCCAGATTATGTGCTGATTTTATGATACTACAAACAAGAAGTAGGTTGATACAACCAAATTCTTTCATGTGTAATTTATAACAGGTTAAATACTTGTACAGAAGTGATCATCTCTGTCTCCAGTTTATTAATGAAGACTCACTTTTGAAAAGAAGTCTTTTGCGGTGAAGGAACAGTTGCCAGATCTTTAAACTTACTGGGAACTTTTCTAAAAGCGAATGCAGTAATGATTACCATGATACACATTCACATACAGGTGCAGTAAGCCTTACAGTTTTTCTGGGTATGTAAGAGTGGAACAGGACCCAAGTAGTTTTGTTGAGCACGCAATTAAAGTAATCTGTTATGGGGTGTTCACCCCACACAAGCCCTGAATAGGTTAATATGGGACAGATGGGGCCAATTAATTTCAAATGCTGCACCTAGAGGGGAAACGAGGAGCACTAATTGCAGCCCAGCTGGGGGAAGAGCTGGGCTAGGTATAGAAAACCAGAAAGTGAGAGCAGGAAGTACCCTGGCAAAGGATACCAGCCAGGCCAGCCTGAGCTGCGGGGACCAAGCATGGCCCCGACAGTGCTCTCTGCCACTCCTGGCTCTGGAGTTGCTGCCTGAGGCTGCACCGAGCACCAGCTGGCCCTGCCCCCAACTCTGGACTGCAGCTGCCCTGTGCCAGATCTGCTGGCCCACCTTGCCCTGAGTGTTGGGGCTGAAGCTGTGGGGTCCCCCATTAGCTCATGGTCCGGGGCTACAGTCCCTGCATTAATCTGGCCTTGGGTCCTGTCCTGGGCTAGAGAGTCTCACAAGAGGCCTAAAAGAGCCACAATGTGAGCAGCTGAGGGAAGGGTACTCTAGATGGGGCAAGAACTAATTCCTATACGTAGAGACAAGGAGGTGCACAGAGGGTGGGTGGAACCTCTTCATACAAGCACTAATTAAAAAATAAATTTACCCTGGATTTAAAGAGAAATGGGAACTAAATCCCTGGTGAGGGATATCATTAAAGTGCAGTTCAAGGAAGATTTACTGTGACAGAAGTTAATTTCTTAGTAGCCGTTTTGTGAACAGATCATACACCTTCTATGGCTCCTTAGTGGTGTCTCCTTAGCTGTTTTGTAACACTGCATTCATATTAAAATTCAGGATTCAGACACAATAGCTCTCTGTACAATGCCTACATACAGTATATCAGAAAAATGGCTTGTTCTAAAACATAAGGCACATATGTTCCTCCACATTTCATGATACAGTGGAGGCCAGAGATCATTCACTACTCCTGCAATTTCTGATCAAATACTTAAACACTTCGTTGTACCAAGAGAGAACTGTTAGTGAGGGCAGCTGTATGCACGGTTCCAGAAAGGACTAAATTATACATCAGAAATGGTTTGGGCAGTAAACAAAACAAATCAGGCACTAAGAATGTAAGGGATAAGCGGATAATGGATAAACAATTTATTTAAAAAAAAACCAAGCCGAAGAAATGAACAAGTGAAAGACTAAGAGGTTTTCTACCTAGAGGAGTAGAGAGAAAATAAATAATTCAGTATGATATTTCTGTAAAAACAAACAAGTTTTCAGAGTGGGAAAGAAAGATGCAAATGACTTAAAAACAAATTACCTTTCTAGTGACAAAGCATTCACTATTATAGGTGAGGCTGGTAACACTTGCTTGACACTTCCCTTTATAAGAAACTCTTTTCAATTGCTTATAACATTGCCAAACTTTAGCCATTTGGGCTAAAGTTTTACATGCTGTGTGTTTGCCTCAGGCTAGATTTAAAAAAAAAAAGCCAAAATCAGTCCACCTTCCTCACAGAGCAACTAACGATGCTCAATGGCTACAGTGAGCAAGGTGGATTTTTTCTATGACAGCTGGTCCCAACTGCTCCAGGCCAGAGTGAGGTGGGCCCTGGAACTGAGAGAATAGAATTTTACTATCCTGTGTTGTAAATGACCTCCTTACTGGGATCCAAGAGCATAGAGGAGGAAGCTGTCTGATTCAAATGTGGAGGGGATAAAAGCTAGGCCATGGGTGAAGAAAAACAATAGATTGGAACAAGGAGGACAGAAGAGTTGAGGGGAGAAGAGGAGAGACTAGGAAATAGGAGAAGAGCATGCTGGGAATGATTGGACAGGGAGATTGTGACTTGAAGCCAGGGTAGAGGAGGGGAGGTTTGGGTTCTTTTGGTAAGGGGACTGGAAGTAGAGAGACAAGAGAATGAGGGGTGGAGGACTGGGTGCCAACTAGCTGGAGAAGTTTTCCAGTGTTTTGAATACTTGACTTTGGAATCTTAATAATGTTCTTTTAATATAGTTTGTATGTAATATATAAATACATTGGATGTATTTAAATCAAAGGATAAGCATCCTATAGCTATATATAAGATAACACACATTTGCAGGTGGGACTCAACAATAAAATAAAACATGCTTATTGATGAAAAAATGTTAATAAAATAGGTTTAACAGTGGGAGGTCTGGAATCCATCCAAATTTTGGAATCCTACTTAGGGACCTTTTGTTACAGTGCCTATAATTATGGATAACATATGTAAAGTTAAGTAGATTTCTTCAGCGTTGCTATCTGAAAGCTACTGTATGATATCTTTGAATCAAAAATAGAACTTCACATAATTCTGGACACTTTGGCTATGGTATTCAGTCCCGTATAATGGACAAGCTACAGCTACATTTGAATCATAGAATTAATAAAAATACTGTGCCATCTGCCTCCTCTTTCCTCCTGCCCCCCCAATGAAAAATGACTCAAGTGTTCTACAAGACAATTTGCTCTGGATAGAGGTCTGTGTAACAAGGACTTTTGCTTGCTTTCTTGATTAAAATGCAAAGACGTGGTGATCCCTATTATATGAGACACATCAATGTAAAAAAATACATTGATTGTGAGTTGTTGTAGCAAATTACAATTAAAGACATACAAAAATAATACTAATGCTTGTAAACAAAAACTCAGATTCAGATTTTATAATTGTTATAAAAAATGTTTGGGCCCACTCTCACATTCATACATATATCTGTAACTTACTGTGCAATTCAGTGGGGCTGAATGAAACACATCTCTGAGGGACCAGTAGGTCCATAGTACCTTTTGTACGAAAATGTTTTTAGCTGAAAAATACTTTAAAAATTATAAATGGAAATGTGTGATGATCACAGTACAGATCTTCCCATGAAAAACGTTAGTCAATGATCTTGATAGAAATGAACTATTACCAAACAAATGCAGAGCATGGTGGCTGCAATGCATGTTGATATCTTTGTACTCAATCAGTTATGGCCTTTTCTCTAGTTGGAAAGTGTTTGTAATTATAGTATAGACTGTGTGAGAAATAAAAGTACATAATAAGTTAATGCAAAAATAATATAATGCAACAGAAGTGAAATGATTACAATAAAATATGTAAAATACCAGCTCATTAAAGGCATGAAGCATAGTGCAGGTGCAGAGTGTTTCATGTGTAAGCAAGGAAAAAAGATGAGAAACACAGGAAGAGCAGCAGAATCTAATCTGCATTAACAAGTGCTGCTTTATGTTACTTTAATCTCTTTTTATACCTGGTTCCTTGGAGTGTAAGGGAAAAGCTATGAAAAGAGCTTAAGGCATACTCATGTTCAATGCAGAGGGCTAGGCATAGTCCTTAATTTTATTTGTGGCTATGTATAGCCTTTATTCACACTTACGCTGAAATGCAACAGCCTTGTAATAAGAAGTAAATCTCTAATGCAATTCTGAGTTACAAGCAGATATTTTAGTAGATTCCCTAATACATATTGATTGTGTAAATTATTATATATATACTATATGATATGGCATTAAGCGTTGATGTAGTGTCACACATATCCATAGTATATTAAAACACAGAATAATAATAGGTACCTAAAGAGAAAACAGAAAGTGGAAGTTAAGTTAAAAGAGCAGTCAGCACCATTATTCATTAAAGGGAGAAAAAATGTTAGCCACGACAGAGTTTGTCCCATGAAGCACTGAAAAATCCCACCATTTAATCCACATATTCTGAAGTGCATATACTGCATGTTATAAATCAGGATGAGCTAAACTAAACTCAAATGATGAAAGCACTAACCCAGGATGTGGGAGACTCAGTTTCATATTCCACTCTGCCTGAGCTAAAGCAGACACTCAAACCTGACTCTGTCACATGCCAAGGGAATCCCCTAGCCCCTGGGCTACAGACTCATTCTCATTTTCATTCTTTTGCTGGTGCCCTGAATATTAATTTTATTTACACAAAGTGCAACAGCTTCAAGAGGAGAAGCTGAGAGAACTCCACCTCAGAAACCCTATAGCCCAGTGGTAAGGACAATCACCTAAGAGGTGGGAGATCTGAGTTTACATTCCTGCTCTGAATCAAGGAGAGTGAGGAGTTAAACCCAGATCTCCCATGTCCTGGATGCATATTATGATTAGTGGACTCCTGGGTATCCTAGAAGACTTCACTGGCACTAATTTAGGTGCCTAAAGAGTTAGGAAAGCGTTTTGAGAACTAATTTTGGACTTAAGCAGGGCTTTTTTTTCTGATGGTACTCAGGGGTACTGTGTACCAGTACCATTTTTTTCACAGCAATGAGGCCCCAATTCCTGCCACTGCTAGCAGCCCCAGGTCCCGGGCCGAGTACCAGCACCTTTTTTTTTTTTTTTTGGAACCAAAAAAAAGCACTGGACTTAAGTGTTTACAGAACTAAATACCTTTGTAGATCTGACTGGTGGTCATAGTGGATCACAAGCTAAATATGAGTTTAACAAAAAAAAAGGCAAATATAATTCTGGGATGCATTAGCAGGAGTGTTGTAAGTGTGACACGAGAAATAATTCTTCCACTCTATTCTACACTGATTAGACCTCCACTCGCGTATTCTCTCCAGTTCTGGGTGCTACATTTCAGGAAGAATGTGGACAAATTGCAGAAAGAAGAGCAACAAAAATGATTAAAGGTTCAGAAAACAAGACCTATGAGGAAAGATTGGAAAAAATGGGTTTGTTTAGTCTGGAGGAGAGGAGACATGATAACATTTTTCCAGTTACAAGGAAGATGGAGAAAAATGGTTCTCGTTGGGAGGTTGTAGAATCTCCATCATTGGAGATTTTTAAGAGCAGGTTAGATAAACACCTGTCAAGCATGTTCTAGAATCTCGATAATACTTAGTCCTGTCATGAGTGCAGTGGACTGGATTAGATGACTTCTTGAGGTCCCTTCCAGTCCTGCACTTCTAGGATTCTGTGGTCTTGGTGGCTGATGCTACATCATCATTTCATATTTTATTGCCAGAAGCACACAGTTTAATGCATTGATCAGGAGTTCTTGTCACAAATCTGTTCATGGTGTGGCACCCCCACTAGGCTATGTGGGGAGTGAACACACATGGTCCAATTACTCCATCCCCACTCCAGTGAGTACTATGGGGTGTCTTTCAGCAGGCCAGCCTTCACCTTCCAGCCAGAGCCCCTCAATTGTCTCATCCCCTCTTTGCGTTCGTAGTGATGCCACCAAACAGTCAATTGTCAGCGACATGGATTAAGCAATGTCCACTTCAGAGTTAACAGGAGAATCCTCAGGTTTAAAGCTGTACCTCAGGGGTTCTTCACCCTCAGCCCGTAGGCTGTCAGTCCTTTCTCCAGACCAGGAGAAGTTGCACAGTTTATTCCCTTCCCAGGGTTGCCCCCAACTGAGTGAAGTTCCTTCTTTTTAACTCTTCCTGCAGTCATGGCGTGATTTGCAAGTGCAGCAGGGCAGAGCCACTCCAGCCCAAAGCAGCTCTTTAACCTCTTCCATGCTAAGGTGAGGTTTCTATATCCTGCCACAGTTCCACATATTAGACTGTTATTTTCAATGTCTCTATGAGTAATATACACCATCATGGTGTAAATCTGGTAATTCCATTGAAGGATATTGTAGCTCAGTGACCACAATACTAGTGAGTGTTCTAAGGCGCTCAGACAAATTTCCTAAAATGCATGAGAGAAAATCAAAACTACTTTGATAGGAATTTAGGGTAAAATATGAGCATCAAAACTGTTGTTAAATTTGAGTAGGCAGTGACTTCAGGCTACGGATATTCAGAAATCAGCATGTCTGTTACAACTAAGTTTGTAATATAGAGAAGTGTGGAACTCTCCTTTTCAGCCCTTTCTAGCTACTTTGCACATCAGCGCTGTAAATAAGGCTGTGTGGACGCACTGTGCTCATCTAGTCTGGAGATCATCTTACTAAAAGTGTTGTTTTCTTTTAGCTAGTAAGACCTATTCTTAGGTGTAACTATATTCCTTGTCTGTTATTTCTGGCTACTTCCCCCCCCCCCCCTTTTTTCCCTGTATCAAATGAAGGAACAGATTCTGTTTATAGTATTGATTCTTTGAAGAGACTCACATTTGTAAGTGGCAGATGGTGCTGATGCTTACTTAAAAATATTTATGTGAATATCTAAAACAAAGTAAAGCAGGATTCTTCCAATATCAGTAGCAAAAAATAAATAAAATTGTAACTTGCAGAGTAAAGCCTTCATATAAAAAGCATTGAAATTTCCAGCACATACATTTTATAACTGATAGAGTAGCTGTATATTGATTTTGTTTGGGTTTTTTTTGTTTTAGAATTTTAGGCAGTTCTGTTGCAAATGAGTTTTTAAACTGTTCTAGCTACCAAGTAAATTACTTGGATTTCTTTATATTTCTCAGAAATTTATCTGGAAAGGAGATAAGTACTCTGATGTGAAGAGCAACATACAGAGTAGCTTGATTGTTAGCAAATAAAAGTTATGTACAGCATCACTAACAGTTTTAAGAAAAAGGCACATGTGGTTGCAATAATCCATTGGTATTTCAAATATAACAGGGGTTTGGATTATTAAGAAGCATATTATTAAAAACAATAAGAGAACTTTTACTCCTGATCCAAACCAAAAGTTTTACTTACCTTCCATAGTCCCAGGACCTGTTTTTTTTTTCATTTGTTATGGACCTTGCTGTATCATATAGGCCTCAGTTTTACACACACCAGTGGTCTCAGGCTTAGTTTACACAGTAGGGCTAAGTCAGTGGGAGATACACAATATAGGGTGCTGCAGAATGCGTATCCCCTCTCAACTTAGTTACTCTTATTTAGTGCAGTACCTTTACTCAGCTGTGTCGACTTGAAGGGCTCTCCTGTCAATGCAGCATTACTCCATTCGGATAGTCGACAGGAAAGTGCTTATGGGATCGATTGAGCAAGTCTACACTGGCCTTTCAATTGATCCCGCTGTGTCGATCTGTGGGGATTGATGCAGCATTTTCAGTATAGACAAGGCCTCAGTCAGTTAAAATTAAGCCCACATGTAGAAGTTTCCAGGACTGGGGCCTTATTCTTGTATAAAGAGACTACTAAATCAGAATGGTAGCCTTTTATGTGTAGATGACTACGCAAGATATCGGGCAGTAATGGATCCAAGCCCTCATGATTTTTATATGGCACAAGAAAATTAGCACCAATACATAGAGCGATGTCTTCCTTTTTTTTAATCTTAGGCCTTGTACACACTAGAAAGTTATTGCACGATAATGCTCGTTATTGCGCGATAACAGGCACAGCGTCCACACACAAATCCATGTTGTTGCGCGGTAAGAGCCGTCTTACCGCGCAACATGTAAACCACCAAAACGAGGGTGGTAGCGGCTACCGTGGAACACCTATTCCGCAATAGTTCGTGTGTGTATGGTTGCCGCGCAATAGGAAACCTCCGGAAATGTCCCAGAATTCCAATTCTATCCCTTCTGCATTTCCTTCTGTGCTCTGTGGCTGTGACGTGACTGTACCCGCCCTCCCATCATTCCTGGGAATTTTTGAATTCTTCACTCTTCCTGTTTGCTCGGCGTGGAGTGCAGCTGTGTTCTCCAAGAGCAATGGCGGCTCAAGGCAGCAAATGTGCTCCAGTCTGGACCACAGCTGAGGTGCTTGATCTCATAGGCATCTGGGGAGAGTCTGCTGTGAAGGCACAGTTATGTGGCAGCCGACGGAATTTCGATATTTTTGGCCAGATTTCTCGGGCCATGGCAGAGAAGGGGTACAGGAGAGACACTCTTCAGTGCAGGTCGAAGGTGAAGGAGTTGCTGATTACGTACCACAGAGCCGGAGAGGCAAACCAGCGCTCCGGCTCAGCGCCGGCTACACACCGATTTTACAAGGAGCTGGAGGCAATCCTGAGCGGGGATCCCACAACCACCCCAAAAGCTCTTGTGGACACATCAGCATCCCCCCCCCCCCCCCCCCCCCCCATGAAAAGGATACCAGAGCAGATGGTGACGAGAAATTCATCGACAAGAACGTGGAGGTGGAGGATGACCTGGAGGGTGAAAGCGGTGCAGCCGACCTAGGGAGCCAGGAGCTGTTCTCCACGCCACCCGACACGTGCTGCCCAGATTCCTTCTCCATACTGTCTTCGGAGGCAGTAGGGGGGAGCTCTGGTAAGTTTAATCAGAAGTGGCTTTTATGCTAGCTGGATAAGCTTTGCGGGCAAATGAAGAGCGGGCGGGAGATAGGCGTTTTGAGTTTCATCCTTTTTTTTTGGATGGGGAGGTCTGCCCTGCATTACATGAGCAGTGCATCAACGCATGCTGTAATTGTCAAGAAATACTCTCCTTTGAGATCACTGAAGGTGTCCTCAATGTACTTCCACAGCCTCCTAGTTAAATTCGATGGGAGAGCAACTGTTTCCCTTCCCCCATAGAGGGATACTCTCCCTCTCCAGTTGCAAAGCACAGCAGCGGGAACCATGGCTGCGCACAAGCCTGCTGTGTACGGTCCTGGCTTAAAACCAGTGACATACAGGATATGCATTCTGGCTTGCAGAGGCACTCTAAGCAGCGAGATATGTGAACTAATCACCCAAAGCACTGCAAATAGTTCACGGAGCTGTGTGTCTTGTCTCGGCAACCTGAACCTCCCTTTGCAAAAGCCCTTTCAGTCCCTGGCAATGACCTGTCCCGTGGGCACTGAGGAATGTGGCGGCAGAGCATATTACCGGCTCCTTAACCAAAGTGAGATCAATAGCACTACTTATGATGTTTCATTTTTCCTTAGAAACGACCTTCGCCGGTCAGTGGTCTGCGCCAGCTGACCAGCTGAGACAGATAAGGAGGAGGCCTCGCAGGAGCAAGGAAGATATCTTCCAGGAGCTGAAGCAGTCCAACAAGGCATCAGCAAGAGAGACTAGACAATGGAGGCAGGAGTGCCGGCAGGAGCGCAAAGAAAACAATGTGAAGAGGCAGAAGCAGAAGGATGCCCTCATAAGCATCCTACAGGAGCAGACCCAACTGCTGAAGACCATGGTTGGTCTGGAGACCCAGCCGCTCCAGGCTCGCCCCCGCCCTGCAGCCACAGCAACACTTTCTGTCCCCTAGGCCCCATTCTCCCTCAAAGCAGTTCTTTGAAGCCCAGGGACCCTCCTGGTACAATGTTACATCCACTCCTGCACCAAGCTATGGCATTGAGACACGCACCTACATGCATCTATAGCCCCTTTTGCAGGCACTGCTTACTGTAAATATTTAATGTTTTATACTAATAAAATTGAATCACTTGAACTGTGCACAGTGTCTTTATTGATACACAATAAAATTAGTTGTTGCATGTTTAGTATTCACTCATTCAAGCATAGTACAGTACATGCCCACCGGCACCGCCCCACCCCATCCCCAATCAGCACCCAGTAGTGCTTGGGAACACTACTGCACAGTGATGCAATGCGTCCTATGAGTCCCCGTCACTAAAATGCACCCTAAGTGCCTCCCTTATGTGGACGGCTCTCAGCTGTGCCCCCCTGATACTCCTAGTGGCTGGCTGCTGGAAGGCAAACTCGAGCCACTCAGCCTCCACGTCCCATGAGGGGGGAAATTTCTCTCCCCTATTTTCACAGAGGTTATACAGGACACAGCACGCCACAATGACGGCTGGAATGTTGTCCTCATTCAAGTCTAGCGTCCCGTACAAACAGCGCCAGCAGCCTTTTAAGTGCCCAAAGGCGCACTCTATGGTCATTCGGCACCGGCTTAACCGGTAATTGAAGCGCTCCTTGCTGGGATCTAAATTTCCAGTATAGGGCTTCTTAAGCCAAGGCATCAGTGGGTAGGCTGGGTCTCCTATGATGACTGTGGGCATCTCCACATCCTCAACAGTAATTTTATCATCGCGGAAGAAGGTCCCTGCCTGCAACTTCCGGTACAGGCCTATTTTCCGGAAAATGCGAGCATCATGCACCTTACCTGACCACCCTGCATTTATGTCCGTGAAACGCCCCCTGTGACCCACGAGTGCCTGAAGCACCATGGAGAAGTCGCCCTTCCTATTAATATACTCAGTCACAAGATGCTCCGGAGCGAGAATAGGGATGTGTGTGCTGTCTATTGCCTCTCCACAGTTCGGGAATCCCATGGCCGCGAATCCATCAATGATCTCCCGCACGTTGCCCAACGTCACTGTCCTCTGGAGCAGAACACAATTAATGGCTCTGCACACTTGTGAAAGTGCTAACCCAACGGTCGACCTGCCGACTCCAAACTGATTCGCGACCGAGCGGTAGCAGTCTGGAGTCGCCATTTTCCACAGTGCAATTGCGACACACTTCTCCACGGTGAGGGCGGCTCTCATTTTGGTGTCCTTGCATCGCAGGGCAGGGGCTAGCTCCTCACACAGTTCCATGAATGTGGCTTTCCACATTCGAAAGTTCTGTAGCCACTGGTCATCATCCCACACCTGCAAAACGATGCGGTCCCACCACTCGCTGCTTGTCTCTCATGACCAGAACCGGCGGTGCACCATGTGCAGATGCTCTGTGAAGGAGCTCAGCAATGCGGTGCTGTTGTTCTGCATGGCAGTCACCAGCCCAGTGTCATCCGAATGCTGGTCTGATTGAGAGCTGAACGCATACTGTGCCACTAGCTGAGATGTATTCATTATGCTGAAGGCGACAGTCGAGATCAGAGCTGGATCCATGTTGCTGCAAAAAGGACTTCCGGGAAGCAATGTGCTCCTGTTGAAAATGGGCGCGAGTTGCTAGTAGCAACTCTCGTGACGCAAGGGGAACAGAATGCACCATGGGAAACCAAGACTTTACCCATGGTGCTCAGCGCTACTCTCCTTCTACCCAGGATTCTTAGCTCCAAATCAGGATGGATGGAACTGTGGGATAGGTTCCCACAATTCAATTGGGTTTCTTGTGAAATCGCGACTTGCAGGGGGGGCTCTATTCCGTCACAAGCGGCTCAGTTCGGATGCGATACTGCGCTACAAAAACCACATGACTTTTAAAGCGCAACGGGCTTGTTGCGCGATTATTCCTGCAGTGTGTACATGGCCTCAGTCTGTATTAAAAACATTAGTTAGCATCACTGAAACTAAGTTTCTTTCTGTGTTTTCCAAAAGGAGCTAGTGTTTTGTCATTAGGCGCATTAGATTGTCCATCTGTATGTTATGTTTCATAATGTTGCTAAGCACCTAAATGCTCAAGGGCAAAGTCGTGCAAAATATGAGAGAGCTTCAGTCTTGCATTTTAGGAAAACAAGATTAACGTCCACTTACTATAATTGGTAGGTTGGCAAGCAAGTTACATTTACAGATACTCACATTTTTCAGTGATTCATTCAACTTTTCTCTAAAAAAATTGAAGACAACTATCCCAACAGAAAATATAAAATAAAACAAACATCAAGCTTTCTACTTCAACTGCAGTTTGAAAGGATCCGTCATCTAAAGAAATTTGTTCAGTTTTTCTTCTTCAGATGTGTTTATATGTGGGACTGTAGAAGAAACTAAATAAAATGAAGTGAAAAAAGGATACACGCTTTTGAAAAATTGTAGAAGATTTAGTACACAATTCTCATTATTGTCAGTGAGAATTGTCTAGGAACTTAGGAATTACCATATTGGAACAGAAATTTGGTCCTCCTACCCCAGTCTCCTGTCTCTGACAGTAGTCAGTGTTAGAGACTGCAGTCGAAGGAGCAAGAAACTGAACCTCAGACAGATTCCCCCCACACTAGGACTCGTCCTAAACCTTTTATTTAGAAATTAGCTTCAGTATGAGGTTTAATATCTCATTCCAAAATTTGTCAGTATTCTCTGCTTTAACTCTGGAGATCTTGTTATCTAAATAAAAGTCCAGCCCCTTTATGACATCCTTTTGCCATGACTTACACAGCTTAATTATACACTGTATGAAAAAAAATGGTTCCTTGCATTAACTTTGAATTGTGTATCTTCAAATTTCATTGAATGTTCTTCTTTGTTGTTGGGTTGTGAAACTGGGAAAACAAACTTCCAGTCTGCCGTCTCTATACCTTGAATTCTTTTATATACTTTTATTATGTCCCCTTTTATCCATCTCCTTTCTAAAGTAAACATTCTTTTCAATCTTTCTCCATGTGAAGGTTTTCTATGTTCCCATTATTTTTGTTGTCCTTCTCTCTCTAATTCACCAATTTTTTTTTAAGATGGAGTGACCTGAACTCCACATAGTATTCTAAATGAGGCCACACCATTGATTTGTGTTATGGTATTATAACTTTCTCTGTGGATGCACAGTTAAATCCTCTGCAACTTAGTATTAATAACCAAGACCTCACCTTCCTCTATGTGATGTTCCCCAGTGTTTGAATCCTAACACCTATTTTGATTTGCTGTTACAGCCTGACCTGATCCTATGTCATACACTTCCCTGCATTTAATTTCCTCCCATTCTGTAAGTTTCCCATCTTCAAAGCGTCTGACGAAGTGGGATTTTCTCCCACAAAAGCTCATGCGATAAATAAATCTGTTAGTCTTTAAAAGTGCCACAGGACTCTGTTGTCATGCATTTTTTGTTTAGCATTCAAAAAAGTACTATGTGCTCTACAAACATATAATACAACAAGTTCTTATCCTGATGAACATATCAGGTGAAGGGAAAAGTCTGAAAAACCTTACTCATGTGAGTAATTCTTACCTAAACAGTCCTGTTGAAGTGTACAGAACTATTCACATGAGGAAGTGCTCCTAATGAGACCTTAAATAGATAACATGAAAAGAGCTTCAGGAAAACATTACACAATTTTCCTCCTTATTTATTTCCTCTTTTTCCTTTTCATATTTACCCAAATCATACCAACCCACACTTATTTACTCACCATTTAATCTTTTTCTATATTCAAATAATTGCAACTAATACCTTTAGAAGTCAACCTATTTGCCATGGAATCTAACATCAAGTGCTCAACATTTTGACCTTCTCCCATTCCTGCTGGGACCTGCCTGCATCTGCATCTTGATCTCCAGATTCCCTCTCAAGGGGAAGTTAGTTGGATTAGAGTGCATGCTCTCTGCTCTGATCCATGAGCTATGAAGCAGAAGGGTCATAAACACCCTTCCTTTCTTTTCTTTTTTATGGAGCTGCTTCTTGCACCCTGACTTTGCTGTCCGGTGAACTCAAAACCAAAATATACATTGGCCTCCAGAATCCTTCAAATATTTCAGTACTTCAAGGGAATTGTTGGAGACAAAGTATCCATCTTCACAAAAGACTCTCATAGAATACTTGAAACTAAAGTTTATAGGTTTTACTAAATGGAAATATTTTAACCATAAAAGTCTTCTGACATTCAGACCTGATGTAATTTCAAATAGCAAAAGCCATCTTGCCACATATGATGAAGGAAACTCTATCTCCTCAGATATTGTTAATGCTGCATTGGGGTCTGCTGCTGCCAATTATGTCAAAGCAAATCCCCGCTCCAATGACTCAGTCAGTTGCTAAATTCATGATGTGGCTGCAGATATTCAGGATCAATTGTCCTGAAGAGTTCAGGTGAGTCAGTACCAGTGAATGGAACTACAGCTGTGTCCTCTGCTACCGAGTATTAACAGTTGCCTGATATGAATGAGAAGTATTCGTACATGCAGACCTCCTGTTTTACTGTTTACTCCCAAGATGTGCTACAGCAAAAATATCTTTAAAGCTACATCTACACTGATGGTGCCTAAATTGGGGAGAAGGAGAATAAAAAAATCAAAAAACAGATCAACCTTGTATCTAGAATCCAATCTGTTTAACACCAAGGCATTTGGACGTTTTGTGCCAATCTCTCGAAAGCTTAGGCAAGAAAGAGGATGCAGGTGGAATTGAAAAGGTACTTGATGAGGCTCTAAAAAAGATGTGAATGTTACTAATGGTAAGGCTACCACTGCGTAGCTCATTCACTCACTTATGTGACGAGATGGGTCCTCAGTGCCAGCAGCAACTTTTCTATACCATACCTCACTGGTTAATTTGTGCCATAGTTTTGATCCATTTGTTTCAGCTCAGAGAAGAGAAGAGAAGAGAAGAGAAAAGAGAAGAGAAGAGAAGAGAAGATGGTTTTCCTTGGTGATTGTAGCTTTGACTTTGCTGAACGTTTCATTAATCAATTATACTGGTTTGCTCTGAATGCTTTTTCTCCAGGGACAGAACATGGCAGGGCTTCTGGGGATTGTCTGACTGAGTCATTGGAGAGGGGATTTGCTTTGACGTAATTGGCAGCAGCCAATCCCATACTGTTAAATGAACAGGGGTTCTACAAGCTCCCAAGTAAAAAAAAAAAAAAAAGATGAGAACACTTCTCTGCCAGAATCTGTACTTTCTTTAGCATACTGGTCTCCCATACACAAACAGACACCTTACAGAGTTTGATTCTGCTTGTGTCATTGGGCTATGAAAGCATGTAGCTGTTCCTGCTTGCCTAAAATCTCTTGCCTTGTGGAAATGTGATGCCTTTCGTATGGGTCACGCCTAAAAGCACCTACTTTGCTGAGATAGGCTAGCAGATTATCCCTCTGGAACTGTTCGAATTGACCTTATGACCCACCCTTCTCTGTATGTATTTATTCAGCTAACATGCTCCATTTTCCATTTCATGCATCTTACGAAGTGGGGTTGTGCCCAGGAAAGCTTATGCAATAAATAAATGTGTTGGTCTTTAAAAGTGCCATAGGACTCCTTTTTTGTTTTACCTAAAAGCAAAGTGCTATGACACCCTGCCTCCTGTGATTGCATAAGGAGAGAACCCTTCGAAACCTCATGGCCTTGACCAACTCTAAGAGGCGTTCAGATTTCATCTAGACAGGGAGGAGGGATTTTCTTGGATTACTCTCCCCAGTGCCCTAATCTTGGAAGGGGTCAGTGTTTTTGTAGCATTTATAATCTGATTCATGTACGTCAAGGTGTGTAGTGGCAGATACTTGTCTAATCGTTAGTGAAGGAGGCTGCAGGCTTAAAGGGGTTAGAGAGCAAGAGGGGAAGAATGAAGCTGATACATTAGTTCATGGACGAGAAACAGAAAATGTGAAAATTTGGGTCTTCAGATTAAACTTGTCCTCCAGGCAGTCCCTTAAGCACTCTAAAGGGCTAAGCTTCATTTAGGTTAACACATGCCTACTTTTCTTTTTCTTTTTTTGATATGCACCTTATAGATATCATCAAAGGGAAAAAGAAAAGTTTTAAGACAACTAACATATATGAAGTTCTTATTTTAGGAAGTGGTTGAGAAACTAATTGTATTCCATTTATACACCAAGTGTGGTATGAACTGGATGGGAAAAGTCCTGACTCTTTCCATTTCACCAGCACAATTTATTCCACACATTTAAATATCAGATGAGCAAATATCTCTCCCAGTTCCAATGTAGCTGGGATTTTTAGGAGACAACGGCTGCAAAGCAGTCTTGGTTTTTTATGGATAAAATTATATTCTTGCTATTGAAGTTTCAGAGAGTGCTGTTTGTCCATCTACCAGAGTGCATCTGGCAGCACACTCTGTAACATCCTTTGTGTATCAGAAAGATATTAAAAACTGCAGACAAGATGCAGCATTAGCATGATCTGACTGCTTCAAGCATGCAGTACTCACATATTGTGTCATAAATAACAAATATGCAGTGACAGAGGTTTGTTTTATAGGCATGTCGGGTGCCTTTGAAAGTAAAATTTTCCCTTAACTATTTTCTGAAAATCTTGCTTGGGCTGTGGGCTGTAAAACATTTGTTGCTAAAATTTGAGCATACAGAACACATGTCTAGTCAAGTTGTAAAATTAGGTAAAGTGAATATAGAACCATGCAAGTGACACATTGGATGATAAGTGTCTTTTATGCTTGAGAGAGGTGGCCTGCTTTAATATTCAGTCAACATACAGTAGGAGGAGCAGATGGCTTGCAGTTAAATTAACATAATAAACCTTTCAAGTATAAAGTAATCTTATGATTTAAATCTTTCAACAGGGGTCCTATCACCTCTCCCTTTTCCCTCTATAGTTTGGATTCCTTGAATAGAAGCACCTGGTTTATCAACAGAAGAAAAACCTTCACAAACCCACCACCAGACAGACATAGATTGTGCATTGCCCTGTTTCTTAGCCTTGCCATTGTGGGAGGTCTCATACATCACTGGGGCAGTTCAATTGCCCATAATCTAGCTTCCTACATTTGTTTTATCATCCTCTTGGGTTAAAATGCTTATGCTACATATTTTGGGATAAAGCTGTCCAAAATTATACAGAGACCAATCAGATTTATCATTTGATGGCATCCATCTGTTTATTTATGAAACCATTAAAGACTTATTGAGTTACTAGGCTATGGAAAAAATAAATTGAGTTATCATTTACAGTTAAATTCAAACCTTGCATCTGCCGTCTTTTCAGCCTGTATGGTGTACTCTGAAATTACACTGATTTGCAGACCCACACTTCAAGAATACGTTTGCTTCCCAGCCTTTTTATGCCATTTCAAGAGAATTTCTAATGCATGAGCAATTTATGGTTTAGAAAAACGTTGACAGAAGAATGTCAGCGCTATCTGTTAGTAGTTTAAAAGCATGATAGGGACAATTCTGGCTTAAAAGTAGCACTTAAAAGTTTGTAGCTGTTCAACTTTTGGAATCATTTTATCTAACCCTTTTCAATCAGTATTGTGGCACTTCTGTCTGAAGCTCCGCTTTAATACTTATCGAAGCAGATAACTTCATATCATTATTATTATTGAGTACATTTTTAAAAGGGAGGACAGTGAAAGAGACTTTCTTGTGACCTTTTTTTTTTGTAAATACAAAGGGAAGGACATAAAACCACGTAGTCCAACACTGACAAACTTAAGTGCCTAAACTTAAATCCAAATGTTGGCACATAAGAGTAACCTAATTTTTAGAGGTGTTTTGCTTTCACTACCCTTTTTACTTAAATGATAGTAGGGGTATTCGGAACCTCAAAAATAAGTCCACTTTTGTTTATCGGCCCTATTTTAATCACACAAGTGTGGAAAAGTTGGCCATGGACCTAATCTGAACCCTGATGATTTTATAAGGAGGTCATTTTTGTCTTGCAACTACTGAATATTGTATTTCAAGAAGGCTAAAATCACCATTCCCAGTTTGGTTGATGACATGATGTTTTCTGTTTAAACAGCTAATTGGGAGAAGTAAAATTACTGTCAAGTAAAATTTTGTTTCAAAGTCCCTCCAGGGCCACAATCAAAGAATGATTAATTATGCTTGTCCTTCAGTGTACAATTTTGTACAAAAAAATCAGTTGTATTAAGAAGTTGTAGTAACTAACATGATGTTAAACATAACTTTTCAGTCATTGAAAGCTGGTTCCATTGTGTTTAACTTCATATCTTTCAAGAATCTAATCTGCAATTAGCTGACACAATATTAAACACAACTCATCACTGTGTACATTAAGGGTATGTCTATACAGCAATTAACAACCCATAGCTGGTTCAGGTCAATTGTCTCGGGCTCAGGTTCTGAGACTGTAAAATCACTGTGTAGCTGTTCGGACTTGGATGGGAGCCTGAGGTCTGAGACCCTGAAACAGCAGAGGATCCAAGAGCCTTGGCTCCAGTCTGAGCTTTAATATCTACACAGCAATTTTTAGCCCCACAACAAGCCTAAGTAAGATGACCTGGATCAGCCATGGCCATATCGTGGGTCTTTTATGCCAGTGTAGATATGACCTAGAAGGAAAAAATCACGTAGTCTCTCTGTGACTCAGTTCCCTATTTTTCAAATGATGATGATAAAACTTCCTCACCGCACAGGTGTGTCTTAAAGATAAATACATTCAAGACTGCGAGCCACTCTGATGGTATGGTGATGGGGACAATATTCTTAGAAAGAAGTCAAGTTCAACATCATTTTAGCTGACATACCTCTAGAAGTTCATGTTCTAACACAACCTAATTTTACTGTGAAGGTAAAACCTAAAGAAGAGGTTTTAAAGACCACGGACAAATAATTTTGTCTGACTAATATATGGATCAGAAGTATATTTGTGTGAAATTAGTTATACAATACATAAGGCATTTCCTGCATGATTAGATTTTGGGGGAATGTGCGCAGATTTTACCAGGCAGGTTTACAATGCTTATACTAGTATATTTAAGAAAAACCTATCTTTTACAATATGTGCTCAGTGTTCTGCGTCAGTGTGTTCTATTCCATTGAGAACAGGCCTGGAAAACAAGAACTCCTAATTTTTAATCCTAACTGTGCAAATGACTTCCTGTGTAGCCTTGAGCAAGACATTTAATTTTCTGAGCTAAATTCTGCCCTGATGTACACAGCATATAACGCATTCCTGATATAACTCCATTGACTTCAGTGGGATTACACCAGGGATGAATATGGCATGATTATACTTGCCTCCTGCATGTTCTCTTGTGGTTTTATTTTTGCTTTGAAAGTGAAAGATGCTACTGTACATAAATTCTAAATATTATTATTATTAACCCTAAATATGAAATGCTAATAAGTGCAATCAACTTAGAGAAATGTGTAGGAAAAACCACAAGCACATTTCTCTTGCCTAAATATCAAATATCCTTCCTACTTGTCTGTCTTCAGACAGTTCCTGTATATTATATTCAGAACCTAACTGATGACTACAAAGCTGTAATTAATTGTGCATGGTTGATAAAAATATTGGTCATTGTATTTTATACAAAATTAAGTTTTATAAAGGCTATAAAACTGACTGTTATATTTGCTGCTCCAATGGAATCGATCTGAGATAACTGATGGGAATCCAATGTCTGGAAGCCCTGTCCTTATAGTTTACTGCTATCTTCATTTTCAAATACATTGTAATGGCCACTGTTTTAGCAATGGGTTGCACAGGCAAAGAGATAAAGCCTTCAAAAGTTTAGGCTATGTCTACACTGCCAAAAAAGTAAAAGCAAAAACAAAAAAAACCCTCTTGGCAGCAAGTCTCAGAACCCAGATTCGAGTGACTCAGGCTTATACTGCAGAGCTAAAAATAGCAATGTAGACATTCACATTCACACTAGAGCCCAGACTCAGAATCCAGCGACGGGGGAAGATCTGACAGCCCAGGCTCAAGCCTAGGTAAGAATGTATACACATAGTATACAGCCTCATAGTGTGAGCATCGCAAGCCTGAATCAGTTGATCCTGGATCTGAGTCTCACTACCTGTTGTTTTTGGTTTTTGCAGTGTAGACATAAACTTAGGTGCCTAAGACCCATTTTCAAAACTGGTTTAGGAGCCTACATCTCATTCACATTCAATGCAGGTTAAACACCTCAGTGTCTTTAATGAAAGATGTGTTTTTGAAAATTTTATTAAAAATGTGCAACCTCTTTTTGTAAGCTGTTGAAGAACCCTGCATTGGGGAATACCCGTTATACGACAGACTTCTGTAACGGCCATAACACTGCTCATAAAATAGAGTAAATGTCTTTGAGGAAAAATATCTCGATACCTAATAAAGAGGGGTCTTCCATGGATGTGCTCACGAAATATGCCAGACAGCATTCGGTGGTAATTGCAAAAAGCTGTATGTTAATTGCTTCATGCCTAGTGCCAACAGCCCTTTAAACAGAAAGTAGGAAAGTTTTTAAATAACAGAGCTTCCAAAAATCCAGGGATTGTTTTTAAAGATATAATTGAGAAATTCAGCAGACAAGCTAGTGTAGGGAAACAAGATAACAGTTAAAGTTTCTGCAAATATTGCTGGACCCGATCACAGTAAAACATAGATATTGTTTATTGAGTAGAAGAAAACTCAGGGCTGAAAGTGGCTATGAGGTAATGAATGTGGGCAATCATAAAGGAGAACTAAAAAGAGAGAATTTGATGATGATTAACTTTAAATCAACAACTAAACCTGAATTGCTTTGAAAAGAGCCAGCTTTTATAAATTCTGTCTCTCTCTAACTCTTTTGGTGGATCTGGAAAATGCTAAAGTAAATTGGATTATCCAAACAACTGAATACTAACAGAGAAATGATCTCTATAAATTAATTCTTCACAAATCAAAAGAGAGGCAGAAAGACTAGGTATTTTGTGAGCACAGACCCCCTGATTTACAATAAAGTGGCCTGAAATGATCAAGACACACTCTGATGGATGGAGGGAGGGAGAGAGTAGATGAAAAGTTTCAAAGACAATTACTGTGGAAAACTATATTTAGGTAAATGTTAGGGGTAAGGTACACCTATTCTGTGCTTAATTTGCCTTCTTTCATCTAGACACGATCTTACTTGTAAGTCACAATCTGACCCTACAAAGTGTGGCGTGTCTCCTATGAGGCGCTGAGTGCCCCCAGCTCTCTCTGAATATCACTGAACCCAGTGGGATTTGAAGCACTCCTTGCAGGCTCATTTAAGGCCTTAACTCTCAAATCCTGTAACCAAACACAGTGCGAATACTAGTTTGTGCACTTGGTAACTCTGCAGAGAAACCAAGAAAAGACACAGACTGCTGAATGGCAGCTCAGCAGCTCTTTCGTACTGGAGCTGCAGTAGGCCTTGTAGCTCTAAGTCATCCCTTCAGAGAAGGAAGATTTACTAAGCCTTGGAGACACTGGTCCTGCCCCTTTGTGTAACATAATATAACAACAGAGTGTTGGCAAGGTGGCCTCAGTAAAAGTGGGCACTAGAAGGTGGTGCCAGGCTCCACTTACTTGGTGGTCCCATATACAGTCAGAATCCAGAGGGGACAGAAAGAGGTTGGGGTCAGGAGGGAGATATTGTCATCACCTAGAAATAACAGCCTATAATCAATGACTTTGCTGAACTAGTCTCTCCAAACATACCAAATCATTGCCTTCTGTATACCACTTTCATCACTCTATCTGCTCCCCACACTTCTAGTTGCAGATGGTTGATATACAGTATTCGGAGAGAGTAGTTTTATAAAGGGCTGTTGAAAAACTGGCATCCCTAGGAGTAATATAGTGGTGTGTGGCAATGATAAATCTGGACCAAATGCAGTGCCTGTAAGTTTGGGAGGTTCTTTGATTTTACTGTCAATTCAAACAAAACTAAGAATGTAAAGCTTGCCCCATATTTTGTCCCTAAGTTTCACTCTTTCCAGGGTTTCCTTTTGGAGATCTTTGCCCTACACTTCATTTTTTTTTTCTGTCGAAAGAGAGGCTCCCCTCTCTTTGTTTACAGAGTGGAGTTAAGGGTTCACGTGTCCCCGTGAATCAGCAAGAATTAGTTTGCATATTCTTGCAGGGTTTCTATCACCTTGTAACAAAGCAAGTGAACTAAGAGCCCTAATACAATGTATATTACACTTAATGAATGTACAAGGGAACTTTTGTGATTTAGTACAAAAAATGATTAGAGTATGACGAGCCGGGATCTATTATGTGTGTTTTGCTTTCAAGGATTAGTGTGCAAAAATCATCCACAGGCAGTTTGTAAATGTATTCAGGTAATCCTTACCTTTGGACTAAGTCTTGTCACCTAGGACTTGGATTTATTTATATAATCTGATACCCTCGTCCATCAGTATTGTGTTGAGAAATTTGGTAATAAATTTTCTCCAGTTATTAAAAGACTAGAGCTTTATTCGAATAGTATTTGCCTGATGCTAAGCTTCAGTAAGACATGTTAACTGTGATGTCTCCATTAATCAAAATATAGGAACCAATGATATGAGAAAAGATTTTAGATGTATAGTCTTCTACATTTTCATACCATAAATAATTAATTTTTCATGATGCTGGATGGTTCCTTAATAATGAAAGCTCTCATTAAGTTTTCTAATTTTTAAAATATTGCATAGAGAAGAGGCATTAAGTGAATATTTCCCACTCTTACAGTTCAAGTGAACTATATAGAAATCATACCAATCCCAAACAGTCACATTTTTAAGGATCTGTTTTTTGGATTAGGTTGAACATATTTTGGGCTATGTCTACACTTGTAAATTTAAGTCGACTTAAAGTTGACTTAGTTAAGTCGACTTAGCATGTCTACACCTAAATTTAAAGTTGACTTTGGGGGGAACTTACAAAGTCGACCTAGAGCATCCACACTGGACACCTAGGTCGACTTCTAGGGGCTAGGGGGACATAAGGCAGGTCCACGGTGGCAGGGGGGGCACCCCTTGCCCAGTGCCAGGGGGCTCAGCCTTTGCCCCATTGTACATAGGTACAATGGGGCAAAGGGGGACAGAGACCCTGGCAGGGCATAGGAGCAGGGTGGGCAGGGCAGAGCCCCTGTGGGGGGGCATGCCAGGCTCTCCCTGTGCCCCTCCCCCCCAGCAGGGAGGGCAGTGGTGAAGTCCTGGAGTAGCCCTAAGTCGACTTAGGGCTACTCCAGGTCTACACTGGCCTAAGTCAACTTTAAAAAGTCAACTTTAGGCTTAAGTCGAACTAAAATGAGGTTTTATAAAGTCGACTTAATTTTCATTAAATATTGCTTAAGTTGACTTAAGGAAACTGTAGTGTAGACGCAGGGTAAATTAAGTCAACTTAAGCAAGCTTAAGTCGACTTAATTTACAAGTGTAGACGCACCCTTGTATATTTTCCTGTGTACATTTATAAGATAGTTTGACTGGGTAGCTTTCTCCCGATCCATAGTGTCTCCTTTGGATTTCATTTCTCAATTTCATCTAATAGACCCTGAGGTCAGTCATCAAACCTTAGTGTAAGGCCCATTTGTTCTCTGAGCCCCTGAGATGTGAGAAGGGCAGAAAACTGTATGTGGGTTTGGGAGTAACTGGTGTTAATTGCCCAAATGGATATTGATAGTCCCAGTGGATTTGCTAATTAATTGATTAAAGTAGAGTACAACAATTTATAGATTTAATTTTCTTTTGCATACTGTTCGTGTTCATTTTATTATACATGTGCTGAGAGTACAAAATTGAAGATCTGGTTTACATAGAGTTTTTTTGTAACACTATAACTGTTTAGGTTCATGGTGTGAAGGGGATGCATAGTAGAGAGTTGTAATATTATTCTTAGTTATTATTTGTATTAATATAGTGCATGGATGTCCAGGGCATGGATCAGGACCCGCCTCTCCCCAGTGTTGCTTAGTGCTGAATGAACATAGAACAAAAAGACAGTCTTTCCCCTAAAGTCCTTACAATCTATATATAAAACAAAAAATAACAAATGGCTACAGACAAACTGACAGTTGAGTACCAGGAAACTATGAGAAATTATTGGTCAGCATCATACATTAACCAAGCCAGCTAACCATTGTCAAGTTTTTTGTAGACATCATAACAAAGGAGAGTTTAAGGAGGATTTTGAAGGAGAACAATGAAGTAGCTTGCTGATTTTTACAGGAAATCCTTCTCAAGCATTAGGGGTAGCATGGGAGAAGGCATGAAGGTGTTGAAAACGTAACAAATGGGCAAAGAAAGCAGGAAACTTGAGCCAATCCGAGGTGGGAATTGACCTGTTGCTAGAGAAAGATAGGAAGGGTGAGGATAGGCCAGGAACGTCCTTGTAAGTAATGACGCTTGCCCAGGTTGGTGTCATCTGCAAACATGCTGAAGGTGCAATCCACCCCGTCCTCCAGATCTTTCAACATCTTTAATTGTACTGAGGATTGTACCCTGAGCAAGGATGTACCTCAGAAAGGATGTGGACAAATTAGAAAGAGTCCAGCAGAGGGCAATGAAAATTATTAGGGGGCTGGGGCACATGACTTACAAGGAGAGACTGAAGGAAGTAGGCTTATTTAGTCTAAAGAAGAGAAGACTGAGGGGGGATTTGATAGCAACCTTCAACTACTTGAAGGGGTGCCCCAAAGAAGAGGGAGCTAGGCTGTTCTCGGTGGTAACAGAGGACAGAACAAGGAGCAATGCTTTCAAATTACAGCTGGGGTGGTCGAGGTTGGATATTAGGAAAAACTTTCTCACTAGGAAGGTGGTGAAGCATTGGAATGGGTTACCTAGGGAGGAGGTGGAATCTCCATCTTTGGAGATATTTAAGGTTCGGTTAGACAAAACCCCAGTTGGGATGATTTAGTGGGAGTGGTCCTGCTGTTAGCAGGGGGTTGGACTAGATGACCTCATGAGGTCCCTTCCAGCCCTATGATTCTATGGTAAGTTTGCAGTTGACACTAAACTGCGGAGGGTGGTAGATATGCGGGAGGGTAGAGTTAGGATGCAGAATGATCTAGATAAATTAGAAGATTGGACCAAAAGAAATCTGATGAGGTTTAACAGGACATGGGATTAAAATTCACAAGGAGCTGGGTATGAGTCAACAGTGTGCCCTTATTACCAAGAAGGCTAATGGGATATTGGGCTGCATTATTAGGAGCATTGCTGTCAAATCAAGGGAAGTGATTGTTCCCCTCTATTTGGCACTGGTGAAACCTCATTTGGAGTATGGTGTCAAGTTGGAGTATGGTGCCCCCCATGACGGAAAGGATGGTGACATATTGGAAAGAGTCCAGTGGAGGGCAACAAAAATTATTAGGGGACTGGAGCATATGACCTATTAGGAGAGACTGAGGGAACTAGGCTTGTTTAGTCTGAGAAGAAAAGAATGAGGGGGGATTTGATAGCAGCCTTTAACTACCTGAAAGGTGGTTCCAGGGAGGATGGAACTAGGCTATTCTCAGTGATAATAGATGACAGAACTAGGAGTAATGGTCTCAAATTGCAGGGGGGGAGGTCTAGGTTCGATATCAAGAAAATATTTTTCACTAGGAGGGTGATGAAACACTGGAATGGGTTATCTAATGAGGTGCTGGAATCTCCATCCTTAGAGGATTTTAAGGTGCAGCTTGACAAAACCCTGGTTGGGATAATGTATTTGAGATTGGTCCTGCTTTGAGCAAGGGGTTGTACTTGATGGCTTCCTCAGGTCCCTCCCAATCCTAATCTTCTGGGATTCCAAATGAAGACAATGATGTGATAGAAAAGACAGAGTCAGTGGAGGGGTGCAAAGAGTGGTGAAATGATCAAAGCAACGGGTTAAGAAAATTATCTTTGCAGCAGCATTCCGCATATATATTTGCAGTGCAAGATTTCATTTGTCAAGGCTAGAGGAAAAGTTGTTGTCGTTGTTGCGGGGCCTTTTTTATGGTCAGTGTGAAGTTACCAGTGAGACAAGTATGCTTGATGTTCAGATCAGTAGGGTTAATGTGCAAGGATTTCTTAGTTCAATACAAAGCCAAAAAGTAACGTCAACATATCATATTCACTAGACATAAAGGCTATGGCTACACTAGAAAAGTTAAGTCGACTTTATTAAGTTGACTTAACAAAGTCGACTTAACTTTTCTAGTGTAGCCATAGCCCCTTTTCAGCCTTATTAAATCGACTTAACACGATTGATTTAGGCGCTAATTCCTGTCCACACTGGCTTAAGTCAACCTAATAAATCAACTTAAGGAAAGCCCAGTGTGTATGCGGAGTAGTTTAGGTCGACTTAAGCGTCTGACGAAGTGGGATTTTCTCCCACGAAAGCTCCTTAAGTTGACCTAACTTGTAAGTGTAGATGCACCCAAAGAGTTTTGTATTCATTGAAGAGGCCGTATACAGGAACGGCTTGCTTCAGAAGCCCTGTCGGGATTAGGACAGTAACATCTCCTGCAGAATCAGGCAGCAATGAAGTGTCCCCCCTTGCCTGGGTGGTGGTTTTTTATACTTTTCTGTACACATTGTTCTTCAATTCACTTATCTTGGGTGATGTTTTTATGTCCTTCACTTTCTCTGTACTTCATCGTTAATACTAACCAGTGCTTTTTTTCTAAAAAAAAAGGTACCGGAACTCCTATTGATGTCCATCGTGTCATAAAGAAATAACACTGAAAATAGTGCAGTAAACAGTAAATTTTTGAATATATCAAAGAAATAAAAATACAAGGTAAAAACTGTTAAGTTTTATTAACTATGCAGGCCGCTAATATACTGAAAGACAACCTGTGAGGTCTTACAGCAGGGGTCCTCACACTTTTTAAATAGGGGGCCAGTTCATGGTCCCTCAGACTGTTGGGGGGCCGTATTATAATTAGAAAAAAACATGAATGCGTAGCTATCACGTCTGCTGCTGGCCTGTGTTTCTGGGTACTGGGTGGCAGGCAGTAATGCATCCACACACTTTTTGTTGGTGCTGTGGGCTCCGGCCAGGCCCAGAGTGTGGGACTGACCGATGTTAGCCTGCTGGCCTGCTGTTGTGTACGCAACTAGTAGCCAATGTTCCCTCTAGGTTTGGTGGCTTGTGTGCAAAATTTTCAAGCCGTGTGAAAAACTTTTTCAGAATAAATTTTTGGGGAAAACTCACAAGACAGAAATTATAGGCATTAATTGAAGATAAAGTGACTGTAAATAGAATTAATTAATTAATTGTGTTTAATTAATTTAATTGGAAGGAATTTGGAATTGAAATCTAATTTTAAGAAAGGTTTTTATTTAAAATTAATTTTTAAAAAGTTTTAAAAAAGGAGAGAAAGAAAAAAGAGAAGGAAGGAGGAGACAAAGAAAAAAAGAAAGAAAGGAAGGAAGCAAAGACAGAAAGAGCAGGAAGGAAGGAAGACAAAGAAGAGAAAGAAAAAAAGGAAAGGAAGAAAGAAGAGAAAGGAAGGCAGGGAAGAGGAAGACAAAGAAGAGAAAAAGAAAAAAAGGAGAGGAAGAAAGAAGAGAAAGGAAGGAAAGGAAGAGGAAGAGAAAGGAAGGCAGGGAAGAGGAAGACAAAGAAGAGGGGAAAAAAGGAAAGGAAGGAAAGGAAGAGGAAGAGAAAGAAGAGAAAGGAAGCAGCCCCGGGGGTCTGGAGGGGGCGGTGGGGGCTGCCGGCCTGCGCGGGGGTCCCTCCTTGTCCCCACCCCCACCCCACAACCCGGCCCGTCTCCTTGTCC